>JARQOC010000011.1:48562822-49162822 GCA_033576535.1 Allobates femoralis
ACACAGTATTAATAAGAGTTCCCCTTTCATATGTAATCCTACAATTTTTTGGCCTAGGCAAACAATCAGTAGTCTCATCTATGATCCCTTTTGTTACATCTGTCAAATGCTGTTAGTCATCATCAGTAACTATGATAGGAGTTTCAGTACCTGCACATCAAGACTATATTTACAATACATAATAAGTACAAAACTACTTCAGGAGTGATAAGCTTATACGGATAATTCTGATAACTGAGATGGTGACCCTCTGTAAATAATTTTCAGCCATGCAATTCCTAGTGACCAAGAGATCACATTACCTAACTAAGAAGAAAACCTGAATTTTCCGATACAGGTAAACAATTAAATAAGTAAGGCATACTAGCTGAATTATATATATTTTGGGACTAGTCTCAGGATGAATTAAAAAAAACAAAACACCAGAATGCCACTTTGCAGATTGCATACTCTGTTTTGAGGCCTTAAAATGTTTAAGAATATCTATAGATCCTAAATACTGCACTTACCTATGCAAGGAAGTGAAATCTACTGAGATTAATTATCTCTCAGTAAAAAGCAGGACTTTTTTCAGTTCTTGGAATGCAAAATCCTGACCTCTAAAATGTACAGGGCAGATTCAAGATAATTTATAATACAATGTACAATATTTGTTTATATGTTTATATTTTCTTCCTGCAGCCATTACCTTGAACTCCTTTTTTTTTTTTTTATTTATTTTTTTCTCCCAATTATCCTCATGTGCTGTCATATATTCTCTTGTTCTAGGAACTCTTGGCGTAGTTACAGAAGTCACAATTAAAATCCGGCCACTTCCAGAATATCAGAAGTATGGTCCATAGTGTTTCCAAACTTTGAGCGGGGTGTGGCTTGCTTAAGAGAAGTTGCGAGACAGGTGAGTGCTCCTGAAATTCTTACAGGGCTGTGATCCTTTCTAACTGTAAGCTGTTACTCACTGGACGCTCCCCCAGGATTGGAGTCCATTAAACTCCTGTGGGACACAGGTTGCCATCCTTTTCTGTGTGTGCCCTATACACCAAGCTGTTTTTTATCTTGATGTTTCTAATTTACCTGTGACGTTTGGCAGCGTGGCTTGTTCAAGAAAACCACATTTCACCTATATAAGCAGCACAGCCTATATCACTTAAAAAACAACAGATATTTCCTGAAATTTGTGTACATTTTTGGCTTTGCACTATAAGGCAACCTACTGCAAATTCTAGGTGCTCCCTTAATGTGATCATACAGCCTATAGATAGTAGTTACCAAATGCTGATTTAGCCCTATAGCCACCTCTCCTGCCTTCCCCCATACACATGAATGCTTGGTAAGTGTGTTGTCAATGGGAAGAGGAGTAAAAACGCTCCAGACACTTCTGGCAAACAATGATGGTGTCACGCTTCCGGGGAAAGGCGCCTAGAGTAGACCCACTGGGCCGTGGTACCGAACTCCCCCTGGGTGAGCTGATCCTAGTTTACCCAACCCCTATACAGGGATTGCAGGGCAAGCCCAGGGGGTCTAAATACCACAGCAGCTAGTACCAAGGGGGCGGCTCATAAGGTTTAGCCTATACTAAGGAACAGAGAAGTATTCCAGGAATGGTGTGCTACCGGGGAAGAGCACAGCAAGGGTTCCAGGACACAGAGCACAAGGAAGGCCTGACAACAGTCAGCAATTCAGAAGCAAACTGACTTAATAACAGGCACCTCCCATCAGAGGAGGTGGCCTGATACACATGGAAAGAGCAGCTATTGGTCAAGGGGAGTGTCAGGTTGGACCTTGCCGCCCTAGAGTCACAGGGAAGAGTGCACCTAGCGCCCTGCTGATTGTCACATGAATACGATCATAGTAATGTGCTCATGTGCGAACCCGGTGGTCATCTGACAGGATGGGAACATGGCGACTGCTCCGAGCCACAGCACACCTGGATGCCAGACGCGCCGGTCGGCAGAGGAGCAGGAGATGCCGACCTGGGAGAGGTGAGCGGGGAAACGGTGCCAGGGTGCCTAAAGATGGATTTTGGCAACTTTTCTCTTTTGTGTGTTACAACGCTAAAGGCTATGAACACCTATGATATGGTAAAAATATTTTTACGTGTAAGGGCCCTTTCACATCAGCGTTTTTTTAAATTTGCGGCAGATGCGGTGAAAAAACCGCATCTGCGCAACTGCGCATAACGTTCCACTTGCGGCAACCGGTGCGGTTTTCCATAGGAAGTATAGTGGGACTTCGGCGATGCGGCAAGTGCGGTATGCACTTGCGGCAGGTGCGGCAGAGAAAAACCGCAGAGATGCGCGTTTTTTTCCTCCGCACTGCCGCAAGTGCATAGCATTGCGCATCTGCCGCAAGGTCCCTAACGTTCCATGGGAAAAACCGCAACCGGCCGCAAGTGGAAACCTTTGTATGTCGCAGTTGCGGCAGATGCGTTTTTTCACGCAAATCGCCGCAATTTAAAAAACGCTAATGTAAAGGCCCTAATTTTGGTTAAATTGATTGTTCACTATTTGGACAATTGGACAACCCCTTCTCATTGACCATGTTTGCCTCCATTAAAATGAAAAACACTTGCTGTATACTCCCCTCCTAAGCTGGCGCTGTTCCACTGGTGTCGGCACTCGCTCTCCGGGGACTCGCATAAGGTGTTACGTGTTACGTCACGCGAATCCTGCGCACAATCACCGCTGGCTTTACTCTCTCCTGCTTTGGACAAATTAATTTAGAGGATATAAGCGCTGCGGCTTCCATCATTACCTATTGAGAAATTGATCTATCTGAAGGCGGCAAGAATGAACAGTGATTGTGTGCAGGACTCGAATGACGTAACCTCACGTGAGCCGCCGGAGAGCGAGTGCAGACACCCGCGGACTGCGTCAGTGGGGAGGAGAGTAAAAGCAGTTTATATTTTTAAAGTAGGCAAACATACTAATAAGGAGTTGTCCAGTTATGGAAATCCCTTTAATAATTTAGACTAAAACCTAATGTATTTTTATTATCCTCATTCCTTCATTGATTGTCTAGATTTGTAATTTGCAGCATGTTTTCAGATTTCTTTGTTGTGTCTTCTAGATGGCTGAATTTGAGGTATCTGAACAGTCTTTATTAGCTCATATTTCAGTAAAATTTTCCCTACTGTTTTCTCTGCCCTACAAGACACTGTCCATGCTTTATCCCCTCTCCACATTGTAGTGAGTGCATAGCACCCCCTCATTGCTGCCATCTCTAACACTAAGGCGTTGGTTCATCATTGCTGTTGCTCCAATTTTACCAAATGGTTCACCATTTGTTGCATCTCACGTTGTCCTCACCTGGAGTATGGCCTGTGTAGTGTGAGGAGGTTTTTGGCGACTCTTTAAATAGTTGGTGACTTTTTATGCTGAAAAGTCACAATAAATGATTCAAGTAAAAAATAAAGGGCATTTTTTTTAGTTTGCATAAAATTCATGGGGCACGTTTGCCATTTTGAGCAATTTGGCGCAGAAAAGTCAGAGAATACCACAATACAAAATAATAAAAGTAACGTCAATAAATTGCAAATGATGAATCTGTCCCTAAAGCCCTGATTCACCAAAGTGATGAGGCCAGTATCCTGGCATAAATCACTTTGCACAAAACTTTTTTGTGACTTTTTGGTGTTTTCAGGCCAATTTTGCCCAGCTCTGACAATATATGTGGGATGATCTAATTTAATTCTTGATGAGCTGTGGAATATTTTATGCCAGAGATCTTTCTCCAGTTCTTGGACTGGACTGAGGTGTACAACATTCGTCAGACACTCCTGATTCACTAAGAAATCAGATGTCTGACTACAATATGCCCCCTCATCAAGAACAGCAAAAAATAAATTGCCATTTTTAACGAATCAATTCCATAGTCAATAAAGCTAAATTGGAGTTAAGTTAGAGACCATGGATACTGTCCCTGGGAGGATGCTAATTGTTTCTCTAAGCTCATACAGCCCTTGTAAAAATCTACTCTGTCAAAATTTTGGTCTACGAAAATATGATTAACGCTGCAGAGAGGACAAAAAAGTCTTAACTATTTGATCACATATTCTACATTCTTAAACAGATTGTCCACTACTTAAGGCCCAGTCTCACATAACGACGCATCAGCGATCCCGATATCGATGTGCAGAGATCGCTGGTGCGTCATTTACACATCGCTGGTAAGATGTCAAACAGGCATCTCACCAGCGATGTGAAAAACGACGCACTATCGATTCAGAATTATACCGAGGTCGTTGTGAATTCTCTCTCCATAGCGTAGCATTGAGATCGTTGCTCATTATCTTTGTCAAACATAACGATGTAGCGTTCCCAGCGGCAGCACAACGATGCAGGAATGACCCAGAGCAGTGTGTAACAATCAACAATCTCACAACAGGGGCCAGATCGTTGGTGCGTGTCACACAGAATGACATCGCTATTGCATCACGGATTTCGTGACGCAACAGCAATCCCAATAGAGATCTCGTTAGCGATCTCTTTGTGTGACAGGGCCTTTAGACCTTGACCTTTCCTTAGGATAAATCAATGTCTGATCGGCTGGGATCAGACTCCCGCCAATCAGCTTTTCTGTGCTGCCGCCAGCAGTAGCACGTACTGGAATTGCTCAGTTCTGAAGCTGCCCCATCTTCTCATGGTGGCTGCAGATGGGTTCTGCACATATGCATCATATTGATTTCAATAGGAGATGAATGGGCAGTTCCCGGCCATGGTTATTATCAGCTCCGGAGCTGAGCAATTCCGCCCACAGACTGCCACCGCCGAAACTGAGAACAGCTGATCAGCTGGGCTGCCAGACCCCGGCTAATCAGACATTAATGATCTAAGTCAAAGGTCCCCAACTCCAGGCCTCAAGGGCCGCCAACAGGTCATGTTTTCAAGATTTCCTTAGTATTGCACAGGTAATAATTGAATCACCTGCATAGGTGATGAGTCCAACTCCTGTGCAATACTAAGGAAATCCTGAAAACATTGACCTGTTGACGGCCCTTGAGGCCTGGAGTTGGGGAACTCTGATCTAAGTAGTGGTAAGTAGTAATCCGGAAATCTCCTTCCAAATTTGGCTGTCAGGTGGATCACGGCTTTAGCTCCTCAATTATTACATAGGCTTATCCCATGTGTGGTTGGATCTTCGTTCTCAGTTGTGCTCAGTTCTCTATATAATCACAGTCTCCTTACTGAAGCGCTTCCTCTCCTTGATTTGAGCCTCATGAAACACCTGGGTCTCTGCATTTGTTCCCAAACTTTTACTGCATCTGGCGCCCAAAGAGAAGCAAGCTGTGCCTTTATGGACTGTGCAAATGCCAAGCCATGCCCTGGTTTTCGTTTTCTACTAAATTGGGCCATAACCTAGTTTACTTACCAAATGTGTCGGCCTATTTTGCATTTGCAAACTCAACTGTTCAAGATATAATACATAGATGAGACAGGTATGACTGTAAAGTGAAGCTCTTGAAATATCTAGATAATGTGGTGCGGAACATTTTACCCATTGTTCTTGTAGCACTATATGCAAAGTTACATACACCCAATGGAGGTCTTACAGGGCTGATTTGATCTATATTTACCATATTTTATGTAGTATAGGTTATTTTCTCAGTTCTGGTTAAAATGACAAATAATCACAATGTTCATTATCGGCCAGGCTGAAAAATGTAAAGCACAAACTGGGCTATTTTTACAGTTGAATTCCAACTACAAACTCAAGCCTTCTAGTCTCTAGGGGTAATATTTTCTAGCACAAGATAAGAAAATTCGTTTTCTTTCATACTGCAAAAGGGCAATCTCACAAGTATCTCCTAGAATATGTAGCTACCCTATAAGTCAATGTCTGACGCTATAATGAACCATGCAATCTGACCAGGGATCCATTCAAGCTAGAAACTCCTTTATAGGCAACCCAATTTGGGATGACCCTGAGGCAACACAAGGGAGGTTCTTCTTCATCCCCTAACTCCACCTGTGTACCTTTTTTATTCTCTCCCACGCTGTATGAAAATGCTATTCGTCTGGTTCGATGGGCGTCATTTTTTCGGTGTCTGTGCTCACTCTTTACCCCCAAAACTTGTTCTCCCGCTTTGATTGATGTGAAGCATGCGTCCTGCGTCATCCACATAGCTGAAATAAATCACTCTCTTGCCCATTAGTATCGTTGGCGCATGCAAGCGCATATTGCTCTGGTCTATTGTAGGCAGAGCCCGAGACAACTGTGCATGCACCTGGAATATATCATTTCGGAAATGTTTCTGGTAAAAAAAATAAAAAGGATCCGGACTAACGTGTCCTGGGCGCGTGCGCAGTTGGGTTTTGCGTTTGCCCACAGTTGGGCAGAGCGAAGTACGCCTACATGAGCTGACAATGCTAATGCGCAGGCGCGAGATTTCTTTCGGCTATGGATGACGTAGGACATGTCATCCACATCAATCAAAGCTTAGGGACAACTATGGGAGAAAAGAGGTGGAGAGATGCCATGTAAATTAGGCCTATTCAACGAGATAAACAGCATTTACATAAAGCGGTAGAAAAAATAAAAATATATATTTGGTGGTATAGATGGGCAGTTAGGGGATGATGGACACATTTGTTTAATGCAGTACAGAGACTCTGAAAATTGGTGGCATTGGTTCACACACTGAAAAACGTGTGACCGGTTCCCTTTAAGCTTAATACAATGACCATAGGTGCTACTTGTGAGGAAGCTGAAATTAACCTGTCTTTTCACAGTCACATGCTTACAGAAATCACACTGGCTTCTTATGAGAGGGTCCTGGGAGTAGGAGTCGATGTACCGCCACTTTTCGAGAAGCTTGCTCTTCTGTAGGCTAGGTCCATACATGACTATATAGTGATGACCGGCCGCATCATTTACATCAGGGATAGGAAACTCCAGGCCTCGTAGGCCACCAACAGGTCATGTTTTCAGGACCTCCTTAGTATTGCACAGGTGATTGAATCGCCTGAACACATGATGATTCCAACACCTGTCCAATATTAAATCCTGAAAACCTGCACTTTTGGTGGCGCTCGAGGCCTGGAGTTTGAGATCCCTGATTTACATGGACCTGGTGGCAACACTAGATCGCATAACCCATAAGACACTGTGGATGTTGGGTTGCCGGCCTGATTTATTTATTTCTACTAAACTTATCTAAAATTCATCAGCAGCTGGCATATAATACTACTTTTTTCTGTGGCTCCTATGACTACTTGCACTTTGGCAATGTTGGAAGATGTTTGGTTTTTTTTTTTTTTTTCCCATTGAGGTTTATGAAGATACAGTATGTGAGGGTAGAGTTGGTACAAATTGATTCTCATGTCCCTGGTCAACGGCCATGTGGTTAATCTGTGGACTTCCTCCTTCCTGATTCCATCAGTAGCTCTGCTTCTGAATAGCCGTCCTAATGTGACATCACGCGTGCATCACACCACAACGGTGCCAGGAGGTATGAGGAGGTTTGGGGCTCCCATCAATTGGCCCCAGAGTACTGGTGTGGTTGATGGTTCTTGCACCAATTCTACAGTGAAGATACAGGTGTTGGACAAAATAATGGAAACGCCTAACGTTTTGGTGTCATAATCTTCGAACATGTTATAAACATGCAAACTGTGACATATGTTAATGTTTTGTAGTTGATTGTGTTAAGTGATATGTGTATGTAAATTAACTGTTTGTTTTGCCGAATTGTAAGAACATTGATGAGAACCTGATACCAATGGCAGACCTTTCGGATTTTCAAAAAGGCCAAATTGTTGGTGCTCGTATGGCAGGCGCTAGTGTAACAAAGTGCCTGAATGCTTGGCGTGTTCAGAGGTATTTTCTCCAAAGTAATGACTGCGTTTTGAAAGAGAAGGAAACGTCCGCAGCAAAGTACAGGTCCGGCCGAAAGTCGAAGTTGACTGAGAGAGACCGTTGGACTCTAAAGCGAATTGTGAGAGAGGATCCAAGACCACGGCTCTGAAAATCACTGCTGAGCTCAATGATCACCTACACAACCCAGTGTCCACCAAAACTGTTCGTCGGGAGCTGCACAAATCTGGATTCCACGGAAGATCTGCAATTAGAAAACCGCTGCTCTCAATGACAAATGTTTCCAAGCGTTTAGAGAGGTGTAGAGACCTCCAGAATTGGTCCCTCGAGCAGTGGAAACATGTGATATTCTCAGACGAATCATCGTTTACCTCATTTTCCGACCTCCGGCCGAGTGTATGTTTGGAGACAGCCGAAAGAAGAATTCCATCCAGACTGCTTTCTCCCAACCGTAAAACATGGCGGAGGGTCTGTGATGATCTGGGGTGCTATTTCATGGGATCCGCCGGCCAATGATATCGCCTTGTATGAATCCATACCTCGGATAATTGAGGCTGGAATCGCCGCAAAAGGTGGACCTAAACCATAGTAAACTAACTTTTGTGGATTTTTCCAGGTGTTTCCATTATTTTGTCCTACCCCTGTATGATCCACGTGAATAGAGAAAGCATAGTATGTAGAGCAAGCGGGACCCTTTTGCCTTAGCCTAGATATGTTGCCTTTGATGCAAATATTTAGCTAAATATTGTTCAATGAATGTAACAATTTACTGAGTAACTTTGGTCACCATTGATGTAATATTTAAAGCAGACCTGTCCTTTCACACCAAACCTGATCTCAGTGTCTCGATTCTTATCCTCTATAAGTTACAATCTGCTCTTTGTGAATGGGTAGCCCTCTTCATCTGTATTTCCAGCAGAAGAGGAAAAAATGGATGGCACTCACTGCTAAGTTTATTTTAGCCACATCGTAAAGGACGGGGACCCTGTTGTAGCACCATCACAGCGCTAAACAGTTATCTGCTTCTCTCCCACCCTGTCTTTTATGATGTGGATGAAATAAAAAGGTTTTTAACTTACCTGTGTGTGCCATCCATTTTTTTCCCTCTGATGCTGGGAATTTTTCTATGACTTTCTTGTTAGCTGAGAACAGTCTGTCTTGGTCCCTGTAAATTTTCCATGCAGTTACTGTGCAACATGATTGACCCTTTTTTAATAGTATTCTTGCAGCACTATAGGTGCTAAACCTCCATTCTCCGCCCTTTAAACCATACGTTGCCCTATCAATCTAAGGCCACAATCTCACTGGTGAGAGACGTGGGAGACATGCAGGAGTCTCTCATCGCATCACCAGTCATGGCTGCCCGCTCTCCGGACAGGAGCCTGCAGCTGCATAGAAATATATGCAGCTGACACATTTCTGTCCGGAAAGCAGGCGGCCGTGCCGGGTATTGAGACTTGCATATGTGGGGCCACGGCCTAATAGTTTTTCTGTCTGAATTGATACCCCACCTTTTTTGCCTATACACAGTTTGCCAGTCAGTAGATTAGGAGTAATGCCCTGCCTCCTCTAATGTGATCCTTCTCAGTATCTCTGCTGTTGGAGACATAGCTCTTTCCTTATATGTAATATGACTTGTAGGAGTTCTACTTCCAATAGGTGACTTTAGAGTTCATCTACTTCCTCACTGAGATGACAATTTGCATGCGACAAAGTTAGACTGGTGAGACATCTAGTGTGACGGCCTTTGAACTGATTTTTAGGTGGTAAGACTAAGTATTGTTTTGTTTTTTTTTAAAGAGGACCTGCACCCCCCCGTTGCATGGCTAAATCTAAATCCAGCACTGAATGCAGAATGTCTGCTGGATTCAGGGAAGGGGTCCCCCATGTGTCTGTGTGCTGTGTGCCCCGAGATATAGCCTTAGGAAAACTCACTGTTAAAAGCCATGAAGGCAGTCCCTGTGGCTGGAGTGAGCTTGATTGACGGGGGCCATTCCCTCCCCCTGCCTCTGTGCTGCCTCCTGCTGTGCTGTTTGTTTTCCTCCTCCTCCTCCTCTCTGTCACTCATCCTGCTGCACCCAGCTTCTTAACAGCGCATGCAAATAATTTGTCCTGATGTCCACTCCAAATTCCTGCCCTGCTGTCTGAACAAAGCATAAACAGCACAGCAGGAGGCGGCACAGAGAGGCAGAGGGGGGGAGGGAATGGCCCCTCGTCAATCAAGCGCACTGCAGTCACAGGGAATGCCCTCATGGCTTCTAATAGTGAGTTTTCCTATATCTCTGGGTACACAGCACACAGACACATAGGGGACCCCTTCCCTGAATGTAGCACACATGCTGCACTGCACTGCATTTCGATTGCCATGCAGCAGGAGAGTGACAGGTCTTCTTTAACAAAATAATTAGCAGTTTGTTTATTTATAACCAATGAAATAAAGTTTCCTGAAGTTCAGAAACTAAAAAAAAAATTATGGGGTCTACCCACAGGGTGTAGTGTATGCTGTGTATTGTGTCTAGGTTACTGCAAGGGAATATCTGCAGTCTTCACAGTTTATGACAAAGAGAATATTTATAGTGGAAAAAAAGGTGGCAGTAACAGTACATTAATTAACTGGAGTGTTTAGAGAGGTTAGAGCGCTGATCTGTGGATTCAGAGGATAAAACAAAAATAGGCAGGTATTAAATTAATTTAAGGAGAGGTGCCGTTAAAGTGAGTAAATAAAGTCACTGGAAGGGTTCCTAACTTGGCTTCATAGCGGCACAGCCAATAACAAGGAGATTTATGTGTTTGTCCGACATTAATTTAAAGCCCTAAGAGTTGAGCACAGACGTAGAACCGACTTGGGAACAGTTGTAAAATTGTCACCAGCGCTGAACTATTCACAAAGTCGTGCCAGCCATATAACACTGTGTGATCCGTCCTGCAGCCTTCTCGGTAAGCAGCGGGTTTACTCAAGTAATACTGCAGATTAACACCCACGCCACCTACACAAACCACTGTCAGAACGCAGGAATCTCACACCTTAGTCTGCTCTGAAACCACTGGAATTTTTAGTCTTTTCCCAGGTATAACGCAGCAGCAGTGTTACCTTTTTCTTCCGCCATTGTGAATATTAGTAGTAGGTTGTAATTGTGTTTTTTCCTGAAGAAGCCAGGTTCAGCTTTGAAAGGCATTGAAATAAACTACTGTTGCTAATTAACTCTTGATTGTGGATTTTATTAAACGCATCAGAAAGGCAGCGCAAAAAACATCTATATAATATTCATTGCGAATATTATCAATTATTTGTGGTAGGACAAACCCCTAAGTGTCTACCATATTGGGACCTGATGGTGAGTTTACCGGAGAGACCTCTTTACCACAGTGATCTGTTCATGCATCATTCTGATTGAACGTGGTTTAATACTAAACATCTTGTTTGACTTATCTGGCTCAAACTGTCGCAGCATGTCCAAAACTCAGATGCTGCCCTGTGTAAGATCCATCCTCTTAGTAGCCAAAATGGCACAAAAAAATGCCATACGGCTGATGGAAGCACATGTTGAACAATGGACTTATCCTATTGTCCATGGTGTAAGCTCTGCTCTGCCCCTTCTTGCCTGCTCTGTATGTATGGTAGCCTGTCAATCATCAGCCAGATCATCACCAGGTTTATGCACTGCTTCTTTTAGCCACATTGCCCAACATTTTGTGCTACTTTGGCTTCGTCAAGTATACTGACAGATCGTCTCTAGTGATGAGCGAGTGGCGTAATATTCACACTCGCTATACTCTTAACAAGTACTTTTTAATACTAGCCCGAATAGCAAATCCAATGTTAGTCAATTAGTGATAGGCTCCGCCCACACACATCCGGCCATCTTTCCGAACAGGGTGGGGGGGGGGGGCTTTTTTTTACATTTCTACTGCATAAAACAACTTGCTGTGCCCCCCACCGTGAAAGACTAATATCCATTCTGCTCTCACTGCGATGCTAGCTCACTTTGTGCTCTGATGGGAGTCGGCAATATGTGTCAGATCGATAACAATGGACACATCACTCATGAGCACCAGTGATACTTGCCGAGTAACAAGTATCGCGAATACCATACTATTCGTGCCAATAGTGAATAGTAACGATTACGCTAGCTCATCACTAATCGTCTCTAAAGGGCTCAACATTGACAAACACTTAAAGGTCTATTAGCTAAACCTGCCAGTTTCAGCAGTAATATATATGGGCATCTCCCAACTCTTCCACAAGGTCTTGCTTAAGAAAGAATAGGTGAGCTGACTTTTACAATTGACAGAAGAAATCCGTTCACCATATCACCCTCTTTATTATCGGAACTCATTTGAGTGTCAATGCCAGGATAGACACGGCCTTTTCGAGGAAAGGATCCAGCTCAACCGTTGTAGAATCGTCAACCTTGTAGAGTAAAGCTGCCACAAACACCGGAAACACCACGGTGCTTCTGCTAGGTCAGGGATCTAAAGATGTTTTTATAACTGTTCAAATTAAGGTTGAAAATTTTACAACTGTTGAGCTGAAGCCGTTTTACGAAAACTATGACTTCCACTATGCCGATTCCTTGTTCCTGCTGTTGGTTTCCTTCCCTTTTAGAAAGCATTCATTCTTTACCAAGCTGAATCAGCAAACCAATACCTGACTTTAAGCGACCCTTCACTCTAGGACTTAGTGACTCTAAGTTTCTGATTTCTAGGCTTTTATGGTGTCCTGTTTGAGGTCTGGTGCATTCTCTGGCCTTTTGACTATCGTTCCTCATTCTTTTAAAATGATGGGTGCAGGTACTTTGGGGGCTGACATTGGTAAGTTTAATCTCCAAAAATGGGCACAGTTTCTGATCCGCGCTGCTGTTAAATAACAAGACTTCCTCTGTGCTTTAAATAGTGGATCTTTATTCCTACGTGTTTTGAGATCCTCCTGATCTCTTCCTCAGGGATGCATACAACATAGAACACGTAGGAATAAAGACCCACTATTTAAAGCCCAGAGGAAGTCTTGTTATTGAACAGCAGCGCGGATCAGAAACTTTCTGTCCATTTTTGGAGATCACCAAGGACCATCCATGTGGTGGAGGATCCTGCTGCAGCTGTGATGTGCATATACCAGTTGTGGGTCTCACAACTGACTAAGGTGAGCAGTTCTTACACTGCACATACATATCCTACAAACGGATTAGGCCCATTGCGCCCTTGTCTACCCCTTTCTTTTAGATATTGGTAAGTTTAAATAACACCTCCACTCGCTAGCTCTCTGAAATCACAGGAAAGCCTAGCTGGGAAGAGTGCAATTTCAACTGATCACTGCATTCCCCATGCAAAATCTGCTGACCTCTTGGAAATAGGGTAGCAGAATGCTGATCTGAGTGGAGGCGGTGTTGGGAGACCAAGATGAGGCACCAGGTTGTATGAGTATGCAGGAGTCTGAGTGCAGGGTTACTTTATGACCTCCTTAAAGGGTAAAGACACTTTTGGGCTACCCCTTTAAAGAGGCTCTACCATATCCCATACCTGGTCGCCGTACATCTGGATTTTCTAGCCCCTGTTGATGATCTGTTATTGCTGGGAATAAGGGGGGGAATCAGCATTACATATTGTTTAATTAAATGAATACTCAAACTTCTCAGAATTTGCAGAATTGTGTTTTCAGCTCTGGAGTATAATATAGGCTTTAACCCATTATGTATGTACAAAGATACTCAACTTTTATATGCAGATCATTAAACATCTACTTCAGAAATATAAAGATGTACACATTTAATTCTGAAGTCGGTACTCTAAACCCATGCCGCTCTTATTTGAGCAAAGGTCTCGGTTTAAATCTCCCAAATGCAATGGAAAGACAACAACTTGCATGTTCCAACTGATGAGATTTCTAGGAAATAATTAAGTTTTCTGGACTGCAGCCCACAATGCATTTTTTTTTGCATAGGGGCTTTAAGAAAATGATGTGTAGTATTTGTAATAAAAGCATATTTGATCTGTTGAACAGTCCAGTGTGTATTGTCTCCAGAGTTGGCCGAGCTCTGCATGTTACGTCTTCCTTCGTCCTCCACCTCTACTTAGGAGCTCTGTAAACACTTCCATTATTTGTGTTTTCTTTGGTAGTAACCGACGCGGAAACTGGAGCCAAACTGCGTCTGTGAACGTTCAAAGCATATTAAACTTTATCTTTAAAAATAGTCCCTTCAAGGATTGTAATGGAAGCGTGAAAGGGAAACAAGCCCCTGGCCAATAAATCAAGGGTTTGTTTGGATTCATAGCTGAGAACAAAGAGAAAGTGATTGTTAACCTTGAAGTATTTTGTTACTGATATTCTCTGTAGTGCTTCTAGTTACAGTCTGTTGAACTGCGACTTATTGATGGAGCATAAGCCAATATCTGGGCTTCTCCTAAATATTCCCTAATTCAGGGATAAGAAGGATCGGTCATGTTGATTCTTCTGCTGTCTGATCCTTTGTTCCAGCAGGAGAGAATCTGTTTTGCAGCCGCATCTTCTCTTATACACTCTGGCCAACCTCTCTGGCTTATAAAGACCACCTTACGGGATTTGGTCAGACTAAAGGTGGGTTTACACGTTGCGATATCAGCATCCAACTCCGACCCAACTCCGACCAAAAGTCACGTGGTTCGGGAGTTGGACCCGATATCGTTCCTGCGTTGTACGGTTTGAACGTACAATGCAATGCTGGAACGATGCCAAAACGATATCGGGGTTGAATGAGCATGCTATTCAACCGCCCGATATCGGATGCCCGTTGTAGCTGCATTGTGCTGTGTGACAGCAAAAGTCCAATGTGTACTGCCACGTCACCCATTCACTCCCATGTTAAATGGTAGTTCCTGGGTTGGGGGGCGTACACATCGTCGGGACGTTGTATCCCGATATCGGGCTGTCTAAACCGGCGATGCGATGCAGGGAAAAGCGCGCTCAAAAATCGCGCTCCCGCGTCGTTAGCTCAGATATCGGGCCGATATCGGACGTGTAAACCCACCATTAGGGTATTTCTTTTAGTTTATTTTTTTTAGCTAAAAATACAAACATTTTTTTTTAATACTGTTTCATTAATAATAATAATAATAATAATCATAATTTTTATTTATATAGCGCCAACATATTCCGCAGCGCTTCACAATACAAAGTTCATGTTTAAACAATGATAAGAAACAATTAGAAAATACAATACCAAATACAGTACAATACAATTCCATGCATAATACAATGCAATAATTAGAGCAAAAAATGACAGCCCTGCTCCTAAGAGCTTACAATCTAACAATGAGGTGGGGGGTGACAAAGTACAGGGGCTTATTTACAATGATGGTATAGTCGACTTGAGGAGATGGGGAACAGTTAGGAGCAGTATAAGTGGCCACCACCCATTATTTGTGATCCACTTGAGACTGGTGGAGCGGATAGGCTATGTCTACATGACTTTGACTTGGGATCATGATAGGCCGCCCTAAAAAGATGTGTTTTTAGAGATTGCCTGAAGCTATGTAAGTTGTGGATACACCTAATTTCTTGGGGTAGAGCATTCCAGACAATTGGTGCAGCTCGAGAGAAGTCTTGGAGCCGGAAGTGGGAGGTTCGGATTAATGCGGATGTGAGTCTAAAGTCACTTCCAGAGTGAAGAGAACGGGTTGGGTAGTAGACAGAGATGAGGGAGATGTATGGGGGTGCTGCATTGTGAAGAGCTTTGTGGGTGAGAACAAGCAGTTTGAAATCCTGTAGTGTATAAGCAGCCAATGCAATGACTGGCACAGTGCGGAGGCATCTGAGTAACGATTGGCCAGATAGGTGATCCTGGCTTCTGCATTAACGATGGACTGGAGAAGGGAGAGTCTAGTATGGGGGAGGCCAATTTAAAGAGCATTACAATAGTCAAGGCGGGAGAGAATCGGGGTCACAGTGAGGGTTTTTGTGGTTTCTAAGGTGAAAAAGGGGCGAATTCTAGAGATGTCCTTCAGGTGCAAGCAGCAAGAGCGGGCGAGAGATTGTATATATGGGGTGAAGGAAAGATCAGAGTCAAATATAACACCCAGACAGCGATCCTGCTGACTAGGCATTATTGAGGTGCCACACACTTAGAGAGAGATGTCAGATTTAGGGAGGTTAGTGGAGGGCGGGAGCAGAAGTTGTTCAGGTCATTAGGAACTGTTTGGTTATTAGTCTTTATACATTACATTTCATAGCAGCTTGCAGAACGAGTTAACAGGGGATCTGTAAGAGAGCTCATATTACTGTGGTGTCCTAAATGATCCTCCAAAGGGATTTTCCAAGATTATTTTTTATTAAGCACATGTTTGCGCTTGACCCGCTGCCTTTTGGTCTTTGTTGACGTGGCTGGGTTAACATCACAAGTATAGAGCGTGACTGCTGCAGCCAGTGGTTAGACACAGCAGTAATGCTATGGTAGACGGCACAACACTGCTGAGCCCACCGTCTGCGGGGGGGTCACGTATTGTCACTGCTTCAGCAATCTCTTCAAAGACAAGTTGCATTGGCACAAAGGCAGCACTGGTGCGGAAGAGGATAAATAAGGTAGATGTTATTATTTATGTAAGTCTGTTGTCTTTCCCCAGCAGATCCCGAGAGCCTAACTCTGTAGAGGCCCATAGGAAATAAATGGAGTGGAGGCTGAGCATGTGCACATCAATTCTATTCAATACGGGGCTGTAGGGCCAACGTCTAAGTAACCAGAGCCCCTATCTTGGTATCAGGGGTAATCATGGTGGTTAGTTAATGTTATACTGTATCCTGACTAGTCTGTTGCCCATTAACCTATGGGTCCCAACCCATAATGGGAATCGCTCTGGATTCAGGGACTATCCATTAAAAGGAATCTGGCAGCAGGTTTTTGCGATCTCATCTTGGAGCAGCATAATGTAGGCAAAGAGATCTCAAATTCAATGATGTATCGCTCAGATTAATGGGTGCATCGATTCGGACACAATCAACATTTTTTGATATAGCAGCACAGCATAGTTGGGAGAGCTGCTCTTGCCTACACCAGAGTCTGCATGTACAATGTGTATAGACAGTGAGCTGCTAATCAGAGAAGGGGCAGAGTTATACAAGTCCCAGCTCACAAGCTAGTCACTGCAGTGATAAGATACTGGTGCTAAAACAAACATTGAAGGTAAACAACAACACAGTGTGATAAGAGACACATGGCTGAAATCTGTTAATCCCATCATCATGCGGTCTTCAGTTTATATATTAAAAATCTGATGACCTATTCACTTTAAATCTGATCTATAATCATATCAAAATAATACACAAAAATCTATGCATAAATGTGTTTCCCCCCCCAAAATACATGAATTTAAGAATAGCAAATGCCCCAAAGTTGTCTGAACCTTAGAATGTGTATACAATGCTATGATTGGAGTACTGTCCCTGTATTCAGGCAGTATGTGGTCCTATTCCTTGAGGATGCGATGTTGTAAAGTTTAGGGCTGCTCTATTAGGAATGATGATAAAATCTGGCCTAAAGGAGTTAATCCTTTTGCACATTGCCTTATGAGCCTTATCCGATGTCCGGGTGGCTTTCACTTATCATTTAGGTTTGCAGACCCTGTTAAATGCCCATCATTAGTGGTGTTAAACGACTGGTGATAAGGATGCGGCGGTTACCAGTACGTTGGATATAACCTTCTGTTTATTGGCCATTACAGAGCGAAGCACTGATCAAATTCTAATCCGTAAATTTGGCATATCAATGGATGGCAAAAGAAATCAATTACACGCCAGGCCATCTGCCTCCCTCTGACTGATGGTGGAGGAATCGCACCGTACACAGTAATGCCCTGGGCCTTCCCAGTCATTCTTCTCTGTCAGTTCACCGCACATCTGTCTTCCAATGTCACTGATCCTGACATCCAAAATGGCGGACCTTCTGGGCAAACGCAAGCCAAGGGTCAAGCAGACGGCAATACCAGATATCCTTTTGTGGAAAATGTAGTTTGAGCAGCAATACAATTACATATATATAATTACATCAAAAATTACTTTTCGGAAAGCCCCATGTTATCTCTACTCGGAGGGAAGTGAACTCACATCTGAGATATAGCAGCGATGATTGAAGTTGACCACCAGCATGACGGATGGTTGGTCTGTGTTTCTTAAACAATGAAGTGAAAATTTTCTTTTTTGAGCTAGAGGAATGGCCATAATTTCCAGATTTGAGTTCTCCATGATATAAATGCACCTCCTGCTTGATAGATATTACATGTTGTATATTTAAGTCCAATCATGGCCAAATTTCTGAGCAAACAAGGGTGTACTCGCCAGTGCTGCCCCTTTCTTCCGATGATGCATCGGCTATACATACACTCTAATGGATGTGTTAAATGTTAGGGCTCATTCACAGAAATGTATGTTATGTCCTAGATCTCCAAAAAATAAATCATAAACTTGTCACTTAAAAAGAAAATGTGTTCTGTCATAATGTTTAAATTCACAAGAAAAGATTGTAGTGGCGACCCACTGAACTACAAACCCATTGCGAACAGCGTAGGGTATGGTCATACATTGGGCGAAAGCGATGCCCTCCTTTGGGGCAAATGAGTCTGTAGGAAAACCTCTGTGATGCCACCAACTCCTCCACTCATTCCTCCTGGCTTTCATGTGGGACCCTACCCTTAATGGGGTTGTCCGGTCTTATGATTTTGGCGACCATTCGGCTGTTTTCAGCACTATGCGGATATAAGCTGAGCAGTAAATAGCAGACCTCCGTACACTGTGCTGCAGTGGTTTGCCGAATGTGGAGCTGGGTGTAGGACCCCACTGATCTATTGGTGATCACTAGTGATGAGCGAGTGTACTCGTTGCTATTCCTATTCGCACGGATAGTATGGTATTCGCGATACTTGTTACTCAGCGAGTATCACTTGTGCTCAATCGTTATCGATATGACACAAATTGACATCTCACTTCAGTAAACGATAGGAGCTGGCACCCCATTGAGAGCAACTGAATGTTAGGCTCTCTCTGGGGGGCACAGCAAGGTGTTTTATACAGTGAAAATGGAAAAAAGCCCACCCTGCCGCAGAAAGACTCATTAAATAGCTGGATGTGTGTGGCGGAGCCTATCAATAAATTGACTAATATTGGACTCGCTTATTTGGATGAGTATGCAAGTATTGAAAACTACTCTTACGAGTCTTCGCACTCACTATGCATCTGTTATCACAGTGTATTGATTACCTGCAAAGTTTGTTTTAGCACCAGTAGCTTATCATTGCTTGGACACTGCAGTGCAAGAGCCCAAGTCTCTTTGATTAGTAGCTTATGGTCTATAGATTTTGTATATAGAGCCTAATGTTGGCAGGGGCAGCTCTTTCAGCTCTGCATTGGTAAATCATTGTGTCGGAAGCGCTGAACCCAGTAATCTAAGTGGTACATTGTTCGATTCATGGTCTCTTTGCCTAAATCATGCTGCTCTCGATGTGGTAGCAAAAACCTGCTGACAGATTCCCTTGAAGGCTGAGTTCACGCAAGCGTATATCAAGCAACAAAACCAGCTTTTTGCAAGCAGCTTCTTTACTGCCAAGAGAACAGGTTTTGCTTGCAGAAAAAAAGCAGCAAAAGAGCAAGGTGTGAACGGAGCCCGATATGGTTTCTGGAAGAAAGTTCGTTTTTTTTCTCTTCTTCTTCCCAATCCTGCATTCTAAATATCTATAGAACACACATCTAATTCCACATAGTGAGGGTCCCATAATTGGTTGTGTCTCCTCTTTATTCTGTCCTTTCATTAGTGTATTAATAAACTCACTAGCTTATAAAGTTCTATCTTGCAGATCTAGCTACAGTCCAAAAAGTTGGCCTCGCTTGTTCAAGAAGAGCCCTAATATCGCCCACATGGTTGGTAATACCGAGACACAACATTTTGTGATGTGTTGCCGTATAGACGACGTGAGAATGCATAGCGCTTATTATCAATATGAGCCCCTATTACCGCAAGAATGTGGAATAAAAGGCTGATTTCAGACCAAAATGGGAGAAAAAAAGGGCGTATCGCCGGATGATTAATTGCCTGGACGTTGATTGCAGATAAACGTTTCTTCCCACCGTTGTTCCCAAACCGCTCTGACATTGATGAATGGCCCGAGGTCTTTAATGAAAGAACAGCTTTGATAGTGCTGATAAACATGTATTTGCTTTATATGTTAAAAATATAAAAGCAGAGACAAAAGGAACCATTTAGTTTTCCACTTCCCTCAGAAATTGGATTAAAGAAAGAAAAAATTGTGACTTATTTTGTGTCCCCATTATATGAAAACCCTTAGAAACAAGACTATGGTCATCATGCATAACACTGACTTTTTTTTTTTCTTGGGCCTGTAGTGCTGAAGCTTATGATGGTTGTATCTTCAGCCCAGTCCTCACATGGGGATGTAGTTAAGTGTCTGGACATGTGTATAACACTGGCGCAGCACCACTGAGTCACATGGTTGGGACACTTCTTTACTTTTACATGGTGAGCAGCACTTATTTTTTGCACCTTAAGGCCTCGTGCCAACGCTGCATTTGTTTGCCACTTTTTTTTTGAGAAATTGCATTAAAATCTGTATATCTATCCTTAAGTTAGAAAAGTATGTGAGAATTCAGACGTGCTGTGCGCACGTTGCTTTTTCTTTCCTTGCGTTTTTGGTGCAGATTTCAGTTCAGAAAAAAAAAGCATCATGTCAATTATTGTAGCGTTTTTTGCATTATTTTTCTTCAATTACCCCATTATCTTGAAAGAATCGCTGCAAAAACACGTGTTCACACTGTTCATTTATCCGCTCATATTTGTTGTGTTCTTGGCAAAAAAAACACGTCATAAATTCTATGAAATCCTTTCTACCTACCAAAAATTACCCCTTTTTCCCTCCCTCCTTTTTAGCCCCCCCCTCTCTCTCCTCCCTCTCTTTTTTTCTCTCTCCCTTTCTCCCTCCCTCTCCCTTTCTCTCTCCCTCTCCTTTTCTCCCTCCCTCTCTCCTCCTTTTCTCCCTCCCCTCTCTCTCCTTTTCTCCCTCGCTCTCTCTCCTTTTCTCCTCGCTTCCCTCGCTCCTCTCTCCTTTTCTCCCTCCCTCTCTCTCCTTTTCTCCCTCCCTCTCTCTCCTTTTCTCCCTCCCTCTCTCTCCTTTTCTCCCTCGCTCTCTCTCTCCTTTTCTCCTCCCCGTCTCTCTCCTTTTCTCCCTCGCTCTCCTCTCTCCTTTTCTCCCTCGCCTCTCTCTCCTTTTCTCCCTCGCTCCTCTCTCCTTTTCTCCCTCCCTCTCGTCTCCCTTTTTCCCTCGCCTCTCTCTCCTTTTCTCCCTCGTCCTCGCTTTCTCCCTCGCTCTCTCTCCTTTCTCCCTCGCGCTCCTCTCCTTTTCTCCCTCCTCTCCCTCCTTTCTCCCTCGCGCCTCTCTCTTCCTTTTCTCCCTCGCTCTCTCTCCTTTTCTCCCTCGCTGCTCTCTCCTTTTCTCCCTCGCGCTCTCCTCTCCTTTTCTCCCTCGCCTCTCTCTCCTTTTCTCCCTCGCGCTCTCTCTCCTTTTCTCCCTCGCGCGCTCTCTCTCCTTTTCTCCCTCCCTCGCTCTCTTCCTTTCTCTCCCTCCCTCTTCTCCTCCTTTTTCTCCCTCGCTCCTCTCTCCTTTTCTCCCTCGCTCCTCTCCTTTTCTCCCTCCTCCCGTCTCTCCTTTTCTCCCTCGCGCGCTCTCGCTCTCCTTTTCTCTCCCTCGCCCCTTTCTTCCTCTCCTTTTCTCCCTCCTCGCGCGCTCGCTCTCCTTTTCTCCCTCGCGCGCTCGCTCTCCTTTTCTCCCTCGCGCCGTCTCCTTTTCTCCCTTTCTCTCCCGCGCGCTCTCTCTCCTTTTCTCCTCCCTCGCTCCTCTCTCCTTTTCTCCCCTCGCTCTCTCTCCTTTCTCCCTCGCTCTCTCTCCTTTTCTCCCTCGCTCTCTCTCCTTTTCTCCCTCGCTCTCTCTCCTTTTCTCCCTCGCCGTCCTCTCCTTTTCTCCCTCGCCTCGCTCTCCTTTTCTCCTCCCTCTCTCTCCTTTTCTCCCTCCCCTCCTCCTTTTCTCCCTCGCTCTCTCTCCTTTTCTCCCCGCTTCGCTCTCCTTTTCTCCCTCGCCTCTCGTCTCTCCTTTTCTCCCTCGCGCTCTCTCTCTCCTTTTCTCCCTCGCCCTCCTTCCTTTTCTCCTCTCGCTCGCTCTCCTTTTCTCCCTCGCGCGCTCCTCTCCTTTTCTCCCTCGCGCGCTCGTCTCCTTTTCTCCCGCGCCTCTCTCTCCTTTTCTCCCTCGCTCTCCTCTCCTTTCTCCCTCGCTCTCTCTCTCCTTTTCTCCCCGCTCTCTCTCTCCTTTTCTCCCTCGCCCTCTCTCCTTTCTCCCGCCCTCTCTCCTTTTCTCCCTCGCCTCTCTCTCCTTTTCTCCTCGCCTCTCTCCTTTTCTCCCTCCTCCTCTCCTTTTTCCTCCTCCTTCCTTTTCCCCCCTCTTCTTCTCTCTCTCCTCGCTCCTTTTCTCCCTGCGTCTCTCTCCTTTTCTCCCTCGTCCTCCTCGTCTCTCTCCTTTTCTCCCTCGCTCCTCTCCTTTCTCGCGCATCCTCTCCTTTTCTCCCTCGCGCGCTCCATTTTCCTCGCCGCTCCTCTCCTTTTCTCCCTCGCGCTCCGTCTCCTTCCCCGCTCTCCCCTTTTCTCCCTCGCTGCCGCTTTTCTCCTCCCCCTCTCTTTTCTCCTCCTCTCTCTCCTTTCTCCCTCCCCTCCCTTTTCTCCTCGCCCTCTCTTTTCTCCCTCCTCTCTCTCCTTTTCTCCCTCCCTCCTTCCTTTCTCCCCTCCTCGCTCTCCTTTCTCCCCGCTGTTCCTCTCCTCGCCTCGCTCTCCTTTTCCTCCCGCCCTCTCTCTCCTTTTCTCCCTCGCGCGCTCCTCTCCTTTTCTCCCCGCTCTCTCTCTCCTCGCTCTCCTTTCTCCCTCGCTCTCCTCTCCTTTTCTCCCTCGCTCTCTTCTCTCCTTTTCTTCCCCTCCGCGCTCTCTTCTCTCCCTCCCTCCTCTCTCTTCTCCTCGCCTCTCTCCCTGTTCTCCCTCGCGCTCTCTCTCCTTTTCTCCCTCCTCTCTCTCTCCTTTTCTCCCTCGCTCTCTCTCCTGTTTCTCTCCTCGCTCTCTCTCCCTTTTCTCCCTCGCGCTGCTCCTTTCGTCCTCCTCTCTCTCCTTTCCCTCGCTCTCTCTCTCCTTTCTCCTCGCGCTCCTCTCCTTTTCTCCCTCGCCCCTCCCTGCTCTCTTTTGCTCTCTTCCTTCTCCTGCTCTCTTCTCCCGCCTCCTCTCTCTCCTTTCTCCCTCGCCCGCTCTCTCCTCGTCCTTTCTCCCTCGCGCGCGCCCTCTCCTCTCTCTCTTTTCTCCCTCGCGCGCGCTCTCTCTCCTTTTCTCCCTCGCCGCGTCCTCCTCTCTCTCTCTTTTTCTCCCTCGCGCGCGCTCTCTCTTCCTTTCTCCCTCCGCGCGCTCCTCCTTCTTTCTCCTCGCGCGCTCTCTCTCTCCTTTTCTCCCTGCGCGCCCTCCTCCTTTTCTCCCTCGCTGCGCTCTCTCTCCTTTTCTCCCTCCCCCTCTGCGTCTCCTTTTTCTCCCTCGCGCGCTCCTTTCCTCCGCCAGTAGTAGTATACACCCCTCTACCAGTCTGGTTTGAGTGCTATCACACTATTGACCCCCGCCATCTTCTCTTGACCGTCACTTTCTTGCAGCAATGTTTGGGATTGGATAAAACTTCACAATCCAGGCAAGCACGCAGCTGATCATGTAATCGCTGGACAAACATCATGTATCTGATCTAATGTTTATACCTAGACTCCATTTTAGATACTTTTTGTCAATATGATAAAAAAAAATAAAATAATAATAATTTTTGATAACTGATCTCCATGACTTCACCCGGCGGTTACGGGCAATATGATCTCCCCCATATTTACATCTTCTATGGAAAGGCACTAGTAGGAAAGTCTTTCCATAGACACTGACTTGACCCATTTTTCTCTGGGCTCCCAGTTCCATCTGGCTGTGATCTGCGACGTTCCTTATTTCCTCTTCAATTGCCTCTGTATTAGGGCATGGTGTCACACAGTGTCTGCTTATAAGTTTGCAAAGGATAACTTGGTGCTATTTACAAGCTAGGTTAATGTGTGGCCTTAGGACACCATGGGCCTCCTGCTTTATTTGGATCAGTCTCTGTGCCCAATGATTCTCTCAGGGATGAGTTTTGTGCTTCCATGTTGATTAGAAGACACAGCAAGTGATACATAATCCCACCTTTATTGCTATCCTCTACCAATCTAATATGTACAAGGCAATAAACCCCCTGTTGGTCTATCTGAAGGTGATGGCAGGCAGCGCACTGCTTGGGAGCACGTATAAGTGAAT
Organism: Allobates femoralis; assembly: GCA_033576535.1. Taxonomy (NCBI): domain Eukaryota; kingdom Metazoa; phylum Chordata; class Amphibia; order Anura; family Aromobatidae; genus Allobates; species Allobates femoralis. The sequence goes on from JARQOC010000011.1 coordinate 48,587,002, forward strand.
GGCCAGAGGCGAAGAGGTTTGTATACAGGTCACTGATTACATGGCATTTCTCCTATCCTTTTCCTTTTTTTTCCTGTAGTAATAGACCTTGTTAAAATAAGGAGGTTTCTACGGACATGGTTACATTGACAAATACGGTACTTGCATCGACCTTCACGATCTACAATCACTTGTTCTAGGAAACCATTGTGTCTCATGATATGCAGGTTAACTTCCAATTTTAATTGATCGTCCTGGCCAAATCACCTGCATTGGAGAGATGGTATATCCTTTCAGATTTAAACAGTGAAACCCATAGGCTTTTACTATTTTTTTGCTTCTCCTACCGAGTGGCATCAGTCCAGAATGTGAGCTGCGTTCTTCAAAGAATGGGCATGTCAGATCATTGCTGCGTTCTCCAAAGAATGGGCATGTGAGATCATTGCTGCGTTCTCCAAAGAATGGGCATGTGAGATCATTGCTGTGTTCTTCAAAGAATGAGCATGTCAGATCATTGCTGCGTTCTCCAAAGAATGGGCATGTGAGATCATTGCTGCGTTCTTCAAAGAATGAGCATGTGAGATCATTGCTGTGTTCTTCAGAGAATGGGCATGTGAGATCATTGCTGCGTTCTTCAAAGAATGGGCATGTCAGATCATTGCTGCGTTCTTCAAAAAATGGGGTTATCAGATCATTGCTGCATTCTTCAGAGAATGAGCATGTCAGATCATTGCTGCGTTCTTCAAAGAATGGGCATGTCAGATCATTGCTGCATTCTTCAAAGAATGGGCATGTCAGATCATTGCTGCGTTCTTCAAAGAATGGGCATGTCAGATCATTGCTGCGTTTTTCAAAGAATGACCATGTCAGATCATTGCTGTGTTCTTTAAAGAATGGGCATGTCAGATCATTGCTGCGTTCTCCAAAGAATGAGCATGTCGGATCATTGCTGCGTTCTACAAAGAATGAGCATGTCAGATCATTGCTGCGTTCTCCAAAGAATGGGCATGTCAGATCATTGCTGCGTTCTTCAAAGAATGGGCATGTCAGATCATTGCTGCGTTCTCCAAAGAATGAGCATGTCAGATCATTGCTGTGTTCTTCAAAGAATGGCATGTCAGATCATTGCTGTGTTCTTCAGAGAATGGGCATGTCAGATCATTGCTGCGTTCTCCATAGAATGGGCATGTCAGATCATTGCTGCGTTCTTCAAAGAATGAGCATGTCAGATCATTGCTGCGTTCTTCAAAGAATGGGCATGTCAGATCATTGCTGCGTTCTTCAAAGAATGAGCATGTCGGATCATTGCTGCGTTCTACAAAGAATGAGCATGTCAGATCATTGCTGTGTTCTTCAGAGAATGGGCATGTCAGATCATTGCTGCGTTCTCCAAAGAATGAGCATGTCGGATCATTGCTGCGTTCTACAAAGAATGGGCATGTCAGATCATTGCTGTGTTCTTCAGAGAATGGGCATGTCAGATCATTGCTGCGTTCTCCATAGAATGGGCATGTCAGATCATTGCTGCGTTCTTCAAAGAATGAGCATGTCAGATCATTGCTGCGTTCTTCAAAGAATGGGCATGTCAGATCATTGCTGCGTTCTTCAAAGAATGAGCATGTCGGATCATTGCTGCGTTCTACAAAGAATGAGCATGTCAGATCATTGCTGCGTTCTCCAAAGAATGGGCATGTCAGATCATTGCTGCATTCTCCAAAGAATGGGCATGTCAGATCATTGCTGCATTCTCCAAAGAATGGGCATGTCAGATCATTGCTGCGTTCTTCAAAGAATGGGCATGTCAGATCATTGCTGCATTCTCCAAAGAATGGGCATGTCAGATCATTGCTGCGTTTTTGCCTTTGCTTGAAAATTAATCTTTTTTTATTTTTTTTCAATTGTAAACCAAAACTCGATAATTGCTGTAAAATTGTGGTTAAAAAAAAAAACACACACAGGTTTTGTCCTGGCAAGGAAACTTTGTTTAATATCCAAACATCAGGTTTCGCTTCAGAAAAAACGCCCTGTGTGAAAATAGCATTAATGTTATTAAATAGATTTTTTTTAGTCTTATTTTTATATGTTAAAATTAAAAAAAGAATTATCAATAAAATGCATTTGATATTAAGAATTCTTTTATTGCCGTGGATCGTTTACAAAGCTTTTATTTATTTTTTTTATTACATTTCTATATTTGATAAAAAATCAAGCTGCCCCCTTTGCATCCTTATTGGCACCGGTGCTTATCATAATTTATCAGGGCCTTTGCTAATGAGCTATGAATTACAGGTTCATCATGTACATGTCAGCCCTGGACTCCCCGGCTATATGAATTAATGGAACACCATTTCTGTGTTTGTTGTCGGGCGGTCTGTGTGTTTGTAGAGTTACATTTCCAGGGCCGTTGATTTATTAGATGGCCTTGCTTCCTTCTTTCCAGCTACATGGCTTATATAATTACAGGAACCCGGGCAGTGTTATGGGTCACAGAATCAAAGCTCACAATGACCAGCTCTGATTCTGTGACTACCAGGTTTGGTTTGGTGGCACTTAAAAAGCAGCACACGTCCAGCAGGCCTATCCATCACCAATGACATTAACTTTCCTTCCTGTGTTTGTACATCGGGCCTGTGGTATATATTAGTTTGGGGTGAGTTTGTCATTACTTGCGAGTAAATGTTAGTGAAACAGATGTGATTCCACATCCATCTCTGAGTGATGGCTTCCTGACTTTTGATCAGACGGTCTACCATTATAAACACTGAGGCTTGTAACACATTATCGAGTATAAGGTTTTGTTTTGGGGAGAATTGTATATGAGGTATTTTATGGGATCGGTAAACCTGTTTTCAAGTGGTAGTTGTTGATCACTTTAGTCCCTCTAGAAGTAGTTGTTGTGCCGCCGGTCTTGTTGTGTTACGTTATTGCTGTTAGTGGCAAGCTATATTCTTAAATTACATTTCATTCTAAACTTAAAGGAATTGATCAGCAAGTTTTTGCCATCTCCTCTGAGAGCAGCAGGTTATAGGCAAAGAAACCCTGAATCCAACGATGTATCATGTAGATTACTGGCTACAGCCATTCTTACACAAGCAAAGCATTTAGTCCTAGCTAGTGATGAGCGAATGTACTCATTACTATTCGTTACGCGCACGTATAGTACGGTATTCGCAATACTCGTGACTTGGCAAGTATCGCTGGTGCTTGCGAATGATCTGACAAATGTTGCCAGGTTCCTTCAGTACACAAAGGGAGTCGGGTCCCCCATGGAGAGCAGATTGAATGTTGGGGTGTCTCTGGGGGGGCACAGCAACGTGTTTCATGCAGTGAAAACTCAAAGCCCTCCCTCCTGTCCTGTCCCGGAAAGACTAATTTTATGGCAGGATGTGTGTGGGCGGAGTCTATCACAAATTGACTAAAATTGGACACTCTATTCGGACAATAACGCGAGTATTATAAAGTACCCGTTACAAGTATAGCGTTTACAAATATTTCGCCACCCGCTCATCCCTAGTTTTAGCCTTGCAGCAGGACCGGAAGAGCTGTTCCCGCCCATACCAGACTATCAATGGAGATTGTACACTGACTGAGGTGTCAATCAGAGGAGGGGGTGTGTCCGACTGTCCTGTGCGTGACAATGTAATCCAGGAATGGTATCACCAGGTTATAAAGACTTTTTAGTTTACGTAAACAATAGCACGCAGGCTGATAACACACAGTTGATCTTTGTTTTTAACTCCTCCCGTATTCTGTCCTCAGCTTACATAGCAATAACCTGCTGACAGATTCCCTTTTAAAGGGTTGTTCCCATATTTGGGAGGTGATAACCTGCTGAATGGTGTGGGTCCAACTCCTGAGATTCGCCCCAATAACGAGGTTCTCCAGCGGTTGGGCCAATGAGAAAGTCATTAACTATCCTGTGGATAAGTGTTGTGTCTAAAGATGGGAATAACCCTTTAATAGTAAAAAAAAAAATTTGAATATTGAATTCAGATCCTCCACTTTTACTGTTTTTGTCAAATTAGAAAATGTTTGTCACTTGCTTACCCTGTACTAGGTAAGTTTGGTGCACACATTTTGAGCACTATATAGTTTTCAATCAGATTTTCCCTACATCCGGTGGTACCACCTGATGAAGACGGCTGAATAGCTGTTGAAGTGCGTAGTGACGACACAAGGGGCCAATAAAGGTCTGTTTTAATATTTATCCTGTTTGTTTCTTCATCCCACCAAGCCAGTAATTATTTCCACATTATAGAGTCTGCGGTGTGAACACATTCAGTAGCCGCCATGATACTCGGCGAGTGTTGACCCAAACGCTGTGCGACTGTCACGGGTGTGTCAGGAGACATGGATGAGACTGTAGAGGACACTTGCAAAAGGTCCCAGCGTTTGGCCAAACAGTCAAAATCCAAAAAATGTCTGTCGGCTTAAGAGGTATTTCCCATTTAGTGTAAGCTGGAGGTCACTAGGACCCAGCTGATCCCTTACCTTGAGCTGTCTATATATTCCCCTTGACTCCCAGGATGCACTGCTGGTGATAGCTTGTTACGTGTTTGGAGAAAGCTTCTCAGCTCAGCAGTGTATCCTTGAGTTTCTGTTGAATCACTGTGTGGATCTTCTCAAGCTTAGTGTTTCTTCCCTTCCCTCTTTGTTTGTTTCCCTTGCGTTTATCTTTAGTTGGTAGTCGGGCTGACTAGTGTTCACCCGCTCTGATCTTTATTTAGTAGTAGTTCACGGTCAGTCCGGGAATAGGTATCCTGGCAGCGACAGTTGCAGAAACTGTATAGGGACGTTAGGGAAGCCAGGTGCCAGTGTTAGTTTATCTAGGGGTCACCATCTCCCCTTTTTCCCTTAGCATCAGGGTCTCCTCCAACCCAACCCCCCCCGTCATCCAGCGCTGGGTGTCTGTCCACACCAGCGTGACAGAGGTTCTGCTTCATGTTGCCGGTGGTTTGACCTTCAAGTCCTGTTGGAAGTTGTAGTTTTCACAACAGATTGCATTCTGCCAAAAAAAAAAAAATACCGTAATAAGGTTTTATGCACAATGTCTTTTTCAGTCGGATTGTGTCTGGAATCTTTCATTATGAACATAATGCACATCAATGTAAAGATGATTCCACTATAATGGAAAGTGAGAAAGCAGCCGCCTTTCCAATCATGTATATGAAGAATATGCCAACCGGAAGGTTATGAACATGGGTAATCTGTGCATGTACCTGGGCCCTCACTCACAATTAACAACATTGGTGGCCTCACAAAAAATGATTAATAAAAAAAAAATTAAAAAAAAACCCATTTGCAACATTCCCAGATTTTTTTCATGTAGTTCAACCAGCAAAATCAATGAGCTGTTTCCTAATCGTATGTGCATATGATGATATACGGCCCGTGATCTCTGCAGGACCTGGGTAGTCGCTGGGAACACTGTAGCGGCAGGAAGGGCGCGTACAATATACCATGATATTCCTTGTGATGGCGCTGCAGGTAATCTGGTTTCTCTGCAGAAACCTGATCGGTTTGGGACAATGGTAAAGACGTTTGGATGATGAAGCCATTCATGTAGTGTGTATTTACCATTGCTCTTTAACATTACTTGACTTTTTAATGGTTGATTAATTTGTAATATGACGGATTCACCGCAGTTGGCTCTATTTATGGATTGTCACGAGGGGACACACATTTTATTATACTTCATTTATCTGCAGCAACGGAAGAAATAATGAAAAAAGAGCAAAATCCATATCTGTGTGTCTGGTCTGTGCTCACGTTTGCCCTACTTATGTAATGTCTGCGCCGGCTGATAACCACAGCGGTGGCCTGTGGGTGAATTATGCAGCGTTTCTCCGCGGACCACTGACCCGTGTGTTTTCATTCACTGGGAGCCTGCGATGGCTCTTATCAGATTGTGCCAGGATTACATTTCCTATCCTTTCAACACCTGGTTACTATAAGGCGCGGGGCCTTCTGGATGCTGTGACACATTTATCCTTTCAATAATTTGATGTTTTAAATGATAAAAATTGTTTAATAATTTTTTTTTTTAACTCAATTAAAAAAATGTTTCATTTTTTTAAGGGACTCTTAGACTATAAAGTGCAGTTTTTATTTTTTTATTACCGGTTAGGCTCAAACTTTTTAATTGTAACGTTTTAGCACCATGCAGATTTATATTTTTTTGTTTTTCAACCCGTGAACAATTAAGCGCACAGAACTACCTGCTCTTTAGCACTAAATGTTGCTAAAACTGTTATGGCCGCTTTACACGTCGCGATATCGTTCCAATCTGACGGGAGTGCGCACGTTTTTGGCTCTTGTCCACGATCGCATAGTAGATGTCACACAGGGAGATATCGGCAGGCAACGCAACTACGATGGTGTACGCCCCTTTCCCACGTGGAGTATGAGCAACTCGGGGAACGAGCATTTAACATTGGAGTGAATAGGGGAAGTTGCGCTCTACATCGTAGTTGCGCCGTCACACAGCACGATCCTGCCACATCGCATATACAATATCGTACGGTTGCACAATCTTCTTGCAATATCGTATTTAGGTTGTTTTCGCATCACATTGCCCATTTACACGACACAACGCACGAACGATATCAACTGCAAAGGCCGTACCACGTGACTTTTTATCACTGTTGTGTTGCGATATCGCGACGTGTAAAGCGGCCCTTACAGCTCCATACAACTCAGAAATTGTCTATAGGCCACTTCTGTTCCTCTGTCCTGTCCTTTAAAAGGAATATGTCAGCAGATTTTTGCAACATCATCTGAAGAGCGCATGCTGTAAGGGTTAACGCAAAGATTTCAGCCATGCTTCTCATTATTGTGGTGTTTACCAGCATTTTTGTTTTCGCACCAGTAGTTTATCATTACTTGCATGTGTCCCTCCTCTGTGATTAGCAACTCACTGCAATGGATATTGTATATAGAGATCCTGGTGTGGTCGGTGGCAGCTTTCTCAGCTCTGCTGCATTGCTGAATCTAAAATGTCTGATTGTGGCAAAACCGTTGCACCCAGTAATCTAAGTGTTACATCGATGAATTCAGGGTTTCTTTGTCTACATCATGCTGCTCTCAGATGAAGTAGCAAAAACCAGCTGACAGATTCCCTTTTAATACAGAGTTTTGTTTTTCCTGGTTGTATTCAAACCCAGATGCAGATTTGTTGTCCTGTAGAAGTCTTTGTTTTAGGGGGTAATAGTAGAGATGAATGACCCTGTTTGGGTGCTATATGTATGCAAACCATTGGAGCGACCAAAGCGGTGCACCAATATGCTTGATGGAAGCCGCTTGCAGTGTTTGATCGGCTTACATTGGGGGTAAAAGCAGAGTTATCAACCACAGTGTGGTTGTAAAATAAACATTTTAAATAATGAGAAATCCCTTCCCTCCCACCTCAAAAGTGGTTTCCCTATGGCTTTGTGGATGGAGACCCAAATTGCACAATCAGTGTCTTCAAATGAGGTTTGTGTCAAGTTTTGGCGCCAAATGGTTCATTTTTCAAAGTCCGACTTCACCACCTGAACCCGAACTATAAGGGTTCATATATCTCTAGACAATGGTACTGTATTTTGGTGCCATCCAACAGCATGTGGCGTATGCATAGGTGCACACTGTTCTGTGGTGACTCTCACCCATGATCAAGGACCCTCTATCCACTATCCATCTTTCTGTTGATTACATTTCAGAGGTTTTCAATGGGGTTCACGTCTGGAGATTGGGCTGGCCATGACAGGGTCTTGATGTGGTGCTCCGTCATCCACACATTGATTGACCTAGCTGTGTGGTATGGGGCATTGTCCTGCTGGATAAAAACCAGTCTTCAGATTTTGGGAACATTGCCTGAGCAGAAAAAAAGCAAGTGTTTTTCAAGGATAACCTTGTATGTGGCTTCATTCATACATCCTTTGCAAAGATTAACCTGCCCAATTCCAGCCTTGCTGGAGCATCCCCAGATCATCAACGATCCTCCACCAAATTTCACAGTGGGGCAAGACACTGGCTTGTACGCCTCTCCAGGTCTCTGTATTATAACCATTAGACGACCAGGTGTTGGGCAAAGCTGAAAACTAGACTCATCAGAGATGACCTTACTCCAGTCCTCTATGGTCAATCCTTATGGTCTTTGGCAAACTTCAGCCTGGCTCTCCTTTGTTCTCTTTGATGACAGGCTTTTTGTCTAACTTTACATGACTTGAGATAGTCACAAGACATCAAATAATAAAGAACTGCTTAAATTTATGTGCCAGGAGTGGCATAAAGTCACCCAAAAGCAGTGTGAAAGACTGGTGAAAAGCATGCTAAGACGCATGAAAGCTGTGATTAAAAATCATGGGTATTCCACCAAATATTGATTTCTGAACTCTTTCTTAGTTAAAACAGGAGTATTGTTGTTACTAAATTTATATGAACTTCTTTTCTTTGAAATATTATATACCTATAAAGAGAAAAATCAGAGAAACTGAAAATTTTGCAGTGGTCTCTTAATTTTTTCCAGAGCTGTGTGTGTCCCTGCTATGTACTGTGTAATGGATGTGTCTGACCATACAGGGTCATGGTCTGATCATACCACATCTCCTGCGCAGGGGAGGAAGTAAAATGTATACTGGCATTACAGTACTGGATCACAAATAATTCTTTCTTTGAGGTAAAACATTTCTCTGCCTATTTTTTAAAAAAGGTTTTAAGTCTAATAATGATTTGTGATCCCATGCTGTTATGTCTGTATACTTTTTACTTCCTCCCCTGTACAGTACATAGCAGTGACATATATATACCACATCTCCTGTGCTGAGATAATGTTAAATATGTGTCCCTGTTATGTACTGTGTAATGGATGTGTCTGACCGTACAGGGACATGGTCTGATCATACCACATCTTCTGTGCTGAGATAATCTTATATATGGGTCCCTGCTATGTACTGTGTAATGGATGCGGGACATGGTCTGATCAGAAGATTAATTTCAGCACAGGAGATGTGGTATGATTAGACCATGTCCCTGTACAGTCAGACACATCCATTACCCAGTACCTAGCAGGGACACATATATAAGATTATCTCAGTATAGGAGATGTGGTATATATATGTCACTGCTATGTACTGTGTAATGGATGTGTCGGACCGTACAAGGACATGGTCTGATCATACCACATCTCCTGTGCTGAGATAATGTTAAATATGTGTCCCTGCTGTACTGTGTAATGGATGTGTGACCGTACAGGGACATGTCTGATCATAAGATTAATCTCGGCACAGGAGATGTGGTATGATCAGACCATGTCCTTGTACGGTCAGACACATCCATTACACAGTACATAGCATAGAAGATTATCTCAGAACAAGAACATTTTTATTTATTTTTTTTTAAGTCTCAGATCATTGAGTTAAATGAAGTTTAAAATATCTTTGTTCATGGAAAACCCTGTAAGGCTGCCTTCACATTTGCGTATGGGAACGCAGCGTATGCTGCGTTCCCAAAGCATTCAAACGCATGCGCACTGCGGTTCCTATGTTTAACATAGGAACGCATAGAGCCTGCGTTTGCTGCGTTCGGGTGCGATGCGGACGATATCTGCTCCTTCCGGTCCAGCATCCGCACCGGGACGCAGCTTGCAGCATTTTTTGTGGTTTTGGGATCTTGGAAGATCAGCAAGCGTCCCAAGCGCACAAAAAAGGCATTGCCGTCAATGGGTCCGCAGTGTACAGCGCTTGACAGCGCGGGAGAACGCGCGGACCCATTGAAAAATCTCCAGTGGCCGCCGGTGATGTCACAGGAGCTCACCGACGGCCACCGGGAGATCAGCTGAGCCACTGCTGTCCTCCTTCTCCCCGCGCCTGTAATCTCTAGCGATGTCGGCGGGAGAACAGCTGATGTGACAGCTGTTTGAATCTTCCTGTGCCGACATCTCCTCTCGTGTCGCGCGGGAAGATTCAAACAGCTGTCAGATCAGCTGTTCTCCCCGCCGACAGTCCCAGAGCTTGCCGGCGGCCGGGGGCGAGATCTCCGGCGCTGATCTCCGCCCCGACAGCGCCGATTGGCTGCGGGCTCCATAGTGATGTGTCCACAGGCGACATTATCCGCTGCGGACACATCATTTGGACCCTGCTTCTGACAGCGTTTGTGTCTGCATGCCATCAGCATGCAGACACAACCTAATGTGAGCCAGCCTAATTACCTTACAAGTCATGTTAACTATTGCTGATGTTTAAAGTTTTGTTTTTTTTCTGTGTGTTTTTTTTTTTTTTTTTTTTTTTATTGATGGCCTGTCCACATAGTAGATCATTGAGTCTAAAAAAAAACCTCCAAAAAAACAAACCCTTGGGCTTATTAAGGATCTAATATTGTTTTTTTTGCTTTTGTCTTTGTTTTTTCAGTTTTTAAACTACCGTATATGTGACTATTTTAATATGATCTTGTTTTTTTCACCTAGGTTTGTAGTCCTCTGTCAAAAACACCTTTGCCTTTGATATAATGAACGTCGGTGACATTTTTCCCTTTTCCTTACAGAGATGTGCTCCTGCCTCTATTCGCCTTATGGACAATGCACAGTTTCAGTTTGGTGAGTTTGCTTAGTACAGATAAGGCCTTGTGCTGATGTAATGCCTTGAGCTGCTCATGTATCCAGTTCTTAATGTGTCTGCAAAATGCTGCCACAAGATTATATCCTCAGAGTGGCGGACTTGATTAGCAATCAATACCAATCAATATGTAATTATTTTAACCCTCGGAATGTCTTGTTAATATGCCGTCCACTTATCTGAAGCCTTCAGTTAGGGACTGAAACCTTAATTAGTGAACAGTCACTGTACTGTATTTGATTGAGGAAACAAATGGACTTCGGGGAAATAAAGCACGTAATGTATAGCAGAACACCTACTTGTCAGCATAAATGGAATCTGCATGGGAGGATGCTAGTATTGGTCAGCGTGCTGAGATGGAGAGCCTGCATTATTACTGTGCTGACCCACTGCCCTGAAATAGGAATCTGCCACACCAGCAGCTCTGCTCATAGTGTTGGCCAGTAATGAGGCCCACCATCAAGATTTGTAGTGGTATAATTTAAAGGTTTCCCATGGCTTCATTCATATATATATTATATATATTTTTTTTTTTTGGTGGGGGTCTAAATCCTGCCCGTGTGTAATGAGCGATCTATTAGGATTCTACTGTTTCCTGCACAGGCGGTTGGATACATCACAGCATAGATGCAGCGACTAGTATCTCAGCCACATCTCTCAATAGAGCAGTGCATAAGTCTGCATGTGACCACAACTATGCTGAATCACATAGTTCTAATCATGTGATCTCCTGCTCGATCAGAGAACAGCGAAACATGTGACTGCATATGGCTGAATCCTAATAGTGTGTATTGTGCACACTGTCACGATTCAGCCATATGCAGTCACAAAGTGATTGGAGAAATTTAGGCTACAGCACTGAATATCACTTTAATGAAACTTGAACTCTCACCTTATGATTTCGACTATATTAACAGAAATTCCTCATAGTGGATCTGTCCCCCCTTCTTGACATATCATTGTCACTAAATACTTTTTTTTTCCATTAAATACTTTTGGAGCATCTTTTCTTGGAAGTCTACGTTTTGTGCTTTTCTGGTTAATCCTCTTAGAAGTACAGTATATGACTAAATTGACAAGTGGATGTTACCTGTTGGTTGTGTGCCAATCAGTGTTGTCAATCTAAAACTGTATAGCGACACACTCCTTTAAAATGCAGAGTGGAGCCCAGTTATTTATTCAAGAAATAGAAAAAGTACACAAAGCTGATCTGAAAGTATTGATGGGTTGTACAAGTATTCCTAAAACTAAGAGTTACTACATCTTAAAGAAGTGTAGTAATGTCTGGAGATTGGGGCATGGACAGATTTTACAGTGGGGTTGCTCTGTCTTATTAGGAAATATAGGATTTTTAAACCATTGTAAAACCCAATTTCCACACAGCTTATTGGGAGTTCCAAGTTGTGTTGATCGCTTATTCGGGACATAATCAGAGAACAAATCATGTCTTACTCTGGAAGACATAACCTCATCATGCCTTCTGGGAAATAACTGTCTTCCAGTATCTGCTCAGTCGCTGTGCCTTTTAGGACACCCTCAGATCAGCTTATATTTTCAGCCAATAATAGCAAATAAGGATTGTCTATAGCAGGAAACCCCTGCAAAAAGATGTTGCAGTGTTGACTTATGATTTCCGTTTATAATCTTTAAATGCCTGTTGACTTTCTTAGGCCGGTTTCACATTGCGGGATGGTTCCGATCCGAGGCTGTCCGTGTAAACCGGACAGCCCCGGACCGTATATTGGCCCCATAGTATACTATGGGGCCGGATAAAAGCCGGATGGCAGCTCTCTGCCATCCGGTTTCTATCTGTCCGGGACAATCCGGGAGAATGTAGAATTCTCTCACGGACACAAAAACGCTTGCCGCTAATTTGCAATTCCCGGATCCGCCCGGATTGCACCGGTTCGGGAGGATCCGGGAACCGGATCCCTGCGGCTGCACACCGCAGTTGTTTCAGGACCACGACTAGCTCCCTGTCAGCCGCGGTCCTGATTCATCAGTGGCGGCAGCTGCGTGCCGGGTGCACACCGGACCGGAGGGCATATTAGCCCTCCGGTTCTGTGTGCTGATCCGATCCGGGCTGTCAGGTTCATCCTGACAGTCTTGGATCAGATCTGACCCGCAGTGTGAAGCCAGCCTTAGGTAAACGGTAATAAATCCTGCATTCATCACCTTCCCTTGCTAAAGCTCCTGATCTTTGTTGATGGGTTGCAGTGCTGCCGTCCCAATTTAAGTTTACATTACCACTGCAGCCAATCAGTAGTTTAAGCTGTTCTTGCTGTACACGTTGGCAGAACCTCTTGAGACCAATGATTGGGTGCAGTAGTCACGTGTGCTGTATTCTTTATTTTCCTGCTGCAGTCTGAGAATAAAGACCTGCAACAGCAATGGAGAGGTATCACTGGAGCTGGGGTAGGGGGAAATGCTTACCCTACTTTATTATTTTTAACATGAGTAAACTAGTAAGTATTTCTAAATAAGAAATACATTTAAAAGGAACCTAATAGTGAATGCAAAGTAGCCACTTTTTGTTATTACGGTAATTACTCTGCTGCTCTTCTGATTTATTTATTTTTTTTCTTTTTTCAAAACCTGCCACACAATTCCAGAGATATGGACCTTTTTCTGTAGTGCTAGTTTGTTTTTCTCTCTCTTTTTCTCTCAAATTCAAATGAGCTTTATTAGCAGGACTAAGTACATATTAGCATTGCCAAAGCACATGGTAAAAGAAATGCGGGGATGGGGTAGGGGTGGGGAGTAGGGAGGCATATAGAGGTCCAGGATACATGAGGATACTTTCAGGGGATAAGGGGCATGTCCAGGGTGGGGTATAGAATTCCATGGCATATCAGGCTCTTAGTTGAAGGATACGGACGTGTTCGGGGTGGAGTACAGAAGTTCATGGCATATCAGTTTCTCTATAGGCACGGACATATTGCGCTGCTATGGCCGCTGCACTTTCTTCTTCCCCCTGTAGTATTGGCAGTTTCTGTTCCTCCTTCATTGAGGTGAAGTCTGCGAGGAGATCAGACAGTCTCTTGAAGTGAATGTACCTCACTGTGGAGTATTGAGGGCACCTCCGCAAGAAGTGGGCCTCGTCCTCCACGGCCTCCTGGGTCACTGCTGGCACAGTCTGCTCTTTCGGGGCTTGTAGTTCTGTCGGTGCTGCCCGGGTTCGATGAGTAGGCTGTGGGTGCTCAGTCTGTACCGATTCAGGATCTGTAGCTCTTTGGGGTTTTCCAGTTTCTCTAGATATGGAGCCAGTTTGTACTCCCTCTGTAGGTTCTGGTATATCGTCAGTTTCTGTGATTTGTTTGTCGGTCATCCAGATGCTGAAATATTCCTCTTTGCCTTTGTGCACCATCTTCTGGATTTTGCCTTTCATCAAGCCATGTGGGTTGGTGGCTTAGTCAGGCTGTTTTTGGTACTTTGTGTTGGGAAGCTTTGGGTACTTTGTGTTGGGAGTCTTCCTGGGGCTTCCTGGGGTTCCCTGGTGTAGGAAGGCTTTGTAATGGTAGGAGCTGGGACTACTGCTTTGTAGATGAGCCTTGAATGACAGCGCCTTCTTGTGGATTTCGAGGTGTAGAAGGAATCTGCCCAGCTCTGCTGGCAGGCGCTGTTTGATGTGCTCCGACAGATTTGAGGAGATGCTTGCCGAAGTCTAGGTGGAATATTTCAGTTGGACCAGCGTCCCACTTTGACCAGTTTGGGTATGAGACTGGGCCCCAGACCTCACTGCTGTATAGAAGAATTGGGGCAATGATGGTTTCAAAGATTTTAAGCCAGACTGTTACTGGTGCCTTGAGATGATAGACGTCTTCTGACGGCACAGAAGGCTTTGGATTCCTTGTCTTTCAGTAACTCTCTAACTTGCTTGAAGCTCCCTGATTGGCTGAGTTCTAGGCCCAGGTAGGTGTACTTGTTGGTTTCTGTAAGTGGATTGTTGTCTCTCGTAAAGGGAGGATGTCCAGTAGGTTTCTGCTTTTTTTTCTAGAAACCATGATATTCGTTTTCTTCTGGTTGATTGGCATTGCCCATGTGCTGCTTGAAGGTCTCTAGGATTTTCAGATGATCTTGGAGGCCTTTCTCAGTTGGTGATAACAGCACGAGGTCATCGCATACAGCAGAAATTTCACCTGGGTGTCATGGAGGGTCCTGGTGCTGAGGAAGACTCTAGGGCCACCGCCAGCACATTGATGTAGATGTTAAAGCGTTGGACTGTGGCTACAGCCCTGTCTCACTCCTCGGCTTTGTTGGAAATAGGCCGTCCTCTTTCCATCGAACCCTCACGCAGCAGCTATTCTCAGTGAGTAGGAACTTCGGATAACATTGTATGTTTTGCCTCCTATTCCGCTCCCCAGCAGTTTTAGGAATGGTCCTCGGTGCCACACTGAGTCAAAGGCGCTTTTTTAAGTCCACGAAACAAGCGTATATATTTTCCCGTTTTTTGTATTGTGGACATGGCTCTTGATGAGGCTGTGCAGAGTGTAGATGTGGTCAGTGGTGCGGTGGTTCGGCATGAACCCTGCCTGCCGTTTGGTGAGGAAGGTGAGGATCTTGTTGTTCAAGATGCTGTTGAAGAGAGTGCCCAGGTTGCTGCTAAGACCTATCCCCCGGTAGTTTGCTGGGTGGTCCTTGTCCCTGTTTTTGTGTATCTGGGTTATGAGGCCTTGGTTCCAGATTTTGGGGAAGTAGCCAGCCTGCAATACGATATTAAATAGTTTTGTTATCGCAGCCTGGATGTCTGGAGGGCTGTATTTTAGCATTTCTGGGAGGATCCCATCTGGGCCGCTGGCTTTTTTTTTTTTTACCTTTTAATCTGTGTGATCCTTTCTGTTATTTCTGATTGTGGTGTATCCAGAGGATTTTGGAAATCTTTGATCTTTTCCTCTTATCTTTTAGTTTTTTCACAAGCTCTTTGTGAGGCTCCGGTCTTTGCTTGGGATGTCTTTGTAAAGGTCCTTGAAGTACTAGAGCCAGATGTTATCGCTCTGGATGTGGAGGCTGTTGCTCTTCTGGTTGGATCCAATGTGATTCCATAGTTCCTAGAATTTGTTGTCTTCCAGGGTGTCTTGGAGTTGGAGTAGATGTGGTTTTACTTTTTGTTTCTGAGGATGACTATGTAATTTTGTTGTATAGTGTGGTAGTCTTCTCTCAAAGTGCAGTTGTTTGGGTCTCTGTGTTTATTTGATGCCATTCTTAGGGCCCTCCTTATGGTCTTACATTCTTTGTCAAACTAGTTGTTAGTATTTGATTTACTCAGCCTCTTGTTGATTCTTTTTTTTCAGGTCGGACATTTCCGCCATGACATAGAGAATGTTGTTGAGGTCCCTTACCGCCAGTTGTACTCCTTGGTTAAGCTCATACACATTATTATGGAAGTGTTGGAGCTTCTCCTTGATCCTGGTCTATTGATGGCATCTTTATATTTTGGGGCCGACATCTTGGACAATTTGAAGGATGGCGGCAGGCTAACGAGGCCCGTCTTTTGCGTGGTTTGTGAGGATGATTTATTTGTGGATTTGATGTATAGAAGCAGTTGGTTGTGGTCTGACAGGTGTGTTTGTGGAGTGACTATGAAGGTGCCAATATTTGTAGGGTCCATATCTGTGATGGCATAGTCTATCACACTGCTGCCCACATGGGAGTTTAGGATTATGTCTTCCCAGTGAGTCTACCCTGGTGCGACCATTGAAAATACGAAGTCCCAGGCTTCGGCATAGGTTCAGCAGTGTTCTGCCGCTTTTATTGACTGTACAGTCATAGCTGTTCATGTCGGTCTGCAGTGGGTTGTCACAATCAGTATCTGCTCCAAATATATAGATATTTACATTAGTGGTCAAGTAGTCTTTCCTCCGCCCCTTGCGTGAGGTCACATAGATGAGAACATTGTCAGAATCTGAAGTGGGCAGCTAGTTTAAGGGCAAACTTTGGGTGAAGTTGGAGACTTGGAGGAGCTACATACCTCGCACACAGCAGATGTCGCTGGGTGGATGGAGCCTGTTCTATCCAGAGTGGCTGTCTCCTCTTTCAGGCCGATATTTCTAGTCCTCTTGTAACAATCTATATTCCCCGCTAGCTTCGCTCCTGTTTGTTTTTGTTTTTCAGCGGGACCGATTCCTGTATCGGTGGGACATGTTTGATATTTGCCTTAGTCCATGTTTCCAGAGGGACTTATATCAATGTTTTGCCGTCCTGATTAAATCGGTGTTTGTCTTGCATCGAAGGCAGAAGGTCAGCCCTGGATGTTCCAGCTGGGATGTGAGGTGTTGACTGGTGTAGCGGTGTCCTGTATGGGCTGTGCATAGGACATCTGGATTGCTGACTGGTGACTATGTGAGGGAAATGGTCCAGTCGCATGAGTTCCTGCCATGGAGTGAGCATGGGCTTTTTTCTGTCAGGTCACGGCTCGGCTTCACACTGTGTGGGGCGGGTGGGGTCTCCATGGTTGTTCTCCCTGAGGGCTGTTACCATACCCGGTTGCGTTCAGTTTGTTGAGCGTATCCCTTTTAGGTTTATTACTTGTTGGTGATCTTTCTACCGTTTTCAGTTTGCAGGTCTTAGTGCCGGACCCCTGTGAATACTATCTTTAAGTTCTTGGTCAAAGTCTGACCCTGGTATTGAGATGTCTGTCATCATACAGTGGTGGTGGTTAATGACAGATGTGTGCCGGGGATGTCTAGTGTGTGATCCCTTGCTGTAGCGCTCTGTTGATCATCTTGGTGATGTGTTGAGGGGATTTTTCTTGGAGCAGAGACGAGAGATAATTTACTGCCGGGGAAATTTTGTTGTGTGGTCTTGCTAGCTGGATGAATTGTCTGCTACCTGCTGTGTTGGTCTGAGATGGTGCCTGTATGTATGATCAGTGCTTGGGTGGTGAAATATGGTCATTAATTCTTTCTGTTGCTTGTTCTATAGTTAACACGGATTTTGAAATCCTTTTTCCAGGAAGAGGTTTGTATTGAGGTCCTTTGGAGTCTATAATCAGGACTATATCGGACGTGGTTGTTGGCTGCTACAGTGAGAGATTCTGTTGTGTTTGCTTGTTGCCTGTTGTGTTGTTGGCCTTGCTGCTTGTTTTGACTTTGGGTTGTTGATGCTTGCTCTGGTCATCCTGGTGTTTCTTGGCATTTCTGATTGCTCCAATATGTTATGCATTGTTTGAGGGGTTCACATTTGCGGACTCCTCCGCAGCGTTCTGCGGAGGGTTCCGCAATGTGTCCGCAGCGGCTGCCAGCTCATTCTCTTTATTTGGGAGGCAAGGTGCTGCGCTTGACAGCATGACCGTGGCACCATTATCCAATGTGATCTGTGCGCAGGCGGATGCCTCGCACAATCAGTTCTCCCACAGGATGAACATGTCGCGTCCACTGGTGCGGACGAGACTGTGTGATTGTGTGCAGGCGCCGCCTGCACACAGATCACATATGGAGGAATAGGTGCGCTCCCATTATAAAGATAGAGCTTGGGTGCTGCGCCATTGCGGCTCCCCTCCGCAGAACGCTGCGGAGGGGTTCGCAAATGTGAACTCACCCTAAGTTAGTGGTGATGTGGCTGTTGGCTCTCATTGTGTCTTCATCTATCTCCTTCCTTGGGCCCCCCTCCTGTGTTAATGGTGGTGTCTGGCTCTTCAGGTTTGCTATTTCTTCTTTTAATTTAGTATTTTCTTGCTGTAGATCATATATTTCATATTTGATTTCCTACATGGCTGAGTCCAGTACACACTTCAGTCTGGTTACCTCTGCAGCTGTAGAGTCGTTTGTCTGACTTTTGACTTTGGATCTGTATTTTCATCGGACAGCATCGGATGCCATCCGATCCTATTTTTGTATCGGATCAGATTTAAATGGGCGGGGTAGGGCTGTAGAAGGTTTCGGGAGTGGCCTAGGCTATTGAGCATGCTCAATACAGCAAATCGGATCCGATATCGGATCCGATTTTCTATTTGATCTGATCCCCATAGACTCCCATATTATTTTAATCGGATCGCTGCTAGGAAACCACTGCTAAGTACGGGCAACAAGCAGAAGAGACTTGTTTGGGCTAAAGAACACAAGGAATGGACATTAGACCAGTGTAAATCTGTGCTTTTGTCTGATAAGTCTAAATCTGAGATCTTTGGTTCCAACCACCGTGTCTTTGTGCGATGCAAAACAGATGAATGGATGGACTCTACATGCCTGGTTCCCACCGTGAAGCATGGAGGAGGAGCTGTGATGGTGTGGGGGTGCTTTGCTGCTTTGAAGCTCATCAAGATAATGCCAAAAGTGTGCAAAGCAGTAATCAAAGCAAAACGTGGCTACTTTGCAGAACCTAGAATTTAAGACCTATTTTCAGTTGATTCACACAGTTAAGTATATACCGTGTTTCCCCGAAAGTAGGGCGCCCCCGAAAGTAAGGCATGGTGCTGGTTTTAGGGGGTCGGGTAATGTAAGACATACCCCAAAAGTAAGACACTGTCTTACTTTCGGGGCGCCCCACTGGTATATACTGCTGCAAGCCCCCCCCCCATGAGTATACAGGCGCCTCCCCCCCCCCCCCCTCCCCCGCGCTGCCGCCAACCTGTAAAATATCATTCTACTTATCCCCGCCGGTGTCCCGCTGCTGTCCCGCCGCCATCACGCTCTTCCGCCTTCATTCCGGCTTTATCCGACTTCCTTCTCCGGCGCACAGACTGACGTCATTGTCTGTGCGCCGGAGATGGAAGACAGATGAAGGCGAAGGAGCGTGATGGTGGCGGGACAGCAGCTGGGCTGCAGCTGTATACACCACTGGGGCTGCAGCTGTATACACCACTGGGGGCTGCAGCTGTATACACCACTGGGGCTGCAGCTGTATACACCACTGGGGGCTGCAGCTGTATACACCACTGGGGCTGCAGCTGTATACACCACTGGGGCTGCAGCTGTATACACCACTGGGGGCTGCATTTTATGGTTAAAACAAAAATCGACATTTATTTTCCCAATATGAGACATACCCCGAAAGTAAGACATAGTGGACTTTTTGGGTAAAAAAAAGACAGCGTCTTACTTTCGGGGAAACAC
This sequence comes from Allobates femoralis, assembly GCA_033576535.1. NCBI lineage: Eukaryota > Metazoa > Chordata > Amphibia > Anura > Aromobatidae > Allobates > Allobates femoralis. The sequence goes on from JARQOC010000011.1 coordinate 48,606,620, forward strand.
GGTAATTCCACATGTGTTAATTCATAGTTTTGATGCTTCAGTGTGAATCTACAATTTTCATAGTCATGAAAATACAGGAAAATCTTTGAATGAGAAGGTGTGACCAAACTTTTGGTCTGTACTGTATAAGGGTGGGGGCCGGGGCTTACACAGCGTGACTGGGTACAGGAGATCCGCTGTATAGTCAGTTTACTTCAGACAAAGGATGCTCCAGGCTGTCAACAGTGCACAGGCTTCTGTGGTTTTATCTCTTGCTTTCAGATCACTCTGCTCTTGCTAACAGCTGATGGCCTCCACACAGCTCCTCACTGATAACACAGAGCAGCCGATGTGAACACAGGAGATAAAATCGCAGCAGCTATGTGCTGACAGCCTGGAGCTCCCTATCTGAGGTAATCTGATAGTAATCAGCTGGGAACACTGTGTAAGCCTTGCCCCCCCCCCCCACTCTGATATGGTTATTTGGCCGTATTCAGTGTGTGTGAAAAGCTGAAGACTGATCTCGCTGAGAATGACCATATGTCAGGTTCAGACACAGCCTAATGGGGACATCTTGTGGAAGGTTTTCTTCCAGATTTCACTTACGAAGTATATTTAAAAGTTTATTTTAATCACTTGCTCTACATTATTATTAAATTTTTAGAGAGCAGTTACAGTTTAAGTGAAGGACCAGCACTCATGTAGATCAATATTAAGTGACTGGTTTTCCAAGTGTTTCATCTACCACCCTGTCTGTTTCACTTAATAATGAAGAAATCACTTTTTCCTTAAAATTTCTTACTGTAAATGGGAAAACGTATAATATGCAGCGAATGGAATAAGTATTGAACACGTCACCAATTTTCTAACTAAATATGTTTCTAATGGTGCTAGTGACATGAATTTCTCACCAGATGTCGGTAACAACCCAATAAATATGCACAGACAAAGAAATCAAAACATAGATGTCCATAAATTTAGTACTGTGTAATGATGAGAAATGACGCATGGAAAAAGTAATGAACACTCTTACTTAAATGTATTTATTACTTCATACAAAAGCCTTTGTTCATGATAAAGCTTCAAGACTCCTCCTGTATGGAGAAACAAGTTGCATGCATTGCTCAGGCGTAATTTTTCCCATTCCTCCACCCAAATACTCTTCACATCCTGAAGGTCCCCATGTGTTCCTTCTATAAACTCTGAGCTTTAGTTGCTTCCATATACCATATGTTCCTTGGATTTAGCTCCGGTGATCGGCTTGGCCAGTCCAGCAGCTTTTTCTTTGTCTGAAAACAATTGAGAGTTTCCTTGGCTGTATGTTTAGGATCATTGTCTTGCTGAAATGTTCACCCTCGTCTCATCTTCATCATCCTGGTAGATTGATGGCAGCAGATTTTTATCAAGAATGTTTCTGAACATTTTTCCTTCCATCCTTTTTTCAATTACTGTATATGAAGTATGCTACTGTAGTCCCATATGCTGAAAATCAACCTCACACCATGATGTTCCCATCTCTAAACTCCACTGTTGGTATGGTGTTTTTTGAGGTGATATGCAGTGTCTTTTGGCCTCCAAGCATGGTGTGTTTTATGGCATCCAGCGAGTTCAAAATTGGTCTCCTCTGACCAGAATATATTCTCTCAGTATTTCACAGGCTTGTCCAAATGTTGTTGAGCAAAATGCTTTTTGTTCAGCAATGGAGTCTTGTGTGGTGAGCGTGCCTACAGATCATGGAGGTTGAGTGCATTACTTCTTGTTTTATTTGAAACAATGTTACCTGCTGATTCCAGGTCTTTCTGTAGCTCTCCTCAGGTGATCCTTGGCTCTTGACAAACTCTTCTGATAATTCTTTTCACTCCACTGTCTAAAATCTTGTGAGGAGAACATTGTTGTGGCTGGTTTGTGGTGAAATGATGTTAATTTCTTTTCTGGATTATGGCCCCTACAGTGTTCTCTGGATCCTTTAGTAGTGTAGAAATTCTTCTGTAATCAATGCCATCATGTTTTGCAACAATAAGGTTGTGAAGATCTTTAGACAGGTCACTGGTTTTACCCATCATGAAATGTTTCTTGTGTGGTACCTTGGTGATGAGGCCTCTTTTTATAGACCATCAGCTGAACCAGCTGATATTCTTTTCACTAAGTGGCAGGATTGCTTTCTAATTACTGATAATTTCCAAGGTTTCATGTCTATCCATGGCTTATTGCAACTCTTTCTTCATTCATAGATTGTGAGCCCTTGCAGACTGCGTCCTCTCTCCTTCTGTACCTGTGTGCCACATGTTGTCCATGTACCTTGAACTTCTCTTTGTATACCCTTTCCACACGTAAAGCACCATGGAATTAATGGAGCTATAATAATAATTATGTTCAATACCTTTTCTCTGTGTCATGTCTCATTATTGCAACCTAAGTTATGGCCATCTGTGGGTTGATTTCTTTGCCTGTGTGAATTGGATGGGCCCTTACAGTCATCTGTTGAAAAATTCATGTCAATCGCACCATTAGAAATATATTTACTTAGATAATTAGCTTTATATAATATGACAAAGTTCTGTAGTGGTAATCTATATACATTCCAGTCCTCTGGCGCAAATAATTTTTAACCTTGTATCTTCTTGCAGTCATTGTGAGATATTGGGGTTTTATGCAGTCATGCAACCTTAATATATTGAGTTGAGCTACAGTACATTCACATTGTGTACATTCAAAATGTCTGAGCCCCTACCTATGGGCCCAGGGGCTGCCATTAAACAACCCATTGTGGCAGGAGGCCTACTCTAAAGCCCCTGTCACACCTGGCGACGGAGCTGGGGATGTCGGCGGCGACTGGCGGGTGCGCGCGCGTTTTTGGTGCCCCACCAGCGTCGCCGTCCCCCGTTTACACGAGACGACATCTCCAGCCCCGCGCCGGCTAGCTGTCAGGCGGCATCGCCGCCGGGGTATCTGAAAACCCCAGCGGCGATGCAGGACAATGGGAGCCTATGGCTCCAATCACCTGACAGGTCGCTGGCGCCCAGTTACATGGGGTGATGTGTGCACATCGCCACATGATGGTCGCCTGGTTTCAGAGAAATGCGCTGAAACCAGGCGACCTCCCGGCACCGCCAACATCACCACTTTAAATGAGGCGACGTAGGGGCGTTGTCGCCGCCAATAGACCACGCCCCCACGTCTCCTTTGTAATCGGTGGTGATGTGGCCCCGTGTGACGGGGGCTTAAGTGTTTAGATGTCATGGCCAGTGTTCACTCTGACATATGAGGTGTTGAACTGTCATGGTCAGTGTTAGAATACGGGAAGATTTGTATGGCACGGGCTAAGCTGTCGTACATAAAGAGCGGGAGGAAAAAAAACATACACTGTATCATATGTGTTATTTACACCTGGGATCCTATGGTTGTCCTGTGATAGTCTGATATACAGTGGCCAGTATTGGAGGCATTCATAAAAGATAGACATTGACCCAGACCCTAGACTGCAAGCCAAATATCTTATTTTAGCCTAAATTTGATATCGCGATGTATGGTTCACATAGATGTGCCACATTACTTTTCTCCTGTTACACCCAAGCCCGTGGTGTAGGTTGTAGACCTCACCATCTTTTACATAAGCATATAAGGGCAGAGACAGGAGCTGCTGCCCGCCAGTTTACACAGCGCCTGCAGCTCAATGTAGGAGCTTCTCAGGCCCGTAGGATATTTTATGTGCAATGAACGTCTGTTTTGTTTCCCCGCCACCAGCAATTTGAGGTCTTAGTTAGCATGGCTTTAGCAAGAAGCAGCTTTCACATTTAACCCTTCCATTGTCAGCCTGGCCAGGACCCCTCACTTTAAATACGGCTTGTATAACCTCCCAGCCTGACAATGGAAGGCCAGGAATGCGTTTGCCCCCTATATTCTTCCCCCAAAATGATACAAGTTAAACCTGAATGCTATCTCATTGAACGTTCATCACAGCCGCTTTCTCATTTATATTTGATTTATTTGTGCATGTATGTATTTTTATTTTACAGGGCATGCTCTTAAACCTCAGGTGGCCTCAATTTTTACTTCATTTTTGGATGGGTTAAAAAAATTCTACATCACAAAGGTACAGTTTTTTTGTGTGTGTGTTTTTAAACCTTTTTTTTTTTTTTTTGACATGACGCCAACCGGACGTTACAAAAATGTTAGTTGCACGTACGTGGGGCACATAATGCTCTTAGCTTCTAATACTATTATACTACCCGTGACTGAGCATTGAATCAGAGCTGTTATTATCCTGCAGAGGCCACAACGGCTTCCTATTAAGTAGAAAGACCGACATGTGGCATAATAATTCCCAGCATCAGTAGCTTCCTGACGTTACTGTTTGCCATGAGGCCGACACCACACTTTGGTCTCTTGGTAGAACGTGCAACGTATGCGTGATGATCCTGTATGTAATGCAAGATGGGTTTGTGGGGTATTTACTGTAAGTCTCCTACCAATCATGCCATATTTCATAGCCTTGTTGCATGTTTCCTTAGGACAGAGGTCAACAGTCTTTCTTACTTTGAGATCCGCATTTTTCTTTAAAGGCCCTGTCTCACATAACGACATCGCTAACTAGATCGTTGTAACGTCACAGATTTTGTGATGCATCAACCATCCCGCTAACGATGTCGTTATGTATGACACGCACCAACAATCTGGTCCCTGCTGTGAGATCGTTGATCGTTACACACTGCTCTGGGTCATTCCTGCGTCGTTGTGCTCCCGCTGGGAACGCTACATCGTTGTGTTTGACAGAGATAATGAGCAACGATCTCAATGCTACGCTATGGACAGCAAATTCACAACGACCTCGGTATACTCTGGATCGTTGCTAAAGTCGTTTTTCACATCGCTGGTAAGATGCCTGTTTGACATCTTTCCAGCGATGTGTAAACGACGCACCAGCGGTCTTTACACATTGTTATCGGGATCGCTGATGTGTCGTTATGTGAGACAGGGCCTTGAGGCAGTGGTCTCCAAGAGTTCTTGTCTTCAGGATTTCACAGGGGTTGGAATCGTCACTTGTGCAAGTGAATAAATGATCACCTGTGCAATACTTGGGAAATCTCGAAAACTTGCCCTGAAGGTGCCTCCTGAGAATTGGGGTACATTTCTCTAAAAGTTGGTCATGAGCCATATTCTAAATAATTTACAGTGCAGAATAATTTATTTAAAACCATAATTACAGTCTAATAAATGAGAAAACATTTCGGTCACGTATTGACCTTCATCACTATCACATGCCGGAGGGGCGGTGTGATGTGAATCGGTGATGTCCAGCACTGTGAAGGTCACTGATACAGGAAAAAAATACTATGGACATTTGTGTTGACTAATTGAACCTGGTAAACCATAGGTTATCTGCTATACTATTGTTTTATCAAAGGGGGGGGCTTCTTAAATTAGGATAAAAAAAGATCTTTATGGGCTTTTTGGGGCTAAAACAGTAAAACCAGACACAGTGCAAATGACTGGGATAACATAGGTGAAAAAAAATATTTAATATGATAAAGTATATTCCAAATTATTATTGCAGATTTCTCATTATGTTGACACATTAAGTCATCTCCGTGCATCGACACTCCCCATTGCACTTCCATGATGACTTGCATGTAGCTTCAGAGCTCGATTTCTCAGCACTGACATCTGGATTCCTACAAGACAGCCATTGTTTTTTTACTGATGAATTACCGCCATACTGCTAGATTCTGTAGTAATATCATCCTGGCAGGCTCCTTTTTAAGTTTTAAGATTAAAAAGTCATTGACATTAATTAAAAAGGTTTTATGGCTGGGTAAAAAGAAGAGGACACTTTCTCAGTAGCATTTGGACATTATTGCAGTAATTGGGCAGATCTGTGCATCAGACACAGGCTTCTTTTTGTAGTCTGATTCAATCTCTTTCCTAATAAATGAGACATATTTGGAGTTTGCCAGGTCATCACCTTCAAAGAATATTTAGAAATCCAAGCCTCAGTGCTGAGGACCATTTGTTTTTTACCTTTTAGGTCCTGAGGTCTGCCTACCCTCCTCCTCATTGTATTGAGAAATCAAGAAATTGCTACCCCACCCCCCCATGCTGGAGTCATAAAGGATAGTTGAGCTGATAAATACAGGCAAAAGACAGTTCAAAGAAAAAACATGTTGACCGACAATTGTTAAACATGAAGACACACATTTGGCCGAGCAAGAATTTTTTTTATCAGTGGGCAGAGGGATTCAGGGGTCAACATGCCGATCCTGATCTTACTGGGCATTGAGGGTCCCATCACTGGAACTCCTTTTAATTCTGAGACCGGGGCACTTCTGAATGCAGCACAGGCGGAGCTTGTGCACCTTTGCTTCATTTATTTGCCATTGGGCTTTGCTTTTTCCAGCAGTCCCATAGGAACGTTTTGAACCTTGTTCATATACACAGGACACTGCAGAGACACAATTTCTGGCTCCCACAGTGATCAAAAATTATCCCCTATCCTATTAATCTACCTTATATACTTAGTGCAAAACCATTAACTTTATACTGCAATAATTATTTACCCTAGAGCAGATCCACCCTCTCCCCCAAACAATTGGTATCCGAGAAATTCTGTTCTTGCTTTTTATAACCACTCGACCCAATTGGGTATCCATTGTTGGTGAACCGTTCAATGTTCCTTAATTATCCCGAAGGGAGCATATTATAAAAGGGGAAAAAAGGATTTTAACACATTATAATGAAAGCAATTAATTAGTGTTTATTTTGTTTTGGAAGTATGAAAGAAAATATGTCTTCCTTCTAATGTGTTAAAATATTTACGGTAAATTATTTAATTAAAGCCCCGAGGTATTTCATCTTTATGGTTTTATGCCATAATTTGTAGAAAGTGCAGATAAAATCCTCAGTCCTGGGAGCAGTGCTGCACCGTTACTCACACTCAGGGTATTCTTTGCCAGACGGTGTAGAACCTCTCGGCGTTGCTCAGATTCTTCCAGGATTTTCTGTGATCGGACTAAATGATAGCTGCTAAGCGGGGCTGCGTCTTAAGATGGACACTATTCCGTCACTTGTACAGAATGAGGTCTATGGCGTTGACCTCAACAATATTGTGCATCAATTCACTAGTGCATCAGGTTACTAGAGATGTAATATTACAGAACTGCAATGAAGGGGAACCTGAAACCTCTGCCAGACGATTGGGGCACTGCTCAGCAGGTGCAAGAACAGAATGATTAAAGGGGTATAATATACAAGGATATACATTATTCAGCTTTCCTGTATACATTCTGTATAGGTGTCATTTAAAGGGGACGACTCATAAATAAACCATTACCTTTCCGTATGTCTGACTTCTGGGACCCCACCTATCACAGCATAGATCCCCCCGTGTGATCATAGCGTTAGCAATGTGTGATCACTGCTCCATAGTTATGTTTGTTGCACATGCTCACTACCTAGATATTCTGGCCCCTGGGCTTGGAGGGATATTTTTTTATTTCCTCGGACATATTCATGGAGATGTTTTTTGGGTTTTTTTCCCCCCCCAGTCGTAAATGTAATATGAGGCAAAATATCAAAGAGAAAGGATGAAGGTGAATTGCTGGGATTTTTTTCTTCTCTTTGTTCTGTGTTCCTTGATAGATCATGTAGAAGTCACAGGACTGAAAGCCATTAAAGTGTGCTGGTGAGGAGCTCCCCAAATTACATGGGTGTACATAAAAATATACGGGCCATAAAGTAGCTCAATTGTAGCTGATTCTTCTTTTTACTTCTTATATTAAGTTCCCATGATGAGTTTTTGATGAATTTTGACGCTACCTAGTTTAGCTGTGCAACATCTTACAGTTCCAAAATAAATTCCCTTTTAAAAGTAGTCACTCCAATGACATATAACTCAACAAAAAAAGGAGAGAAATCCCCTTTCTTTTTAGGAATGATTAATAAAATTAAGTCAAAATACAAATAAATTCCAATTCTTTATTTATATTTCATATCAAAACTATTAAAATTATTGCACAGAGCATTCCCTCATATGGGACCAATCATATTACAGCCTAAACAGTATATATTACATAGTACATGTTATACTCAACAAATCATTCTATCACTGTAGTGTAGTATATATTTCACGTTGTATCCACTACTGGCAAGATCTAATGGACTTCCAGATACATAGGCCAAACCTTTTCAATCTTAAGTAGCTACCCACAAACTATCAATCCCTTTTGGGTAATGTCTATGTTGTTGTAGAGTAGCAACTATTGTGAACTAAGGCCCGTGAGGGGACGCCCCCCGGAAGAAGCGAGGTGCGAAACGGACGTAGGGGAGAGGGACATCATTGCAGCACAGCAGTTTCTATCAGGTATATGCTCTAACTAATAACTATCTAATAAGGTTGGACGATTGATCGGGCCTTAGTTCACAATAGTTGCTACTCTACAACAACATAGACATTACCCAAAAGGGATTGATAGTTTGTGGGTAGCTACTTAAGATTGAAAAGGTTTGGCCTATGTATCTGGAAGTCCATTAGATCTTGCCAGTAGTGGATACAACGTGAAATATATACTACACTACAGTGATAGAATGATTTGTTGAGTATAACATGTACTATGTAATATATACTGTTTAGGCTGTAATATGATTGGTCCCATATGAGGGAATGCTCTGTGCAATAATTTTAATAGTTTTGATATGAAATATAAATAAAGAATTGGAATTTATTTGTATTTTGACTTAATTTTATTAATCATTCCTAAAAAGAAAGGGGATTTCTCTCCTTTTTTTGTTGAGTTATCTTACAGTTCCAGCAAGGAGCAAAGTGGATGGGATTTATAGACCCCTCTTGCCCACTGTGCTTTGTTTTTGGGGTTTTGGGTTTTGTTATTTTTATGTTGCATAAACTGTCCTGCGGTGCTCGTATGAATGCCACAATATGTTTTGTCTTGTGGTTACGCTGAATTTTATGTGCACATTTTCACCATAGAATTGCATTCGTTGCCGAAAATCTGCAGGCAATGTGTTTTTAGTGCATTTTTGCTGTGAAAACCCATAAAATCTGCACCATTATACAGTAATCATACAGTTTTGTCAGAGGCAAATATCAAAAAGTATCAAAAACAAAAGTTTCTTTATATGAAACCTGACATACAGATAAAAACTGCAGTGATGATGAAACCACCAGTAACCTATTTTACCTAATCGAAAACCTGCAACATCAAAAACAGCCTTAAAGGGAAACCTCCAAGGTTTTTGCCTCCTAATCTGAGAGCAGCATGATATAGAGACAGAGACCCTGATCCCAGTGGTCTAGCAAAACTGCAGCAAGCAGCCCAGTAAGCGCCATACAACTGGAATCGGGGTCTCTGTCTCTACATCATGCTACACTCGGATGGGGTTACAAAAGCCTGCTGACAGTTTTCCTTACAGTTGCTAACACAATCGGCTTACTAATTAGTGGGAATATGACAAGACTAGAGCTATATGCTGTGCTTCATACCTGTATTTTGTTAAGTGTCACCAAACATCATTTATTTTATTTTTTTACTGCACACGCCATTTTTAAAAATACCATTGTCATCTCTTATAGGTAAATTGTAAGACCAGAATAGGACTTCATTCATTAGATGATGTTAAAAATCACGTAATACCTTAATTTCTGCTGCTTTGTTTTACAGTTTAAAGGATTTGATCCAAATCATCTTTGTGTCGCCACATTATTGTTTGAAGGTGATCGTGAGAAGGTCCTGCAACACGAGAAACAGGTGTATGACATCGCTGCAAAGTTTGGGTGTGTACCCAGGGCATCTCTTCATTTTATGTCCCCCCTATCATTTTGAATATGTTGGTTTCCTATTTTATAGTTTAAAAAAAAATGCGTCCCTTCTTCCCCGGTAGATAAGATGTCTGTAAAACATTACTCCATTAAAATTTTCTGTAGATGTCAGAGATACCTTTTTGACAAACGTAAAGCGGCCATCCCAACATAATGGTATGACTGCAGGGATCCCCAGAGATCCTGGAAACATGGGGGTCCAATGTCCTATGTGAATGGAGTTTGAGTGCACCTGCGTGACCACCGCTACAGTCATTTGTAGGTCTGTGGTAGTGTTAGGACTCATGTATGTATGAATGAATCGGTGACAAATAAAGGGAGTGGGTCTTAGGATCATTGAGGTCCCTGAGGATGGCCCACACCAATTATTTATCCTATTTTAAATTATTGGAATTCATCATTGGAACAAGACTGTAGCAGGCAAGATAACTGTTTAAAATGTCACAAAATAATGGTCCCCTAAATCAGAGTTCCCCAACTCCAGTCCTGAAGTGCCACCAACAGTGCAGTTTTCAGGATTTCCTTAGCATTTGACAGTTGGAATTATCCCCTGTGCAGGAGATTAAATTACCAACTGTCAAATGCTAAGGAAATCCTGAAAACATGCACTGTAGGAAGTCCTTGAGGACTGGAGTTGGGTAACACTGCCCTAAATAATGGTAATATGAAGTCTGCAGAATTCCTAAATCGATTTTTGAGCTCTGTATATATTAAGAGAGAGCGGCAGAAGTACCAGATCCTCTAATATTTAATCTAATATATTATTATTATTTATTTATATAGCGCCATTGGTTCCATGGCGCTTTACATGTGTAAGGGCAGAACAAGGACGAAAACATAAATAACGACGAATAAGTCATACAGGTAAATTAGGGCAGAGATCCTGTCCAGAAGGGCTCAGTCTATAGGGCAGTGTTTCCCAACTCCAGTCCTCAAGGCACACCAACAGGTCATGTTTTCAGGATTTCCTTATCATTAGACAGATGATGGAATTATTCCCTGTGCAAGTGATTAAATTATCACCTATGCAATCCTAAGGAAATCTTGAAAACATGACCTGTTGGTGTGCCTTGAGGACTGGAGTTGGGAAACACTGCTATAGGGGATGGGTGGGAGACAGTAGGAGGGGGAGAGGTGAGGTGGTGCAGCGGATTAGGTCTCAGTGTGGGTTATAGGCTTGAAGGAAGAGGTTGGTCTTCAGGTTTTTCTTGAAGGTTCCCACGGTAGGGGAGTGTCTGATGTGGTGTGGAAGAGAGTTCCAGAGTATGGCGGATGCACGAGAGAAGTCTTGTATGCAGTTGTGGGAGGTGGAGATGCGGGGGAGAAGAGAAGGAGTTCTTGAGAGGAGCGCAGGTTGTGTGAGGGGCGGTATTGGGAGACCAATATATTCAATTGGCTGAAAGTAGATACTGTTAGGGTCCAAGCAGAGCTAAATAAAATCAGTGTGAAGCAGACACTGAGCCCAGCTAGGCTGTGTCCAAGAGTTTATATGGAACTCTGCTCCATTGTTGCTGTGCCTCTGTGCATAATTGTTAGAGACTCTCTAGTGTTGGTGATTGGCCAAGCAACTGACACAGACTTAATGGGGTGTCCATTCTCAATTAAGGACTCTAAGTACCCAGGTAAGACCAGTATCAACATCCATTGTGGGAAAAATGTTCAATGAATTTATAAGACATTATACACCAGATTATGTGGTGAAAATAACATTGTGTTGGCCGCATGGTTTTACTAAGGACAGAAGTTGTCATACCAAACGTTAATGAAAATGTGAGAGTAAACCTGGACAGAGGGGTAACTGTGAACATAGTGTTTTGGGATTTTGTAAAGGTATTTGACACTGCCCCATAAATGCCTAATGGATACATTAACGTCTGTAGGATCAGAAAGTCGGTTTGAAATTGGATCGTAAACTGGCACAAAGGCTTTACCCAGGGAGTTGTGAATGACTCCTACTCTGCATGATCTCCGGTAAAACTGGAGTACTCGAGGTTCAATGCTGGGCCCATTGTATTAGTTATTTAGAAGAATGGATTTATGTTTTCTATGTTTACAGATGGTATTAAGATATATAATGTGCAGTCTGTGGAAGATATTCATAATTTACAGGTTGACTGGCTTAGGCAAACTGAGTGTTTGGGCATCCACTTGGTCAATAAGGTTCATTGTGGTGAAATATAACGTTATGAACATGGGCAAAAATAAAATGAAGCTTCTAGGGGAAGGAAATCGAGGAGTCACTTGTAGAGAAGGATCTGTGTACTTGCAGTTATTTAATGAGTGTCTTCTAAGGATAGTGTGATGTATTACGGAGGTATGAACTCATGGGATTGGACGTAACACTACCACTTTACAAAGTGTTAATGCGACCTCATCTGGGATAGGCAGTTTAGTTTTGATTACCAGTTTATGGAGAGGATGCCCTGCAGGTTTAAAAGGGCAAAGGAGAAACCACGAAATTGTTGGAGTCACTGAGGATCTTGATCATGTTGAAAGAATTTGGTCTTGAGAAAAGGGTTTAACTTTTACCAGTACACAAAAAGCCCATACAGAAGCTATGGTCAACAGATGTTTCTTTTATACCCTCTCAAAAGACAAGTCTAGAGAAAGATTCAATCTCCGGAGGTGAACAGCGGGGCTGAGGAGTCAATAAGCCAAACACCGACTCTTCAAATTCCATGAATCCAACTCCACCAAAATGGACACAGGCTCCACAACCATGGCTGTGAAGCCAGTAACCAAAAATCCCACTCGACTCCTCAATTTCCCTGAATTCGACTCCACCCAAAATGGACTCCAATTCCACAGCCCTGGTGCAAAGGCCTTTACTATAAGATGGACACAACATGAACGAATGATGGTTTCATAAAAGGCTTGAACGGGGGGGGGGTCTTACTTGTGCCCTTCCCTTGGTCCTTTCACATCATTTGGTTCAACTTGGACATTTTGTCGTCTTTTAACTGTTAGCCAGGCATAATGCAGCTGCTGAAGAACCTCCTTTTTACAGAAAATATATATATATATTTTTTTAAACACTCTTTCATGGCCTGAGTCATAATATATGGCTATAAATCCATATACTGAATGGGTGTAGAGCAGGTATGTATAGAAAGCACTGGTGAAGATAATTAAAGAAGCTACCTATGAAGTCTCTGGTTACATATAAAGAGATTTATATACAGCAGAAACCGCATCAATCACCCGCCGGTATTTCTCGCACGCACTGTATTACCAAACTGAACTCAAGTAGCAAAGGAGAATGTGCCTTCAATAATGTATATAGGACTCCTATGGAGCTTTGTAATGACCTGCTTGTCGGAAGCAGCAGTACAGTTTGTATTAAGTGCTTTAAATCTGGGAATATGCATATTGCACACTATTAAGCATTTTGACGCTCAGGGCATGATTTCTAGCCCATGCTTTGAAAATGTATTAAACGTACGTTCATTTGTCCTGTGTCACATACAGTGTTACAAGGGTGAGCGCCTTCACTCTCTCTTGTCGCTCTGCTGTATCGGGCTCCTGACACCATTGCTTCATTAATCAACACCATGAGATCAGAGGTAAAAGCATTCAGGGGAGACATTGCTGGGGGGCAAATGATTTCATTGGTCTACTGTGACCTCCTGGTCTCTTCTGCCTGTGCGAGGATCTCTCCCAATATCATAAATATAGCTCCCCTTCCCCGTGGAGAGTACAGCTGAGGCTGGCAATGAGCACTCAGTGCAATGCCTAATGAATATTAATTGTCAGTAGCCAAGCATGTTCACATAGTGTAGTCCCCAATCAACAAGGTTACTGTGATTACGGATATAGAGGGATTTTTTTTTTTTTTTTCTTGCTGACACTTCTACTTATGTTCTAATTTATTTTATTTCTCTCCATACACTGTACTTTATATGTTATATACAATTGAAATTTAGATACAATAATGCACAGTAGTGTTTAGTATTTTGTTATGTCCTTCCTGTTGCATTTATGGCCCCCAAATATTCTGCAGCGCCTTACATATATATACCATACATCCTTAAATGTAAGTTTGGACACACCTTCTCATTCAAAGATTTTTTTCTGTATTTTCATGACTATGAAAATTGTAGATTCACACTGAAGGCATCAAAACCATGAATTAACACATGTGGAATTATATACAAAAAAGTGTGAAACAACTGAAAATATGTCTTATATTCTGGTTCTTCAAATTGCCACCTTTTGCTTTGATTACTGCTTTGCACCCTCTTGGCATTCTCTTGATGAGCTTCAAGAGGTAGTCACCGGAAATGGTTTTCACTCACAGGTGCCCCTGTCAGGTTTAATAAGTGGATCTCTTGTCTTCATAAATTGGGTCTGGGACCATCAGTTGTGTTGTCCCAGAAGTCTGGTAGATACACAGCTGATAGTCCATACTGAATAGACTGTTAGCTGCTTTTTCTTGCCATATACAAATTTAAGTAAAAAAAACGAGTGGTCCATCATTATTTAAGAATGAGGTCAGTCAGTCCTGAAAAATTGGGAAAACTTTGAAGTGTCCCCATGCAGTTAGCAAAAACCATCAAGCGCTACAAAGAACTGCCACCATGAGGACCCCTCCCCAGGAAAGGATAGACCAAGAGTCACCTTTCTGTGGAGGATAAGTCATCCGTAGTCACCAGCCTCAAATTTGAACTCATCAGACCAAAGCACAGATTTCCACTGGTCTAATTTCATTCCTTGTGTTTTTTTAGCCCAAACAAGTCTCTTCTGCTTGTTGCCTGTCCTTAGCAGTGGTTCTAGCAGCTATTTTTCCATGAAGGCCTGCTGCACAAAGTCTCCTCTTAACAGTTGTTGAGAGATGTGTCTGCTGCTAGAACTCTGTGTGGCATTGACCTGGTATCTAATCTGAGCTGCTGTTAACCTGCAATTTCTGAGCTGGTGACTCAGATGAACTTATCCTTCCACAGCAGAGGTTACTCTTGGTCTTCCTTTCCTGGGTCAGTCCTCATGTGAGCCAGTTCTTAGTAGTGCTTGATGGTTTTTGCACTGCACTTGGGGACACTTTCAAATGTTTCCCAATTTTTGGACTGACTGACCTTCATTTCTTAAAGTAATGATGGCCACAAATTTTTCTTTGCTTAGCTGCTTTTTTCTTGCCACAATCTAATTCTAACAGTCTATTCAGTAGGACTATCAGCTGTGTATCCAACCCAAGGTAAGCAATCCCACTTATTAAACCTGACAGGGCACACCATTTCCGGTGACTACCTCTTGAAGCTCATCAAGAGAATGCCAAGAGTGTGCAAAACAATAATCAAAGCAAAAGGTGCTACTTTGAAGAACCTAAAATTAAGACATATTTTCAGTTGTTGACACTTTTTTGTACGTAAATATTTCCACATGTGTTAATTCATAGTTTTGATGCCTTCAGTGTGAATCTACAATTTTTCATAGTCATGAAAATAAAAGAAAAATCTGAATGAGAAGGTGTGTCCAAACTTTTGGTCAGTGCTGTATATATACACACCATGTACACACGCACATGTACAAATACAATAAATACACATACAGAGAGTACATAGGCAAACATACACCGATAATATATATATATATATATATTATAAATTTATATACACACGGGCCCACCTCCAAAGCAGCAAACAGCTTTTTTCAAAGACACACACAAGGGTGAATTATAATGAACAATTGAACTGCAAAGGGGTCCATAGACTTTTATATAGGGGCCTACTTCTGTCTGCATCAGCCCCTGCATATCTATAGTATATATGTGTGTAGTATGTAGTTAGGGCTAGAAATATTTATACAGTGGCACAAGTTTTTCTCATTTTCGCTGTTTACCAAAACATATTTTAGATGCATATAAATATGGGATTAAAGTGCAGACTCTAAGCTTTAATTTGAGGTTATTCACATCATAATTAAAGTACAGGTTTAGAATTACAGCTCTTTAGCATGCACCTGCCTCTTTTTCAATCGTACCAAAACTAAATGGACAATGATCTCAAAAGCTCTTTAATGGGCTTCATTGAATATTCCCTCGTTAACCCATCAATTAAGCAAGTAAAAGGTCTGGAGCTGATAACAGGTGTGGCATTTGCATTTGGAAGCTGTTAAAGGCAACACACATGGTCACAGGAGCACTGAATGTGAGATCAACAGATCATTAGGCTGAAAAAAATACATCAGAGGGAAAACAGGGATGTTAGGAGTGGCCAAATTAACAGTTTGGTACATTTTGGAGAAAAAAAAAATGTCTTATGGACTCAAAAGACCTGGATGTCCACAGAAGACAACAGTGGTGAATAATTGTGGAATCCATTCCATGGTTAAGAAAAACCCTGTCCACAACATCCACCCAGTAAAGAGCACTCTTCAGGAAGTAAATGTTTCAGTATCTAAGTCTACCATAAAGAGAAGACTTCTTGAGAGGCGATACAGAGGGTTCACCCATAAGGTGCAAACCAATAATAAGCCTTAAAAATGGAGAGACCAGATTAGACTTTGCAAAAAAAAAAAAAACATCTAAAGCAGCTGCCCAGTTCTGCAAAAGCATTCTGTTTACAGATGAAACTAAGATCAACCTGTACCAGAATGATGGGAAGAAAGACCATAAAGATAAGGCTAGAAACGGCTCGTGATGCAAAGCACCGCACATCCTCTAACACATGGCTGAGGCAGTGTAATGTCCGGTCATGCAGGGCTACAAATGGCCCTGGGTCTCTAGTGTTTATTGATAATGTGACTGAAGACAGAAGCAGCTGGATGAATTCTGCTCAGATTTAACCAAATGCTGCAAAGTTGATTGGACGGCGCTTCACAGGACAGTGGACAATGACCCAAAATTTACTGTGAAAAGAAGGCAGAATATTCGAGTCAATCACCAAATCTCAAGCCGCATCAAGCTTGATTTCACATGCTTAACATAAAGTGAAAGGGAACCTGTCACGTGTTTTAAAAAAAAAAAAAAACCTTCAGGTATGGGGTTAATCTGCAGGTTTAAAATGTTTGAAACCTGCCCAGCACTTGCACATTGTACCCCTGCTGCCGGGAGGAAGAGAACTTTAATCCCTGCCTAAAGCATTCTGATTTCATTCACTGGAGCGGTGCTGCCGCGGGTTCAGTCACAGCTCTGTGTATTGACAGCGGTAGCTGTAACCAGGTTCCCCTGCACAGACTGACAGCTGTCTAGCCTAGAACCAGCAATCGGTCAGTACCGGAGGGGGCGGTTACAGCCGCTGCTATCCATACACAAGCGGTGACTGAATCTGCGCCGTCCCTTGACTTAAACCGGAAAGCTAATGGAAAGATTAAAGTTGTGTTTCTCCTGGCAGTTAGGTTCAAGGCGCAGGCACTGAACAGGTCTCAAACGACATTAAACTTCAGATCAACCCCATATCTGCAGGTTAATAGCATTTTACATGAGATTCCCTTTTAAGGTAGAAAGCTACAAAGCAAGCAACAACATAAAGTCAGGGCATTCAATGAGGAACCCAGCATACGGTGACATCCATAGCTTCCAGACTTAAGGAATTGAATCAGTCATTGCCTGCAAAGGATTCTTTACCATTAATAAAATGTTCATTTTTAATACTTTGTAAAGTAAATTTGTCAAATTCACGATTCCTCTGTTTTTTGATCTGGGCTGTGCTGAGCTGTCAGATGGGTGAGTGACAGCTCTGTTGTCCAACCTGGAGCTGGAGCTTACTGAGCTTTTGGTGTTTTGAGTGACTGCTCAATCGTCTAATACTATGTCATGTGCTTGATTTCTGCAGGTGTTCCCTTTTCCCCATGATTTCCCATCTACTTAACAGAGCAGTGTATCCCAGAACACTGTCAATCTTGGCATTCAGCTCTGTGGTGCTTGTTGGCCTGTACCTGCGGTTGGTGTTCTGATCATTGTTCCCAGACCTCTGACCATCATATGGCTTCCATTTTGCCTGTTCCTATTCCGACTCCGGACTGTTATCTGACTACACCTCTGTCTATCCCTTTACTCTTTTGACATGCTATCCTGGTGTCTGACCCAGAACGCTCAACCACTCTTGCCTCACAACTTGTCTATGTTAGGACTATCGTCACATTATTGACTATCGTCACAGTCCTGTTACTTTTGAACCCCTGATATGAGGAGGTTTTGTAGAAAAATGGTTTCAATTCCTAAACTTTTCACAAGATATTTTTGTAAAATCCCTTTCAATAAACCTGAAAGTCTACAATTCAATTGTATTGGTTCTTTCATTTTAAACAAGTGTAATTTCAAGCCCAAATAATAAAGATTGGGTCACTGTCCAAATATTTCTGAACCTAACTACACACACACCATATTATACACTGTGTGCAGAATTATTAGGCAAATGAGTATTTTGATCACGTGATACTTTTTATACATGTTGTCCTACTCCAAGCTGTATAGGCTTGAGAGCCAACTACCAATTAAATCAGGTGATGTGCATCTCTGTAATGAGGAGGGGTGTGGTGTAATGACATCAACACCCTATATAAGGTGTGCTTAATTATTAGGCAAATGCCTTTCCTTTGGAAAAATGGGTCAGAAGAGAGATTTGACAGGCTCTGAAAAGTCCAAAATTGTGAGATGTCTTGCAGAGGGATGCAGCAGTCTTGAAATTGCCAAACGTTTGAAGCGTGATCACCGAACAATCAAGCGTTTCATGGCAAATAGCCAACAGGGTCGCAAGAAGCTTGTTGGGCAAAAAAGGCGCAAAATAACTTCCCATGAATTTAGGAAAATCAAGTGTGAAGATGCCACTTGCCACCAGTTTTGCAATATTTCAGAGCTGCAACGTTACTGGAGTATCAAAAAGCACAAGGTTTGCTATACTCTGGGACATGACCAAGGTAAGAAAGGCAGAAAAACGAACACCTTTGAAGAAACCTAAAAGAAAACATCAAGACTGGGCCAAGAAATATCTTAGGACTGATTTTTAAAGGTTTTATGGACTGATGAAATGAGAGTGACTCTTGATGGGCCAGATGGATGGGCCAGAGGCTGGATCAGTAAAGGGCAGAGAGCTCCACTCAGACTCGGACACTAGCAAGGTGGAGGTGGGGTACTGGTATGGGCTGGTATCATCAAAGATGCACTTGTGGGACCTTTTTGGGTTGAGGATGGAGTGAAGCTCAACTCCCGGACCTACTGCCAGTTTCTGGAAGACAACTTCTTCAAGCAGTGGTACAGGAAGAAGTCTGTATCGTTCAAGAGAAACATGATTTTCATGCAGGACAATGCTCTATCACATGCATCCAACTACTCCACAGTGTGGCTGGACAGTAATGGTCTAAAAGAAGAAAAAATAATGACATGGCCCCCTTGTTCACCTGATCTGAACCCCATAGAGAACCTGTGGTCCCTCATAAAATGTGAGATCTACAGGGAGGGAAAACAGTACACCTCTCGGCACAGTGTCTGGGAGGCTGTGGTGGCTGCTGCACACAATGTTGATCATAAACAGATTCTATGGATGGAGGCTGCTGAGTGTCATCATAAAGAAAGATGGCTATAGTGGTCACAAATTTGTGTTTTGTTTTTGCATGTCAGAAATGTTTTTTTCAACATTTTGTGCAGTTATATTGGTTTACCTGGTGAAAATAAATAAGTGAGATGGGAATATATTTGGTTTTTATTAAGTTGCCTAATAATTCTGCACAGTAATAGTTACCTGCACTAACATATCCTCCTAAGATAGCCAAATCTAAAACAAACCCACTCCAACTTCCAAAAATATTAAGCTTTGATATTTGAGTCTATTGGGTTGATTGAGAACATAGTTGTTGATCAATAATAATAAAATAATCCTCTACAATACAACCTGCCTAATAATTCTGCACACAGTGTATGTTCTGTAATGGATAGATGCAATGACACATCCAGGTGGATCAATCTTTCGCTTTCAGTCTTCGTGTAAACTTAGAGAGTCACTTCTCCCCAGGTTTGAGGGGGTTTTCCTTTCCTCCTTCAGAAACCTGCCTGAAGATTCCTGTAAAGATGGCCATAGTTTGCATGTTGGATATGACTTTTAGATTGCAAGTTCCTCAGAGGGAATGGAGTGATTTCACTTCATCACAATAATATATAATATAATCTATAACTGATTCATTCCTATAGCGCTAATAATTCCGTACCATTACATACATCCGTAATGCTGTCCCCATTGAGATTCACAATCTAAAGATCCTATCAGTATGTCTTTGAAATGTGGGAGGAAACCCACGCAAACACTGGAAGAACATACAAACTCCTTGCTGATGATTTCCTTGGTTAGGATTTGAACCCAGACTGCAGTGCTAACCACTGAGCCACAGTGCCGCCCATAATAAAGGTGAATTAAGATCATGGTGCAGCTACGTAAACACCAATAACTATGTATAAATTAAATGTATCCTGTATAATAACATAAAATACTATGTAATAAACCTCGTACAAACAAGTCATAAATAACTAAAGCAAGCTAGAACCTTTTTTGTTTACTAGAAAAATGTTAATACTTTATTCCGTTTTTGTTATTTAGCCTCTTGTGTACACAGCCTTTCTATAAAGCAATGCTTTTTTGGTGTTGTCTGCTACTTTCAGGTATAACTACATCCTTCTTCAGTGTATTTCTGTATAGCTGAATATGTAGGTGTCTTGTAAGTGTCGTCCTATAGCTATTTGTCACCTTTATAGATGCAGTGTTTGTCAGTTTAGTGGTCAGTCTTGTATTTTGATTGATAAATATATTTTCTTTTTCCTTGTGGATAATGACGGAGTAAAGTTAATATTTAATTATTTTTTTTTGTCCAGTACAGCTTAGAGTCCTGTGTTTTAGAAAGGAAACTGAGTAATCAAGAAGA
The DNA here is from genome assembly GCA_033576535.1 of Allobates femoralis. Classification (NCBI taxonomy): domain Eukaryota; kingdom Metazoa; phylum Chordata; class Amphibia; order Anura; family Aromobatidae; genus Allobates; species Allobates femoralis. The sequence continues at coordinate 48,627,270 of JARQOC010000011.1, forward strand.
TTTGATAAATCGTCAATAGCCCACCCCCTGTCACTAATTGTTTTGTGCTGCTACAAAGGGACAGAAAACATTTCACTCTGGTAACAGGCTGAGTAATGATGGGGAGTTTTCTGGCCGTCTTCCTTGATGGATTACATGGCTGATCGATGGAAAGCACTGCAAATAAAATGGCATTTGCTCAGCTTGCCTTATCCCCCCAAATTTTCCCATTTGAGCATCCAAATTTGTCACTCCATCTTGGCCCCGATGTTTCGGCCGAATCCCATGTTTAATTTTACTTTTCATACATTGGTCCATCATTAGGAAATAAGTAAGAAGATGGGAGTTGATGGATCTGTGCTCAGTGACACCGATCCGCAGTTCTTCCCATCCTTCATGTGTAGCCACTTGTACATCATGAAATCATTTTGTGTCACTAGGGGTGAAAGACTGCACGGCGGGTAGGCAATTATACATGAGATCAATCATGGAGAGGCCACACTCATTTCCAGACTAATTAAGATAATTATCTGTTTTGTTTTTTTAAATACATATATATTTATTTCCCATGATCACCATGCATTCTTGACCATCTATGTTCCAGGATTGTTTCAGTTACTTTCCAAGTATTCTGGGATACTCTTGGCCCCAAAGTCACTGGAGTTTAAGTCAATATATATATAGATTCGGTAATTAAATGAGAAGAGTTTGTGATCAACAAAAAAATTTACTTTGGTTCTGGAAAGAATTGAACAAATATCCTTTTATATATAGACCTGTTCACAAGATCTTGCATAACTGTGGTCATGTTAACACACTGCAACGTGAGCTTGAAATGCATAAAATATTGGGATAGATTTACCATAGTGCGTGCACCTCGTCTATGGAGGTACATTTTACAAATGCTGTTGCATCTAATTTGACAAACATTTCATTAAGTTCAGATACATTTATTAAGTCCATTCAATGAGAAAGGTTGACTTAGCGGACGAAGAGGGCATAGCTAGAAATGCCCCAAGTTTATCAATTTTAGTGCAGAAAAATGGTGCCAAATAGGTCAACTAAGAGGTAGAGTAAAGTTAGAAAAGGGGTCTAAAGTTGCATCAACTTATGATACGCCAATTCTTTAAAATGTGGTGTATTTTTAGACTTCGTGTTGTGCTTAACATTGGACAGAATTAGTTACTGCACCAATCTGCCTTACGTTTTCTATGAAGGGATTGTCACCCTTGTCCATCACGAGATGGAAATAAAAGTTGAGCATACGATTAGCCCTGATGCAGTGTCTCATTAAATTGATTTTACTCACCTATATAGCACCATTAATTTCCACATTGCTTTACATACATAATTATCGCTGTTCTCATTGGGGCTCACAATCAAGATTCCCTATCAGTATGTCTTTGTAGTGTAGAGGAAACTGGAGAGCCGGAGGAAACCAACACAAACTCTGGGACAACATACAAACTCCTTGCATATATCGTCCTTTGGTGGAAGTTAAACCCAGGTCCCCAGTGCTGCAAGACTACTGAGCCACAATTCTTCCAGTTCTTCAGACGCCTTCCTTGCAACAGCATCCTGACAATCTCTTGGAATCTGTGTAAGCGCTAGGGGGCCTTGCTGAGAATGCTGGCTAGTAAGTGAAGACTGCCTTGGTCCTGCTACCACAGAGGACAAGACTGAATACCGGGCCTGGGCAGCTTGAATTATTTTCTGCTTAACTTACGGTAACCAAAAATCCTTGAGTGAACCCAAAGCCCTTGAAGGATTTTGTGGACTGCCATGTAATTTAATTACAATCACATTTAATCCTCCAGCTTCTGTTTAAAGGATCCTGTCACCTCCAAAACGCCTTTTAAGCTATCAAAACATGTCCCTGCAGCATCCCATCACTAATCTCACTCCTTTTGGCTCAGAAAAGCATCCTGTGAAAGTGGAGAAAAACGTTTTATAACTTATTGATTAGCGATGTTAATGAGCTGGGGCTATATTCTTTAGCCCCTAGGGCGGGCCATCTACGTCATAAGATCACGCCCTAATAGGCGTGATCTTCTATGCATATTGTAGTCAGCACCTCCCTGCTCTCCTCGGTGCTGCTTGGGCTGTAATGGGACTGTAATGACGCAAATCGCGTCATTTCTGGCATCGGGTGACGTCAGTACACCCGCGCAGCTCTGTAGGCTTCAAGCACCATATTGCGCATGCGGCGTGTGTGTACTGACTCCACTATCACAGGTCCTGCGATGCCGACAGTAAGACATCACTGGAGCTCACCGTGGGGTCTTTGGGGAGGCTAAGTATATGAATTTAAAAATTATTAAAAAAAACAAACTCTAAAGCCCTATTTTTTTTTTCTAGCATTCTGTCCTCATTCTGTGTAAAGTAATATTCTGAAAAGAGAGTTATAGAATACTGCTTTTGTTTGATTTAATCTGGGAAAAATTATTTCAGAGTAAAATAAATAAAAAAAACAATCTCTTGCTGCAATAGAAGCTGAGGAGTATTAAGTCAATTGAATACTAGGATACTTTGTAATTTATTTGGAAATTCCTTCATAATTTTGGTTACGGCTCTACTGAAAACTGCGTTCATGACCGTAGTGTACACAGACTTATTAGGATAGTTTTGTTTTTTTCTTTCATTTCCTCAATCATTTTTTCTTATTAAAATAGAACCGTGTTAATTTAATCTTAATTATATGTACTTTACTTATTAACCTTACTTCTATGTTTCAAAGCCAGGATAGGCTGAAGGCACACTGGTGTCAAATTCGCGAGAGTGCCATGCGAGAAAAACTCTCATTGCACTCGGACCAATGTTAAACAATCAGTCAGGTCATATTGTTACTTTTTTCATCCGCTGAACTCTCATTGCGAGTCATATCGCAGCATTGATTGTATGTGAGTTTCATGTGCGAGAGATCAATGAAAGTCTATGGGTGTGAGAATATAACGCACACGGGCAGCATGCCGGCAAAAGTTAGAACAGATAGATTGTAGAAACAACTAGATTGGGCTTACCAGACCCCCACTGCTACTTCCAGGGCTGCCTATTAAGTTACTTGGATATTCACTGCACTGTCAAACAGCCAATCGCAAACGCCCACACTCTGTGAGAGCCTCTTTGATTGGCTGTTGTAGTCAGACTGCATTTCCTCAATCCCTACCATGATTCTGCTTGGTTGCCATACACATTAGTGTATGGCAACCAATCTGCCATCATAGGGTGTTAAATAAAAATGCGTTGGGCTATGCAGAATTTTTAAGTCTAGCCTAATGAAAGCGGACAGCTGCAAGCTGACAGCCTCATCTGCTTAATTTTACCTTGGCTGGCAAAAAGTGTGGGCTCCGCCCTATTTTAATTGCCAGCCATGGTAAAACTAACTAGCTGAGGGCTAGTATTCTCAGCAGGTTGAGGGCCCATTGTTTTAGGCCCCCCGCCATACCAAAGAACAGCAGCTGCCGCTGAAAATGGAGCATTTTATAAGAAGCGCCATTTCCTGGCACTTTACCAGGCTCTTCCAGCAGCCCTGCTACGGGTGGCTTGCTGGGTAATAAGGGGTTAATATCAGCTTTGTTTTACATCTAGTATTAAGCCCTGAGATTCTCTGTCAGGCCAAATTGGACCCAGTCATTAAGAATCTCTAATAAAGGGTCAAAAGACACAACATAGAGAAAAAATAATTTATTTGAAATAACACGGAGAGACTTGGGGTACTGTTACACGACGCAATATTGCATGCAATTTCACTGGCAATTTGCTGGTTGCAGTGAAATCATGGACACATTGTTCCATTTGTACACGGCAATAAAATAGAAAAATGTGTCCATGATTTCACTGCAACCAGCAAATTGCCAGTGAAATTGCATGCAATATTGCGTCATGTAATGTTACCCTTAAACGCCATCTTTATTACTCCCTCTTCACCATCATATAATCCACGATTCTGGTCTTCTGTCTTCTCTCTTCAGCTGCAGCTCTACTATATTAGAGAGCATGAGGAGAAAGAACACTTCCGCTACCCGTGCTCACTGATCACTGAATGAGTGAGCAGAAACTGTGGCATGGTAAACGGTAACGTCACCGCTGAAACCATTGCCATAGTAAATGATGGAGCGGTTGCTATAGCAATGATAATAACAATCATATTGTATATATAGCGCCAACATATTCCGCAGCACTTTAGTATTCCGTGGTCCATATACAAATGGTCATAAGTAACAATTATAAAAAAAAATGCAGTAATTAAAAATAATCAGTGTAAAAAGTACACTACAATAATTAAAGCAGAGAATCAATGTCAATAATACAATACAATAAGCAGAGAAATAATGTAAAAAATACAATGCAAAAATAAAGGCGACCCTGCTCAAAAGAGCTTACAATCTACAGCGAGATGGAGGTTACACAAAGTACAGAGGCTTATTACAGTGATGGTCCAGGCATCTTGAGGAAGAGGGGATAGGAATACAGTTACATGAATAGTGACCAGACAATCTGTGTAGAGTTTTTGGGTTTGGTGGAGTTTGAAGAACAGTTATGTCCAGAGAAATAGTGAGTGCTATATACAGTACAGAGGACTTCTATTAGGGAGCAGGATAGGCCGCCTTAAAAAGATGTGTTTTAGGGAGCGCCTGAAGCTTATGTGATTTGTGGATAGTCCTAATTTCTTAAGGTAGAGAATTCCAAAGAATTGGTGCAGCGTGGGAGAAGTCTTGGAGCTGGGAGTGGGAGTTCGGATTAATGCAGATGTTAGTCGAAGGTCATTTGTAGAATGTAGAGAAGGGTGGGGTGATAGACAGAGATGAGGAGAAGATGTGGGGGTGCTGCATTGTGAGAAATTTGGTGGGGTGAGAACAAGCAATTTGAATGGATCCTGAGTAGTGATGGGCAGCTAGTGCATGACTGGCACAGAGCTGGGGTTGAATAACGATTGGCAATAGCGATCCTGGCTGCTGCATTAGGATGGACAGGAGGGAGGAAAATTTAGTGAGAGATGAGGCTAATTATAGATAATTGCAGTAATTAAGGAGCAGGAAGGAACATAGGGCACAGGTATTACTGGGATAAACGTAGTTAATTGCTGATGTACCACGCACGTTATCACCACGACTCATTCAGGAGCTGCGAAATATAGCTGCTCCGGTAAGCATCTATGTCCGAAATAAAGATCAAGAAAATTTAAAAAATAAATAAAATATAACCATATCCATGCAATTTTATTTTATTAAAAGTTGTATTTAAAGCGCCCATACAGCCATGTTGACAGAAAAAAATAGTTAAATGGCTATAGTAAGCAGGAGAGGGAAAGATGGAAGTGCAAAAATATGAACCTGTGGGCAGAACATTTTTGGGAGATCCTTCATTTGGAAAATAATTTGCCGATGATATAGAGGGAAAAAAATAGCCCTATTATATTTTATTAGTTATTTTGGATTCTATCCTATCATGTAAGAAATATGCTAAAGTGTAATTTGCAGAATATTGTTATGGGCGGCACAGTGGCTGTGGTTAGCACTGTACGGTGGCTCAGTGGTTAGCACTGTACGGTGGCTCAGTGGTTAGCACTGTACGGTGGCTCAGTGGTTAGCACTGTACGGTGGCTCAGTGGTTAGCACTGTACGGTGGCTCAGTGGTTAGCACTGTACGGTGGCTCAGTGGTTAGCACTGTACGGTGGCTCGGTGGTTAGCACTGTACGGTGGCTCGGTGGATAGCACTGTACGGTGGCTCGGTGGTTAGCACTGTACGGTGGCTCGGTGGTTAGCACTGTACGGTGGCTCGGTGGATAGCACTGTACGGTGGCTCAGTGGATAGCACTGTACGGTGGCTCAGTGGTTAGCACTGTACGGTGGCTCAGTGGTTAGCACTGTACGGTGGCTCAGTGGTTGGCACTGTACGGTGGCTCAGTGGTTAGCACTGTACGGTGGCTCAGTGGTTAGCACTGTACGGTGGCTCAGTGGTTAGCACTGTACGGTGGCTCAGTGGTTAGCACTGTACGGTGGCTCAGTGGTTAGCACTGTACGGTGGCTCAGTGGTTAGCACTGTACGGTGGCTCAGTGGTTAGCACTGTACGGTGGCTCAGTGGTTAGCACTGCAGCCTTGCAGCACTGGGGTACTGAGCTCAAATCCCACCAAGGACGACATCTGCAAGGAGTTTGTATGTTTGTGAGTTTTCTACGGGTTATCCAGTTTCCTCCCACACTGAAACACATACTAATAGGGAATTTAGATTCTGAGCCTCAATGGGGAAAGTGATGGTGCGGTCTGTGAAGTGTTGTGGAATATAATCGTGCTATATAACATAAATAAAATGGCATCTTTCTTATTTTAGTTATGTAACATTAATATATATATATATATATATATTTTTATATATATATATATATATATATATATATATATATATATATATATATATATATATATATATTAATAAGATGACAAGATTGCTTCCCACACCCCAAATTTTTCTTAGGCCGGCTTCACATTACGATTTTGAGGCATCAATGTTAAATCGGATACACTCGGATGCGATTTTGCCTCCAAATGTATCCCTATGGGGTTCGGATTCTGCATAAATCTGATGGCAAAAATGACACATCTGAGCACAATCTGTGCCCCATAGCAATACGTGGGAGACCAAATCGGAACAGAGTGTATCCGCTTTGACACTGATACACTTCGAAATCATAGTGTGAAGCCGGCCTTAGAGTAAAGGCTCCCAATGTTTTTTCAGGAGGAGGGCAAACCAGTAAATGTATAAATACAAAAAGGGGAGACGAGGCGCAATAGTGCCCTATCACTAGTGACACTGTCTGTGTAAGTTTATCAACAGGTGTACACTCACCTGATCCAGTTGTGTGCCCCACAACTGGTTTGTAAGTATTTGGTTTTTAGCTGCTGCAGGACCTCCACCAGCCACTCGCACGTGGAAAAACGCTCAGATATTGGGAAGATGGTGTATCTCGGTCCGCGCTGCTGCTTCAATGGAATCACGAGGAATGCAATGTTTCAGGAAGTCACGAGGAATGCAAGGTTCCAAAAGTAACAATCTTCTTTATTCCACCAACGCGTTTCGGCACCTTCATCACGGTACTACATGTACAGTACAAGACAAGGTTTTTATAGCTTACACAGCAGGTCCCTTAATTACTAAAATAGTACATGTAATACCCTGATGAAGGTGCCGAAACGCGTTGGAATAAAGGAGATTGTTACTTTTGGTACCTTGCATTCCTCGTGACTTCTTGAAACCTTGAATTCCTCGTGATTCCATTGAGGCAGCAGCGCGGACCGTGATATACCATCTTCCCAATATCTAACCAGTAAATGTAGACTCTTAGGGTAAGTTCACACATACAGTTTTAACCTCGGTTTAGCAGCGAAAACCGCCGGCGGTTTAGCATAGGTTTTATTTAAATTTATGTAAATCCTTAGCAGCTTTAGGACTTACATGTAACCCTATGCAATTTAGAAACCGCTGTGCACACATAGTCGGTTTATGTGAGCGGATCCGCCAGCGGTTGAGCGGTTTCCGAGCGGTTTAGCAGCATACAGCATGTCAATTCTTCCGAGCGGTTTTGGATTGGTTCCATGAACAAAATCCTTCATAGAAAACCGCTGGGAAAAACGACTATAAACTGCTGTGCACACGCTGAAAAAAAACCGCCGGAAAACCGCCGGAACACAGCTGGAGACTTCAGAGCTCAGAACTGATAATTTCCAGCGGTTTTCTGACGGTTTGAACGCCACTAAACCTTCCTGTGTGAACTTACCCTTAAGGAAATGCTGCTTTTTATGTGTTTTGTAATCCTGAAGCCTTTTAGTTGTTTTTTATTTCTTTGTTTGTTTCCAGAGAACTTTTGCAAAGTTTGTGACTGCAGTTTTATTTTGTTTTTTTAGCATTTTTAAATCATGTTTTGTAATGGCGTTTGCCAGATTTTTTTTTTTTTTTAAATGTATTAATAATCTGGCAAACGCCATTACAAGAAAGAAACCGCTAGCATTTTTTTGAAGCAAATAAAACTCCGAAACCTCCTTTCAGCCTCCCGTTGATTTGCATTTCCAAAGTGGAAAATGTCAGAAGGATATTCTGGTCACTACTTATAACTACTCTGCATCTATTGAAAAGTGAATATATGATAATAATAAAAATAGGTAATACTTTATGCACACTGAGTGGTTTTTACTTAAAACTGCACATGTTCATTCTTGCGATCTTTCAGTTCGCACTTTTTTCTGGCGGATTTTGTAGAGGAAAAGTGTCATACGCCAAGTCAGATTTTACCTTTGCTGCGTTCATAGCTTTGGTTTACAGCAGAACACATGATAAATTATCAGGAATCGCGATTAAAAGGAAATTCTTCCGAATCCCAGTTAAATATATTGTTACATGATATTGATGGCCCGCAGTGCTCTAAGTCAGACGTCAGTGTTTTAAGCATTGTAAATGTGTTTGTGTATTTTTTTCCCCATTGAAATACTATGACTTCAGCATGTAACGATTGTGCATAAATATCCAGTTAATCATTGACCATCTTTACAATTGCAGAGGTCTGGCAGCAGGCGAAGATAATGGGCAGAGAGGTTACATGCTGACATTCGTCATTGCTTACCTTCGGGTAGGTCGCATTTATTTTCCTCCCCTCTTTGTCTGGTCACCAGTGTGAATATTGACATATTCTGACCCTAAGGAATATTGAGCGCTTTATAAAGGATCCCTTTAAAACTTGCTACATGGCTTTGTCTTTTTTTTTTCCAAGCAGATGCTGTCATCTTCTTTTTCAGCTTTTTTTTCTTGCTATAGAAATCAAATAAAGGCGTATTAGTTCAGGGTATGCAGATGTTGCTGCGATTGATGAGCGAGTGGTCAATTGAGAAGTCAGTGCATTATTGGGCACTTATTCACAATGAATAACAGATTCCGGGAGATTTAATGCTCAATTTATTAATGTCTCATCACCTGCCTCAGTTTCTCCAAGTAGAAACAACTCAACACAAGGATATGAAGGCTATGGCTTCTCGGAGGGACTCATCGATGGGAACCTGTCAGTACATTTTTACATATGGAAGAAATGGAATGACTGTTCAGGCACTTTTTCACTAATAAAAATGACACTTTATGTGTGGAGATGCGATGTGCCAGTCATTAGACCTCATATGTGGAAAACGCGTATAAATAATGCTGGAAGTGTCCTGGAGGTGTGTTGGTGCAACTGGCTGAAATTGTGCACTGACATACCCCCAGTGCACATCCAGGCAGGTATGCACATTACTTATATGCTAGATTTCTCAGGACTGGCATGTGAGATTGGTACAAAAAAGGTATTTTTATTGGGCAAAAAGGGTCTATACAGTCACACCACCTCTTTCATATGTAAAAATGAACTAGCCTATCCTGCCGTTCTGTATGGCCTGGTAACACTTTGTCATCGGCTGCCATCATCTGGCGGGGCTGCTAATATGTTCTTTCCATACCAAAGAGGGATAGAAAGTGAATAGCTTGGGAGCAGGCACAAGTACTTGGAGTGTTCATCTCTGGGACCCTCCTGTATTTGTGAATTGGTGGGTTCCTGAGCCTTGCCTCTGTCTTTAGTAAGTAATATGAGGGTTGAATGAAAAGTTATGCCTCAGCAGATTGCAGCACTGATATGTGGCAGGTACTGGACTGTTCAGTAGACTCTCCTTTACAGCTTCTGTTGGCAGGAACCTTAGCAATGAACGGTTGTTTTTTACAGTGTAAATAATGGAACCATGCATAGATGGTCGGTCAATGCGATTTAGGCAACATGCTCCCATTGAATTATTGACAGCAGAAGGTATCACCCCAAAGGAAATTAATCAGAGAATGCAAGCCGTTTATAGTGATTGTGTTGATGTGAGCTCTATGCGTCGTTGGACTTGTAAGTTTAAAGATGGTGAGGTGGGAACGTCTGACTTGTGTGACAAAGCAAGAGTTGAACGTCCTGTGACAACAACCACTGAGTTAAACATGCGAAACATTGACAAACTGATTCAGGATGATCATCGTATGATCGGAGAGAAATTACAAGGCTAATCGGCATATCACAAGAACAAGTAGGTCACATTATTGCTCCGCTTGGTAATCGGCAGATTTGTGCACAATGGCTGCCCAGGATGCCAACATCTAAAATAATTGATTTGGCGCCATCTGACTTCCATCTCATCCTGATAATAAAAGATCATCTGTGTGGACATCACTATGCATCTGATGAAGTTGAGAGAACTGTAAGAGGCTGTTTGTGCAGAGTGTCAACTTCTTCCGTGACGGCTTCAGAAAATTTGTACATCGTTGGCAGAAGTGTATACAATTGTCTGATGATTATATGGAAAAGTGAATATTGGTAATTATAGAGCACATTCTAAGGATTATTTCTGTGTTTGATTTATTACAATGTTCTCATCGAAACCCAAGTTACGAAGGTGGAGGCATTACTTTTTATTCAACCCTTGTGGATGAGGGGTGGCACACATGAGTGAAGCTATTTTTATTGTAGTGTTGGATTCGTGAATCACACGGCTGTTTTAGCAATTGGACTGTGAATGGGAAAGAAGGTGGAAATCCTAGAAAAGTAATCGGCACAAATTGTTTATAAACTATACTTTTGGATGTGCTATAAATGTCTCAGATGGGAGAACCCTATTGAGTTTTAGTGTAGCCCCTTCGCTAAGACAAGGAGACCCTTGGACTAGAAAGTTGTACATCCCTGATCTAAAGTGATGAGTGACACATAAGCTGTAATTTTCTCTGGATCAGCCGGTCAATAGTGATATAAATGTAGTTCAGCTTTCAGCAGTGACTCAGCCAGGGTCTGACTGTTCTCTCCCATCTCATGTTCCCCCATTGGAGGGTACAGTAACTGACACAAATGGTATCTGCAACACTCGCACTAAAAGCCAGTCCATCTACAGATCATGTATATCGTATAGTACAGTTACCACCACCTCTCTGCTAACCCCTGCTCTGTCTCTGCCTTCTTCCCTTTTATTGTGAAAGTGCTTATAACATCCAGTATGCTTGTGTCTTGTAGGACCTCGGCATGGATTATTATCTGATAGGAGAATCATTTGAGACCTCTGTTCCATGGGACAGGTAAACGTTTTACAGCTCAATTCAAATTCTCAGATCAGGAATTTAGTGTGTTATTTCCATCTCCTAAAGTGATGACCTAGTGCTAGTTATTGTTATAGGCACTGAGTCCGCTCCAAAATGGCTACCATGAACAGGCTTGACTCAAGCCATTCTGTTTCCCTGAACCCAGGGGTTGCCCTGGCCTTCATCTTTTCACCCCTATACATGGATCTGGACTAAAACAGAGGTCCCTGGATAAGGGCCACAGAGTCAGCTGCTGCTGGTGCAAGCTGGCAGAAAGGATAATCAGGAAGGTGGGGCACATCCAGTAGGTCACATCAGGAACAAAATCAAACAAGCGGGTAGTCAAATGTAGGTTAATGGATGATCAAGTCAAAATACAGAAACGCAAACCAGGATAGAATATCTATTGACTGGCAGTGGGAGCTGGCTCTCTGGGGTTTAAATAAAACATCCCGTCCCAGTGCTGACAGCAGACAGAAATTAACTCTGTATAACTCCAAACTGGACAGAACCACAAGTCCCAGGAATTAAATAGGATTGATCTTATCCGGCATCGCCAGCAACAACCGTGTGGCACTGCCTAGCGGCCAAAGCAGAAACCGTCACAGACGTTTGTTATCTCATTACTGTATGATCAATGTGGGTCTCAAATAAACAATCTTGCTAATAAAGGGGCTGCCATACAGTAAGCACTAAACAGAAATGTAAAAAATAATCATTTTTATTTATATACATCAGACTTATTCCACAGCACTTTACATTTCAGAAGGAATATGTACAATCGTGAGGCAATACAGAGTAACACAATTCAAAAGACATGTTAAAATAATTCTCACTGTATTAGAAAGTTTTAAGTTTTGTGTAAATAGAGCTTGAACTAAGCATTAGATTCTTTTTTTTTTCTACCTATTTAATGTAGAGTGCTCAATCTCTGCCGGAACGTTAAGGAGAGGATTGTCCAAGAGTGCAAAGAAAGAGGTGTGCAGTTCCCCCCTCTGTCCACTTGCAGGTATGTGTTCTTTTACTCGTGGAGATAAATTGTTTTTGGAATATCATCTCTTTACTGCTTGTACTGCACACATTACATGCCATATGCTACTTCTGTAGTCTGCTGTAGCAGCTGGGTACATGAGATGCTGGACGCTACCATAATCTTTCCATACTGTTAAGGAAACCACTATTATTTGGTTTTTGTTTTGCTGAAAAGTTTAACAAATTTAGCTTTAAAGGGATTATCCAGACAAATCACATCACTCATTTTAAAGAGGACGTGTCACCTACCTGGTGCTATGCTAACTGAATGCAGTACTGAATGCAGAGTGTCTGCTGTATTCAGGGAAAGGGTCCCCCATGTCTCCAGCCCCCCTGTAAATTGTAAAAAAGACTTTATAAAGTTTATGGATAAGGACTCCAGAGGGACTTAGTAATGAGTCATCTCTGTTGTATGGTGTCCTCCCCGCCTCCAGCCCTCTCTTGTTCAGCCTCCTGTATGAGTCATCGCTGTTGCTGGAGTCTTCCCCGCCTCCAGCCCTCTCTGTTCCACCTCTCTTGTTCAGCCTTCTTTGTGTCTCCTCTCCAGAGAGTGAGCAATGGACGGGAGCAGTTCCAGCAACTAAAACGCCTCCTGCCGGTGACATCAGCGCTGGAGCCCGCCCTGCTGAACATACATAATCTGGAGCAGGGCGGGCTCCGGCGCTGACATCACCGGCAGGAGGTGTTTCAGCTGCTTGGACCGCTCCTGCCCATTTCTCGCTCTGTGGAGGGAAGACATAAAGAAGGGTGAACAAGAGAGGGCTGGAGGCGGGCAGGACACCATACAACAGCGATGACTCATTACAAAGTCCCTCTGGACTCCTTATCCATAAACTTTTTATAAAGTCTTTTTTACAACTTACAAGGGGGTAGAGACATGGGGGACTCCTTCCCTGAATGCAGTTGACACACTGCATTCAGTACTGCATTCAGTTAGCATAGCACCAGGGGGGTGACAGGTCCTCTCTAAAGCATAAAATAAGGACGCTTATAATCCTTTATTTAAAATACAAACGCTCTGAGCGGTCAGATCAGGCAAGATCTGTGCACTAGTGGTTTACGGACGCTCTGAGCACTCGTTCATGTGGGAACTCTGCACTAGTGGTGCATAGAAGCTATGCGCACACAGGTCAGGCATGAGCTGTGCACTAGTGGTGTACGGACACTCTGAACGTGCAGATCAGGCAGGATCTGTGCACAAGTGGTTGCAGACGTTTTGAGCGCTTGTTCATGTGGGAGCTGTGCACTAGTGGTGTATGGATGCTCTGAACATGCAGATCAGGCAGGGGCTGTGCACTAGTGGTGTACAGACGACCTGAGCGTTATAGGTCACCCAGGAGCTGTGCACTAGTGGTGTACAGAGGATGCTCTGAAAGTACAGATCATGGATTAACTGTGCACTAAGGGTGTATTGACGTTCTGAATGTGCAGGTCATGCAGGAGCAGTGCACTTTTGATGTGTGGACGACCTGAGCATGCAGGTCATGGAGGAGCTGTGCACTAGTGGTGTTTAGATGCTTTGAGCCTGCAGATCATACAGGAGCTGTGCGATAGTGCTGTACCAATGTTCTAAGTGGTCAGGTCAGGCAGGAGCTGGGAACTAGTGGTGTACGAACGTTCAGGTCAGACAGTTACTGTGCACTAGTGTTGGATGGACGCTCTGAACACACAGATCATACAGGAGCTGTACACTACTGGTGTACGGATGATCTGAGCGTTCTGGTCAGACTGGAGGTCTGCACTGGTGGTGTATGGATGCTCTGAGCGTGCAGGTCAGGCAGGAGCTGTGCACTAGTGGTGTATGGATGCTCTGAGCATGCAGGTCAGGCAGGAGCTTTGCAATAGTGGTGTATGGACGCTTTGAGCCTGGAGATCATACAGGAGCTGTGCGCTAGTAGTGTACCAACATTCTAAGCTGTCAGGCTAGACAGGAGCTGTGCACTAGTGATGAACTGACGCTTTTTGCGTGCAGGTCAGGCAGGAGATGTGCATTAGTGGTGTACAGATGCTCTGATCGTGCAGGTCGGGCAGGAGCTGTGCACTAGTGATGGACTCTCTGAACACACAGATCATACAGGAGCTGTACACTACTGATTTTCAGATGCTCTAAATGTGTTAGTCAGACGAGAGATCTGCACTGGTGGTGTACGAATGCTTTGTGTGCAGGTCAGGTGGGAGCTCTGGACTAGTGGTGTACGGATGCTCTGAGCGTGCAGGTAAGGCAGGAGCTGTGCACTAGTGCTGTAAGGATGCTTTTGGCGTGCAGGTCAGGCAGGAGTTGTGCACTAGTGGTGTATGGACGGTCAGAGCGCGCAGGTCAGGCAGGAGCTATGCATTAGTGGGGTATGAATGCTCTGAACGTGCAGGTCAGGCATGAGCTGAGCACTCGGAATAGGATTTTGACAGATTGCTGGGAGTTTCAGGCCCCGACCGCACTAATTGGCAGCACATAGCCGCTCCTATAATGTGTAAACAGTAAGAATCCTTTTTGTTCAATGGAGAGATAAGCTGTTGACAGATATTTCACTCGGCGACTCTCACCGAAGTGGTCCTCTGTAAGGGTCCCGTCACACTTGGCGACATTCCAGAGATTCTGACAGCGATACGACCTGGTAAGGATCACTGGAACATCGCTACTTGGTCGCTGGTGAGATGTAAAAGTCAGATCTACTGAACGACGCAGCAACGATACGGCGACCTGTGTAACGACCTCAGCGGTCGTTGGGACCCTGTCACACAGCAGCTATAGTCTGACGACGCAGACCTACGTGGCTGAGTTCTGAGTCGCCAACGAAGTTGTTGTTAAGGCGTTAAACACACTGATGCATTCTGCCCAGCGGGAACCCGACAGTCAAAAAATGGTTTGGGCCATTCCGACACAATTGGCGATGTCACAGCGGGGGCCCGGTCACTGCTACATGTCAATCATAGCGAGATCTCTGGCAAGGTCTCTGTTGCGTCACAAAAACTGTGACTCGACAGCGATCTCGCTATGTGTGCCGGGGGCTTAAGGTGGAGTCCAGAGAGAGAGCTGTCAGACAAACCATAATGAACATGCTCCGCTTCATGCTAGAGAATTTTTCTTCTACTCTTCATTGTGCTGTTTGTTATTCCGGGAAAGTGAATAAATTGTCAATTGTTACCATTACTCTTGTCAAGAGGGTGTGTGGCTACATAACAGCACAGCCATTGCTAAAAACGTGCAGAGATATAAACTCCGTGATAAGGGAGTTGTCAATTCAGTTAAACATTTCCAAGAGGAATAACGGAGGAACATGGCAAAGTTCCAAACTTACGTTCCTCTTGATAGGAAGCATGTAAGTATTTTCTAAACCAGACCTATGAGACGAGCTGACTAATCCCGCTAAACTTCTAAAAACCAAAAGTAAAAAAAAAAAAAAAAAAAAAAAAAAGGATAATAACATTGAAAGTGCAAACTCATAGTAACGTTTCATGACCACTCATTTCGGAACTAAAAAAAAATCATCTTTGCCGAATCTAGTAAAAGTAAAGCATTATTGTGCGCCCGTTAATTCCTACGACCGTCGCTTTATGGGTTTAAAATTAGAATGGCACACTGGAAGGAAAAAAAGTTTTATTTTTTTGCTTTATGCCTCCGACGTAACATTTTTATCTCTCACTGACATGTTATTTCTACTAGAATGAGCTAAATTAAATTGTTAGCAATTTGCCATTAAAAAAAACCTCCAAAGCTGTAAACAGGATTGTAGATTTTATTTAGAACTAAAGAAAATAATTGAAGGATGTGGTAAAAAGATGAATAACAGATCTCCTAAAAGCCTCGACATCTGAGGAAATGCCCTTAAAACTTTCCTGGTGGCGCATTGCAAATGTGTCTTTATTATCTATTCCCTTTACACGGGATAATTGCCGGGCATATATCTTCACGCTGCAATGCTAACAAAAACACGACCTGGGCTGTAAACCAAATTCCTTCGCACAAAAAATGTCAAACATATTCTCTGCTTTGTCTTTACATGTTTATGGGGGAGGCTTGGGTTGATTATCTCTACTTTTTTTTTCTGGAATCCCAGGGCAGCATGGAAGGATGTAAATCTTCATATTGTCCCTCTGCAGTAAACCCAGGTTATTATGGGACTTATGTAAACTTTCTGCCTTCACAATGGCCACACACAAGCAGATTTAGGAATACTCCTAGGCTCGGTGCGGTGTTTAACTACGTAACGTTGAACCCCCTGAAAAGGCTCTAAACCGTGTCCGCCTCATGTCTGTAGGGCACGCAGATTCTTGCCCAGCGCCATGTTCACACCTCACTGTGAATGCCAAGGGCAAATCTGTTGTGTAATTTACAAGAATATCCCCAGCAGAAATCTAAAAAGGTTTTACTTGGTATTTCTTCTGCGGACCGAACAGATCTGCACTAGGATTATCTTGAGTCCTGTTCATTGGGGCTAATCTGCATTTATGTGCTGAATTCAAAAAATGATGTATGTGAAGCGCTGTGGAATTAATAGCACTATAGAAGTGAAAACTAGATTAGGGAATTTACATTGTGAGCCCCAATGGATACAGTGAGGATCATGTCTGTAAAGGACTTTGGGATAATGATTCTATATAAGGGAGATAAGTAAAATATAACCCAAAAAATAATGGAATACGTTCACCGGAAACGTGTTTTGCTCCTATATTATTCTAACTTTTTATAAGTATGCTGCACTTTTCATTTTGAGACACAAGTAGCTTCCTACAAAAAGATAGACACTTGAGATATGTGCATAGAGAGACTTATGATTATTTATTGTTAGGGATGGGCAGACAGCAGGTTTTTGCCCAGGTTCGGGGATGCTGCGCCAAAAGACTGATTTGGTTAATGTCATGTGCAATTGCTATACCTGGCGGGTCTGCTTTATCCTCCCCCAGGTGTGCCGATGCTCCCTCCACGCCAGGCTTCCGGGTTTAAGCGTCATGTGACTGGCTGTCGTAGCCAATCACATTCAGCCATAAGCTAAGGGGCGGCCCTGATGTGACGCAACGACACGTCAAACCAGGAAGATTTCTCCTGGTATGACGCGTCGCTGCATCACTTCTGGGCTGCCTGTTAGCTTACGGCTGAATGTGATTGGCTATGACAGCCGGTCACATGACGCTTAAACCCGGAAGCCCGGCGCAGAGCATCGTCACACCTGGGGGAGATAATTCAGAATCGCCAGGTATAACAATTGCACATGACATTAACCAAATCATTCCTTTGGGGCAGCATCCCCGAACACATGGAAAAACATGCTGTTCGCCCATCCCTTTTATTATTACAACGCCATATATTCCATGGTGCTGTACATGTGCAAAGGGGTATACACAATACATACAAGAACAATACAAGACACTGACAGGAGGAGAGAGGTTCCTACCCACGAGGGCTCACAGTCTACAAGGGATGGGTGAGGATACAGTGAGAAGAGAGGTCCCTGCCCATGAGGGCTCACCGTCAACAAGGGATGCTTGCGGAAACAGTAGGTGAGGAGAGAGGAGCCTGCCCATGAGGGCTCACATTCTGCGAGGTATGGGTGAGGATACTGTAGGAGACGGTAGAGTTAGTTGTGCGGTGGTATAGTCAACAGAGGGTTACTTCAGGTGGCAGGCTTGTTGGAGACTTTCCTTTTAAAGGTTTCCACGGTGAGTGTCTAATATGTTGGGTGTGAGACAGTGCGGGGGATCATATGCGAGGGGCGCTATGTCTCCCCTAGAATGCGCACTGTCACATATTGAACCCGGTATAGGGTGTGAGAGACAGGGACGGTCCACTCACTCCGCTCCGGGTCTTGCAGGATCCCTGGAAGGAGAGACAGGGTTAAAAGCCTGGTTAGGAGACAGGGCGGGGTTCCCTCTGGAGAGTTTTTGTTTTCTAAGCTGAAGAAGCAGCAGACAGACAGGAGAGGTCAAGAGTTCCAGGGGCCGTGTGCTATAATAACACGGTCTAGCCCAGGAGGCCTGGGAGCTTGGGACGACCTATACCGGAAAGCGCATAACCTGAGGGACCCGGGTTACTTTGTGTGGACTGTATCCTGTGTACCCGGCTGCGACCCAGATTCTGGCTGCTTGTGCCATCGCTGTATTTGTCAGCAATAAAACCGGGTGCTGTTTGAAATGTTACCGGGCTCAACGTATTTCTGACCTGCAATCCCAGCGCTGCCCCACATGGGGTAGAGAGTTCCAGAGTATGGGGGATACATGTGAGAATTCTTGTAGAAGAGGAGATAAGAGGGTAGAAGATAAAGATGTCTTGTGAGGATCGAAGGCTATGTGTAGGTAAGTACAGAGAGACCATTCACAGATGTACGGAGGAGACAGGTTGCTGATGGCTTTGTATGCAATAGTTAGGGTTTTCAAATGGAGTCTCTGGGCAATG
The DNA here is from genome assembly GCA_033576535.1 of Allobates femoralis. Lineage (NCBI taxonomy): Eukaryota > Metazoa > Chordata > Amphibia > Anura > Aromobatidae > Allobates > Allobates femoralis. The sequence continues at coordinate 48,645,786 of JARQOC010000011.1, forward strand.
GGAGTCAGTGACGTGCTTGGCAGAGAGGAAAAGCCGGTGAATAGCAGAGCGAAAGGTGGATTAGTTGGGCAGCAGCGTTTAGGAGATATTGGAGGGACACATGAGTTTTTTTTCTTAGAAGGGAGGCCAGAGAGCAGGAGGTTTTAGTAGTCGAGGTGGGAGATGATGAGAGCATGCACAAGAGTGTTTTTGCAGTTTCTTGGTTAGTAAAGTACGGATTCGGGAAACATTTTTGAGTTGGAATCGATCTGAGGTTGGAAGAGCTTGAATATGTGGCTTGAAGGAGAGAGTGGAGTCGAGGGTTACCCAGAGTCAGCGAGCATAGGGAAAGTAAGCAGCAATTGACTTTGATGGTAAGGTCTGGTGGAGGGCTAGTGATATGGGGAAAGATGATGAATTCCGTTTTCTTTGTTCAGTTTTAGAAATCAAGCAGAAAGGAAGGATGAAATAGTGGAGAGACATTGTGGGATTTTGCTTAGTAAGGAGGTGATGTCAGGTCCAGAGAGGTAGCGCTATGTGTTATCAGTGTAGAGATGATACTGAAAGAAGTGGGACTTTATTAACTGTACTAGGCCAGAGGAGCATTTGGAGAAGAACAGGTGCCCAAGAACTGAACTTTGGGGGACACCGACAGATAAGGGGCAAGAGGAGGGAAAGTAGTGTGAGAGAGAAAATGTTGAAAGTCCAGAGATAGATATATATAGAATATTTAATAGTATAAAGATTTCCCTTCTCTGGAACCTCAAAAAAACCATCCAATAACAATATTCTTCCTCCAGCAATCTTCATAACTGGCCCAATGCAGTCAGGCAGGTGACATTCTCTTAGTATTTGCCAGCCTCAAACTCCATTAGATGCCAGATAAAGAATCGAGATCTGTCACTGCACAGAACACGTTTCCTCTGCTCCAGAGTCCAGTGGTGGCGGGTTTACACTGCTCCATTCAATGATTGGTATTGTGCTTGGTGATGCAAGGCTTGCTGCATGCAGCTGCTAAGTCATGGGAAGTTTGGACTCTGCAGTTATGGAGTCAGCAGAGCGGTGGTGACTTTTCTGCCCTCTGCTCCTGAGCACTCAGCTCACCGCTCTGTAACGTTACTTGGTCTAGACTTCGTGGTTGAGTTGCTGTGGTTCCTTTCACTTTTCAATAATAGCATTCACAGGTGATTGTGGAATATTTAGAAGGGAAGGCATGTCTTGGACTGACTTATTACACCAGTCATATCCTATTGCAGGACCGCACTGGTATTGGTGAACTCTTTGTAGTAAGATCCATTCCCTCACAAATGTTAGTAACTGCAGACGGCACGGCGAGTGGCTGAATATTGTACACCTGTAAGAATAGGACTGAAAGAAACAACTGAATTAATTGATTAATATGGAGAGCTACTACACTATGGTCTGAGGCAGGGGCGTAACTAGAACTGGCAGGGCCCCATAGCAAACTTTTGAACGGGGCCCCCTCCAAGACATGCCCCCAATGACACGCCCCCTTCAAGACACACCCCCTTACCGAATCGGTGTTCAGTCTGACGCCACCCAGTTTACCGTATATACTCGTGTATAAGCCGACCCCCCCTACTTTTGCCCCCAAAACCTGGGAAAACCTATTGACTCGTGTATAAGCCGAGGTGGACCCCAGCATAGGTATACAGCCCCCAGCAGTGTGGTATACAGCAGCCTCCCCAGTGGTAGTATACAGCAGCCTCCCCAGTGGTAGTATACAGCAGCCTCCCCAGTGGTAGTATACAGCAGCCTCCCCAGTGGTAGTATACAGCAGCCTCCCCAGTGGTAGTATACAGCAGCCTCCCCAGTGGTAGTATACAGCAGCCTCCCCAGTGGTAGTATACAGCAGCCTCCCCAGTGGTAGTATACAGCAGCCTCCCCAGTGGTAGTATACAGCAGCCTCCCCAGTGGTAGTATACAGCAGCCTCCCCAGTGGTAGTATACAGCAGCCTCCCCAGTGGTAGTATACAGCAGCCTCCCCAGTGGTAGTATACAGCAGCCTCCCCAGTGGTAGTATACAGCAGCCTCCCCAGTGGTAGATACAGGCCCCAGCAGTACATACAGCAGCCCCAGTGGTATACAGCAGCCTCCCCAGTGGTATATACAGCAGCCTCCCCAGTGGTATATACAGCAGCCTCCCCAGTGGTATATACAGCAGCCTCCCCAGAGGTATATACAGCAGCCTCCCCAGAGGTATATACAGCAGCCTCCCCAGAGGTATATACAGCAGCCTCCCCAGTGGTATATACAGCAGCCTCCCCAGTGGTATATACAGCAGCCTCCCCAGTGGTATATACAGGCCCCAGCAGTATATACAGCAGCCTCCCCAGTGGTATACAGCAGCCTCCCCAGTGGGTATATACAGGGCCCCAGTGGGTATATACAGGCCCCCCACTCCTCCCTTTCTGCTGCACACGTCACCTGTAAAGGAATACGTCATACTTGCTTATCCCTGCCGGCTGCCGCTGTCGCCGCTCTGCACCGCGCTCCAGCTTCATCCGGCTTCTTCCTGGTTGTGACCGGCGGGCGCAGGCAATGACGTATATAGCCACTGATCGCAGCTGACCGGATAGCAGCATAGCGGCGCTGGGTCCGGGCCCCCCACAAGCGCCGGGCCCCAAAGCGACCGCTACGTCTGCCGGTAGTTACGCCCCTGGTCTGAGGGTTCAGAGAGGCAGTCGGGCACTTAAGGGGCTGCAATAGGTCTAAGGATTCTAAAAGGTTTAGCTGCCCTTTAAGTTCTAAACTGTGAAGTTGTGTAACTTTTATTTTCCCGTAAAGATCCCAAAGCGTGTGCTAGTATAGAATTCTCTATTCTAAATTCTGTATGGAAGGACTGAATGTGTACGGAGAGGGTAGATGTAATGAGCACAATGTTCACAGTAGACTGAGCTGCATGTGTCTAAATAGATAGACGATATTTTTAGCAGTGACGTGTTTCCAAATCTACAAACTGTGTCCAGTCACCTTCATACTTTCCCGTTATAGCAGAGTCTTATTCAGTGTTCATATTATATTTGCATTAGTTTGAAAACTCTTAAAAAGGACATTGTATAACTGTAGAAGAAAAGACCCCAGCTGTGCACCAAAAGTCTAGTGGACGAGCCGCATCCAGTAGACTCTGCCGATTGCCCCAGTCATTCATGGCATCTATGGACCCCCACAATTGAATGCAGTCACCACAAGTGGCCACAAAAAAAGGATAACCCATTTTATGATACTCTAAAGATTCAGATATTTTGGATCAACTATCAATATCAGCCTGTTCACACACCGCCTATGGAAAATCAAGGTCTTGGTGCCATGGTTTCCTACGGCAAGTTAAAGGGCAGCCATCATCAGAAAATTACCTATTATTTGAGTCATGTTTTTGTATTTGATTTTTTTATTCATATTTCTTGAAAAAATAAAAAAAACAGAACTCTTGTAATTTTTCACTGAAGTTTTTCTAGACACTTAACTTCATAATACTGCATAGTGAGGCTGTGTGGGAACATCACACTGATTTGTGGGCATTGCGAGAACTGTCACACTGAGTAGGGGTCTTTGTGGGAACATCACACTGACTGAGGGGATTAGTGGGGGAAACCATAATGCATGGGGGGCTTTGCACTGCTTGGGCGGGGGGGGGGGGGTGCTTTGTGGGAACGTCGCACTACATGGAGGCCTTTGTGGGATTGTCCCAATGCATGGGGGGGCTTTGTGGGAACTTCACACGGCGTGGGGAGCGGGTTTTGTGGGAATATTGCACTGCTTGGGGGGGCTTTGTGGGAATGTCGTACTGCGTGGGGGGGCTTTGTGGGAACTTCACACTGCATGGGGAGGGGGTTTTGTGGGAATATTGCACTGCTTGGGGGGGGCTTTGTAGGAATATCGTACTGCGTGGGGGGGGCTTTGTGGGAACGTCACACTGCATGGAGGCCTTTGTGGGATTGTTACACTGCGTGGGGGCTTTGTGGGAACGTCAAACTGCGTGGGGGCTTTGTATTGACATCATACGGTATGTGGGGGGCTCTGTGAGGACCATCATACTGTGTTTGGGGGTGCTTTGTGAGGACATCATACTGTATGGGAAGCTTTGGGGATATCATATTGTTTGGAGGGATATGTTGATCAAGGTACAGGGTTAAATACCAGGAACAGTATGATTTATAAACTTTAATAAAGGAGGAAATTCTAAGGTCTTAGCTATTACTGATGAGAATACATGTTACAATAATCCCTGTATTAACAGTAGCAACGAGTCAGCACCTGGGCAATACAAAGGAATTCCTGAAAACGTGATCTGTTGTTGGTGGGAGGTGTGAGGACTGGAGTTTAAAAAATACTGTTTTAAGGGTTTCCTCCCCTAAAATGAAAGTCACCTATCTATTATGCCTGTACAATGTTTGGCAGACAGGAGAGCAGGAGCTGAGATCGTCCCACTTTCTGTAATTCGTCTCATCATCTCTGCTGATTGCACTTGACAACAGGCAGTGGGAAAAATACACAGTAGAGTCACAGTAAGAAAGTCAACATAATTTTTAAATCCGGATACAGTTATTGATCTCTGGCTTATTTTGGGCACATATTGTAGGTGTGGGCTAGTTATTGCACTTCCTCTGTGGTGGGTATCTAACATCTCCCTAGATCATCAGAGCTGATTAGACAGCCTGTAGTGCTGACTGTGCCTGGGCTACATGCAGCATGAATACTGTGTATGACTTTTCACATTTATGAATATGTTTTAACAGCTGGAATTTAATAGCTTCTGTTCTATTCAATCTTTCAACAAGAGTAATGTTGCGGGTCAGCAATTCGTTTTCAGCTCAGTGGATTCCACAAGCAAGAGAAATACTGACTCCTTTATTCTTGTGTCTGGGCTATGCTTGCAGGGATAGGTGTATCTCTGTGTATCTGAATTACAGAGCAAGCACCGCTTTCAATACTGTCCTTTATATTTTTGGACCATGAGGGAGTTGTAGAATATAGGATTCTATTGAGGCCGATAAAATCCAAATTCATATTTGACATCTAAATATAGGTGTGTAAGGAAGTATTTTTCATAGATGGCTATATAGAGCCTGATTATTTTTTTTTTCTTTCAGGAATGTGACTCTTCATCCTGTTTTTCTACCTTTTTTGTGTGCACTCATTTGTGTGCTGTAAAATTCCAGTAGTGTGACGTCCTGTAGTCTGTTCAGGGTAAGGGAACTCAATAAATCGGACGTAGGCCAGACTGGTTGACCTAAGGCCTAGTTCACATTTATACTGAACTCTAAGTAGAGCGGTGCATCAGGGTTCCCATGTACAGCTGCAAAAAAGGGTATCCAGACCGAACCCCTAACAGTCACACAATGGGCAGATGCTAAGCAAATATCACGGTATAAATGTGATCCTAGTCTACTGTGTTAGGCTGCCTTCACACTTGCGTTTGTGTCTGCATGCAGACGCAAACGCAGTGCAACGCAGCACATATTTATGTGAACGCAGCGGAGAATCTCCGCATGCGTTCACATTAGTGTGGTGCCCCGGCAGCCAATCAGCTGTCTCTGGGGGCGGCTGGGAGGAGGAGATCAGTGGCAGAGATCTCCTCCTCCGGGCACAGCTGATCTCCCGCCGGTGTCAGCGGGGAGAAACAGCTAATCTGACAGCTGTTTAAATCTCCCGCGCTGACACCGAATAGGGTGATATCGGTGCAGGAGATAAGAAACAGCTGATTGCTGCTTCAAATCTCCTGCGCCGACATCACCTATTTGGTGTCAGCGCGGGAGATTTAAACAGCTGTCAGATCAGCTGTTTCTCCCCGCTGACACCGGCAGGAGATAATCTGTGGCTCCGGCGGCCACCAGGAGAGATTTCAATGAGATCCGCAGCGTTCTCATGTGCTTTCATGTGGAGTACACTGCGGATCCATTGAAATCCATGCATTTTTGTGCACTTGCAGATAAAACAAGCGCCGTGAACGCACAAAAAATGCTGCATGCTGCGTTTGGAGTGCGGTGGGAGGGCGCATAAATTATGCGCATCCGTACGCAAATGCGGCCAAACGCAGCCATACGCAGGCACATGCGTTCCCATGTTAAACATAGGAACGTATGTGCGCAAGCGTTTGGCTGCGTTTGGTGCGCTGCGCTCCAAACGCAAGTGTGAAGGCAGCCTTAAGGAGTTTCCGACTCTTTCCCTGACTGATAACGTCGGGGAAGAGCAGAATCTCAGATATGTTGATTGTCGTCAACTCATCCTTTTGGTCTACCAAGAAGTAGACCATCAGCAGAAGCGTCTGGCAGCGGCATATCAGGGCTGTTGAATTGGTGTCAATTTTAGTGGAGTCAGTATAAAATGGACCAACTCGGACTCCTAAAATATATAATAAATGCGATACAGTAGTTCAATGCAGAATGTGTTGAATATTATGAATTATGTTCTATCTAAATAGCTTGATTATTGTATCAAAAGCCTGATATTACCATTGTACTACAATAAATTTATCCCTTATAGGGAACCTGTCATGACCTTTTTTTGTTAGTTAACCATCCTCAATGTTATTTACATCATGTAGTGTTCTTAAGTCTTGATTTGGGTTAACCGCTATTCTCCTTATGGGGAGCATTCTGCCTGTCGGCTGAGGATACTTATGCTAAGGTCACACTTGGGAGCTGACATCTGTTTGCAGGATGCATTAAAGGATCCTTTTTTTCCCTTGCCATTTTCATGGCATGTGTGCATACTTGTTGGATCACTTAACTGATGCTTTAATGCATGGTACATGTAAGTACCGTGTATGTAGGTGGAAGTGGTTAAGAATTATTTTGCTCAATACCCTAGCGCTCCTTTAAGACAGCTCTATTACTTTCTATGCTTTACAGTTAGGCTGCTTTCACATCAGCGGTAAATGTAATTCGCGGCAGATCCGGCAGATGTTGCTGCACCTAACAGATCTGCCGCGTAACGGCCGACTTTTGGCGCCAATCCAGCATGCCCCATTCATTCTATATGGGGCTTGCGGTCAGGTGCAGTAAGGACGGCATTGCCAGATCCTGCACTTGTGGCTACGCAAAAAAAACGCTGCTAGCGGTATATTTACTGCTGATGTGAAAGGTCCCCAAACAGCACAAGGTTCGAGATTTCAGAAATCTGATGCACAGACAGCTGAACCTGAACTGCAAAGTTTTTGGAAAATCTGCAGCACATCAATTCCTTCATCATTTTTGCAGTATAGAAAGCAATGAGAGTGTGTGCAAACTTATCATTTATGCTACGTTTTTGCAGTGTTTTTGGTAAATAAAACAAACTTTATTAGCATATACTGTTGACAAAATCACACGTCATCTTCCTGAAAAATGCAACAAAAACACCGCTATTTGCTGTATTTTATATGCAGCATTTGTGGAACACCTTTTTGCATTAGGATGGCTTTCTGCATATCATTTTAATACATTCTACATCTGTACCTGTTGTCACGATGCAAAATATAAAGGGAGGGGACAAGAGGCGCAATAGTGCCCTATCACTAGTGACACTAGTATGTAATGGTGGTGCTGTGTGGCCGCTCACCTGATCCAGTTGTGGTCCCCACAACTGGTTTGACTGCGTTTAGGAATCAATGTTCCAAGCTGCTGCAGGACCTCCACCTACCACTGGATCGTGGTATGTTCCAAAAGAAATGATGGGAGTGATGGTGTGTCACGGTCCGCGCTGCTTCTGGATTAAAAACTCACCAAAGAGCCCAGCAAACTTTCATCCTCTTTATTCCTTATTCCAACGCGTTTCAACGCCACAACCCGGCGTGAATATCCCTGAGGAAGACGCCGGGTTGTGGCGTTGAAACGCGTTGGAATAAGGAATAAAGAGGATGAAAGTTTGCTGGGCTCTTTGGTGAGTTTTTAATCCAGAAGCAGCGCGGACCGTGACACACCATCACTCCCATCATTTCTCTTGTTGTCACGATGTGCACTCTGTGGATGGTTGGGAAGATTCACCGTTTCTCACCATTCGACCTGCTCTAAATAAATCTTTCACTGTTTAGATAAAGGAAACTGATCCCCATATTGGTGCTCCTGTGGATTGTACTAAGCTGCCTTTCTATCTTTACACAAACCTAGATAACCTGTGACCTCTGATGCTTTACAGCCATAACAGCAGATTCATACCCAGGATCCTTATTTATGGCTGCGCTTATGGTGGGGCGCCCTGTGTACACATCTGCCATGTATAGTATAAGAGCTGGAGGTGGCTGTCCGCTAAATGTAAACATCGTTCACAACCAAATGTGAATTTTACTGGTTTTTACACTAGTTTGTGTTTATAAAGTGGCTTTCCATTACATTGATGTGGATGATGTAATCCTTAAAGGGGATTTCAACTTTCAGCATATGCTTGCAGGCATGTAAAATAACAAGGCTAAAGGCATGCCCCCTCCCCACATTCAGGCCCTCTGTCACTGCTCTGGTCTCACTGGTCTGTCTGCAGCAAGGAGATGTCAGTAGTTCATATCACCCTGCAGCCAATCATTTAGCTCAATGCCTCATCCCACCTACATTGGCAAAGCCTCTAAGGCTAGTTTCACACTTGCGTGTTTTTTTTTGTTTTTGTTTTTCTTTTTTTAAATCGGGCAAGATCAGGTTTTTGAGCAAAAACCTGATTCTTTCAGGATCCAGTTTTTTGTCCATTCATTTTAATGGTGTTGGGTAGAATCTTGATGCTTTAGGTTGCTAAGGCTGGCTTCACACCACGGCAAGGTCTGGTCCCGGGCTGTCAGGCATGAACCTAACAGCCCCGGACCAGATCAGCACACAGAGCCAGAGGGCCAGATGTGCCCTCCGGGCCTGTGTACAGCCGGACGCAGCTGCTAATGATTCAGGACCGCGGCTGCCGGATCCTCCCGGACTGGGGCAATCCAGCCCCATAGGCTCCCATGTTAGGGAGCGCCGGATTGCACCGGATTGCCCTGGATCCGGGAGAATCCGGGATCCGGCAAATTGAGGAGATTTTTCTCCCCAGACACAAATATTACAAGCAACATTTTTGTGTCCGGAGAGAATAATCCGAATTCTCCCAGATTCCACCGCAGAGATGAAACCTGATGGCAGAGAGCTGCCATCCGGCCCCATAGGCCACTATGGGGCCAAAAAACAGTCCGGGGCTGTCTGGTTTACACCGGACAGCCCCGGACCGGACCTTGCCATGGTGTGAAGCCAGCCTTACTTACACCATTAAAGTGAATGGGCAAATAACTGTGTCCTGAAAGGATCAAGTTTTTGCTGAAAAGAAAACTCATCTTGCCTGATTTGAACAAAAAACACATGTATGAAACCAGCTTTAGTTCAGTGATTGGCTTCACCAGTAATGTGCAATGTTGATGTGATGTTACCATTGCAGTCTAAACAGAGACCAGAGCAGCGGCAGAGAGCTGGTACAAAAGCACTGGATGGTGAATACCAGGGGTGGACAACCTCAGGCCTCGAGGGCCACACACAGTCCAGGTTTTCAGGATTTCCTTAGCATTTGATAGTTGGTAATTTAATCTCCTGCACAGGTAACTATTCCAACTGTCAAATGCTAAGGAAATCCTGAAAACCTGGACTGTGTGCGGCCCTCGAGGCCTGGAGTTGCCCACTCCTGGTGAATACCATCATGGCAGTAAATGTTTGCTTTAAAAGGGATTGTTCACTACTTGGACAACCCTTCCTCATTTGACATGTTTTCACCCATTAAAAAAAAAATAAATAATAGCAGCTTAGGCTGCCTTCAGATTTGCAGATGCCTCCACAGCGTTTTGCGGAGGCATCTGCAAGCATCTGCATGCAGACGGCAGCCCCTATGTTGCGTCCCTGGTGCGGACGAGAGTGTGTGATTTGTGCGCAGGCATCCGCCTGCGCACAGATCACGTATAGGAGTGAATTGGTGCGCACGGCGGTCTGCAAGCATCTGCAGACCGCCGTGCGCTCCATTATAAACATAGGGGCTGCCGTCTGCATGCAGATGCTTGCAGATGCCTCAGCAAAACGCTGCGGAGGCATCTGCAAATCTGAAGGCAGCCTTATAGTTAGGTCTGCACTTGCTCTCCCTGGACTCGCATGGTCTTTTTACCATGCCCAATCACTGCCAGCTTCTCTCATCTCACCTTCAAACATGTGTGATCAACAGCAACTGAGCAGCTGCCACAGCTCTCGCTTCCTGTTGCTTGCTTACATGTCAGAAGGCGACGTTGATTGGGCGCATGACGTAACAACCTCACCTGAGCCCTGGGAGAGAAGGTGCCAGAGGTGAGTGTAGCCTTTTTATTTTTGTCTGGGCAAACGTGGAATGAGAAGGTGTTTTCCTAGTAGTGGACAACCTTTTTAAGTCCCCCATACACACTATACTAAAGTCAGCCAAACTCACCAATATCAGAGTCAGCCAACTTGTTAATATGTAATGAGACCTCCCAACTCTACCCAAGAGGTGATGTTCGGGGAAAGAAGATTTCTGGAGACTGAATCTGAACAACTAATCCTTTTGTTCTCCAAAAGATACAGTAAGAATAGTCTGTCAGATGCTCTCTAGAGAACCCTGGAGCGCTTTGCGGGGTCAGGTGCTTCATTCATGGGGTCCCTTTGGATAGTTTGACTATATCAGAATGCGGGGGCCAAAACCCGACACCTCCACCAATCCGTTGTTTGTAGCACTGTCAATGACCGAATGTAACAATGTAAGGAGCAGAACACCAGCGTTCATTCCCACAATTTGCTGTCCACTCCCGGTTAGTGGTCTATCCTAAGGATTAGCCAGTTAATATAATTGTATTGGAAAATCCATCTAATACAACAGCAAAAATTACAATCAATGAGGCCTAGCTGTAATAAGTTGTACAGTGTATGGGTGAATGCAGCTTTGGAAGAAAGCAGGGATATTTTTCTATTTCATTTTACGTGGTCTTATATATGGAAAAGAAAATCATGGACATTCCAGGAATGAGAGAATTACAATATCTGCTTAGAATAATACCTGGCTTGATGTACATCATATTCACCAAGGTTTGGTGGTTTGTCCTGACAATGAAACTGGTGGGTTGTGAAACATGTTGACTTCCGTAAACGGTATGTTCTTCATTTCTTGTACTTTGCGCCTCATTGCACCTTCGGTAGCACTACATGTATTGTTCTCTATTCTATAACCTTGACCACGTTTTGGCATATCCTTAGTTGCCCAAGTTCACTTATGGTAGTATGTACATGATGCTAATGTAGTAGCTGGTAGGTCAGCAGAATACATTTTATGAGTCCTTTTGATCCACATAGAGCACATAAATGTGATTTCTACTCTTTTAGGGTGACTCAAACCTACGATGCCGGTGCCTGTGTATATTTCTACTTTGCATTTAACTACAGAGGGATAAGTGACCCCGTTCATGTCTATGAAGAAATTGAGGTAATCTACAATGAATGTTGGCAAAACAAACATATAGTTCATATAGTATATATACCATGACTTGTTATATTTTTTTACCTATGTCAAAAAACCACGTTTACTGACTGATCTAGTAATGGCATTAAGTCTTTCATGTTTAATATATGGCCTGTAGGTGAACATTGCTTACTGTATTAACTGTGATTTAAATATAGATGTATGTATAAAAATGAGCTATTAGTGATGCTTCACCTAATTTATTTATGAAAGAATCACCTTGTGTGCGGAGTTGCAACAATCCAGGTGAATGTGTATTATAGAGCAGAGATCCCCAACCTTTCTGACCTTGAGAGCCATGTTCAGCTCTAAAAGAGGGTTGTGTGCCACATCCAGCCCCCAGGGTTCACAGTAGTGACACCTAGAATCCCCATTACTGGTATAATGACAGTAAAAGCTTTTCCACAGAAATCCCAGAGGCAGTATACCAAGATCCAGGGGTACCTACCTTTAAGATTGCTCTATGTGGGGCTACTCACATAATTCACCATCTGTAGACCTGCTCTTCATAGCTGTTCTCAAGACCAGGTGTTTATGCACCAAGCTGGAAGGCAGCCGCAAGCCACATATCATGGGCCCACCCAAGCTACAGGTTGGGGACCCCTGTTATAGCGATTGATCAGGAGTAAATAAAAATGGCTGCCTTCTTCCACAAACAATCAGTAGACCTGAACTCCATTGAAGTGAATGATGCGGAGGTACCATACGCAATCTGTAGTGTTCTTTATGGAAACAAGCAGCCATGTAAGGGAGGACAATGCAGGATTTGACTGGTAGTAATCCCATTTCTTTTTGTCTTCATTCTTTCAGTTTGCTGCTAGGAAGAGATTCTCGCGAACGGTGGGAGCCTGTCGCATCACCATGGAGGTAAAACATCATATCATTTGAAAACAGTAGGATTTGCTTTTTTTGTTAAAGAAAAATTGGTATTCATTTTATGATGAGTTTTGGGAGCTCACCTATTATCCCCTTTAATACATAGACCATTTGTGCTTTTGGGTTTTCAAGAACAATAACGTTTTTCCACTGTCGACACAGCTGTATGTCGACTTTATTTTTTGCATGCAAAGCTGTAATTTCTCATGGTAACATTTGTAAGGCTTTTTCTTGCATTTTTCATGGGATATGAACTGCAGTTTTTGCATCTTTAATTTTTTTTTTGTTACAACTTTTAATAAATGTGTTAAAGGGACTCTGTCACCAGGTTTTTGCCATCCCATCTGACAGCAGCATAATGTAGAGACGGAGACCCTGATTCCAGTGAGGTGTCACTTATTGAGCTCCTTGCTGTCATTTTGATAAAATTACTGTTTTCTTTGGTGCAGATTTGGCAGCTCCTACATATGTCTGGACTAATTGAGTAATCCTCTAATAACCTCCTGCTGATTTAACAGTAATTTTGTCAAAACTACACTGAGCAGCTCAGTAAGTGATACATCGTTGGAATCGGGATCTCTGTCTGTACATTATGCTGCTTTCAGAAGAGATGGCAAAAACCTGGTGGCAGTCCCTTTAAGCAAACCAGTCACCTATGAAGACTTGATTTTGGCTGGGCTTTATTGCCTTTATTGGCACCCTGTAATTATGTGAGAGGAGGGTGGTAGAGTAATGGACGCCCAGCAGGATAACTTTCCTCAAGAGAGTGACAGTGGCATTTAAAAGGTTATCAGCAGCTATCGGAGAGATCTCAGACTGCTTGATATTAGAGGCAGATGTCAACTGTGTTATCTGCCCTGTATGGAGTGGGCCTAACCAAATGGCCTTTTCCATACATCCTGACCCATTATATTTCCTATATATCTGTCATGGATTATGAAGTGGTTAGTACTAATTCACACACCTGCGCTCCATTTAAAGGGCCAGCGCATCATGACTCGAAAGTGCCCCTCCTCCTATGGCTGAGAGGCACTGGGCATATAAGGCATCCTCCCATTAGGGGAGATTCCTGATCAACACTTTAAGTTAATTTTTGTCTAGCTATCTGTTAGGTCCCATGTCTATCTGTCCCGGTGTCCTGTCTTCCCTACCTGTTTGCCCCTGCCTGGCCCCTTACCAGCTTGCTTTTTCCTGCGTAAACGAGTGACTGTGCCTGCCACCTTGTCCGTTCTGGCTGTACCTGCTTCTAGTAGTGACTGTGCCTGTCATCCTGTCTGCCATGGCTACCCCCACTGTACCTGCCTATACCCGAGGTTGTCCCTGGGTCCCTCCATACCCTGGGGGTCCTCTGCCACAGTTCACTGTGTGGTCCAGGGGGTCCACTTCCCCACACTCACCTCCTGCAATCATAACAGCACTATTGCTCTATTCAATTTAATGGATCGATTATGCATGATAGCTCATAAGATGGATTGATGCATATCAGACTTTTAATGTCAAATATATTACTGTGATCTAGGCTTCCCAATTATTTTTTTTGCCTGTAATAAACCATGTGCAATATGTGACATGTGAATGTCACTTTAACAGAACCCAGGTGAACAATGGCACTGTAACACCATCAGCCTGTATTATTGAGAAGATTTTGTAAATGACCCCAACCAAAGTGTTTGGTTTAGTTAACTCAGCCGTTACAAAAACAATAAGACATTGATCATACAAGACATTGCAGGTTTTGTCACATTAACAACATGCAGCAGTTTATTTTCTTTCTGATATATCCATTTATTCCAGATGTTCTCTAGTCATCACATCTCAGGCTTCTGGAGTGGATTCTGCAACAGAGTTTACGGGACGGCAGTAATACAGGCTGCTCCTCATTTGGTGAAAGATAGTCAAAAACTTCATAGTAGCACAGAAATACTTCAATAACCTAAACCTTGATAAATGTAATACCAGGCACTGGGCATCAGGGGCGTAACTACCGGCATAGCAGACGTAGCAGTCGCTTTGGGGCCCGGCCCTTGTGGGGGGCCCGGACCCAGCGCCGCTACGCCGCTATCCGGTCAGCTACAGGCCCCCAGTGTGTATATACAGGTCCCCCACTCCTCCTCTGCTGCACACGCCACCTGTAAAGGAATACATCATACTTACTTATCTCTGCCGGCTGCCGCCGCTCTGCACCGCGCTCCGTCTTCATCCAGCTTCTTCCTGGTTGTGACGTCATTTCCTGCGCCCGGCGGTCACAACCAGGAAGAAGCTGGATGAAGACGGAGCGCGGTGCAGAGCGGCGGCAGCCGGCAGAGATAAGTAAGTATGATGTATTCCTTTACAGGTGACGTGTGCAGCAGAGGAGGAGTGGGGGGCCTGTATATACCCACCAGGGGCCTGTATACTACCACCAGGGGCTCTGTATACTACCACCACCAGGGGCCTGTATACTACCACCAGGGGCTCTGTATATACCACCAGGGGCTCTGTATACTTCCACCACCAGGGGCTCTGTATACTACCACCACCAGGGGCTCTGTATACTACCACCACCAGGGGCCTGTATACTACCACCAGGGGCTCTGTATACTACCACCACCAGGGGCTCTGTATATACCACCAGGGGCCTGTATACTACCACCAGGGGCTCTGTATACTACCACCACCAGGGGCTCTGTATACTACCACCACCAGGGGCTCTATATACTACCACCACCAGGGGCCTGTATACTACCACCAGGGGCCTGTATACTACCACCAGGGGCCTGTTTACTACCACCAGGGGCTCTGTATACTACCACCACCAGGGGCTCTGTATACTACCACCACCAGGGGCTCTGTATACTACCACCACCAGGGGCCTGTATACTACCACCAGGGGCCTGTATACTACCACCAGGAGCCTGTATACTACCACCAGGGGCTCTGTATATACCACCACCAGGGGCCTGTATACTACCACCAGGGGCTCTGTATATACCACCACCAGGGGCCTGTATACTACCACCAGGGGCCTGTATATACCACCACCAGGGGCTCTGTATACTACCACCAGGGGCCTGTATATACCACCACCAGGGGCTCTGTATACTACCACCAGGGGCTCTGTATATACCACCACCAGGAGCCCTGTATACTACCACCAGGGGCCTGTATAAACCACCACCAGGGGCTCTGTATACTACCACCAGGGGCCTGTATATACCACCACCAGGGGCTCTGTATAATACCACCAGGGGCCTGTATATACCACCACCAGGGGCTCTGTATATACCACCACCAGGGCTCTGTATATACCACCACCAGGGGCCTGTATATACCACCACCAGGGGCCTGTATATACCACCACCAGGGGCCCTGTATACCACCACCAGGGGCCTGTATATACCACCACCAGGGGCCCTGTATACCACCACTGGGGCCTGTATATACCACCACTGCGGAGGCTGCTGTAATACTGCTGGGGCCTGTATATACCACTGGAGAGGCTGCGGTATACCACTGGGGCTGCTGTATATACTGCTGGGGCCTGAAAGGGTGTGTGTCTTGAAGGGGCGTGTCATTTGGGGGGGGGCGTGTCTTGGAGGGGCGTGTCATTGGGGGCGTGTCTTGGAGGGGGCCCCGTTCAAAAGTTTGCTATGGGGCCCTGCCAGTTCTAGTTACGCCCCTGCTGGGCATCTACTAATAACCAAATAATAAAAAGAAAAAAAATCTGTGATATTTCACAATATTAACTGCATACATTAACAAGATGTCTTAGAACTGATGGGAATGCTGTATTGGCAAATCATAGCTATAGAATTCTTTAGGGAAGTTTCATTCCATCTCCTTCCTACTAGGCTGATTGACACATTCTCACTGTCCCTTCTCCCTGCTGAGATCTCACATTGCTCAGTATAAACTGGCTGAGTGGATGGAGATTTGGATGGAGATACTTGATCTCACAAGTTCCCTCATTCTTTAACTAGAGAAAAAATGCACATTTTCGACCTTCGCTCTATTTATGGTCTGTGCATGTGCTGGAAATGGCTAAGCGATGTACTCTGCCTTCTCAATCAATCCCATACACAGTGAAGGGAGCAGAGGTTTAGCATGAGCATCTTGGCACTATTCAACACTAGACCCGATTTCCGAGATCTGAAGCCTGTTTTGGGATCTCTAGGGGGACCCAGAGGTCAGTCTTCTAGTGATCAGTAAGGTAATAAAGGGTTTTTACCAAAATCAAAAAAGTTATGTATTATTTGGTATCAGTATTCAGTTTGAACAGTTAGGTTTAGATTGGAATACTAATAGTCATTGACATAGTACCTACAATATTACACTGGTTTACTACATTGTGGTGCTCCATGGTCCCGTGGAGCCACAGTCTGGAGGTGTTCTGGCACATAATTATTAAGTCTACCTGTGCAGTCTGAGTGTGAACTGTCAATATCTTGTGGTTACATAGGGTTAGGTCTGACATTGTACATCAATTATTCACATTTTTAACCTTTTTTGATCAAGGCTTTTCAGAACGACTTACGTTTTGGGGAACTATAGGACATACTTTTGATCCAGGTTCTACATAATGCATTTTCATACATATAGAAAGAATATTGTTCAATTGATCGAGCTGGCAGGGAGTCCAAAATTAACTTCTAACCAAAAGCAAAACATTATAAAAACGTAGGACAATTTGTGTCACACAAAACCCACCTAATGTTTCATTTTTTTGTTCCACCACTAGGAAAACATGCTCTTAGATCTTGTAGGTAGAGAAAGACAACAACTGAAAACTTGTACAAAGTCTGCCTAAAAGCATTTTCTCCAGGTGATGTACAGAATTAGAATTTTTCTTTCTAAGGACACTTCAAGTCATTTATGTGACATTGTAGAACAGTGTTCCCAAATTCTGTGCCTCAAAAGCCACTGACACATCATGTTTTCAGGATTTAGTATGGCACAGGTGATGGAATTATAACGAAATTCTAACACATCACCTGTTGGCTCTCGGGGACTGGAGTTGGGGAACACTGTTGTAGAGTGATGAAACTTCTGTACTTGAAAATCTTGCCTTCTACATTGCAAACGGCCCGTCTTTATCACTTCCATTTCTAATTTCATGGCCATGATTAAGGGTGTGTAACACTTAAAATGCGAAGGCATGTGCTGTGCTGAATGCTGTCCTAAGGAATGCCGTGTAATATAAAGCTGTAACTAGTGATGAGCGAGTAGCGAAATATTCACACTCTCTTTACTTGTAACGAGTAGTTCTTACTACTCTCACGTTCGTCCGAATAGCGAGTCCAATGTTAGTCAATTAGTGATGGACCCCGCCCACACACATCCGGCTATAATATGAGTCTTTCTGTGACAGGGCGGGAGGGTGGATTTTTTTTTTATGACTTCAATGCCTAAAACACCTTGCTGCGCCCCCTAGAGAGACCCTAGTATTCATTCTGCTCTCACTGGGGTGCAGACTCCCTTTGTGTACTGAAGGATACTGTCAATTAGTGTCAGATCGATAACGATGGACACATCAGTCACGAGTCCCAGCGATACTCACCGAGTAATGAGTATCGCAAATACTGTGCTATCCGTGCGAGTAGCAAATAGTAACGATTACACTCGCTCATCATTAGCTGTAACTGATATATACCCATTCAGATGAAGCTGGGTTTCTCTCTAATTTTCTATATGAGGTTGAGGCTTTGATTTAAGGAGGAACTGTCACCAAGTCAAAAGTTATTTTCCTCCTATTTTGTTCCTGCTGCTCTGCTGAGTATTCAGTAATGTTTTGTGTTTAAAGGCCCTTTTATTTAGTGCTGATTTTTGGGGGGCTGAGGTCTTTACCAAGGCCAACAGCTAATAATGTAGAGCAGCCTAAAGATATGCCCCCAGAGAATTCTGTGAGCCACACCTCCTTGGTAAAGACCACAAAAATCTGCAATAAATAAGAAGACCCATATCTCTTAACCTGTATGGTGGAATAAAAAAAAAAAAAACTTGATTACTTAGGGAAACAGTGGGAATAACATGAGAGCGAAATATACCTCTCTTCATTTGGTGACTGGTCCTCTGTAAAGTGTAAATTTCATTTCGTTGGAAAAAAAAAACAATACTGCACTGGTTGTTAATGATGTGTCACATAGCTAAGATAATGCTTTTTGTGCCTTGACTTATTTTCTCACATTTTTCGGTGCCGTTTTAAAACACCATTTTATGGCTCTGTGGGTATAGCCAGCAGCTCATAGGTAGTACCGCAGTGTGATGTGATAGCAGAGGGACAAGGGCGATCCTGAAGCTGTGTGGAGCCAGCGGACAAGGGGTTAACAGATTGTGACAGATCTTTTTGGCACAAACTAGTTTGACCTCATCCTGAACTTTGACGTTGCTTAGCAACTGTGCTGTGAACTCAGCCTAATCTGATACATTGTTACATGCCCGTATTCACTGAAGACTGATCTGACTGATAATGAATATATGTCTGCTTCACACACAGTGCAGTTGTTACACTTCGTAGAAGGTTTATGAATGGTTTGCAACCGGAATTTTCTAATGAAGTATATTAGAAGGTTTATTAAAATCACTTGCTCTACATTATTGTTAAATAAAACTTTAAAGGACGGTTACGCTTTGTTTGCCATTCACCTTAGATAACTGTCAGCCAATTTCTTCTTTATAGCCCCATAAACACATGGCCAGCAGGTCCTGCCGAAATCAGTGACCGTATGAGACCTTATCTCATAGTTTTAGCTTTAGACATATATTACTTTACTGCCACTCACTCACTTCACGATGAGGGCCTTTGGATAGTGTTTTATATTTTGTGACATCTATCCTTGTAGTAAGAGTAGACAATGTTTGGTATCTTTCTAGATACAATCAATAAGGTATCCTGCTCACTTGTCCCTTTGTGCATGGAAGTAATCAAACGTGCAAATCCAAAGTATGAACGAGTAGACCAGCACCACAGGTTGAAACTCCAAAAGCTTTAGTCCAATATTCATAAAAACATGGGCAACCGGGGCAATACAGGCATCATGAAGAGTGGCATAAAAGGGCATCGGTTTAAACGTTTCAAGACGTAACCTATGACTAAGAGGCACAAGTAGCCCCAATATGTGTAAACCGGGCCCAGTTATGCAACTCTTCATGATGCCTGTATTGCCTCGGTTGCCCATGTTTTTTGAATATTGGAATAAAGCTTTTGGAGTTTCAACCTGTGATGCTGGACTACTCGTTCATACTTTGGATAATTTCCCAGATAAAATACTTCATAATGGGTCTGTCTCAGGACTTGTCTTAAAGCTCCTTGTGATATGAAGCACAGAATACTGTAACTTTCTGAAGAGAGCATCCAATATTTCTTTCTGTAAAGAACGGAGTAAACTTTTTAAACTTTTCTAGTAGTTTCTCTTGAGCATAGCCAAGACCAGACTGGTCGTCTTTAAGACTTCCAACTTGGCTCGTGCATAGAAAGTAATGAAAATTGGATTTGTTTTAACATGTGGCACATGAACTTGCTGCTCTGAATTAACGAAATGAAATCATCTTTATTTACTGACCTTCAGGACGTGGCCTGACATTCTTAGCCAAGCTTTGGAGTTTCTACAAGAAAAGAGGGGGGATATTGATGCTATTTCTCTTGTACTGTGGGCCCTGTAATTGTGATTAATAACAGTTGCTTTCACTATCTAGAAACAGACAGGCTGGTTTGTCTGCCTACAATCATGCTGTGATAAATGGAGCTATTTTAACTCTGGTTTTGTGTATTAAAGAAAACAGATGTAGTCTAAGACTTGAGGCTATGAGGAAGTATAAATGCTGTTTAACTCCACTTCCCAGCACTTGTAAATGAAGAGTCGGTCAGCCTTCAGTCTTGACTGTCACGTTCTGCATACACAGAGCGAGGAGCTGTGAAAATGGGAGAGCGAGGGTTTTTATCGAATTTAAATTTCAGCATGTAAAAGGAAAAGTAACATTTTCTGTCATCTTTTTTTATTAAAAAAAAAAGTTTAGTATTTTTTAAATGCCTTCCTAGTTTACTTGAAATGCATAACAATATCTGTTTTGTGATGATCAAACTGGTCCTTGACTTGTTACACACCGCTCTTATAATTGTGGTGCAGCCAAGTGTCCGAGCATCTGCTGCGTCCATGCCATGATCAGTGCAGGTGATCATTCAAAGTAAAGAATGTCATTTCCGAGAAAAGCCAGCAGGCAGAGTCTTTGAAAAGTGTGAGAAATGTTATGTACAGTAAGTGCATAAATGGAATTTTGTTTACCTCAACCATATTATCCCATTAAATCATTGTTGTATGAACCTGTAGGTGCCGTGCATCACTCCTAGTGAAATAAGGCATATAGTTTGGTGCAGATGTTTTTTTCAGTGTCTCATAGTTATGGGAGGATGTGGCTACTATGTCTGTTTTTTGCCGTTTGTACTAAATAAATATATATGTGTGTGTGTGTATGTATGTATGTATGTATGCATGTATATAATGAAAAATAGAAAAAATGTATAGGTGGCACTCACCAATAGCAGGGTTTCAGTTTTCTTTAATGCTTGCCTTTCCATACATTAAAAGAAGTGGTTACTCACCACGAAATGGTGCCGTCGTTCCGCCGGCTCCTCACTCCCTCTCCCCGCTGCACTGGAACTTTCAATGTATTGAAAGGCAAGCATTAAAGAAAACTGAAACCCTGCTATCGGTGAGTGCCGCCTATACATTTTTTCTATTTTTTCATATGTAGAATACTGTCTATGTGGCGTGCAACACCTAAGCACCGGGGGATTGCAGCTGAACTTGAATGCAAGCCGTAGTGCCCGGACCACACATCTCTGCAATCTGTAATTATATAATATATAGAACGTGTGTGTGGCTTGTGATAAATGTAAATATATATAATAATATGCACAGTGGCAATCAAAATGAGAGAACAGGCAATTTCCTTAATGTTAAGGTCTTTGTGTTGTCCTATGTAAAAAATATGGTAACATAGGTAAATTAGCAATACAGATACCTGTAAGTTATTGGTGTTAATCTGGCACCAGGTTCTAATTTCCTTAATTATCTGACAAACCTTATTTAACGGGCAGCCTAACTTTCCAGTTTGCACTCACTTTGCAAAAATGATGTGCTATTCCAAAGTGACTGAAACCTCCAGCAGCAGGTTGTCCAGATGAAGGCTAAAGGGGTCACCCTATCAGCCATAGCAACAGAAGTTGGTTGTTGCAAATCTGTGATTGCTAGAATATTGCATCTTTACAGCACACAAACTCTTTCAAGTCCCCCAAGAAGGCTGGTTGCCCTCGAAAGACAAATGCAAGAGAGGACAGGAAAATGCAGAGAATCTCCATGGGTAATAATTTCAAAACTGCAGCTGAAATAGCTCACCAGTTCAGCACTGAGCAGGGTAAGGATCTGTCTCCTCAAACAGTGTCATGGCGTTTAAGAGCATTTGGACTGAAAACCCACTCTGCAGTGACCAAACCTCTCATTAGCAGAAAGAATCAAAAGGCTAGACTCGTCTTTGGTGAAGAACCTGTGTGGACAGAGGAGAAGTGGTCCGAACCCAAAGTGTGTAAAGAAGTCAGTGAAAGGTGGAGGAGGAAGTGTCATGGTTTGGGGACTGTTTTCTGCTGCAGTGGTTGGACTTCTCATACAACTACATGGCAGAGTGAATGCAAGTGTGTATCAGAACCTTCTTCAATAACATGTGGTTCCTTACTTGCATTCAGCACTCAGCCAGCAATTTTCATGCAGGACAATGCCCTCTGTCTCACCATAAAACAGGTAAAGAAGTTACTTGAAACAGAACACATTGAAACAATGAAATGGCTGCCCAGAGGTAAACCCAATAGAAAACCTCTGGAAAATCCTTGATGACAGTTATGGATAAGAAACCCACAACAGTCACAGAATTATGGAAGTGACTTGAAGAAGAGTGGGGCAAAATTCCCCCAGAGCGGTGTGAGGGACTAGTGATGTCCTGTGGCCGCAGATGTGCTGAAGTCATTCAAAACAAAAGCCTGTACAAAGCAAAGGCCTGTACACTTCCTACTTATTGGTGACTGTTGTAACCTTAACAAAGTGTAGTTTTAATCTTTCTCTGTGCTACAGTCATTGCTGTTTTCTAATTATGATCATCATGTTTTGTGTGAAATAAAGGTGGTAACTTGATAAACTTTGATTATTTTGGGAAATGCTCTTCTAGCGGCATGTGCACCCCTTACACAAAAACCTTCAAACGTTGATCAATGTAGATTATATTCTGTCTAAAAAATTAAGTGATCATACATTGTTCTCTTATTTTGATTGCCCTGTATATATATGTATATGTGTCTATATAATATAATATATATTTATTATACCTGACCTGAATTAAGTAGAAAACTTATGGAAGGAACTAAAGGTCAGAGTTCAGAGAACCTTCAGGATTTAAAGTGTTTGTGTGGAAGACTGGTTCCCAAACACACCTGAGCAATATATGCCACTAGTTTCTCTATACAGGAGCCATTTTGAAGCTTCATCACCACAAAGGCTTTTGTTTGAAGTATTCATTTCAGTAAGTGTGTTCAATACTTTTTACCGGTGTCATTTCTCATTACACATAACTTATGGACATCTATAGTTTGATTTCTTTGCCTGTGTGGATTGAATGGGTTGTTACCGACATCTAGTAAAAACATTCATGTCAACAGCACCTTTAGAAATGTATTTACTTAGAAAATTGTTGACATGTTCAATATATAGTTCACCTACTGAAATGTGTGTATATATAGTTGAAACTAGAAGGTTATGCATACTATATAAAAAGAAACATGCATGTTTTTCTCAATATCTGACATGAAATCAGAATAAACTTTTCCTGTTTTAGGTCAATTACGATTACCATAATTATAATTATTTGCCAAATGCCAGAATAATGAGAGAGAATGTCTTAAGGCATTTTTATTACTTTCTGCAAAGTTTACATACACTAAGATTACTATGCCTTTAAACAATTTGGGACAGCCCATAATCATCATGCGTTTAGAAGCTTCTGATAGGTTTATTGGCAACATCTGAGTTCGAGACAAATCAGTGGATGTGTTTTAATGCACACCTGAAACACACTGCTTCTTGTGTAGCATCATGGGAAGTCTAAAGAAATCAGCCAAGATATCAGGAAGAGAATTGAGAACTTGTACAAGTCTGGTTCATCCATGCTATTTCCAGATACCTGAAGGTAGCTCGTTCATCTGTTCAAACAATTATACACAAGTACAAATAAGATGGGAATTTTCAGCCATCATACCTCTCAGGAAGGAGACTGGTTCTGTGTCTTAGAGATGAATGTGCTTTGTTGTACTTGTGCATATCAACCCAAGAACCAAAGCAAAAGACCTTGTGAAGATGATGGCGGAAGTTGGTAAGATTGTGTCATTATTCACAGTGAAGAGTACTGTATCCACGTGGGCTGAAAGGCAACTCTGCCAGGAAGAAGCCGTTACTCCAAAAGAAACACAAAAAAGCCGGATTCATTTTTTTAAATGCACACAGGAACAAAGACCTACATTTTTTGAGACATGTCCTGTGGTATGACGAAACTTAAATCCATGAAAGAAAGAATGCGCATATAGGGTCTTATCTCAATAACACACTTTCACTTATCGATGTGGAATTGCTCACCTTTAGCAGTTGTGAAACCCACAACTGGTAGAATAGCGTACAAGCAGCTGCTGCAGGGATCGTACTCTCAACGGTGACCGTGGTCGTGATGTAGATTCTTGGACAAAGTGCTTCGGTGTCCGCGCTGCTGCTCCGAGACCAAAGAAACACAGACACGGGAATGTCTGGTGCAGCTACAGCCTTTATTTTCCGACGCGTTTTGGAGCCTACTGCGGAGCTCCTTCCTCAGGGAACATCAGACATTCCCGTGTCTGTGTTTTCTTTGGTCTCGGAGCAGCAGCGCGGACACCGAAACTTAAATCAAGCAGTTTGGGCATAATAACCATCATTACGTTTGGATGAAAAAGGGAAAAGCTTGGAAACCTAAGAACACCATCCCAACTGTGAAACACGGGATATGTGTGTATGCATGTGTATATGTGTGTGTATGCATGTGTATATGTATCTATACGTATACCTAGAATATATATATCTATAATACATATATATCATGATCATCAGAAGAAATGGCACTCACCTTCTTTTCATGCAAACCAGTCTTTATTCTGGTATCACGTTACAGGTGGAAGACTGAGGAGAATTGAGCGTTTCATGCCTGCTTTGCACTTTTACAGGTCCTGTAAAAGTGCCAAGCAGGCACAAAACATCTAGTTGTCCTCAGTGTGTATATATAATATACATATATACAGTGTGAGTATGTATGCATGTGTATGTATGTATATATACATACACACACATTATAGACCTCTGCTCTATAGCTAATGTGTTCTTCGTTTTAACAAAATAGAATGAATATTTTACACATAAACATCACAAAGTAAATTGATTCAGCCTTTAGCTCCTCCCCCTCTGTAGAATGTTGTCTAGTTCTGCCTCTAGATTCTCCCCCTCTGTAGAATGTTGTCTAGTTCTGCCTCTAGATTCTCCCTCTCTGTAGAATGTTCTAGTTCTGCCTCTAGATCCTCCCCTCTGTAGAATGTTGTCTAGTTCTGCCTCTAGTTCTCTCCCTCTGTAGAATGTTGTCTAGTTCTGCCTCTAGATCCTCCCCCTCTGTAGAATGTTGTCTAGTTCTGCCTCTAGATCCTCCCCCTCTGTAGAATGTTCTAGTTCTGCCTCTAGTTTCTCTCCCTCTGTAGAATGTGTCTAGTTCTGCCTCTAGATTCTCCCCCTCTGTAGAATGTTGTCTAGTTCTGCCTCTAGATTCTCCCTCTCTGTAGAATGTTCTAGTTCTGCCTCTAGATCTCCCCCTCTGTAGAATGTTGTCTAGTTCTGCCTCTAGATCCTCCCCCTCTGTAGAATGTTGTCTAGTTCTGCCTCTAGATTCTCTCCCTCTGTAGAATGTTGTCTAGTTCTGCCTCTAGATTCTCTCCCTCTGTAGAATGTTTCTAGTTCTGCCTCTAGATCCTCCCCCTCTGTAGAATGTTGTCTAGTTCTGCCTCTAGGTTCTCTCCCTCTGTAGAATGTTGTCTAGTTCTGCCTCTAGGTCTCCCCTCTGTAGAATGTTGTCTAGTTCTGCCTCTAGATTCTCTCTCCCTCTGTAGAATGTTGTCTGTTCTGCCTCTAGATCCTCCCCCTCTGTAGAATGTTGTCTAGTTCTGCCTCTAGGTTCTCTCCCTCTGTAGAATGTTGTCTAGTTCTGCCTCTAGGTTCTCCCCCTCTGTAGAATGTTGTCTAGTTCTGCCTCTAGCTTCTCTCCCTCTGTAGAATGTTGTCTGGTTCTGCCTCTAGCTTCTCCCCCTCTGTAGAATGTTGTCTAGTTCTGCCTCTAGATTCTCTCCCTCTGTAGAATGTTGTCTGGTTCTGCCTCTAGCTTCTCTCCCTCTGTAGAATGTTGTCTGGTTCTGCCTTTAGATCCTCCCCCTCCATAGAATTTTGTCTGGTTCTGCCTTTAATTCTTCCTCCACCTAGAGGGGCGAGGCTATGCGAAGAATTGGGCTTTGAAGCGGGCAAGGCTAATGGGGTGTGGCTGTGGGGATGTGGGCTATGAAGTTGGTGTGGTTATGTGAAGGGGCATGGCTTTGATACCTTCACGCACTCAACTGTATATAATAAATTATATGTGTGTATGTATATGAACACATTGCACATACAGATGGATCAATAGACCAACTAAACACCATGTGTTCTATACATACCCAGTACATCACACAATTGATTTAAAAAGCACCGCTCACATGTTTGTAAGTATATTATGTTTTCATAAGGACAACACAGAAGATATGACATTTTGATACAATGCAAAGTACGGTAGTCAGTGTACAGCTGGTATAACAATGGGAATCTGGTGTGGCCTTTGAATAACTCCGTTCACAGTCATTAATGTCTCAACTGCTGGCAACAAAAATTTGCACACCCTTAAGTGGAAATGGACAAATTGTACCCAAAGTATCAATATGTTGTGTAGCCATCATTATTTTCAAGAACAATCTTAACTCTCTTGGGCATGGAGTTCACTTGAGCTTCACAGGAGCTGCTGAAATCCTATTCCATCCTCCATGACAACATTACGGAGCTGGTGGATGTTAGAGACTTTGCACTCCTCCACCTACCATTTGAAAATGTTCCTTAGTGTTTAAGTATTGAGACGATTGGCCAGTCCAGCACCTTTACCCTCAAATTCTTTAGCAAGGCAGTAGTCGTCTTGGAGGTGTGTTTGGGGTCAATATCATGTTTGAATACTGCGGTCCAACTTCCAAATGGAGGGGATCATGCTCTGCTTCAGTATGTCACAATACATGTTTGCATTTATGGTTCCCTCAGTGAACTGTAGCTACCCACAACTGGCAGCATTATGCAGCCCCAAACCATGACACTCTCAACACCATGCTTGACTGTAAGCAGGACACACTTGTTTTTTGCTTACACATCATCTTTAGAAGAAGCTTCCTTGTGGGATGACAGCCATGCAGACCAATGTGATGCATTCTGTGGGATATAGTCTAATCACTGACAGTCAGACCCCCAACCCCTGTATGCAATGCTGGCAGCACTCACCCTCTGAAAATGATGCTGAGCACATGCACTCAACTCATTTGGTAAACCCTGGCGATGCCTATTTTGAGTTGATCTTGTCTTGTTAAACTGCTGTATGGTCTTGGCCACCAGGTTACTGCTCCGTTTCAGTGTGTTTGAATCTTCTTATAACCCCATACAACAAACCACAACGGTCAAACGTCCAGTAATGCAATTAAAAATTGTATTTGATTTAACCAGGTATCAACGGTGAGCTAAAAAGTGCAAATGCAGTACATGTATCAGATGGATCTTATGTTGTAATTGACATACATGTTTAACTTATACATCATGTGATGATCAATACACAAAATGCTGTTTAATAGTGTACCCATTGTAATCGATTGTAGTCGATTTCGTGACCTTTTGTGATAATCTGCACTTATATATGCACAAGATTGCCCTGTGGTATTTATGTATTACAGCTATTATTAAACAGCATTTTGTGTATTGATCACCACACGGTGTATGTAAGTTAAACATGTATGTTAATTACAACATTGGATCCATCTGATACTTGTACTGCATTTGCACTTTTTAGCTCACTTTTGATACCTGGTCTAAATAAAAATACAATTTTTAATTGCATTACTGGACGTTTCACTGTTGTTTGTTGTATGGGGTTATAAAATTATGGTTTGTCCGTAGTCCACATTATAGACACTGAGGACCTAATGATCAGGCCTTCCCAGGTGTGTGTCAAGCATGCAGGATGTGTTAATTTGGTGGAATCTTCTTATAGGCTGTCATCTTTATGTTGAGCAACAATTCTGTTTTTCAGATCCTTTGCCATGAGGAGCCATGTTGAACTTCCAGTGATCAATAGAAGAGTGTGTGAGTGGTTACCAAATGTAACACACCTGCTCCTCATTCACATCTGAGACCGTGCTACACTAATGAATCACATGACACCGAAGAGGCAAAATGGCTAATTGGTCACAGTTTGGTCATTTTCACTTAGGGGTGTACACACTTTTGTTGCCGACAGTTTAGATATTAATGGCTGTGTGTTGAGTTATTTAAAGGACACCAAGTTCATACTGTTATACAATCTATACACTGACTACTTTACATTTTATCAGTGCCATATCTTCAGTATTGTTCTATGAAAAGTTGTAATAGTTATAAAAAATGTGAGGGGTGTACTCACTTTTGTGAAATACTGTAAATATTTAAAATATATAATGAATACAAAATATACCAGGTTTCCCCAAAAATAAGCAGTAGCAGCATAGTTCAGACTTTTTGGAGTATACGTAAAATATAACCCCCTCTTACAAAAATACGTCCTAGTTGTGGTTCATATTTGCGTACTATACTAATAGTATCCTGAATTAGGGCTTTGCCGTCCCTTTCAGGATATATAACTTTTATTGCTATACATTTCCCCATTGTTTTGCTCTAAAATTACAAGGGAAAATTTATAGTAGCGCGTTGGCTATTCAAACGTTTATGCAAAATAATTATTCACCCCTTCCTCCACCCATAATCCTGCCCACCCCTCTGCGCTGACATCAGTGATTGGGTGCACTCAGTCTACCCCGTATTACTCTACCGAGGATTGCATTGCAAGCCTTGGACCGGCCGGCAGCTACAGTGACCGGAGAGTGACGGCTGCATAGGTCTACCTGCTGTCACACTCAGTTCAGGAGAGCCAACGGCCTGTCCTAGGATTGCAAGGATACAAGTTAAATTCAAGATGTTCTCTAAAAAGTAATATTCTAAAATTTATACCATATAACTGCAATCTTAACAGATGTAACGGTTTCCTTTTTCCTCTCTGGAAATGAGGGAAGACTCTAAAGCAGTCGGTAGGATATATATATATATATATATTTATAGATTTACCGCATCTGCCACCTGACAGCCGCACTTGCAGCGAGCCCCTTGCATTGTCTATGGGGCTTGCGGCTGGTCCGGCAGAAAAAACCCGCGGTCAGCAGTAGTTTTCTTCGCGGCAGTAAGTGCCAGAACCACGGCTATACCGCCGATTAGGCTGCAGATGCGGTAAAGCTGGCCGGATCTGCAGCAATTTGTAAAAAGCCGCTAGTGTGAAAGGGGCCTAATCTGTGTATCTCTATACAGCTAGAGTAAAACTGCCTTGAGAAGGGTGGTTAAATCGCCACATGAGGCAATAAAAGTCCATCTTTTTGCATCATTATTTGGAGTGCTGCATCAATTCTTCTTTTGATTTAGATATATCTATTTATCTATAGCTATATATTTATAATGTAAGTCTATCCTAATATCTGTTTATGGCCCAAAATAATCCCTTTTAAAAAAACAGGCCCATTTTTCTGTCTGTAAATGTTACATAAATTCAATTCTTGGGACATAACTATAAGCTTCTGCTACAATAAAATTAATAAATCTGTTCTATAAACAGTATATTCTTAAACTGATTTGTCTAAATAATGCCTGTGCATTGTAATCTGTCGTCAGCACAACTTTATATACATTAAATATACGTTAATTCCTTAACAGATCATGATCAGTGAGTGTCCACCATGAAGCACCGCTTTCCCGGCTGACCTCAGAATTACAGACTCCTTTGTAGATTTCTATGGCCTTGTTTGATTTATTATTCCACCACTTAAGTTGCTGTTTTCTCCTCTTTATCACTCTGGTAATATTTTTGTACTTAGTTCAAGTGGTGTCAGTGCAGCCTGAATGACTTCACAACTGGTGGCTGATGTGTCCTGACGTACCCTGAGAACACCCCTCCTCTCCCCACACTAAACTGTTATCCCAAATTCTTGAAAAGCCTTTTTCGGTCTTATATAATTTCCTTGTAGTTTTCCATGGAGGCAATTTCCAGTTATGCAAGTAGGTAGTGAAATTTAATATCCAAAACCTAAAGGTGACCATTGCTTGTGATAAATGTGCTGACGAGTTCACCCTCATTTTCAAAGCGGAAAAAGGAAACTGTTGCATCTGATAATATTGCTGGAATATGGTATCGGTTTTAGAATTTTTTTTCACTGGTGGTTTCTTCCCCTTTTAATTTTTTTTTTTTGGCATAAAATTATAATTTTATTTAAAGGATAGAGAGAAATGCTTTTTGTATGTATTAATGCTGTAGTTAAAAAAAAAAAGGTTTTGCAACACAAAAAATCAGAAAAGTTAATTACAGCATCTTCTAGTTTGCAAAACTGTCTTGGGTATAATTAACACTGATTAGGTGCACAATTACCTCACTATCAAAAAAGAGGGATTGAACTGTATTCATGAAGGCAATTTTTTTTTTTAAAAGAATTTTGTTATTTATCAATTTTATATATCTTCACTATTGCTTTTTACAATGTGTGTGATCATGGACATAGGTCTGTATGTGCGTGTGTTTATCCAAACATATATATGCATGTATGATGCTTACCATAGATATCTTTTTTTTTTTTTAATGGGACAACAATGATGAGCAGAAATACAGAAGCACCAACAGACCCTTCTGTGTGATAACCTTTATGGATTGCTTTTGCACACATCCATATGTATCTCCGTTCTATCCTAATTATAATATGAATAAATATATGTATGTATGCATACGCATGTTGTAATATTTATATATATATATATATATATATATATATATATATATATATATATATATATATATATATATATAATTAGAAAAAAACCTTGCAGCACTCAGCTACTACCAATGATGTACATATGCTGACAAGCTATATATATGAGAAAAAATTTTGCAAAAAAACTCAAAATTCTTATTATTTTTTTTTTTTTTTTTAAATCTGAAGTTCTTAGTACACACATTGGCCAATGTCTGCTTGCTCGTCGACTGCGACAAAGTGACTTCAGGTCCGACGAGTCCTATCGCTGACACCCAAGTCCTCGTCCACCCTACCCCACTACTAAATGGGCGGACACCATCTAGACCCTAGATCACCTGTGTGCAACGAGGGTGCACATTGCAGTAATGGAGCCAGCCACTCCACACGATATAACAGAGAAAAAAAAAACAAAAAAAAAAAAAAAACTGCACAGCACTCACAGACAATGTGAACTAGTGCCAGCAGGGATGCTGGATCAATATACTAGAAAAAAACCTTGCAGCACTCAGCTACTACCAATGATGTACATATGCTGACAAGCTATATATATGAGAAAAAATTTAAAAACTTACGTTTTTTTCAAAAAACTCAAAATTCTTATTATTTTTTTTTTTTTTTTAAATCTGAAGTTCTTAGTACACACATTGGCCAATGTCTGCTTGCTCGTCGACTGCGACAAAGTGACTTCAGGTCCGACGAGTCCTATCTCTGACACCCAAGTCCATTTAGTAGTGGGGTAGGGTGGACAAGGAGGACTTGGGTGTCAGCGATGGGACTCGTTGGACCTGAAGTCACTTTGTCGCAGTCGACTAGCAAGCAGACATTGGCCAATGTGTGTACTAAGAACTTCAGATTTAAAAAAAAATAAAAAAAAAAAAAGAAGAATTTTGAGTTTTTTGAAAAAAAACGTAAGTTTTTAAATTTTTTCTCATATATATAGCTTGTCAGCATATGTACATCATTGGTAGTAGCTGAGTGCTGCAAGGTTTTTTTCTAGTATATTGATCCAGCATCCCTGCTGGCACCAGTTCACATTGTCTGTGAGTGCTGTGCAGTTTTTTTTTTTTTTTTTTTCTCTCTCTCTCTCTCTCTCTCTCTCTCTCTCATTCATATATATATATATATATATATATATATATATATATATATATATATATATATATATATATATATATATATATATATATATTAGTGCGTGTGTGTGTATACATATGTAATTACATCAGCACTGACTAATACATATGGATAGGTGCAAAAACAATCCCACAAAGGGTATGTTCAAACCACCTTGAATATAGAAAGAACAACAAAAAAAAAAACCATGCATGCGGCACACCAAGAAATAATGGTGAACAAATGTAGTCTTTAATAATCAAACATATACTATATATCTGAGTGGTCTGCTGGTATTTCTGCTTATTGGTGTTGTCCCATTAAAAAAAAAAAAAAACTCTATGGTAATCATCCTGGGCTGATATGTGGCCTTTGACCTCTGTGTAAATTGTTACAGTTGATCTGTGAGTGGTGGCCAAGACCTATAATCATTGGCATTTAATCAATGGGTCCGATAATGAATAGGCTCCAAATAAAAGTAATGACCCTGTTTTCTCGAGTGGTTTTTGCCTCAAGAGTTGAATGAAGATGAATGGATGTATTAGTAATTTGTATTTATTACCGTTGTCCACGCTCATTATGAAAATGAACCAGTTTCTGGCTTGGGTTGGGTATTTTCTATAGTTAAAGCCATGTTTTGTGAGCCTAATTGATCAGTTTTTGAATAGCACTTTTTTTTTTTTTTTAATTTCACTATTTTTTTTATCTAAAATATTTATATTTTATATAAAAAAATATATAATCTATGATGTGTGTATATATGTATGTGTATATATATGTATGTATATATATAATATATATATAGTGTGTGTGTGTATGCATGTACACACACGAGTCCATGAGTACCGTAATAGTATGTTGAACGTTTCTACACTATGTTGTAGAGATTAGTAATTGGCAATATATACATGTTGAATTACCGTATATATACATTTTAGCATTTTTTCATTCTTATTTTTTTTTAACCGAGCAATATTTAGGTGTGAGTTATTAGCTTTTGGAAAACTTTTCTTTTATAGTCATTAACTTTCTCTTTCTTGCTTTTCTTTTATTCAAATCAGTATTTTTTTTATCATTCTTACACAGAGGAGCCATTTGTGTTTTACAAAATCTTGCTTACCAATAGTTATTTCTTTAAGTTTTTATATTAAATGGCTAACTCAAAAAGACTTAATTATACAAATAAACCAGTGTTTTGCATGACTCTGACCCCTCAAAAAGACTTAATATACAAAATATAAACCAGTGTTTTGCATGACTCTGACCAAGTCAGAGGTTATGTCGCACAGATCAGATATGCTGTGGTGCTTTCCAGATGTGTAATCCACGGCGTTCTCATTGTGGATGAGACCTCACAAAATCTCATGCAGCGGTAAATTGATCAGCACTATGGATTACAAATCATCTGCAAAGTAATCTGTGAAATATTCAACAAACCGTTTCCAACCAGACGTATGACCAAGCTGCCCATATACAAATATTTCAATTTTTACAGAAAATTGTATTTTCCTCTCATTTGTGCAAAGACGTGATGAGAAGAAAACCTGTCTGAAATAAGTGATGAAAATAAAGCAAAACTCTGGACATATTTCCAGGATTTTTATGTTTCTGAGGCAGAAAACCCATGCTTTAATTTTTTGTTTTCAGATTTTTAATTTAAATAAATTGCAAAAAAAACTTGCTGCAAGAAGAGCAATGTGGATTTTCCATTTATATAAATTGGAAGCTAATTCAAAGAGTATTTGTAATGTTTTGTATGCAGATTTTGGAGCCGATTCACTTTAAAACCAC
The DNA here is from genome assembly GCA_033576535.1 of Allobates femoralis. Classification (NCBI taxonomy): domain Eukaryota; kingdom Metazoa; phylum Chordata; class Amphibia; order Anura; family Aromobatidae; genus Allobates; species Allobates femoralis. The sequence continues at coordinate 48,679,231 of JARQOC010000011.1, forward strand.
TTGAAAAGAGAAGAACTGCATTAACATTGCCTTAAAGAGTAGCGTTAGATTTATTTCATAAATCGTGCAAAGATGAAAAAAGAAACTTTGTGATATATATTATGAGAGTAATCTGCGTTTTTACCACCTGGACCGACGCAACATTCTGAGTTCTTGGGTAATATCTATCTGACTTTCCCATCTTTGAGATAGGAGATGAGATAACGCTGAGGACACAGAGCACCGGACCATAGGGTGATACCTTTATAAAAAGAGCTATTAGGTCACCTGAGTGAGCAGTGTAGGCACAACTCCTGTGAAAGCTCAATTAACGGTTGTTGCTGCCCTGTGGCGGGGGAATAAACTCCACCGGGGGGGTTCAAAGAAATGACAAGTCACGGTTTTGGGCTGCGCTAACCAAAATGAAGATTCTTGATCCAACAATATAAAAGTGTTTATTTTATTTGACAACGGGTTTACACACCAGACTGGCGTCTTCTTGAAGTGTATAAAGGTACAGTTGGTTTTTACACTTGAAAACGCATTGTGGAGTATACACTTTTTTGTATTATTGGAGCAAGTGTCTTAATTTTGCTTAGAACTGCCCAAAACTGTGATTTGCCTTTTCCTTCAGGAGATGGTAGTTGGTGCTCATGAAGTCCTATGGAACTTTTCAGTGGAATGTCTGTCTCTTGGTCCTCCCCCCATTTACCTCTCCATAGATGTCAGTTGGTGCTTAGTAGGTTCTATTAAGTTCTATGGAACTTGCAGGAGATTGTCCGTCTGCCTCTAGTACCTCTTCCCTTTCACCTCTGCGTAGGAGTTGCCAGTTGGTCCTCAAAGTCTTATGGAACCTGCCTCTAGCTCCTCTTCCTCCTCCCTTTCCCCTCTCCGTAGGAGATGGCAGTTGGTCCTCAAAGTCCTATGGAACTTTGCAGGAGAATGTCAAACTCTTGCTCCTCCTCCGTTTACTTCTCCATAGGACATGGCAGTTGGTGCTCATAAAGTCCTATGGAACGTGCAGGAGAATACCTCTCTGCCTCTAGCTCCTCTTCCTCCTCCCTTTCCCCTCTCTGTAGGAGATGAAGTTGGTGTTATTTCTGTCTTCTCAAATACATATTTTATAGCTTTAACCCATGAAGTGAGAGTGAAAGAAAATCAGGGAGGAGAAAAAGGCAGATTTCTCTGATAAGTATATTACAAATGTATTTCTTATTCTTTGTACTATTGATTTATTGAATAAAAATGTAAACATTGGTTACACTTTAAGCCTCTCTCCATAGTGAGTGTTATATCCTGCGGTAAAGAGCCTTCCTATACCGCCTGTATAATACATGAGCTGATTGTACTTCTGCTCCTCTAGGACCACGTTCCTCTAGACCCCCCACAATCCAGAGACCTTTATCACAGATATTTATCGAGATCTAGGACGATTTCTGCTGCTTTCCTCCTTCTCCTTCTTTGTTTCCACTCTGCTAATCAAATGCACATTACATTTATTCTAGTAAAAGTGTAAACCATAGAAAATTTGACAAGATAGATGTGTAAATTATCACTCTGACAGAACTAATGATGCACTCCAAGCACCTTCTGTTTTCCAGCACTTGGCGAGCGACTTCATTAAATATGCAATGGCCGTTTGGTGGCTGCTCGCACGTTGGTTGCTTTCCTTGTGGAATTGCTGTATTTCCTGAGGTGGATGAGCAGGCAGGCACGTTGGCTGCTGGACACCCCGCTGTGGCGCTGATGTACTCCATCTTGTTTGTGCAGTTGTTTGAAGTGTTTTCAGGACAATTGCATCTATAACCACAGGACATATCCCCCGCAGCTATATTCTAGGCAGCAGTAAGAGAAACGCAGGCAGATTATGTTCTGCCTTTTATCTACCTATAATAACTCAGCCTCTGAGAACTAGGAACAATCTATAGGCTCGTTTATTAAAAGGAAGATTAACATGAAGCTGCAGTGGTGACTGGTATGTGCAAGCGCAAGAAATGAGATTCATCAGGGATTCTCTGAATGTGATTACAAAGGATAGATAATGGAAATTGGATATTGAGCAGATCTATAATAAAATGGATACAAAACGTGGTTGTCTACCATGAGTTTTAAATAATAAATAATAAAATATAATAAATAATAAAATATAAGAATAATAGAACAGATATTATAGAGTATCTAGAACATCTACTTAAATGATAGATAGTACTAAACATGCCCTGCAGATCATTGGGAGCCGTTTGTTAATACCCCCACCGATCGCTTTAAAACACTCTGCCTGAGCAGAATTTCTATGTAGCGCTCTGCCTCCACGCAGCTCTCTGGACCTCCACACAGCGCTCTGTGCCTCCCGGCAGCGCTCTGTGCCTCCCGGCAGCGCTCTGTGCCTCCCGGCAGCGCTCTGTGCCTCCCGGCAGCGCTCTGTGCCTTCCGGCAGCGCTCTGTTCCTCCCGGCAGCGCTCTGTGCCTCGACGCAGGTTGTCAAGAGCTCATAAACTTCTCATTGAGCCCATGCACCACTCTGTGCACTTGGGAAGAAGTTGAGCGCCTAACAAGCTGTGCACTTCCAAGCAGTTTTTATCCTGAAATCTCCACCAATCATTTAAAATAAAAAGTATTTAAAGGTATTTTAACTTCTCTTCTGGGTTCAGGAAAATAATCACCGCTCCTCTGCCTCCCATGTTCCTGCTTGCCCGCTGACCAGTGCACTCCTGAAGATTGGCTATGTGAAAAAGCGGCATGGTAGCACCGTCCTGGCCCCAGCCCATCTGTATACATCGTTGTGCTGACTGTAAGGTACCGTCACACGCGTCAATATTGCATGCAATTTCACTTGCAACTTACTGGTTGCAATGAAATCATGGACACATTGTTCCATTTTGTTGCTGTGTACATATGTAACAATGTGTCCATGATTTCACTGCAACCAGTAAGTTGCAAGTGAAATTGCATGCAATATTGACGCGTGTGACGGTACCTGTGACTGCTGCAACCAGGAGCTAGGGTCTGGAGTAATACATCCACCTCTGCCTCTCTTGTAGTTGCAGCTCTTGTACCAAAAGTTAAGTTCCATAACAAAATGTATTTTTGTTTTTGCTCATTTCAATTTTTCCTCAATTATTTCAAGGACTGTAATTTTTTTTTCTATCAACACAGACATTTGGAGGCTTGTTTTTTGGAGGTCAACCTGTAGTTTGGAATAATACCACTCAATTTGACATGTAATATACAGGAAAGGTGAGGGGGATTCCAAGTGTTTTGGAATGAAGGGGTGAAAATAATGAAATTATTGTGTCATTTGTTTTTCAGTTATCATTTTACAGGGCTCATTATGCAGTTAAGTGACCTGTATAAATCCAAGTCAGTGCAGATATGGCAATGCCAAACCTTCCTCATTTTTAGTTTTTTGGGGTTTTCTTTATCTTTTTTTTTTTCTGTTTAAGTGATTAAAAACAATTCCAGATGAAATACAAAAAAAAGTTGCCTTTTGTGTCCATTTTCCGAGACCCATACCATCACCTTTATTTTTTTGAGGATTGAACCGTGCGAGGATTTGTTGTGTATGTCGCAGAAAGTTTTGATTGCCCTTTATTGCAATACTTTTTTTGGGGGGGGAACTAGTTTGTGCATTTGCGGCTCTCTTCATTCACTTCAGGAGTTCCAATAGTAACTGAGCAACCGTGCCAAAAGTGGGACTCTGTCAGACATTTATGGCATATCCTCTGGTTATCCCATAAATGTTTGGGATGACATTCTTCATATTCCAGGTGAAGACCATTAATAAATGTAAAAATGTTATTAGTTTCCTAACTCCATGGAAAGTTACTATGTCTGTTGTATAATTTGTTACATTCGTGATTGCTTTCTTTCACTGTAACGTATGATGACACTGTTTACGGTATATGTAACAGGCAAATTACTATTGCATTTGACGTAAGGACATGGAAAAATATTTGCCAAGTTACCCAATAATCACTGATTAAGTACATTTTCTTGCCTCCTGTTCATATTGCATTTTTCAGAGGTTCAGGTGGAATTGTAGTTTGCAGAAACAAATGTATTTAAACATAACATTGTGCTTTTCTCCGGTAGTGTCCATCTTATCAGACAGGCACAGAAATGTAGTAAATTGCCTTCTTTTGACCATCTGGAAAGATGGATGTTGTTGATTTTATGGACGGGCTGGATCATGTTCCATCTTTGGATTGCCCTTCGATTACAAAGTGCTACTTAAAGGGGTTTTCCCAAAAACAAAGTTAATATTAAAGTCCCTTTTAATGAATAGATCTTGGAATAATAATTTTCCACATTTTGATGTGTTTAAAAAAAATGTTCCTGTGCTGATAGTACATAGCAGAGACCCATATATAATGTGTAATGAATGTGTCTGACCATACAGGGACATGGTCTGATCATACCACATCTCCTGGGATGAGATAATCTTATATATGTGTCCCTGCTATGTACTGTGTAATGGATGTGTCTGACCATACAGGGGCAAGGTTTGATCATACCATCCCTGTACGGTCAGACACATCCATTACACAGTATATAGCAGTGGAGCTCCCAATGGAACACCCTTTCTATGATTTGTTCACATTTTCATTATTTCTTACATAATAAAAAAGTAAAGCGTTCATTATAAGTCAATGGAATTTGAAAAAAACTAAAGCCCTGCCATTGTGAACAAAGCCAATTAAAGGGAATCTATCAGATTTTTTCTAACCCATCTGAGGGTAGCACTATATGGGGGCAGAGAGACCCTGATTCCAGCTATGTATCAATTACTATACTAATTGCTGCAGTTTTGAGTTAAAATCTATTTCATCTGCTGATCTACCAGTTCTGTGAATGCTGAGCTCTGTATAACCCCACCCACAACTCTACACTGTGCACAGGCAGAAAGCTGCCAATCAGTGGTGATGTGATTGGACTACATAATGGAAGATTTACTGATAATCTCCTGCTGATAAAACAATTATTTTGTTAAAAACTGCAGCAAGTAGCTCAGTAAGTGTCACATCACTGGAAACAAGTTCTCTGTCCTTATATGATGCTGCTCTCAAATTACGTGGTGACAGATTCTTTCATTCCCTTGGAACTCTTTCTATGCTTCATTCACATTTTCTTTATTGTTTCAGTTTTTACAGTAAAACTACCCATTGTAAGTCAATGGAATTTGTAACAACTTAAGCTGTCCCAGTGTGAACAAAGCCAATTAAGTACTCCACTTGTCATCAGAACTTAAAAAGATGGAAATAGAAAAAGAATGAACAGAAATGTTCTCTTTAGATTTTCAAATTAATAATGTTTTGCAACTTCAGCTCGGTCTAAATGTTTGTTTTTATACATTAAGATTTAATTAGTCTCCACCATTTAGTGTACTACCTGTAATTTGTACCTTCTATCGTGGTGTTAAGTGCTATTGACCCTCTAAAATCTCTAGAATACACACGAGACTTTACTTTAAGACGGGGATTTGACTTCTTCTACGCATGTTTTTTCTTAAACAGATCATTAGATTAGGATTTTAGTTCTTTGGAAATAAATGTGGTTACCATTTCATTGTTTGCTAAGCAACCCATAATCCCCGCCTAAGCCTCATCTACATTTTGCAGTTTGCAGAGAAAGCAGGCGATGCTGAATGCTGCCGTCCTTTGGGAATACACCGAACTTAATGAGCTTGATAGTCTGGTGGGCTCAATAAATCAAATAAAGGAAAACATTTCTCATTTCTGAATAAAAGCATTTATCACCCTGTGTTTATTCATTCATGGTCATAAGATTGATTGGCTTCTTGTATCATGAATGTATACCAAAGCATTTATTTTTATTTATTTAATTTTTTTCCCCTTTTTTTTTTCCCTCTCTCTCCCTCCCCCCCCCCCCCCCAATCCCTTCCTGTCTTCTAGTCGGCAAGTTACGCAAGCAGTGGCTGAAGGACAGCATTTCACATGTCGGAATAGGAATGCTCCAATCTGTCAAGAATTTTGTCGACCCCGACAATATCTTTGGAAACCGGAACCTTTTATAAAGAAAGCTCTATCTGTAATTCTGTCTTTGCGTCCAATGTTTTAATACTGTACAGAGATCCCACTGAACCGGCACGATCTAAGGAGGCGGGGGCCCAAATGAAAAAGGCGACCAAGTGAGAGAAAAACAAAATTCCGTGTGTTGATCAAATGTCCTTTCATCAGAAGACTCTTGCTAAGAATTGGACTTGGCAAATCTGTACTAGGGGAGGAGGAATGGGGGACAGCTGCGCTTTTCCCGACTGCTCTTGACCCTCCAGACATATGTTACATTAACGTGCCCTGGGTTGTCAGGGCTTGAAAATTCACTTTGTCTCAGCTAGCCAGAAATGCATAGCATGCTGCCGTTTAGAGCAAATGCCAATTTCTTAAACTAGTCAAGCAAGACATTGATTTATCTGAATATGTTTTGCTGCACAAGGCCAATTTTTTTTTTTTATACAAGAGTAAAGAGTTCTTGTTGTCAGCGAATAAGAGGTTCCGTATCAGCTGCAGTAATTCAAAAAAGATGTGTGCTTCCTGAATGACAATAACAAACTAAATAATCCACATAACTCTCTTAATATTCACCCGACACTGCTGTTCTAGATTTCTCCCGTGGCGGCGCTGTTTTCATGGCTGCAGAGTTTTTTAGTCGGTGACCATGACGCTCTTTTATTCTATATCAAAGGAGAAATAGCGGGATAAAAGAATTGAGGTGGAAGGAAATAAGTTAGCTATGGAAAAATTAGAAATGTCGTGACCGAAAAATTGACTCGTAGAAGGAAATTGGTTGGCTATGGAAAAGGGAGAAATGTTGTTTTCAACAAATTTGAGGTTCATAGAAAGAAATAAGTTGGCTATGGAAAAAGGAGAAATATTACCGAAAATTTGAGACCGGTTGAAGGAAATTGGTTGGCTATGGAAAAAGGAGGAGTATTGCTATTGAAAATTTGAGACCGGTTGAAGGAAGTTGGTAGGCTATGGAAAAAGGAGGAGTATTGCTATTGAAAATTTGAGACCGGTTGAAGGAAATTGGTTGGCTATGGAAAAAGAGTAGTATTGTTATTGAAAATTTGAGACCGGTTGAAGGAAGTTGGTAGGCTATGGAAAAAGGAGGAGTATTGCTATTGAAAATTTGAGACCGGTTGAAGGAAATTGGTAGGCTATGGAATAAGGAGGAGTATTGTTATTGAAAATTTGAGACCGGTGAAGGAAATAAGTTGGCTATGGAAAAAGGAGAAATGCTGTGATCAAAGAATTGAGAGACAGGTGGAAGGAAATAGGTTGGCTATTTTGAGAACAAAGTGAGAACGTTTCCCCTCCCTGTACAATACCCTCGCTGGCACATAGGCCGCCTTCTGTACTACCTACTTAGTGATATCGGCTCTCATAACAATCTGCAGATAGATGCACAAAGCGGCTGCTCCTCGTTTCCTTGTCGGAGGGTGGCAGCTGCTCTGTGCAGAATCATCCCCATCCAGAGACGAGGGCTGATGCTTGGAAGTGAGCACACTAACAGCTGTTCTCCCTGCCTCCTATGAGCCTGTCTCCTGGGAAGAAAACCGCATTAACACCATCAAGCTTTACAGAAAAAACACTCCTTGTGTCTTGGAGGGTTCTTGTTTTTTTGAGGATACATTTTTATTACTATAAATATTTAATCAGCTTTGGAATTCTTTTTCGGATGGCAAATAAAACTGGAACATATGTCTCCTCACTCCTATCACTCAGAGCTCAATCTCCAGGCATGTTCATCATCACTCCACTTTTCCTGAAATTATGGGATTCTACTTTAACTCCTTAACTGCTGCAGCACATTGTGCAGTGAGCTGGTTACTATTCTGAATTAGCCATAATACTTTTTGTACAGAGTTGCTAACATCTTCATATTGTATGTTCACTACAGAATTTGACATAAAATTAATGCTTTCACCCAAACAGCCTCACTGTCTTTATTTTTATGAGTAGTTTTATCAGAGGGTAAAGCTTTTATAGCTTGCATTTATTTATCTTGTTGTTTGTATTGATCTTTTATGTGTAAGAGTCAAGGTTAGCGTTAAGCAATTTGTTGATATTGTGTTCTATTATATTAATGAGGACATAGAGATCAGTGATGTCACCAAGCATCATTTCAAGTCAGGATTTTTATAGCAGATATCCAGTGCCTCCTTTTTCTTGAGATGGTAGACAATAGCTTAAATGTGTTAGTTTCCAAGAGGTTTTGATCATTTTTTATTTCAATTGCTGCAAATTACTGCTAACGTGTCTGCAGCTAACTAGTGCTGTCCTTGCAGTCTAGACTGAGTGAAGTGAAGATATGACATGAATTTATAGTAAAATTCAAAATTTAAATTTAGAATCATTTCAAACTTATAAGGATAAAATAAAAACGCAATATTAGTATTTACCGTATATACTCGTGTATAAGCCGTCCCGTGTATAAGCCGACCCCCCTACTTTTGCCCCCAAAACCTGGGAAAACCTATTGACTCGTGTATAAGCCGAGGGTGGACCCCAGCACAGGTGTACAGCCCCCAGCAGTGTTGTATACAGGCCCCCCAATGGTAGTATACAGCAGCCTCCCCAGTGGCATATACAGGCCCCAGTAGTATATACAGCAACCCCAGTGGTATACAGCAGCCTCCCCAGTGGTATATACAGACCCCTCCAGTATATACAGCAGCCCCAGTGGTATATACAGCAGCCCCAGTGGTATATACAGCAGCCCCAGTGGTATATACAGCAGCCCCAGTGGTATATACAGCAGCCCCAGTGGTATATACAGCAGCCCCAGTGGTATATACAGCAGCCCCAGTGGTATATACAGCAGCCCCAGTGGTATATACAGCAGCCCCAGTGGTATACAGGCCTCAGCAGTATATACAGCAGCCCCCAGGGGTTATACAGCACCCCCCAGGGGTTATACAGCGGCCCCCAGGGGGTACCCAGTGGCCCCCTGGGGGTACCAACAGCCCCCTGGGGGTACCAACAGCCCCCAGGGGGTACCCAGCAGCCCCCTGGGGGTACCAACATCCCCCTGGGGGTACCAACAGCCCCCAGGGGTACCAACAGCCCCTGGGGGTACCCAGCAGCCCCTTGGGGGTACCAACAGCCCCCAGGGGTACCGAGCAGCCCCCTGGGGTACCAACAGCCCCCAAAAGCTGGCACTGTCCCCCCTTGTAAGGGCCCCCCCCCCCCGCTGCTTATACATTACCATCCCGGTGTTCTGATCGGCGCCGCTCCTCGGTGCTTCTTCTTCATCCGCCCGTCCTCGCTGGCTGCACCCGGATCTCCAGCCGTCGCGCGATGACGTCATATCGCTGCGACAGCCGGAGATCCCAAATGCAGCCAGCGAGGACGGGAGGATGAAGAAGAAGCACCGAGGAGCGGCGCCGATCAGAACACCGGGATGGTAATGTATAAGCAGCTGGGGGGGGGGGCCCTTACAAGGGGGGACAGTGCCAGCTTTTGGGGGGCTATATGAACTGCTTCCCCCTGCCGCTGATTGACAGGGGGAAGCAGTGCATATATAATGAGCGGCCCCACGTGACTGGGCCGCTCATACAGCAGCCTCCCCCCGCCTCCTCCAGCCTCCACAGCCCCCACCACAGCAGGTGGTACCGTATAGACCCGTGTATAAGCCGAGGGTGGGACTTTTCAGCCCAAATTTTGGCTGAAAAACTCGGCTTATACACGAGTATATACGGTAGTTTGTCTTCTTAATAGGTCCAAAATGCTGCTATTATTTCTATAAAATATATTTTTCAGTGCACTATTCTGATGCAGAGCTCCAGATCTGCTGCGTGGACAGAAGTAAAATGTTACAATTCTGGCTGTTTGCGCCCACTGCTAGGGGGCACTAGTGTGCCTACTGTAGACAACAATGAACTAAATCATTAAAATCTGTGCAGAAATCTCCTGATGACAGTTGTCATTCAGCATTTTATTTAAAATTTAACAAAGGGATAGGTGCAAAATTTTTTTTTTCTTTTCAAATCCACAGGAAAGGTTTTAAATGTTTGATGATTAGGCACTTGACTTCTGAGACCCCCACCACTCAGGGAACTAGGGGGTATCGAAGTATAGTAAATGTAGTGGTAGTTTGTATTTGTGACCATCTCTCCATCCATGTCAGTGGAAATGGTCATTATGTCTTCGTCCACATTGGGGACTTTGGAGCCATGTTCTCATGATTGGTGGAGGTCCCAGCAGCTGGACTCCCAATGATCAATCATTTATCATGTATCCGGTGGTAAATGTTGTCTATAGGAAAATCCTCCTTTATCTTATCTGATTTAATAGAAGGAGGAATATGGTACTTTGCACCAGAAAAAAGGAAAGCTCTGACCCTTGAGGTGGTTGTGCACTAGTGATGGGCAAACCCGCCAATGTTCAGTTTTGGCAGATCAGGCCGAACTTTTTTCGGCATCTAACTTGACCCAAATTTGTGTCCGAACCCGGACTTTAAAGATATGAAATGTGAGCTGTAAGAATAATCAAAACAGTGATTAATCATCATAAAAATATTATGACTGAATAGAGCTATAAGAGGCGTAATAAATGACAAAAAGGAGTGAGAAGGTAATGACGAGGCATTAAATTACGGAATGAAAAACAAGGCCCCCGTCACACTAAGCGAGATGACTAGCGAGATCGCTGCTAAGTCTCAAATTGGGTGATGCAACAGCGACATCGCCAGCGATCTAGCTTTGTTTGACACTTAGCAGTGACCATTCCCCTGCTGTGAGATCGCTGGTCGTGTCAAAGTCGCCTGGACCATTTTTTGATTGTTTGGGTCCCACTAGGCAGCATGCATCTGTGTGTTTGACAGGGACAACGGCCTCAATACTACAGATCTGATATACAGGGTCCCAACGACCTCCGGATCATTGTTGTGTCGCTGGTGAGATCTGTTTGACAGCTCACCAACAATCCCAACAGCGACACACCAGCAATCCCTACAAAGTCGTATCGCTGTCAGGATCGCTGGTGCGTCGCCAAGTGTGACGGTACCCATAGTGTTGGCCACAATCTATTAAACACCACCTTTACTGTATTTACATAGAGAAATCCAATGACAGATGAGATGATAAGAGAACCATAAATTCTAAATTAAATATTACCTCCTGAACCCAGCAGGAAGAACTCTGTCGCCTCCAAGAGACTAGAATAGACACATCACTGGGTTTGTTTGGTATACACCACAGAGTACTGCAGAAATTAGGTACAGTGATGGACCATTATTTTAATATCGGGGTCAGTTTGAGGATTTGGTTCACGGCAAAATGTAGTGCAGATACTCAAAGGGGTCAAAAAGAACCTGGAAACTATAGGCTGGTAAGTCTAACCTTGATTGTTGACAAAATCTTCAAATGTTTTCTGAGAGATGTCATCTTGGAGTTTTTCAATAAAATCAAACTCATGGCCCAGCACCCAGACTTGTTTACGAGGGAGCAGTCTTGTCAGACTAATCTGATCGGCTACTATGAGCAAGTAATTTTCAGAATATACCCATGGTAAGGCTGTGGATTAGTGATGAGCGAGCACTAAAATGCTCGGGTTCTCGGTGCTCTGGCCGAGCATCTCAAGATACTCTTGTACTCGGCCAGAGCACCGAGCCCAATGTAAGTCAATGAGTGACAGGCTCCGCCCACAGACTTCCGGTTATAAAACGAGTAATTCCGGAAAAGGGCGAGAGGGTGGGCTTTTTCAAATCGCCGCAGCATATAACACCTTGCTGTGGCCCCCAGAGGGATCCTATCAATTAATCTGCTCCCTGTATGGTGCCAGCTCACTGTGTGCACTGAAGGGAGCAGTGTATGTGTCTCAGATCGCTATTTATTACCGAGCAGTCCGAGCATCTCGGCAGTACTCGGTGCTCGCTGAGCACCCCGAGTACCGAGATACTCGTGCGATTACCGAGTCGCGCCGAGCATACTCGCTCATCACTACTGTGGATGTTGTAAACCTGGACTTTGCAAAGGCATTTGATGCCGTGCTACAAAAAATGAGAGCAATTGGACCAGAAGACAATATATGTAATTGGCTAACAACTGTTTAAATGATTGGAAAAAAAGGGCAGATATTACTGGAAGACACCCTGTTAGGAGCAACATTGTTAAACTTTGTAGAATTCAATACACGAGGGGAAATTAGCACTACAGGAAGATTTGGTGAAGCTGGAGGCTTGGACAGAAAAATAGGAATTGATCTTTGACATAAATATAAGGTTATGTATACGAAACAAAATGTATAGTTCTGTACTAAATAGTAAAAGAAAAAGGATAGACTTGTCACTGAAAATCACTTGGGTGTTTCGTAGGAAAGCAAATTCAGCATTTATAACCAGTGTCAGGCAGGTGCCGCCAAGGTGAATAAGAGAACAGGATGCATTAAGAGGAGTTCATGCCCATAGTTTTGTCTCTATACAAGTCACTAGTGAGGCCACACTTGGTGTACTGTGTATAATTTTGGGGTCCAGTATATAAGAAGGACATAGGCTAAACTATAGCGGGTGCAGAAAATGGCAACTAAGGTTATTCGGGGAATATGTTTGCAAACCAATTAAAGCTTAGGGGTGGTCTTATTGCGAAGTACAAATATAGATGAAAAAAATGGATGGCAGCACTTTCTTCATAAATGTACAATGTGGATTTATTTTCCCAGCAAGTGCTGCCATCCATTTTTTCATCTATCTACTGAAACCTATGGATTTGCAGTAGGAGGGCTTGCACCTACTGTGTTAATTTTTTTTTGTGCTGTTCCGTTTTTTTCATTTATGTACAAATATATCAATGGACAGTTTCTAATGATCTTTTTACACAAAGGCCTGAAAAAGTTGACAAGGGGGCATCCTCTACATTTATAGGATAGAAGGTTTAATCATCATAGACAGTTTTTTAATGGAAGACCAGTGAGACAATGGAACTTTCTGCCACAACACCTAATAAGCACTTCAAGTTAAGTTCAAGGAGGGTCTGGATGTCTTTCTTGATGAATATAATATTTTATCTTGTGGGTACTAGACTCTACAATGGAACACAGAGTCTGGGAACTGATCTGATTGCCAGATATGGGTGGGGAAATATTTTTTTTTCCTTGAAATGAGGCAACTAGCATTTACATCTTATTACTTTTCTTTTTATCAACATATTGGCAAATGGAATGGTCTTGATGTACTTGTGTCGTCTTTCAGCCTCCACGATCAAGACACTGAAACCTTCCTTGGTGATGAATGAGTAAACAGGTTTGCTATGTCAAAGGTATTATTGACACTTACTCCTACTGGTGGTTTTTGGTCCTAGGCGGCTTAACACTGTGACCGTACCCTTATCCTTATATCGACTTACACTATTTACAAAAGGGATATTTTGACACTTGGGTGAAATTTCTGGATGAACCTAATGAACGTAAAATGCTCTCTTACCTAGTCAGGTGAACTTATTGTGGCCGTTTCTAGACTTTAGAATGCACAAGTCCAACTGTTCAATGTTTCAGTACTTTTTGTACAGCTTGCATCAGGCACTGTTGTCACCAGAAGAGCCTTTGGTGATGGTAGTGTTACAACGTGGGCAGATGTATCTAGTCAATACAGAACTGCCCTACACTTGTGCCTCTACACGAACAACATAGGTCTAATTTCATCTTCATGGATCACAGTGCTCCAGCTCATTGAGGTCTCATCATTAAGGAATAGCTGCTGTAGGCTCAAGTACCTAAAATGGACTGGTCTGCACATTTACTAGAACTGAATCCCATAGAAAACATAGGACCAGCTGAGTTGCCATGTAGAGGCTTGTAACTCTGTACCCCAGAAACTCAATGACCTGAGGGCAACCCATCAAAAAAAGTGGGATGCCGCCTCAGTAGACAACTCCTCTTGTGAGCAGCAGGAGATGTCGTTGTCGAGCTGTAGTTGATGCTCAAATGCTACATTACAAATTATTGAGACATTGACATTTTTGTTGGGGGATACTCACCACTGTTGTTGGCTTTTGTTTCAATAAATTGAGATAAGGAAAGCACCATTGCATGCTTCTATTTAAATCCTTACTTTCACCATGTTCCAAATTATTATGCAAATTGGTTTTAAGTGTCATAGGGTTTTTGTTTTTTGTCAATGAAACCCATTGATGGTATTGTGTCTCGGGGTTCTTTGGATCACTGAAATCAATCTCCGATACCTGTGATAATTAGTTTGGCAGGTGAGCCCAATAAAAGGAACACAGATGTGTTCGTGCAGATAAAGGCAAAATGAGGAAGGTTTCTGCCAGGCAAGTTCATCGGATTAAAAGAGCAGCTGCTAAAAAGGCTTACAAACCAGCAAACATATATTTGAAGCTGCTGGTGCTTCTGGAGTCCCTTGCACCTCAAGGTGTAGGATCCTTCAAAGGTTTGTTGTGGTGCATGAACCTACTATTCGGCCACCCCTAAACAGTGCTCACAAGCATATCAATATAAGTTCCATACGAACTGTAAATAATGGGTGGTGAGTAGTCACCACTAACTCATAAACACTCCAAATAACAATTTTTAAATGAAGAGAAAAAGGAGAGGGAAGTGTGCACATATAGATTTATTAACTCTGAATAAGCAACTGTCTTATTGTGGTATAGAAGATGGACAGATGATGTTTAAGGCAAATGCATCACAACAATGGTCATTCACAGTAAGGGTACATGGGTTACACTGAGAAATCACATCACAGTGGACAATACAAAACCATGAATAATGGACACAACTCTGAATGCAGAGGGCTCATACAAAACAGTACCATGTTACATAAAGTGCTAGTGCAAAAATTACAAGAGTACATGCATGAGTCATGTCCCAGAAAGGGCCACACTATCAGGGTATAAAACTAGTGCCAAGGCTATACTAGGTAAGATACCAGCGCAAACTACTGGTGTAAATACCAGTACTAAAGCTCCTTTGGATTAGGGAGATTCTAACCCATTTACCACAGTTGAGACTGCACAAGTCCCTGAAGTGGAGAGATCCCCCGGGTCCTGACCCCAATGCAAAATCATCTTCATGCATGACAATGCACCTTCTCATACTGCAAAGAATACCTCTGTTTCATTGGCTGCTATGGGCATAAAAGGAGATAAACTCATGAGGTGGCCGACATCTTCCCCTGACCTCAACCATATAGAGAACCTTTGGAGTATAATCAAGCAAAAGATCTATGAGGGTGGGAGGCAGTTCACATCAAAACAGCAGCTCTGGGAGGCTATTCTGACATCATCCAAAGAAATACAAGCAGAAACTCTCCAGAAACTCACAAGTTCAATGGATGCAAGAATTGTGAAGGTGATATCAAAGAAGGGTTCCTATGTTAACATGTTAGGCTGTGGTCACACATAGAAATCCGTTTTTGGAAGTGATTTTCATCACCAATCCGTTTTTTTCTGGGTGCTTTTTGAGCCTCCTGCACTCCTGAACGTTTTTGGACTTTTCATTAAAAAAACGCATGCGCGAACGCATGCGCAAACGCAAGTGCGCATTTGCATGCGTTCGCGCATGCGTTTCCCATAGGGCCCCATGTTAAAAAAACGCATGAAAACGCATGCGTTTTTTAAATGATGCCAAAAACGTTGCATGCAACGTTTTTGACTCAAAAACGGACAGGGCAATGTTTGGAGCTCCAGAGAAAAACGGACAGGGTGTTTATTACATCCAATCCGTTTTTCTGTCAGTTTTTGGACTTAGAAAAAAAAATGAGAAAACTGAAGCCAAAAACGGACTGAGGGCTTATGTGGAACCCCAGCCTTACTTGGCCTGTTAGGATGTTTTGGAGTTAAAGGGAACCTGTCACCCAAAATCGCCTTCCTAACCTCTTAATACCTGTCCCTGCAGCCTTACACTACTATTTAAGCCATCCCTGTCTGACCTTTTTTTTTGTAATATTGGAGTACAATAAAGTAGTTTGCAAATTTACAAAATTCAGGACGGAGGGGCGTTTCTCGCAGCGGGTGGGCGGGTTCCCTGTGCCGCGCTACCCCCGCCTCACCGCTCTATTACGCCCTAATGGGTGTCATTCCAGCCTGCAGAGAGTCGGGCACAATTTAAATCTCACGCCCGCAACATCACCGCTGCGACTCTGTCGCGTGATGCCAGGATCGCGTCACTTCTGGTCTCCGCATGTCTCTCACAGGCCAACTTCGGCATGCAACCTGGGATGGCTTAGATAGTGGTGTAAGGCTTCAGGGACAGGTATTAAGAGGTTAGGAACGTGATTTTGGGTGACAGGTTCCCTTTAAATAGCTTTTTATTTCAGTGAATGTGACCTCCTAATGCTGCAAAATCAACAAATGAGCATTTTCAGTTCTTTCAAACATATCAAATGTTTAGAAACTCTACCGTGCCTAATAATTTGGAACAGGGCATTTAGAGTTTTTTTTAATTTTGAAGATTATACTGCTATCATTGGGAGGTTTCTTCAATAAAACTCGATGTATACTTTTAACGGGTGATGACTTTTATTGCATTGTCATTTGCACCGACCATTTAGGAAAATCAGAGATAAAGAACATTTGCATAATAATTTGGAACATGGTGTAAGGTTTTTAGGTGACTAGTGAGGAGTTAGCGGTCAGAATACACCCTCCAGTCCCACTGTAGCACCTAACAAAGGAGGGGTTATATGACAACACTAAAAAATGAATGGAAAGTTTGGTAGGCAAGATCTGGCCTCCCAGTGCACCAGAGGAACTTAACTCTGCATAATTTATGTAAATGCTGAGATCCAGCTCATAGTAATTACCATGTATTCAAGCAACATTACTTCAAATCGAGCACATCTATCACAGCATAGTGTTTAAAAGACCATTTTATGATCCATTTTTCTCAAAGGGATATATCATCAGGAAATTACCTATTGTTTAACCCCTTAACGCCATAGCCATTTTCAGTTTTTTAGTTTAGTATTTTTTTTCTTCCCCTTCTTCCAAGAGCCAAAACTCTTTTTTTTTTTTTATTATTTTTTCGTCAATGCAGCCGAACGAGGCTGGTCTTTTGTGGTACATGGTGTACTTTTGAACAATATCGTTTATTTCACCTATGTGGTTATTTTTTTGTGCCCCGAGCTGATGTTTTTACTGAAAACATTTTTAGGTAGATGTGCGGTCTTTATTGCCTCTTACTGTATTTAATTGCAATGTTGCGATGACGAAAAAAACGCAATTGTGGCTTTTTTTTGTTACGTTGATCGACCGGATTAATTTATTTTATATTTGGATAGCTCGGACATTCCTGAATGCAGCATTACCAAAGGTGTATTTTATTATTTTCTCTATGGGGCAAAAGGGGGGTGATGTTAACTTCTTTTTTTTTTTTTTTTAACTGTATTTACTAGTCCACTAAGGTGATCGTCTGATTCCTTCTGCTATATAGACCCGTGCATCAGCACCGTCCTGTACAGCAGAAATCTCAATCTCCCATGAAGGCTGGCTCGCAGCTGACTCCTGGCTGTCTTGACAAGTCATTGGTGCCCTGCGATCCTGTTGCATGCCTGCCATTAGGAGCAGGGAATGATGGCGGGATTTAATTGGTTTATAGCCGTCATGTGCGGGGAACGTTCAGTTAGTTCAAGTTGCTTGGAACAACCTCCCTGCAGAGTTTCTTAAACTGTACAAGTGTATCTAGAAGAAATAATTTTGTTTTGAAGGCTTAGAGCGGTCACACCGAATATTGATTTGATTTAGAATTCTTTTTTGTTTATCCAATTTGAATTTTATGAAATTGAGCTTGAGCTACCACATGGGGCATGACGGGGCCTACTGGCTTGTAGAGGTATCTGACTGCCTTTTCTCCCTATTTCACTCCTTGGACTATCAGCACAGCGTAATGAAATTATGTATACCCGTGCTGCTGTGTTATCCACAAATACACTTTCAGGTCAGTCCATGCAGATCACAGATGATTTGTCAACGCGTTTCAGAGCCACCACGAGCTCCAGTTACATTGCAAGCAGCATATGAAATCGCCATTACATCTCGGCGTTCCCAGTATCCCACTGCGCATGTTAGCACATTACTGGATGACAACAATTCCGCCTATTCTCAGTCCTTCTACCGCAGCGCGGGTTACACTCAATTTTGCTACCCTGTATCGACATTTTTCCACATGGGTCTGCAGCAGATGTCATATGTGTGTATAGTGGGTTGTGTCTCTCGCAACCACCAAATGTTATCCTCTCCAGCACTACTATATCATTTCTGTAAATAAGACCCCATTTGCATTTTTTTTTCTCTCTCCAGATCTATTTACTTCTTGGACTATGAAGCATCTAGTTTCAGGGTGAGATCCAGACATTTTTCTACGTCAACAGTTAGTTGCATTTGGGCACCTATACATTATGTTGTACTGCTTATATTGATATTGTTATCATATTCATTATTTTTTGTTGATCTAAATTCAGGCATTGTTCCTTTTAATCTATATTGATAAAAGTTAGGTTTTAATATCTGGGACAAATGATGGGAGTGATGGTGTGCCACGGTCCGCGCTGCTCAGGGTTCAGAAAAACTCACCCAAGAGCCAATCAACTTTCCATCCTCTTTATTCCTCCTACGCGGAGGAAGGCGCCGGGTGTGGCGCTGAAACGCGTAGGAGGAATAAAGAGGATGGAAAGTTGATTGGCTCTTGGGTGAGTTTTTCTGAACCCTGAGCAGCGCGGACCGTGGCACACCATCACTCCCATCATTTGTCTTGGAACATACCACTATTCAGTGGTAGGTGGAGGTCCTGCAGCAGCTTGGAACATTGATTCCGAAACGCCTTCAAACCAGTTGTGGGGATCACAACTGGACCAGGTGAGCAGCTCCATAGCACCACCACACTACAACTAGTGTCACTAGTGATAGGGCACTATTGCGCCTCTTGTCCCCCCCCCTTTTTATATTTTACAGGTTTTAATATCTTTCACTCCCAGCTTTGATGAACATGTAGGCAACACCATGTTGAGGATTCCATGGGGTAGTATCGCACCAATCCTACTCCCAGGATTAGTGTTGGCTGCATTATGTATGGTAGGTGGACCTCTCTAGTATGTGTTCCAGGGATTAAAACTGATTATTGGCACTCTACTTTTTAGTGGTGCACATGGAGAGAGGCAGGTAATGAACAAACAACCCCCAGCAGTCAAATAGGTTCCGTGCAACTTATGTATTTCTGCATGACTCAGTAAAATATTCAGTTAGACTGTGTTTTAGCTCATCTTAAGCTTTTATCAACAACTAGGCACACTAACAGTTCAGTGTTACATTGATTTCGTTGTGGAACCAGTGGTACGCCTATTTCTCCAAAGTGACCCAGGAGCTGTTTGTCAACACAAGAAAGTCAAGCCGTATGTTGCTCATTCTACTGTGAGCAGCCTCCGTGGCATACATGGCTTGCAGTGTCTCAGAACTTGTCTCCCATCGAGCACAACTGGGACATCGTTGGTTGTCAATTGCACAGGGAGCTGTCAGCAGTGGATCTTGAAGATTTGCCCAATAGAATTCAGTGTGAAAGAACATTTCTCAGTTGACCATTAATAACCTTATTCATAGCAGCCAAGACATGCACATGCAGAGATTTCAGCATATGGCTCTCATATGCAATACTAAAAAAAATAGTTTTGAAAACTTTGTATATCGTTAACGATGTCTATAGATCCTGCGATGTCCATAATTCTATGACTTTAACTTTTTAGTGTTACGATTTCTGTGTTCTATATTTATCTATACAATGCTGGTGTTCCTCTGCTGGTGTTTCAGCTTATAGGGTTTTCCTTGTCTTTATTCTGTAGCTCTTTCTCTGGATGGTCCTGAATCAGCAATCTTCCCATAGATTTGTTACTGCAGTCTTGGAGCCTGCAGCTGACCACTGGATTGCGCCTCAAGGGTATAATTCTCTTTGAGCTGTAAATATCAGCAGGTCACATTTTATAAACAGGAACACTAGAGCCCTCTGCTCTCGCACAGCTACTTACATATGTTTGTTGGGAAAAGTTCACTTAAAACCCCTTCATCTGTGACAGCACATTAGTTCACCGGCCTATACATACCCTTTTTTTCCCATCTTACTGATGACCCCCATTAGCTCCACACTTACATTCTGGTTTCTATAGAAGTCATGAAATATGTTTTACTGAAGTAGCCAAAGAGGACCACTTTACTACATATAGGGGGGTGTGGATTCCTAAATTTCCACTTCACTCAAAAAAACTCTAGATACAATTTAGCAGCTGAAGATTGACCATTCCAGGCATTGCTGTTGTATTGCTCACCCAGATAAAGTGCTTCATCAACTCTCTGGTAGACAACAGACTCAATTACAAGTAAAACATCTGCCCATTGTTCTAGACAATATTGTTATTGCAATCCTGTCGTATTTACTGCACCTTCTCATCCTGTTTAAGTATAATATATATGTATGTCTTCAGAATCTGTGTCCTTATCAGCCTGACAAAGGGGCCATAGTGTCCCGAAAGCTTGCTATGCTTACCATCTTTTCAGTTAGCCATTAAAAGGTATCAGCCACTGAGGACTCTCAGATTGCAATATATTTTTCTATTGCAAACTAGAAAGCTCTTAAGACTCCCACACACATTAGGCCAGAGGTTCCCAACCTTCTGACCTCAAGAGCCAACAGTCCGGTTGAGCTGGATGCCAATTTTTTCTATTATGCTTAATTTTTAGGTAGGTGTGATGTTTTGATCGCCTGTAATTGCATTTTATTGCAATGTTGCAGTGATCAAAAAAACGTAATTTCGATATTTGGACTTGTTTTCTCTGTTACGCAGTTTACGTATCTTATTAATTGATTTTATATTTTGATACATCGGGCATTTCTGAACGCAGTGATGACAAATATGTGTTTGTTTTTTTTAATAGTTATATTTTCAATGGGGCAAAAGGGGGGGTGATTTGAACTTTTGTGTTTTTTATTTTTTTCATAATTTTTTAAAATGTTTCCTTGATTTTACACTGCCCCTCAAGGCGCCTCAGCACTGTACATTGCAATCACCTGTGTTATGCAGAGAGCTGCTTCAGCATCCCCCTGCACAGTGCAAATGATCACTTTCTGCCTGCAATGTGACTTGAGCATCGCCAACAGGAAGTGATTCATGATGGCTTCCAGGGTCATAAGCTGACCCGGCGCTGTCATTGGAACGCATCAAGACCCCATGATCGCCAGCAGGGAAGAGCGCGATACCTGCCGCAGTGCTTCAGATTATTCTGTCAGTGATTGACAGCGCGATCCAAAGGGATAACCGTGCCGGACGGATAACTGATCCTCTCATTGCTGTTAACTACTCGTCAGCTGATCAAATTAGCTGACATGTGGGGGATGATGCAAGCCCAGTACATGAGGTTGCATCAGAGGGAGGGAACACAGCCAAGGACATACATTTATTTGGCTATGAAGGAGTTAAATGTGTGAATGTTTAGAAGCAATGAGAGATATGGGGCTGTGTTTAGTAATATGGTGATTACAAGACGAACAGACCTGAGTAGTATTATTATTATTATTATTATTATTATTTATTTAAATAGCGCCATTAGGTTCCATGGCGCTTTACATAAGGATAAGGGAGACAAGAACAAGTACACTAAATCTAGGCGATCAGGACTTACAGGTACAGGAGGGGCAGGGACCCTGTCCATGAGGGCTCAGTCTACGAGGGGTGGGTTGGGATACAGTAGGATGGGGGAATGTCAGGTATGGGGCGGTCGCCTGGGTCTCATGGCAGGTTGTAGGCTTGACGGAATAGGTGAGTCTTCAGGTGACACTTGAAGCTTCTCAGGGTAGGAGAGTGTCTGATGTGTTCGGGCAGGGAGTTCCACAGTAAGGCAGATGCCCGGGAGAAGTCCTGGACTCGGTTGTGCGAAGAGGTGATGAGGGGGGAGCAGAGGAGGAGTTCTTGGGAGGAGCGGAGGTTGCGTGAGTGTAGGTATCGGGAGACCAGGTCGGAGATGTATGGTGGGGCCAGGTTGTGTATGGCTTTGTATGCGATGGTTAGTGTTTTGAATAGGGATCTCTTGGAAACGGGGAGCCAGTGAAGGACTTGGCCGAGGGGGGAGACAGGGGAGTAGCGGGAGGACAGGTAGATTAGTCGGGCAGCGGAATTGAGGATAGACTGGAGAGGTGTGAGGGAGTTAGCCAGGAGGCCATTGAGAAGGAGGTTGCAGTAGTCAAGGCGGGAGATAAGAGCATGAATAAGTGTTTTAGCGGTGTCGTGGGTGAGGAAGGACCGCATCCGTGACATGTTCTTGAGCTGGAGCCGGAGGGATGTGGTGAGGGCCTCGATGTGGAGCTTGAAGGATAGGGAGGAGTCAAGGATTACCCCGAGGCACTTGGCTTGGGGGACTGGGGAGAGGGCGCAGTCGTTGACGCAGATGGATAGGTTGGGAAGTGGGGGGCGAAGACTATGAATTCTGTTTTGCCCATGTTGAGTTTAAGGAAGCGAGCAGAGAGAAGGATGAGATGGCGGAAAGGTATTGTGGGATTTTGGAGAGTAGGGAGGTGATGTCAGGGCCGGACAGGTAGATTTGGGTTTCGTCAGTGTAGAGGTGGTACTGGAGGCCATGGGACTCAATGAGTTGCCCTAGGCCGAGAGTGTATATGGTGAAAAGTAGGGGTCCCAGGACCGAACCTTGGGGGACTCCGACAGAAAGGGGGTAAGGTGAGGAGGAGGTGTGGGAGTGGGAGACGCTGAAGGTCCGCTAGGTATGAGGAGATCCAAGAGAGGGCAAGGTGGGTGATGCCGAGGGATTCCAGGATCTGGAGAAGAAGGGAGTGGTCAACCGTGTCGAAGGCGGCAGACAGGTCAAGGAGGAGAAGGATGGAGTAGTGGTGTTTGTTCTTGGCAGTCAGTAGGTCGTTGGTGACTTTGGTCAGGGCTGTTTCGGTGGAATGGAGGGGTCGGAAGCCGGACTGTAGGCGGTCGAAATGGGAACACGAGGAGAGGTGAGAGGACAGTTCGGAGTGGACGTGCTGTTCAAGTAGCTTAGAGGCGAAAGGGAGAAGAGATATGGGGCGATAGTAAGACACAGAGGTAGGGTCGTCAAGTGAGGTTTTTTTTTTAGGATGGGTGTGATTAGGGCGTGTTTGAAAGCCGAGGGGAAGGCGCCGGGTTAAAGAGGTGTGTGAGGGCTGGGATGAAAATGGAGGTGTGGTTCGGAATGAGGTGGGATGGGAGCGGATCGTGGGCGCTGGTGGTGAGGTGTGATTTTGACAGGAGGGAGGAGAGTTGGTCTTCAGTTATGGGGGGGAAGTGGCTAATGGAGGAGGAGGGCAGTGTAGGTGGGAGGGGGAAGTACACAACTTGTCTGCTGCCTATGTACAAGGAGTCACAGCCCATACAATAGTATTTGCCTCACTGTAACTTCATGGCATTTATTCTTCTGATTACAAGGGCAATTAATATAAATGATAAAGGATTGTTATAAAATCCAAGTCAAATTCCATGATATTGTGCAAACCTCTTGTATGCATTAATCTGAAATTATACAAGAAAGATTAATAAAACAAATACCAATTCTATCATCCTGCTCAGCAGTCGGCCTGCAGAAATCAAGTATTAATGAATTAGTGAATACTAATTAATTTAGCATGTTGAGTATGATGTAGTGAGTCAGCTGCAAAAAAAAAAGGACAAGATTTACATATTTGGAGGATTCGGTTCATTGTAACCAGTATCACTCAATGCAGAAGGACAATACTTGAAAACTACCATTCTGGGAGTCCATCCTGACTGTGGCTGCTTTTGGGCAGGTACCCCCTAAGCGTATTCACCCGACAGTGGCCATCAATGCAGTATCTGCCTAGCCAAAGAAGAAGCTTGAATGTGGATGCTGTGACCACAGCTGTTTTCTTACAATGGACAAATGAGTTTAATTTACAGTTGTGGTTAAAAGTATTGACACCCCTGCAATTCTGTCAGTTAAAACTCAGTTTGTTCTTGAAAATGATTGCAATCACAAATTCTTTGGTATTATTATCTTCATTTAATTTGTCTTCAATGAAAAAACTCAAAAGAGAATGAAGCAAAAAGCAAAACATTGATCATTTCACACAAAACTCCAAAAATGGGCCAGACAAAAGCATTGGCACCCTCAGCCTAATACTTGGTTGCACAACCTTTAGCCAAAATAACTGTGATCAACCGCTTCCGGTAACCATCAATGAGTTTCTTACAATGCTCTGCTGGAATTTTAGACCATTCTTCTTTGACAAACTGCTCCAGGTCCCTGATATTTGAAGGGTGCCTTCTCCAAACAGCCATTTTTAGATCTCTCCACAGGTGTTCTATGGGATTCAGGTCTGGACTCATTGCTGGCCACCTTAGAAGTCTCCAGTGCTTTCTCTCAAACCATTTTCTAGTGCTTTTTGAAGTGTGTTTTGGGTCATTGTCCTGCTGAAAGACCCATGACCTCTGAGGGAGACCCAGCTTTCTCGCACTGGGCCCTACATTATGCTGCAAAATTTGTTGGTAGTCTTCAGACTTCATAATGCCATGCACACAGTCAAGCAGTCCAGTGCCAGAGGCAGCAAAGCAACCCCAAAACATCAGGAACCTCCACCATGTTTGACTGTAGGGACCATGTTCTTTTTTTTGAATGCCTCTTTTTTTCTCCTGTAAACTCTATGTTGATGCCTTTGCCCAAAAAGATCTACTTTTGTCTCATCTGACCAGAGAACATTCATCCAAAAAGTTTTAGGCTTTCTCAGGTAAGTTTTGGCAAACTCCAGCCTGACTTTTTTTTGTCTCGGAGTAAGAAGTGTGGAGTCTTCCTGGGTATCCTACCATACAGTCCCTTTTCATTCAGACGCCGACGGATAGTACGGGTTGACACTGTTGCACCCTCTGACTGCAGGGCAGCTTGAACTCGTTTGTATGTTAGTCGAGGTTCTTTATCCACCATCCGCACAATCTTGTGTCAATCTCTCTCATCAATTTTTCTTTTCCGTCCACATCTAGGGAGGTTAGCCACAGTGCCATGGGCTTTAAACGTCTTGATGACACTGCGCACGGTAGACACATGAACATTCAGGTCTTTGAAGATGGACTTGTAGCCTTGAGATTGCTCATGCTTCCTCACAATTTGTTTTCTCAAGTCCTCAGACAGTTCTTTGGTCTTTTTTGTTTTCTCCATGCTCAATGTGGTACACACAAGGACACAGGACAGAGGTTGAGTCAACTTTAATCCATGTCAACTGGCTGCAAGTGTGATTTAGTTATTGCCAACACCTGTTAGGTGCCACAGGTAAATTACAGGTGCTGTTAATTACACAAATTAGAGAAGCATCACATGATTTTTCTAAAGGGTATGTCACACGCGTCGATATCGCTGTCAATGTCGCTCATGCGTCACGGATTTTCAGTCGCTCAAGCGACTATAAAGTGACGTAGGAGCAACATTGAAGCGTGTGACCAAGCGATGCAACCAGCGATATGTCGCTGATCGCCGATCGCAGGTTTCACTGCCAGACGTAAAACCTGTTGCTCATCGCTCAGTAGACCTTGTGCATCGCTGCGTGTGACACTAAACTCAGTGATGTATTTTCTATTTTGACACCGTACAAGCGACTAAATAAAATCGCTCGCAAGATGGCGACATCACCGCATCGCTGGGTCATATTGACGCGTGTGACATCTTACCTGCGAAAATGCCACATCACTCAGGCGATGAATATTATGTGATGCATGAGCGATATCGCGGGGCGACATTGACACATGTGATAGGCCCTTTAACAGTGCCAATACTTTGTCCACCCCCTTTTTATGTTTGGTGTGGAATTATATGCAATTTGGCTTTAGGACAATTCTTTTTGTGTTTTTTTTCATTGAAGACAAATTAATGAAGATAATAATACCAAAGAATTTGTGATTGCAATCATTTTCAGGAAGAAACGGAGTATTATCTGACAGAATTGCAGGGGTGTCAATACTTTTGGCCACAACTGTATACACCTATGTACTCTAGATACTGCATTAAAAACCAGACGTTTGCAGCTAGAATAGTCATTTGCCGCATTAACAATGTATATAGTGTATTTCTGATCCATTTAATGTTAGCTTCATTGAAAAAAATGTGCTTTTCTTTAAAAAGTAAGGATATTTGTAAATGACCCCAAACATTTGAGCGGCAGTGTATATACGATAAGACTGGTGACCGCTTCACTTTAAATATAGTGGTTTAGAGGATAGTTGTCAATAAGGAGGAAATATGTTAGTTTAGGTGATTTAGAGACCTACTAAATCCCCAAATCTCATCTCGCTATATGCTGAGGAGTGGGTGTAATCGACTAGCGGGTAAAGGCAAATCCTTTCAAATTTATCATCTCCGCCATTGTATGAAGCAGCGTGTAAATGGTATTATGTGGATTAGCCTTTGAGCAAAACTCCTTTAGGTAAAGTCTAAGAGTACAGAGGGAAAAAAAAGATAAATTGAGCTTCTCTACATAACATCCATTATAAAGTGTAATGTATGCTGGCTGTGCACAGTCAGACTATTAGATGCATCACAGGATTTTAGTGACATTAAGGACCACAGGAGCCCATAAGCCTTTAAGAGGGTTATTATTTACTGCAGGTAGACTGATCTGTTATCGTGCATGGCTTTTATGTTACAATAACAGATTAAATCAGAAATTAAACGTGCCATTGCTTCCTCTGTCAAAACCATCTCCGTCCTCGGGCCTATTAATCTCACTCACCAGCCAGCAGCTATGGATGTCCCTTCCATTAAAGTTCTCCCTTTTTCTAGTGTTGTTCCCTCTCCCTACATTTTTCACTGATCTCTATACAGGTTGTTAATATGGATCTCTTAACCAAGGGAAGGAGACAGGGATCTGATGTGAAACTTTTCGAGACGCCAAAGAGATAAACACACTGGAGAAAAACACTTAACGCAGAAGGATCTCTTCATATTGTCAGATTTTATACAGAAGAAAAATGGAAAATAACACAGGAGCACAGTATAGAGAGATTATAGGTAAGATGAATTACATTAGACGGTCTTACAAGTTTTCAGGGTGTGTGTGGGAAAGGGACTGGGTGGAGCGGTGCTCAGGTCCTGAGGCCCAACACCCATAATGTAATGTACTATGAAAAGCGCTGGAGGTTCGTTATAGCTAATCTGTTTCACAATATAAAAATAGATCTATTAGACCTTATGAGACTGGTGTATTTACCTTGAAGATCTACTGTATATTAGAATGGCTGTACAATCATGGTATAAAGACAAGGCCTTTTATGACTCCAGCTAAAGAGTTAGAGAGCTCATGAATCTGAACGTATTCAGTCACCAACTGAGATCTCCGCAGGAGGGACACTGTGGCACTATCAATCAGACTAGTTGGGCAGTGATTGTATTAGGCCTCTTTCAGAGCATTTGTGCTCCATTTACTATTGATCTGTTTTTGGTGCAGTTTCTGCACCCAAAACAAATCCTCTTCTTGCAACAAAGCATCACTAAGGCATCATCCATTTGTGTGGCTTTTTTGCTCCGTTTTCAGTGGACACAGACAGACACTCTTACCCTCCACGCGATCCCACGGTGAGCCCTGGTGATGTCTTCCTCCCGGACAACAGCAGGACCTGTGAGTAGTACGAGCACTTACAGGACCTTTACATCATGTGACTCAGTCACATGGGTAGGTCCTGGAAGTACTCATGCTCTCTGACAGGACCCCCAATGTCTGGAAGGAAAACATCAGCTGGACTCGCAATGGATCGTGGGGATAGTAGTAATTGGATGTTGGTGGTGCAGAAAGCGCTTCAGAATAACGGAGCAATAACTGACATGTTCGTTACTTTCACAATGCGCTCTCTGCACCACTAACACAGCAGTCAAAACCGCGGACGTCTGCACAGAAGAGTGAAAATCCCATTCACTTCGCTGGGAGATGTCTTGACTGATCTGTGCTTGGTGCAGTTTTCAAAAAACGCAGCACCAAAAACGGATCAGAAACATCCAGTGTGAATATAGCCCTACAGTTTAATAAATTATTATACAGCCACATCCTAGCATCGATTTTTAAGGTAAATACACCTTCCTCATCTGGTCTAATTGATCTATTTAGTAATGCTCAGTATGTAGCTTGAGTTATGAAATCTAGTGATCAGCTTTAAAAAATATTTCCATGTTAAATATTATAAAAATTAATTAATCTGAATCGTACGATCTTGATACTTTACCTATTGAACTTGATTGTAAAATCTACTGACTTGCGTGATTATATCTATTCAATAAAAACATTTTGAATATAAAAAATATGTCCAGTACTTAACCTGGTCAAGACAGAGTGATTAGCATCCTACATGCTTAGCTAGTCTGTTCGTGCCTCTACAATATATACAGTATACACCTAGGTCCAGAAATATTTGGACAGTGACTGAATCTTTGTGATTTGGGCTCTACAGGACACTTTTAAAATGAAACAACAAATGCTACGTTGAAACGTAGCGTATTTCCTGCTTTTTGTTACGCTGCGCTTTTCCCCCAAAAGCGCCTCTGTGTCTGCGTTAGCTGGCAAAGTGAATGGACTTTCTCTTTTGACGTTCAGACGCTGCACTTCTTTCGGCCGCATTTTAATGGGAGAAAGCGCACGCGTAATAAGAATGACTGTCAATTCTTTGCGCTTAATAGCGCACACTTTCTCCCATAGGCCCCAT
Organism: Allobates femoralis; assembly: GCA_033576535.1. Lineage (NCBI taxonomy): Eukaryota > Metazoa > Chordata > Amphibia > Anura > Aromobatidae > Allobates > Allobates femoralis. The sequence continues at coordinate 48,707,893 of JARQOC010000011.1, forward strand.
TATAAGGAGCTGGAATACACATTATCGTTCAGACAATGCTATATTCCAGTGCCTGTAAGCGCGGGTGCAGGGGGAAGTGATGTCACAGAGGGGGAGGAAGAATCCTGTGTTCCTCCCCCTGTGTGACATGTCAGGGCTGTAGTTTTGCTTTCACAGTGTATCTACATACATTGTAAAAGTGAAATAAAAGTGAACAAAAGGTATTAAAATTAAAAAAATAAAATACTTACCTCTCCGCTGGTTGTCCCGGGACCCGAGGGGAAGACGTCCGATCGCTGCAAGGACCTTAATCATCTGATTAGCCTGTAGTGATCAGCTGATGTGTCACGTGACATCATCGGCTGATCATGATGTGACATCAGCTGAGAGAGTTTAAACCACCCGCCAAAACTGATCAGTTTTGGTGGGCGGTTTAAGGGTGCGTTCACACGCTATGTATTTGCTGCATTTTTTTATGCGCAAGCTCATCACAAACCAGGAGTAGGTGATTAAATCCAGAAGTGGAGCGCTTGTTTCTATTATACTTTTCCTCCGTTCCGCTCCTGGTTTGTGATGAGCTTGAGCGTAAAAAAAAATACAGCAAATACGCAGCGTGTAAAAGCACTCTCAACCGCTCAACTGACGTGTCAGCTGACAGCATCAGCTGATCGGTTTAAACTGCCCGCCAATCAGCTTTGGCGGGCGGTTTAAACCACTCAGCTGATGCTGTCAGGTGAGACATCAGCTGATTGGTTTGCCGCTGGTCAGCTGATTCAGGTCCTGCAGCGATTGAACATGGACGCCTCAAATCCCGGGACAGCCAGCGGAGAGGTGAGTATTTTACTTTTCTATTTTTATTACCATTGTTCACTTTTAGTTTGCCTCAGCAGTGTATGTAGATACACTGCTAAAACAAAAGTACACATTGTGACTTAACTTCCTCCTGCGCCTTTGGGGGGCAAAATGTAGCCGTAAAAAAACGTGTTGTATGAATGCACCGTGTTTTGTTACCGGCGCTAAATAGCGAGGCAGCGAAACGCAGCAAAAAAACACCCCCACAGAAACGTGCAGGAAAAACACTGTGTGAATGTAGCCTAAAATGCAATTAAAGTGTTGACTTTAAGGATTAATTAAAAGGGGTTGAACAAAAAGATCCTGTTAAATGTTTAGGCACTGCAGCCACTGTGGGGTCTCAGCAGCCGAACCCTCACTGATAAAACCACTGATATCACAATGTCCATTGTGTGCAACTTCTCATAGTGAGTTCAATAAATTAACTTGACTCCTTTATTTTCTATGTTCAGTTTTATGTGCACCAGACATCTCCTACCTGCAAGTGCCATGTGGCAAGATGAATATCTTACTTCAAGCACAGGCTGATCTGTCTGGTGAGGGCCAATAAAATGCTGCAGAGGATGGAATTTTCATTGTATGGTGGCCACAAGGAGGAACATTAGTGTTACATGGGGGCCACGATGGAGGACATCATCATTGAATGGGGGTTAAAAAGAGCTACATTGTCAATGTATATGGGGTCAGAATGGGGATGTATTGGGGCCAATCGGTGATTTTTTCATAGCCTATTTAGACAGGCTGACAGCACAGAATATACCATATATACTCGCGTATAAGCCGAGTTTTTCAGCCCAAAAATTGGGCTGAAAAGTCCCCCCCTCGGCTCATACACGAGTCACTGTATACTGTATACAGTATACAGTCACCCCCCTATCAGTATACAGGCCCCCCCCTTGTACAGCAATCCTGTAAAGGAATAGAGTATTATACTTATCCCTGCCGCTGTCCCGCCGCCGCTATTGCGCTCATCCGGCTTCCTCCGGTGGGTGCAGGCAATGACGTCATTGCCTGCGCCAGAGGAGGAAGCCGGAAGACGCTGGATGAAGCCGGAGGAGCGCGATAGCGGCGGCGGGACAGCAGCAGCGGGACAGCGGCAGGGATAAGTATAATAATCTATTCCTTTACAGGATTGCTGTACAAGGGAGGGGCCTGTATACTGATATGGGGGGGCTGCCGCTGTATATACATCTGGGGCTGCTGTATACTACCACTGGGGCTGCTGTATACTACCACTGGGGCTGCTGTATACTACCACTGGGGCTGCTGTATACTACCACTGGGGCTGCTGCTGTATACTACCTCTGGGGCTGCTGCTGTATACTACCTCTGGGGCTGCTGCTGTATACTACCTCTGGGGCTGCTGCTGTATACTACCTCTGGGGCTGCTGCTGTATACTACCTCTGGGGCTGCTGCTGTATACTACCTCTGGGGCTGCTGCTGTATACTACCTCTGGGGCTGCTGCTGTATACTACCTCTGGGCTGCTGCTGTATACTACCTCTGGGGCTGCTGCTGTATACTACCTCTGGGGCTGCTGCTGTATACTACCTCTGGGGCTGCTGCTGTATACTACCTCTGGGGCTGCTGCTGTATACTACCTCTGGGGCTGCTGCTGTATACTACCTCTGGGGCTGCTGCTGTATACTACCTCTGGGGCTGCTGCTGTATACTACCTCTGGGGCTGCTGCTGTATACTACCTCTGGGGCTGCTGCTGTATACTACCTCTGGGGCTGCTGCTGTATACTACCTCTGGGGCTGCTGCTGTATACTACCACTGGGGCTGCTGCTGTATACTACCACTGGGGCTGCTGCTGTATACTACCACTGGGGCTGCTGCTGTATACTACCACTGGGGCTGCTGCTGTATACTACCACTGGGGCTGCTGCTGTATACTACCACTGGGGCTGCTGCTGTATACTACCACTGGGGCTGCTGCTGTATACTACCACTGGGGCTGCTGCTGTATACTACCACTGGGGCTGCTGCTGTATACTACCACTGGGGCTGCTGCTGTATACTACCTCTGGGGCTGCTGCTGTATATACCACTGGGGCTGCTGCTGTATACTACCACTGGGGCTGCTGCTGTATACTACCACTGGGGCTGCTGCTGTATACTACCACTGGGGCTGCTGCTGTATACTACCACTGGGGCTGCTGCTGTATACTACCACTGGGGCTGCTGCTGTATACTACCACTGGGGCTGCTGCTGTATACTACCACTGGGGCTGCTGCTGTATACTACCACTGGGGCTGCTGCTGTATACTACCACTGGGGCTGCTGCTGTATACTACCACTGGGGCTGCTGCTGTATACTACCACTGGGGCTGCTGCTGTATACTACCACTGGGGCTGCTGCTGTATATACCACTGGGGCTGCTGCTGTATACTACCACTGGGGCTGCTGCTGTATACTACCACTGGGGCTGCTGCTGTATACTACCACTGGGGCTGCTGCTGTATACTACCACTGGGGCTGCTGCTGTATACTACCACTGGGGCTGCTGCTGTATACCACACTGCTGGGGGCTGTATACCTGTGCTGGGGTCCACCCTCGGCTTATACACGAGTCAATAGGTTTTCCCAGGTTTTGGGGGCAAAAGTAGGGGGGTCGGCTTATACACAAGTATATACGGAATATAAAAGCCTGAAAGCGACACTCTGCATATCTATATTGGGTATTGGAATTTACATTATAGCAAAGAAAATGAGATACTTAGCATTATGGAAATGGCGAAGTCAATAATCCACACAGTTGCCACGTTGAGACGTATCTCGTAACTAGGTCCTAACCATTGTTATCTGCCTTGCTGTCTTGCTGGGCTTTTAATCTGTTGGCAACTGCTACCAGAGCGTCTAGAAATTGTCAGTCTTAAGGCCCAGTTACACACACAGATAATTGTGCAGAGATTGTTGGCAGATCTCTGGTTGCAGTGAAATCATGGACACATTGTTACATTTTGTGGCTTTGCACAAATGGAACAATGTGTCCATGATTTTACTGCAACCAGAGATCTGCGAACAATCTGCACAATTATCTGTGTGTAAAGGGGCCTTTATGGATAGGGACAGGTGCTTTCAATGAATAATTTACATCTTTGAAAAAAATGTTAACCCCTTAGGCATGTAAGGGTACCTTTATACGCCGCCACCGCGGCGAGAATTATTGACGGCGATATGTCGCCCCGGAACAATCGCCGTCAAAGTGCCTCCTAATTGCAGCGTGTAATTGGGGAATTTGGCGGCGATTTGTCGCCTCGCCACGGTCGCCTGATTTCAGAGCCTGCACTGAAATCAGGCGACCGTGGCAAGGCGACAAATCGCCGCCAAATTCCCCAATTACACGCCGCAATTAGGAGGCACTTTGACGACGATTGTTCCAGGGCGACAAATTGCCGTCAATAATTCTCGCCGCGGTTGCGGCGTATAAAGGTACCCTTAGAGATTGATGCCAGAAAGTAATAGCACACACCAAACAACTGGAATGGGGAAAGTGCCTTATGGAAACGTGACATAGGCAGATAACAATGGTTAGGACCCAGTTACGAGATAATCCTCAACTTGGCAACTGTGTGGATTATTGGTTTGGCCATTTCCATAATGCCAAGTATCTCATTTTCTTTGCTGTAATGTAAATTCCAATATCTCTGTAAGTCGCTGCAGAGTGCCGCTTACTGTCTTAAATGTAATTTGTGTTTAAGAAGGCACCTACTGTACACTGACATGATGAGTGCCGCATAATCACTTATATATATATATATATATATATAGGACAGAATATATGCAGAGAATGATCAGCAACAGGATCAATCTCTGCACAGACTGCCATTATTCTCAACAGCTCATGTCCTGTCTATAAAGGATGATTTGCAGCATAGAACAGTGATTTTTAAGACATCCTAATGCCCAATTTTCAATCTTTTTGCTCATCTATCGAGTTATTTGCAGCCTATTTACACTGCATGATTATCGGATAACAATAATAATCATGCAGTGTGAGTTCACCATCAGATCATGTGATGTAGATTAGTTCATATCATCATGATTACGGTCTACGATAATGTGGGGGGCAGCGAAGATGGTGGATGGCATTTTATGGATGAATACTGCAAATGATTGTTACTACGTTAATAAACCTGGGTGGGCAGTATGGATCATTACTGCAATAAATGATTACAGTAATTATAAACTGGGTGAAGATGATACATGATAGCTGCAATGTTTACAGTGATTATATATGTGGTTTATTAATTATTGCATTCTGATATACGGTATATTTGTATGTACAATTCATTTCTGGATGCTGATATATACCGTATATACTCGCGTATAAGCCGAGTTTTTCAGCCCAAAAATTGGGCTGAAAAGTCCCCCCTCGGCTTATACGCGAGTCACTGTATTAGGGATGGGCGAATCTACTCGTTAGGACTCGTTACTCTGCGAGAAGTAAGAAACTTGCAGGAGTCGGTACTCTGCGAGTTTCCCAGCGATTACTCGCACAGTAACGAGTCCAATGCAAGTCAATGGCAACCTAGTTTTGTCAGAGTTTACTTTTTCTCACTCGCTAGACTCGGATACCCGCTGTCAGTAGCGAGTCTGAGCGAGTCTGAGCGAGTCTGAGCGAGTTTACGAATCCGAGTCCTGAATACTGTATTCGGGACTCGGTTTATACACGAGTCAATAGGTTTTCCCAGGTTTTGGGGGCAAAAGTAGGGCGGTCGGCTTATACACGGGTCGGCTTATACATGAGTATATACGGTAAGCAAAAGGAGGAAAAATGTGGAGTCATATTTGCTTCAAGAAATTGCAGTAAAAATATATATTTATTTAGACAGTTTTAAACACCAAGGTGCAGAAATAATGGTGCAATCATTATAAATACATAGCACTTAATCCATATACAATGAATGGATGCACATAACAAGTTTCATCATATTGCACAGACATAGGATATAATACAGAAGCTACTTCATTAGACTGGTGTAGTCAGATGAAACATAATGAGACCGCCATGGTAATCAAAGTAAAGACTGGCAGCTCATATGTAAAATATTGCAATACCCCAGGCGCTGGGAATGTTTACATGCTCCCATGGCAACTGCCGGGCGCATTGTGATGGGCTTAGCGTTGCGCTGAAAATGACATCACTGGCGTCGGACGCCGACGGCACATGCGCCGATTCCAACGCTCTGATTGGTCGGGTTAAACATGTGACCGCATGTGTATATGGATATAAAATTCGCCATTGCCTTGTATCATTACTCCTCTAGATGAAGCATATGCGTAATTAAAGCAAGCGAAACGTACGTAAGGAGTCTGATATGGAGGGATTGAATCTCTTCATTCTGCACTAGCACCTTATGCATTATATGTGATTGCACTTTGACTGTATGTACTTCTTTGCACTTTATGGGGTATTGCAATATTTTACATATGAGCTGCCAATCCTTACTTTGATTACCATGGCGGTCTCATTATGTTTCATCTGACTACACCAGTCTAATGAAGTAGCTTCTGTATTATATCCTATGTCTGTGCAATATGATGAAACTTGTTATGTGCATCCATTCATTGTATATGGATTAAGTGCTATGTATTTATAATGATTGCACCATTATTTCTGCACCTTGGTGTTTAAAACTGTCTCTAAATAAAGATATATTTTTACTGCAATTTCTTGAAGCAAATATGGCTCCACATTTTTCCTCATTTTGATTATTCTCCGATTAGGTTGCAAAATCCTGGTCACAGGTTCCCTTTAAGTAAAATCCCTCATGTTGCAAGGCTTATAGAAGGGTCAGACACTGGCTATCTTCAATAATTGGCACTAATAGTTTTTTTATTTCTGTTCTGTGAGAAAGATATTCTTAAATAAAATAGTATAATAGTTTAATCTGCAATCCTATAGGAAAACATTGAATAATTTAGGTATTTTGCTTAAGGTGTTGTCCAGGTTTCCTTTGTTGAAGTTTTGATGATCCTATATCATTTCTACTGTGTTTTTAAAATCCTTTATGCAAATTGCCTCTTCAGAGAAGAAGACGACGAACTTTAGTGCCACCCATTCGAAATGGCAATCTAAACAGTCAATATTGACCCTTTAATGAGCCTTAGCACTTGATTTCCCAACAAACCAGGCCAGAATGTCATTTTGCAGGCAGTGTGTTTTGGGGTATTGCCCCTCATCAGTGCAACGTATGAGATTTGATCTGGTTGTATGAAAGGCTAAGTAGTGTCTATAGGGTACATTTTTCTCCATGTCAGTAATGAGGAGACTTAAAAGCCGCAATGCTCCTCTGGTAAATAAAATATGCAAATTCTCACTTCAGAGAGGAAGAAGGCAAACTCTGTGTTCAAATGTTTTTATTGGCTTTTATAATTCAAATAAAACTTTAAATACACAATACAGTATAGTATACAGAATTCTCATTATAGATATAGCATGAAAATGATTAACGTTATGCAATGCAAAGTATATCATAATTAGTAGCATTGAAATTCAGGTAGTTTCTAATATAAGTTCAAGTTCTTCAGTTATATCATAGTTTTTTTGCAAACATGAAATTAATTTAAGAATTATCAACTATTTACAGTGACAGAATATACAGTAAACTGGGGGGGGATGAAAGGGAAAGTAGTGGGAGAGGGTGTGGGTAGGTGGTGTGCTTCAAAGGCCCCTTTACACGTAGCGATATTGTTAACGATAATAGGTTTTGTGACGTTGAGGCGACCTCGCCAACGATATCGCTATGTGTGAAACGCACCAGCGATCAGCCCCCCGCTGGGAAATTGCTGATCGGTAAGAATGGCCTGCACCATTTTTCGATCGGCGATCTCCCGCTGGCCAGGCTGCATCGCTGTGTGTGACAGGGGCAGCGACCAGCGATCCCCAGTCTGCACCCAAGACCCTGAACGTTCCCAATGACTGTCGGGTACTGGGTGATCGTTGGTAAGTCTGTACCAACATGAGTATATTTTATAGTGGGTCTCAATAAGAGATGAGCATGGTATGTTGACGTATGTATTCAAAGGTTTTCTGTAAAAGATCAGAGACCATTTGTGTATTTTATTTCCCAGAGGAGCATTGCAGCTTTTAGTTTTCCCCATTGCTGGCATATCAGATCTGGTGGGTCACTCTCCACAAGGAGAAAAGTTTACCTCTTACACCACAAATCGGATCTCATACCTTGTACTGACGAGGTCAAAGTATGAGTAGGAGAAAATTTAACTTTTTAAATCCTTTTGCTCTAGAAAATGCCAGGTCATTGGGTAGTTTAATGGTAATCTGCCGTAGGAGCATTGTTACTTGTTGATTCAAAACACAATATTTCAATACATTAGGAGGTCATCATCATCATTCACCCTTGTGACATTCAAAACCCGAGGACCCCTCATTCTAATGTGAACATTCGTTTTCAATGACAAAAATCCTAATTTGCACAGTATGAAAATGATCGAACCGGCTGATGAACATGTTCCGGTCTAGTGCCAGATCCTGTGTTTCTGTAATACAGGAACCACAAATGATGATAAAACGTAATGTTGGCCTCAAACCCACATAACGTAGCCCCTTGCTATTAACACGTTTCCCACAACCAGAATTCATCAAACTTAATTCAAATATACAAACCACACCAAAGAATAATTATATTGGATTTGCCATGCACCCCAGACAAACACAGACAGACTCGTTTAAACAGCAATAACTTACATGTAACGCAAATGTTTAGAAGGATTTAATTATTTAAAGGTGCAGTCACTTGCACTTTCCTTTAGCAAAATGTTAATGATTAGATAATTTACAGCCCCCCAGTGCCAGGACGTCTACAAACTATTGCTGAGTATAGGGAACGTCTATTCATGACATTGTGAGGCCGTATTAAACAGAGCGGCAACATGGAAGACAAAGAAATCTACCGCAATAGTATCTAACGATCTGAAGATTTGTGCAAAAAGGTAGCAGATACCTCCTGTATAACGATGGAATGTTAAACAAAATATATGTAAAATACATACAATTCATAAGAAGAGGAAAGACGCTTCTGAATCTTCATCTAAGCAAAACCCAAAACCTACACAAAACAACTTAAGACATGTAACAAATGCACGTTAGACCAGAACTGCAAGATCTATTGGAATAAAAAAAAAAGTCCTTTAAACAAAGTGACCTCAGGTGATAAATTACACTAATCAAGGAACCGAAATATGTGTCCTCTTTACTGATCAGACTGGAAATAACACTTGTATTACACATAAAAAAAATGATAAAGTACAGCTGTCTGATAACTGTTTTAGAGGTCTCGTTACTTGGTAAAAAAAAATGGAGTTAAAGTGGTTGTCCAGTACTTTAATATTGATGTACTATCCTTAGGATAGATCATCAATGTCTGATGTGTGGAAGAGCTACACCTGACACCACCGCTGACCGGTTGTTCTTGGTGTTGGCTGCAAACTGGACTGCTCAGTTACAAGCCGTGCAGCTCAGTTGACGAAATAGTGGCCATGGTTGGGTACTCCCCATAGACCCCGTATTGAGTTGAATAGCAAACCACTTTAAATACTTAGAAAAATCTCTGAACATCAGTGACTTTGCTACTCTTTTCCATTCTGCATGGCATGGCTCCATTGTAGAGATACTTCTGGAGGAAAGAGTTAGTGGGTGCTCTTGTTTAAGGGCCTGGCTGTCTTTAGAAAGACCGTATGAACAAGAGCTCATCCCACGGAATGCTCGCACTCCTTCCCCATGGGGATCCACACATTGATGAGATTTTATTGAATCACCAACAGTCAAAAGCATATAGTACATTCCCAGAAGGAACACAAGTTGGTACAAGCAACAGAGTCTCACACTTCCGCTGGCTCCCCAGGGATTAGAATCTTCGTGGCTTTGGGGCTTCCAGGACAAAGTATTCCAGTCCAGCAGCACCCCACTTTTGGCAGGCACCGACTGGGAATGGGAATATAATGTATTTGTTTATATGGCTTTTAGGATCCTGACTAGATCAGAAATGGTGGTCATTTTGAATGGTATTTGCGCAAAAATGAATTTTATTAGCATTGTCATGTTTGAGACCTATCAGAAAGCAGTTAGCTTTTGAAAAGTGTTTGACTTTTTGCAAATAGAGGCAAATAGTTATCCATCATGGAATACCATAAAGCGTCTGATTGACTTCAAACTTAATCTGCAGCAGGACAACAATCGCAGACATACAGCCAATGTCATTAAGAACTATTTTCAGTGTAACAAAGAGGAATGGGTCCTAAAAGTGACCCCGCAGTGCCCTGATCTCATCATCATAAAATCTATCTGGAATTACAGGAAGAGACAGAAGGATTTACACAAAACTACATTTACAAATGATCGGTGGTTGGTTCTCCAAGTTGTTTGGGACAACCTCTTTACCAAGTTTTTCAAAAACTGCTTGTAAGGATACTGAAAAGTTTTGATCAAATATTGAATTCATTTATTTTTTGTAATTGACAAAAATAAATTATTAAATCTAAGATAGGGATGAGAATGTGCAAAATAGGGTCTTATCCTTAGGAGACAGGTTTTAAATGGTGAAATCTAGGAACTGCTCACCTGATAAGGTTGTGTAGCACACAACCGGCGTGATCGCTCAGAACAATACAGCTGCTGCCAGGACCATACCTCCACAGGTCACTGTGGTCACGATAAGCTTTTGCAGGATAAAGTACCTCGTGGTCCGAGCTGCTGTGTTCATATGATAGAAAAACCAGTTACAGCGGTATGTCTGGGTATAGTGGTAGCTGTTTATTTTCTGACGCGTTTCGGAGTCGTATCCCGAACTCCTTCCCTGAGAAAGGAGTTCGGGATACGACTCCGAAACGCGTCGGAAAATAAACAGCTACCACTATACCCAGACATACTGCTGTAACTGGTTTTTCTATCATATGAACACAGCAGCTCGGACCACGAGGCACTTTGTCCTGCAAAAAAAAATAAAAATAAATTATTAACTCTTCTATGTTTGAAAGCATTCTTGCTATACAGTAATTTTTCCCACACCTGCCTAAAACTTTTGCAAATTACTGTAGATATATCCTTATTAAATTAGTGGTTTACTACTTGGACAACCCCGTCTCATCTCCCATATTCGCCCCTATAAAAATCACCTCCGATGTCGGCACGGTTCCAGCAGTCTTGGAACTTGCATTCTCAGGGCTAATGTGACATTTTTTAGGTGAGCCCCGCGACAAATAAGTGCTGGCTTCTTTTTCTCCAGACTTTGAACATCCTGTTAATTACTTAACAGTCAAAGGCGAGGAAAGAGATGCCGGCACTGATTGGACGCGGGGCTTGCATATGATAACATTGTCATGTGAGCCATGGGAATGTGAGTTCCTTCACCACTGGAACTGCACCAGCACCGGAGGTGAGTATAGGCTTTATTATTTTTTTGGAGGCGAACATGGGGGATGAGAAGGGGTTGTCCAAGCGGTGAGCAGTCCTTTTTATAAACTCAAGCATTATACCGTCTAAAATGCCAACCCTGCCTTTTCTCATGCTGATAACCCAGTCAGTATTGACCTTCACTAACCTGGATTTTACATGCAAAACACCAGAAGAGTAGACCTCAATCCATTCTTAAAATTACTTTAAAAGACGTTATAAAAAATAAATCATCATATAAGACAAAGGAAGGTATAGACAATATAACATACCAATAATAATATATAGCTAAGCTAAATTAACCACTATGTATACAACATGCATTGTGCTTAATTGTAAAGTGCTGTGGAATATGTTGATTCTGTATAAATAAAATTATTAACGATTCTAATATAGTTTCTGTATTTATGGATGCTTAGTATTCCTTTTTTTAATTATTTCCTATATTTGCTTAATTTTAAATCTTTCTTTTCCATTTACTGCCACAATTGTCCGATGAGCAATGTAGAGCCAACACTAGGAGACAGAAAAATGTTCAAAAACATTTAATTAATAGTTAACCAGACGAAAGCAATTAGGAAGCACATGTTAATTGACCTCGTTCCTCCCATAATACATGCCGTTTGTTTTCTCTTGTACACACATTATATATACATTACCACTGCTCATAAGGTAATATTTATTGCGCTATACAAAGGCCGCGTAGAGTCAGATGTTTCTTTTCGGCATAAGCTGGTTACCCGCAGAACATGTGCAGAACAAACACTCGGCACCTGTACAAATAAAGTGTGATAAATAAAAGCCGTTTACATGGCGCTAACTGCACATGATGGGGAAACTATCTGTGCCTGACTCATTGCCACTTGTACAACCACTGATTGATGGAGATCATTTAAGAGCTTTTAGATTAAGATGCGGAATGTGAAGCGCCCCTACTAACAAACAACATCATTTGTCTATAGGAGAGGCTTCACTTTTGTCTCTTTGATACTATATTGCAGGAATTGTAAAGAAGAAAAGCAAAAATTCTACTGACCCTGTGTGATTATTATGTATTTAGTATGATGATAGTAATTAAGTTTTATGTAAAGATACTAAGAAACAGGCATGAAATTGGCTCTATCGTCTACGACACAGATTCAGATGGACATACCGTCAGGTTGGAAACTTTGCTGTGCCAGATGCTAAAGACCTGATGGGGGTCAGCCGATAATCCCAGAGGCAGGCAGTCCAGACATCAGAAAACAGAAGGCTTTAGAGGCACACGTTGGTAAAAACGTCTTCTTTATTAAACTTTCATTAAAATAGCAAATAGCGTCAGTGCATTAATTAGGGGTAGAGGGAGTTGGGGGACACCAACGGGACTACAGCCGTTTCACGAGACAACAGATCTGTGACTTGTTGAAGTTTGTCACGCGAAACGGCTGTAGTCCCGTTGGTTTCCCCTCACTCCCTCTCCCCCTAATTAATACACTGACACTATTTGCTATTTTAATGAAAGTTTAGTAAAAAGAGTTTTTACCAACATTTGCCGATAAAGCCTTCTGTCTTCTAAGTCTTAAGTAATTTGGTTCCATGGATTTATAACTTAAAAACAATGCTCATACATTGCTTTTTGCTCCTTTTATTTTTACTGCAAGTCAGAACCTGCTCTCTTGGCAGTAAAGAAGCTGTGAACCAAATGTAGGTTTTGCTTTTTTCGGTGCATTTTTTGCTGTGGTGTGTGTCATTTATTTACAGTACATGTTTAATAAAGTTAGTTTTCTTTACCAAAATAATAGCTTAAACGTTGAGAGAATCGACATGATGCATTTTTCAAAAACCCAGTTTTCCAATTCAGTCAGGGAAAAGAAGCAATTGTGTCCAGATTTCTGAAATCTCATCCCTTTTGTTGGTTCTGTAAAAAAAACACCTTCTAATTTGCATTAAAAAAAATTAAAAAGTGCTGCAAAAATGTAACGTGGGAACATAGCTTAACACCTTTAAGAGAAGAACACTCAAATTTGCAATGAAAAGTTGTCCTCTAAAGGATGATCTTATGGTTGGTGAAAAGGTAGTGTTTAAGGCTGTGTGCACAGTACGTTTATGCATTTTTCTTGTGTCTCTTTGGTACAATTTTGTCAGATAGTTTGGTTTTTCTCCTTATGTTGAAATATAATATATATTTCTAAACTAGATCACAATAAAGTTGAATACCACTTTTCCCTATCTTCATGCATGCAACATTTGTTACCTTGAAGAACAAGTGACTGGAGTGACCATGTCATGTCAGAGTTGCACAATCTTGATTCAGTTTCCTTTTTTTTTTTTTTTTTTTTTATTTAGCTCTTCTACTGTTGCAAGTCTTAGGCTGGCTTCACACCATGGTAAGATCCTGTCCGGGATGACCCGGACAGCTCCGGACCGGATCACACACAGAACGGAGGCCAATGTGCCTCCTGTCCTGGATGCAGCCGAATGCTGCTAATTGCAGCTGTAGCTGCTGATTTTTCAAGACGCGGCTAGCATGGAGCTAGCCGCGGTCCTGAAACAACAGCGGCATGCAGCCGCCAGTGTTCGGTTCCCGGATCCTCCTGGTCCGGGGCAATCCGGCCCCATAGGCTCCCATGTTAGGGAGCGCCGGATTGCCCCGGCTTCGGGAGAATCCGGCCAATCCGGGATCCGGCAAATTGGGGAAATTTTTCTCCCCAGACAAAAAAATGATGCAAGCATCATTTTTGTGTCCGGAGAGAATAATCTGTATATCTCCCGGATTGTCCCGGAGTGATGAAACTGGATGGCAGAGAGCGCCTCTGCCCATCCGGCCCCATAGGCTGCTATTGGGCCAAAAACCAGTCCGGGGCTGTCTGGTTTACATCGGACAGCCCCGGATCAAAAAAAAGTGGTGTGAAGCCAGCCTAAGGCTGCGTGCACACAATCAGGGTTTGCAGTGTTATGGGCGCAGCATGTTTGCGCTGTCTTCATGACACTGTGTTGCACAGTACAAGCACAGTGGATGGCATTTCTAGACATTCCATGCTCATTATGCTTCTCCCATCGCAGCGTTATTTCAGCTGAGGGGCGGACTGCAATGTTTCCGCTTCTCCTCAGCATTTTAATTTACTGTATGCATAGTTGGAAGCGATCTCCAGCCAGTGAATGCAGAGAGATGCCATCCTGCACTGAGCACAGATTGAGGGCACAGGGTAACAGCACTCACCCTACGTTCACCTGCTGCTTCCCCAGGTCAGGAGACGCTGCGTCCAGGATTTCTCCAGATCTTCTGCATATACCCTAAGATTAGTAGTTTCAATAAATATTCATTTTTACATCTTCCCTATTAGTAGAACTAAGAAGTGGAATAGCAGTATAAAATCTAGTAACAATCTAACACAATAGCCCATAAGGGTACCTTTACACGCCGCAACCGCGGCGAGGAATCTGTCTGGCGATATGTCGCCCTGGCACCATCGCCGTTAAATTACCTCCCAGTTGCGGCATGTAATTTGGGAATTTGGCGGCGGAAAAACCTGTCACTTGGTTCCGATTACAGAGCACTGCTCTAAAATCAGAGGCAATCATGAAAGGCGAGATTCCCTGTTTTTGGTGTGTGAACGAGTGATAGTGATGGAATCAGCGATTTCCCATAGGCGTGCAACACCGTGCTGGAGTCTGTGTCCCGTCTGAAATGATTGGTGTGGGCTACTGTGTTCCCATTGGCTGTCACTTGACACCGTGCCATATTTGAAGAGCTGTCCATTCACCAACACACAATGGCAATGGCGTCATGTATTAGCCAGCCTTCCAGCGCAGGCTGCCCAATCATAACGCTATTGTGTTGGCCAATGAGCGTGTTTGGGGCGCGGTGTACAACATTTGGCACGCCTATGTTCTCGCCACGCTGAACATGTACGCCCACATTCCTTTGGGGATTGCGGTGTGTGAAGCGGTGAGGGGAGTCTACTGGATGTTTCCCGCTGTTGGTGTGGCGATTTCCGGGGCGACACATTGCCTTAGGTTGAGGGCAAAATTGCGGTGTGGAAAAGCGCCTTTGGCGATCTGAAGCGACCATTAAAAACGGGCACGCGCACGTTTGATCGCCTCCGATCGCCACCAAAAATTGCGGCGTGTAAAGGTACCCTAAGGAAACCAAAACTGGAGCGCAAGTATATGCATGTAGTATGTAGGTGCATGTTCACAAAGGCCACAAAACTCCTGCTCTGGCCTTATAAGACTGCTTTCACATCTGTGTTTCTCAGCATTTCTGGCAGTGTGTCGCATCTCCCGATAGCTGGAACACTTGTGGCAAGACTGCGTTTGACCTAAGGCATTCCCTATGGGACTTGTGGACATAGAGTTGCAGTTTTGCACTTGCGCGAATTCAAAAAACTGCTGCTAGCAGCGGTTTTTGTCCGTTGCTGCAAGTGCTGGATTGGCCGGATCACGCAAAACCGCAAGTGCCGCACATGTCCACAAGTCCCATAGGAAATGCATTAAGCCGAACGTGGTCTTGCCGCAAGTGATTTGGCAACTGGCAGATCAGGCAAAACTACTGGATCTGCCGTGAATGCCGAGACATGCTGATGTGAAAGCAGCCTAATAGTTACATCACTTGACATCTGATAAAGTTTTTAATATTTGATACCAGGATAGGACCGTTCTGATGGGGTCACCTTGTCGTGGTGGGATGGCTTTTACATTTATTGTTCAAAATAACATTACCAGGTACCCTATTTTTTATTTTCATGCACTATTGCAATTTATTTAGTTTATGGTCATTTCTGTTTGTTTTCTTTGGTTTTACAATAGCCCATAAAAAGAAGTCTTCCATCCCCCCATGTTTGTATAAGAACGAATATTATGTCCACTGTAAAGTTACATTTTTGTTTTGTGGTATTTGTTTGGTTTTTGTGCAAAATTCTTCACAGTTGTGCATGGTTGCAAATTTTGCACAAAATAAAAAAAAAAAGTCCACAATATTTTTGAATTAAACCTGTTGTGTGACGCTTTAGCTAAATGTCAGAACTTTTGCACGGTTTTTAAAATGTTTACAAACATAAGTTCATAACTAAAAAACAGATGAGAACATAAAATAGACTAAAAAAAAGGCACAAAATGAAAATGTCCAAAAAAACGCCAAAAACGGTGCAAATGCAATTATGAATAGTTTACAATAGATAAACACTGGGCACTATCCAAGTGCTAGCAGCTTAATCAGGTGTATGCAGGGTTAATCCAGCGGCAGTAATCACGTCGGTGGTGCACAATCCGTATAGCAGCAATGTATAGCAATATAGCGAGAAAAGATAAAACGGCAGCACTCACCAGCTTGTGACGTTTCTTTTATTCAAGGTCCAAATGCAAAGGATTCATGAACATGCTTGGGGTAGGGAGGGATGGAGGACATCAGACGACGGCTTGCCTTTTCGTGGCAATTGCCACTTCCACGGGTCTTCGGAGCAAAGACCTGTGGAAGTGGCAATTGCCACGAAACGGCAAGCCGTCGTCTGATGTCCTCCATCCCTCCCTCCCCCAAGCATGTTCATGGATCCTTTGCATTTGGACCTTGAATAAAAGAAACGTCACAAGCTGGTGAGTGCTGCCGTTTTATCTTTTCTCGCTATATTGCAATTATGAATAGGACCCTAAGGCTAAGACCAGACACGTTGGTTTTTGGTTTAGTTAAAAAGCAGCAAATCCTAGGGTTTGCATTTTTCTTGTGAACACGGCCTGAAGGGTATTACATAATATGGTAGTGCACTTCCAGGATAAGTGAATCTAAAAGTATAAGTCACTTTAGTACATTCAAATAAGTAAAACTTGGAATTATCCAGATCTCTTCATTCCTAATGTCTTCAGTGGTAGTAAACTCTGCTGCCATTTTTTCTTTTCGACAAGTGCACTACATGTATTTACTACAAGTTAAGTTCTAGTATAAATTCTATAATAAATCCAGCTGTCATCCACTGAGTTACTGGCCAGGTAGGTCTGTCATATCTTGATAAGTGACCAGCACAATCTCATTTGTTTTCTGCTTTGCCACCAAACTCTTTTCAGAAGTCTTAATAGAAGCTCAAGACAGAAGAGTCCATCAACCTCATGTAAACAGTTATCCAACACTGTAATAATTGCTGTAACGTTCCTATAGAAGAGCCCAAATCTCATTGTCTCTTAAGTCGAAACTTTTGTATCAATAAACAAATGATATCTTTATTATATTGTAATAAATATTATTTTAACTGGAGGTCTGAAAAACGGGTTATGCAGGCTGCATAACCCACTCAGGTTACTTCAAAACCCCCCAACTAGCCTGTCAAAACTGCCCCCAGATATAATCCTTGGAACGCCTTCTCAATTCTTTTTTTACATTGAGGGATAACTAGCTTGCAGGTGCCCAGGTTTCCGGCACCCATAACATCTCCTTTTGTAGATGTCCTATATGAGTCTGGGGTGATAGCATGATAATCGAATATAGTCCGTTTTACAAATTTATATTCCCGGTCCACTGTCCGTCAATAGTTTGATAAGCCTCCGCCACACTTCCGTTCAGGAGTCCCACTAACAAACGCATCCATCCAGAGTGGGGAATTTCCATCATGGCACACTGCTGCTCAAAGTCCTTAAAGAACCCTTCCACATCTCTGGAAGTCTCATCAAATGGCTTCAAGTCTGTCCTGGTGATCCATGCAGGTTCCCGGATTGTTGGTTTACACTCCAAATCGCATTACTCCCTTTTTGAGTTCCATTGGTTCTGGTCTGCACTTGGTGAACAGCCTCCTCCTTATACTTCTGAGAGACGAATGGTCCCAGAATCACCATTTCTTCTTTGTACCACACCAACCATTGTCTTTTTGGGATGGGGGTCCCTGACTCCAGCGCTTGTCTGTTCTACATCTGGGAGGAGGTGGCCGGGCTAGCACTCACCAGTGATCAATTAAAGCCTCTTTAGTCAGTCCTTGGTAGTTCAGGCCCAGATCTCTGGCTCTTTCCTGTAGACTGGATACAGTCCAGTGTCTGTACTCACTCTGTGGGTGGTTCTCCATTGGGCTGCGCTCTGTTGATCCCACTGCTTGCCACCAGTTGTCACATGGTCCTTCTCCGATATCCCACAATCAACAGAGCAAGAGATGTGTGAATAGCCCAAGAACCTTTATTGCTTGAAAACATAAAAATGCATAAAACAATCCATCAGAAAAATCCACAAAATAATCCAGCAGTATACTGTATCCAGGTAAACTAGGTTTCTCTAAATCCCTTTGTGGAGCTGGTCTCAACTCAGTGTCCCACACACAGACTGAATCGTACTGCCTATCCAGAGAAAAACTCAAATTTTATACCCTCTCCTCCCCCAACCACCTCCCAATATCCAAAACCAGGTCTATTGACACAGTCCAGGGGGCAAGTACACACATTGGTAGGCAGAGGACTAGAATGACCAAGTAAGGATATGTCAACAGTAATTCAAAGGGCTGAATACACAGTATAGGAACGACACTTGTAAAATACAGTAAAATATAACCCACAATATCCACCATCACCCTCAGTAAGCGCTCCATGAAAGAGCCAAAGATTAAATGTCCTGACTATTATAGGAGGGTGAGGACACATTATGTAGCAACGGAGGACAATTGTGAAGCTGGAACTGTATGCAGACGGGCAATGTGGGGAGATATCACTGATCATCAGACTGTGGATTTTTATCCTGTTAGCATGGAGACACTCCATCCATTCTCTATGGGACTGCTGAGCGCTACATTCATTTTTCTCAGTAGCCCCATAGGGCATGAATGGAGCGGTGGTCATACATGTGTATGCCACTCCATTCTAGTAGGAATAAAACTTTGATATCAAGGATAATAGATCCCCATTCTGCAGATTGGTGCAGGTCCCATTGATCGGACCCCCAGCAATTAATAAGTCATCACCTATGCTGGGGACTGGTGATTTTAAGTTGTATGATTGCAGCCATGTATAAAATTCTCTGAAGCATGATTGACAGGTCTCTCTCTATATAAATGTGAAGGAGAGACCTATTAATTATCTATAGCAGTTGGATCTTCAAAGTATGTTTCAGAAGATAACATACCTGGCTGCAACCCTACAATCAGGTTCTGATGTATGCTGGCCATGGTTTAGGCAGCATGAATCGCTTGACAGGTTCCCTTTACAACCAGCTTGTTTTTTATGTTTTTACAGAACTTCCAATATGGAGGCAGAAAATTGTAAAATGTTCCAGAACTTAAAAGAAAACACGGATACCAACAAAGACCTCCAAAACAAATGTTTCTGCTCAACAGTGACATGTGCTGTGCATTGGCCTAGGACTTTGCAACTGCTCAATTGTCACTGCCTTCACACTGGTCTGGGAAAACCTAATTCTCACATAGAGTATGTTCAGCAGTCTCTATCACACAGGCCCATCACACCTCTAATCTTCTAAGGCAGGAGCCTGTCCAACTCAAGATGTCTCAGATTGATCTTATCCTACTTATTGTGTCCTACCAGACTGTGGCCTGACTGAAGTGGTTGCATAAGTGGCTGTCAACCTTCATGACCAATATCACTCTGTTTAGAAGTGGGGGTCACCGTCCTGCGTCACGTAAGTACCAGTTCACAATAAAGACATTTCTTTGCCTTTTCTAAATTGGGTTACAGAATTGGAGCTTTGACTCACCCAAGCTTTCTCCAGTAGACTTGTCAAAGTCAGCTGTCACTAATGCTCCTCACAAGTCTCTGTCTACTACTGGTGCAGACTCCTACTCTGTCACCTGATTTCTTCTTCCACAACACAGCATGCTTTGAACCATCAACAAGAAGATGGAGACTCCAGCTCAACATTTCAGTCTCCTATCCACATGGAGCACGGGAATCAGTTCTGTCACAACCACGGTAATAGAAGAAAAATCGAATCCGGCTCATGACATGTAGAAAATTATTTAATGAATTCACAATGGTGCATTACAGAAGAGTGGGTGCAGGGTGAGTGTGACCCATGTCAACGTGTTTCTAGCGTTCTTAGTCGTGACCAAGTGATCACATTTGAAACGTGTTGACATGGGTCACACTCACACCCACTCTTCTGTAATGCACCATTGTGAATTCATTAAAAAAAATAATTTTCTACATATCATGAGCTAGATTAGATTTTTCTTCTATTATGCTTTGAACCATGTCATGATATTTTTTAGACTGAGAAAATCTATGTACAGACATGCAGTATGGGCCTATATATACCTAAAGTCATGGGCGTAGCTTTAATGGCTGCAGGGGTTGCAATTGCACCGAGGCCCTGGAGCGTAGGGGGCACAAGAGCAGCCATTTTCCCAAAGACTATAATGGGGCTGTCGCACGCGTCAATATCGCGTGCACGATCACTGCTGCACGTGACGTTGCGGCGATATTGACGCGTGTGATAAATCGCTGGTTGATGCTCGCCAGGTTTTAGAACCTGTTCTAAAACCTGATGACGGTCGCCCAGTGGACACGCAGCATCGCTGCGTGTGACACTGGGAGATGCGATCAGCCAGCTCCCAGCGCCTGTCGGGAAGCGCTGGGAGCTGGTATCCAGGGTAAACTGCGGGTAACTAGGCAGCGCGCGCTGCCTAGATACCCGTTGTGTAGCTAAGATACCAGCCGGTGAGCGGAGAAGGCTGGTAACTAAGGTACACATCGGGTATCTAGGCAGCGCGCGCTGCCTAGTTACCTGCAGTTTACCCTAGATACCAGCCTGCAGACAGCGTGGAAATGATTTCTATATAGTTTTCCACGATGTCGCTGGTAAAATGATCGCTGGTGAGTCTGCCTGTGTGACAGCTCACCAGCGATCAGCCGTCAATGTCGTCAGCGATCAGATCACTGACGACATTGACGAGTGTGACGGCCCCATTGGAGCCCACAATCTTCAAGTAACTCCTTTATTTAAAGGCACCAAAATAACTGATCCGTTAAACACAGATCCATAATTTTTTAGCCTACACGAGAACTTTCTACGCTTTCCAAATTTTAATACGTGAAAAATTGAATGTTGCAATTTCAAAATGACCAAACTTTTAATGATTTAAGACTGTGATAACGTCATCCGGTTAGTTCTGATTGCAATCTAATCCCCATAAAAAGTTAATTTTTGCAGATTGCATCACAAATAGTCCATAGAATATCTTTTTTGGAAGCTAATGAAAAGAAGTAATTAATCTGTTCAGCCCCAACTCTCCATACATCATATCAAGGACGTTGCCGTGATAAATTGCAAAGTTAATAAATCTTTAGACTAAAAGCAACGTTCCTTAATCAGGGATATAATTTAATGTCCTGTCATCAAAATGTTTCAGGTAATAAGATTTGTGTACAGGCCTTTAGTATCCTGCAGGAGCTTTACAGGACACAAGAGGGGGCTCATATAATCACAGAGCTCATGTCACATCCTAAGTAAGGGTCATCAGTGGAGAGAGGGGAAATTTAAATTTTTCAATATATGGTAACTTATTTTTCTAAAACAATTAAATTGGCTCCAATTGCAATTGAAGATATGTGTATAACACATCTACTGGGACTACATCCAACCCATTTCAAGCTCTTTAAGCATGAACACAGCTTTAGTAATGTCACAGTGACCCCAACATATAGGCTGTATTAAAGGGAACCAACCACCTCAGATGACCTCTATAAGCGGTTAATACATGTCCCTGGAGGCTACCTACATCATTGCAGCTATCTTTTTGCTAAGAAAATTGATAACTGCAAACCGAAATAAACAGTTAGTAAACTTACATGACTCCAGTACGAGAGGGCGTCTCCCTTTGGCTCCAGAACGAGAGGGCTGTGTCTTATGCAGGCTGAGTGACTTTCCTCCCCCTCCCTCTCAGTTTGCAGCTTGTCACTGAGGGGCGTTATATTATGTTATTGTGGGCGGGCACGCAAGCCAGCTCCCGTCCGTGCACGTCATCGCAGGGAGACAGGGTCACGTGCACTAGCAGCTTCACTTCCTGTCGGCTCCGTGCACAGACAGGAATCTGATGGCTGCATTGCATGTGAGGCTCTTACCTAACGCCGAGCGGGCTTGTTAGAATGCAATAAGCTGAGCTACTGCAGGTACTCAGCTCCAACAGTTAAATACTGGCCCACCTCAGAGCCGATATCATCAGCACTCTCATTCCCCATGCATGTCCCCTTTATCATTATTGTAATATGTACTATTATCCTTTTTTGAATAAGTGCATTAGTGGTAAAAGTTTTACAAATAAAATGGGCATACACATGAAATTTAGAAGGATCTACATGCTCCAAGGGACTTAGAACAGAGTCTGAATGATCACAAGTGGGGAGAAAACATGATCACAGGCTCTAATATGGCAGGGGCACGGATGACATGATAACATGTGCACAGATAACATGAACAGAGGGACACAGATGACATGAACATAGGGACACAGATGGCATGACCATAGGGTCACAGATGACATCATAACATGTGCACAGATGACATGAACAGAGTGACACAGTTGACATGAACAGAGGGACAAAGTTGACATGAACAGACGGTCACAGATGAGATGATAACATGTGCACAGATAACATGAACAGAGGGACACAGATGACATGACCATAGGGACACAGATGGCATGACCATAGGGTCACAGATGACATCATAACATGTGCACAGATGACATGAACAGAGTGTCACAGATGACATGATCAGGGGGTCAGAGATGAGATGATAACATGTGCACAGATGACATGAACAGAGTGTCAGAGATGAGATGATAACATGTGCACAGATGACATGAACAGAGTGACACAGATGACATGAACAGAGTGACACAGTTGACATGAACAGAGGGACACAGTTGACATGAACAGACGGTCACAGATGAGATGATAACATGTGCACAGATGACATGAACAGAGTGACACAGTTGACATGAACAGAGGGACACAGTTGACATGAACAGACGGTCACAGATGAGATGATAACATGTGCACAGATAACATGAACAGAGGGACACAGATGACATGAACATAGGGACACAGATGGCATGACCATAGGGTCACAGATGACATCATAACATGTGCACAGATGACATGAACAGAGTGTCACAGATGACATGATCAGGGGGTCAGAGATGAGATGATAACATGTGCACAGATGACATGAACAGAGTGTCAGAGATGAGATGATAACATGTGCACAGATGACATGAACAGAGTGACACAGTTGACATGAACATAGGGACACAGATGGCATGACCATAGGGTCACAGATGACATGATAACATGTGCACAGATAACATGAACAGAGGGACACAGATGACATGAACATAGGGACACAGATGGCATGACCATAGGGTCACAGATGACATCATAACATGTGCACAGATGACATGAACAGAGTGACACAGTTGACATGAACAGAGTGACACAGATGACATGAACAGAGGGACACAGTTGACATGAACAGAGTGACACAGTTGACATGAACAGACATCAACTGTGACACTCTGTTCATGTCATCTGTGCACATGTTATCATCTCATCTGTGACCGTCTGTTCATGTCAACTTTGTCCCTCTGTTCATGTCAACTGTGTCCCTATGTTCATGTCATCTGTGTCCCTCTGTTCATGTTATCTGTGCACATGTTATCATGTCATCTGTGACCCTATGGTCATGTCAACTGTGTCCCTCTGTTCATGTCATCTGTGTCACTCTGTTCATGTCATCTGTGCACATGTTATGATGTCATCTGTGACCCTATGGTCATGCCATCTGTGTCCCTATGTTCATGTCATCTGTGTCCCTCTGTTCATGTTATCTGTGCACATGTTATCATCTCATCTGTGACCGTCTGTTCATGTCAACTGTGTCCCTCTGTTCATGTCAACTGTGTCACTCTGTTCATGTCATCTGTGCACATGTTATCATCTCATCTGTGACCGTCTGTTCATGTCAACTGTGTCACTCTGTTCATGTCATCTGTGTCACTCTGTTCATGTCATCTGTGCACATGTTATCATCTCATCTCTGACACTCTGTTCATGTCATCTGTGCACATGTTATCATCTCATCTCTGACCCCCTGATCATGTCATCTGTGACACTCTGTTCATGTCATCTGTGCACATGTTATGATGTCATCTGTGACCCTATGGTCATGCCATCTGTGTCCCTATGTTCATGTCATCTGTGTCCCTCTGTTCATGTTATCTGTGCACATGTTATCATCTCATCTGTGACCGTCTGTTCATGTCAACTTTGTCCCTCTGTTCATGTCAACTGTGTCACTCTGTTCATGTCATCTGTGCACATGTTATGATGTCATCTGTGACCCTATGGTCATGCCATCTGTGTCCCTATGTTCATGTCATCTGTGTCCCTCTGTTCATGTTATCTGTGCACATGTTATCATGTCATCCGTGCCCCTGCCATATTAGAGCCTGTGATCATGTTTTCTCCCCACTTGTGATCATTCAGACTCTGTTCTAAGTCCCTTGGAGCATGTAGATCCTTCTAAATTTCATGTGTATGCCCATTTTATTTGTAAAACTTTTACCACTAATGCACTTATTCAAAAAAGGATAATAGTACATATTACAATAATGATAAAGGGGACATGCATGGGGAATGAGAGTGCTGATGATATCGGCTCTGAGGTGGGCCAGTATTTAACTGTTGGAGCTGAGTACCTGCAGTAGCTCAACTTATTGCATTCTAACAAGCCCGCTCGGCGTTAGGTAAGAGCCTCACATGCAATGCAGCCATCAGATTCCTGTCTGTGCACGGAGCCGACAGGAAGTGAAGCTGCTAGTGCACGTGACCCTGTCTCCCTGCGATGACGTGCACGGACGGGAGCTGGCTTGCGTGCCCGCCCACAATAACATAATATAACGCCCCTCAGTGACAAGCTGCAAACTGAGAGGGAGGGGGAGGAAAGTCACTCAGCCTGCATAAGACACAGCCCTCTCGTTCTGGAGCCAAAGGGAGACGCCCTCTCGTACTGGAGTCATGTAAGTTTACTAACTGTTTATTTCGGTTTGCAGTTATCAATTTTCTTAGCAAAAAGATAGCTGCAATGATGTAGGTAGCCTCCAGGGACATGTATTAACCGCTTATAGAGGTCATCTGAGGTGGTTGGTTCCCTTTAAATAATAATAATAATAAATCTTTATTTATATAGCACCAACATATTCCGCAGTGCTTTACAATGCAGTGGTTAGAGTACAGAAAATATAATACAGTAATTACAGTAGATAACGAATACAGTACAATAATTGGATACAAAACAATAGGCATAGAATCAATGTAAGAAAGAAAATACAATAAATAAAGCAAGAAATGAAGGTGACCCTCCTCAAAAGAGCTTACAATCTACAACGAGATAGGGGTTGCACAAGGTACAGGGGCTTATTGCACTCATTGTCCATTCATCTTAAGGAAATGGGACATAGAACTAAGCTTACATGGATGGTCATTATACAGTCTGTGTAGACCTTTTTGGTTTGGTGTAGTTTGTAGAAGAGTAATGTCAAGAGGGATAGCCCATTCACTATCTACAGTACAAAGGACTTCTATTAGGGAGTATTATAAGCCGCCTTAAAAAGATGCGTTTTTAGGGGTCGTCTGAAGCCATACAAGTTGTGGATAGTCCTGATTTCTTGGCGTAAAGCATTCCAGAGGATTGGTGCAGCTCTGGAGAAGTCTTGGAGCCGGGAGTGGGAGGATCGGATTAGTGCAGATATTAGTCGAAAGTTATTTGAGGAACGTAGAGAACGGGTGGGGTGATAGACAGAGATGAGGGAGGAGATGTAGGGGGGTGCTGCACTGTGAAGAGCTTTGTGGGTGAGAAGAAGCAATTTGAATTTGATCCTGTAGTGTACGGGCAGCCAGTGCAATGACTGGCACAGAGCAGAGGCATCTGTGTAACGATTGGCCAGATGGGTGATCCTGGTTGCTGCATTAAGGATGGACTGGAGAGGAGAAAGTCTAGTGCGGGGGAGGCCACTTAATAGAGAATTGCAATAGTCAAGGCGGGAATAGATTAGGGCCACGGTGAGGGTTTATGTTGTTTCCATGGTGAGAAAGGGGTGGACTCTAGGGATATTCTTTAGGTGTAAGCGACAGGAGCGGACGAGAGATTGTGTGTGGGAGGAGAAGGAGAGATCGGTGATAAACATAACACCCAGACAGCGAGCCTGCTGCCTAGGCGTCATCGTGGTGCCGCAAAAAGAGAGAGATGTCAGATTTAGGGAGGTTAGTGGAGGGTGGGAGCAAAAGAAGTTCAGTTTTCGAAAGGTTTAATTTCAAATAGAGAGCGTACATGATGTTGGAAACTGCAGCTAGACCGTCATTGGTGTTCTTTAATACCGCAGGGGTAAGGTCAGGGGCTGAAGTGTATATTTGTGTGTTATCAGCATAAAGATGCTACTGGAAGTCAAATCTGCTGATGGTGTGTCCAATCGGGGCCGTGTAGAGAGAGAAGAGGACCGAGGACTGAGCCCTGAGGGACCCCAACAGTGAGAGGAAGAGGGGAAGAACTGGAGCCAGCGAATGATACACTGAAAGAGCAGTCAGGAGGAGAGCCAGGAGAGAGCAGTGTCCTTTATGCCAATGGAATGCAGCATGGAGAGTAGGAGCTGATGGTCAATAGTGTCAAAAGCTGCAGAGAGGTCAAGAAGAATAAGCAGAGAGTGGTCACCATTACGTTTTGCCATCAGAAGGTCATTGGTCACTTTGATGAGGGCAGTTTCTGTAGATTGAAGGGGGCGGAAACTAGACTGTAATGACTCTAGAAGAGAGTGAGCGGAGAGGTAACGGGTGAGGCGGGAGTAGACCAGGTGCTCCAGGACTTTAGAGATGAAGGGGAGATTGGAGACTGGTCTTTAGTTATTTGTGCAGGATAGGTCGAGAGAGTTTTTCTTTAATAATGGAGTAATGATCGAGTGTTTGAAGGAGGAGGGGAAGATGCCAGAAGAGAGGGAGAGATTGAAGATTTTGGTTAGATGAGTGGTGACGACTGGAGAGAGGGACTGGAGCAGGTGTGAGGGAATGCGGTCAGTAGTGCATGTGGTGGGATAAGAGGAAGAGAGGAGCATGGAGACGTCTTCTTCTGTGACTGGCTCAAATGTGGGGAAGAATGGGGTGGCAGCGCTTGGAGACTGGGAGCTGATTTCCTGGCGGATGTTGTCTATTTTCTCCATAAAGTAAGAAGCCAGGTCATCAGCACAGAGGTCAGTGATAGGGGCCTGCACTTTAGGACTGAGGAGAGCGTGAAAGGTGTCAAGGAAATTTTATGAATAGTGAGGAGACCAGGGTGGTGAAGTAGATCTGTTTGGCAAGGTGAAAGGCTGTAAGTTGTAAGTTTTGAGCATGAATTTATAGTTGATAGAGTCTCCTGGTGAGTGAGTTTTCCTCCACAGATGTTCAGCACTCCAAGAGCATCGCTGGAGGAATCGAGTTTGTGATGTGAGCCAAGGCTGTTTTGTTCTATGTTTGGAGGTTCTGAGAGTGAGGAGTGCTATTTGGTCCAGGGAGCTTCTGAGAGTGTCATTGTAGTGATTTACTGCCTGATCTGGACAGGAGATTGAAGAGATTGGGGACAGAGATGAGATGAGGGAGTCTGAGTGCATGAGGGTTAATGGCCTGTAGATTTCTGGATGTGTGATAGGTAGGATTGGGCTGTGATGGTCGAGGGTTAGTGAGTGAGAAGGAGAGAATGTTGTGGTCAGAGAGAAGAGGTGAGTTATCTAAAGAGGAGGTTGAGTAGAGCCGGGTAAAGACCAGGTCAAGGGTGTTACTGTTTGTGCGTCTCAGAGTTTGAGAGCTGTGAGAGCCAAGAAAGGTGGTTAGAGATAGGAGCTGGGATGCAGATGGGAAGATGGGGCTGTTTATGGGAATGTTAAAGTCTCCCAGAATAAAGGTTGGTAATTCTGAGGACATTAAATGCAGGAACCACGCGGAAAAATGCATCGAGGAACTGGGTGGGTGACCCTGGGGTGCGATATACCACTGCTACTTTGAAAGGGAGGGGATGGAATAGCCTAATGGTGTGGACCTCAAAAGAAGATGGTTAAGGGCTCTGCTCCATCCCTGCTCTTGAGGTACTGTGTTTATATATGCATGTGTTGAAATGTTATACATTTGTATGTAGAGTTGATATGTGAAGTGATATGTAGGTGACCACCTAGTGGACGAGGTAAGGACTGGTCCCGATTACCTTGAGTTAGGAAAGTAGCTTAAGGGAAATAGTGCCCTCATATGAGTGGGGCCTAGTCAATAAAATGGGCCTGCAGTGTAGTTTGACCAAGGAATCCCTTAGGAGAAAAAGTGGAAGTACAATGCGGAACGCAGTGGTGAATAGCTCAGTGATTAATTTGGCCGGACCCTCTGGGTTACCCGGGATTGAAGTACAAGAATTGGGACATGGCCCAGGACATATGTGAGTGTAACCCTCTCTGCATTGGTGCTTGACCCCTGCCTTAGGTAGGCCCCTGGTTGCAAATTACCTCTCCAGTACCTGTTGCAGTGGACTTCAACATGGACTCGGGCGAATGGGTAATCACAGTGCTAATGGTTAATTAACTTTTACTGTTGTTTACTTGGCTGTTCTCTGAACAGATCCCTGTGGGTGGTACAAAGCTGGAGCCATGAGACATGAGAGACTGTATGATTTCACCAAGTAGTCTGCCTTAATTATATTGAAGTAAACCACCTCGTAAAAGTAACATTGATGTGTTTGTAATATTCAGATCCCTGTATTAAAGGGTAAAAGCAAGGTCAAACCCTGGGATCTGGTAGAGGAAGTGGCTTTCACATATGTTGCATTCAATGGTGCTTTCAGTTTGGAGAGTACCAGGGGGTGATAGGTTCTCCTTAAGAGGTCTCAGGCTACCACGCACAATGCCCCCATGATGAATTTATGTAAAGGTTTTTAGCAGTTTGCTCATGTGTTTATGGTTTAGGATCTATCTCTGCTGTCATGTACAGTGCCTTGTGAAAGTATTTGGCCCTCTTGAACTTTTCAACCTTTTTCCACATTTCGGGCTTCAAACATAAAGATATAAATTCTAATTTTTATGTTCAAAATCAACAAGTGGGATACAATCATGAAGTGGAACGAAATTTATTGGATATTTTAAACTTTTTATTTTTTTAACAAATAAAAAACTGAAAAGTGGGGCGTGCAATATTATTCCGCCCCCTTGAGTTAATACTTTGTAGTGCCACCTTTTGCTGCGATTACTGCTGCAAGTCACTTGGGTATGTCTCTATCAGTTTTGCAATCGAGAGACTGAAATTCTTACCCATTCTTCCTTGCAGAACAGCTGGAGCTCAGTGAGTTGGTGGAGAGCGTTTGTGACAGCAGTTTTCAGCTCTTTCCACAGATTCTCATTGGATTCAGGTCTGGATGTGACTTGGCCATTCTAACACCTGGATACGTTTATTTTTGAACCATTCAATTGTAGATTTTGCTTCATTTTTGGGATCATTGTCTTGTTGGAAGATAAATCTCCGTCCCCGTCTCAGGTCTTTTGCAGACTCCAACAGGTTTTAAATCCAGATTGGTCCTGTTCTTGGCTCCGTCCATCTTCCCATCAATTTAACCATCTTCCCTGTCCCTGCTGAGGAAAAGCAGGCCCAAACCATGTTGCTGCCACCACCATGTTTGACAGTGGGGATGGTGTTTTGTTGTTTGAGGGTGATGAGCTGTGTTCTTTTACGCCAAACATATCATTTTGCATTGTGGCCAAAAAGTTTGATTTTGGTTTCATTTGACCAGAGAACCTTATTCCACGTTTGGTGTCTCCCAGGTGGCTTGTGGCGAACTTCAAACCAGACTTTTTATGGATATCTTTGAGAAATGGCTTTCTTCTTGCCACTCTTCCATAAAGGCCAGATTTGTGCAGTGTACGACTGATTGTTGTCCTATGGACAGACTCTCCCACTCAGCTGTAGATCTCTGCAGTTCATCCAGAGTGATCATGGGCCTTTTGGCTGCATCTCTGATCAGTTTTCTCCTTGTTCGAGATGAAAGTTTAGAGGGACGGCCAGTTCTGGGGAGATTTGCAGTGGTCTGATACTTCTTCCATTTCAATATGATCGCTTACACAGTGCTCCTTGAGATGTTTAAAACTTGGGAAATCTTTTTGTATCCAAATCTGGCTTTAAACTTCACCACAACAGTATCTCAGACCTGCCTGGTGTGTTCCTTGGTCTTCATGATAGTCTCAGGGTTCTGTTTCAAGTGCAGAGAGTAGCACAGAGGTGCATTTATATGGAGACTTGATTACACACAGGTGGATTCTATTTATCATTACCAGTCATTTAGGACAACATTGGATCATTCAGAGATCCTCACTGAACTTCTGGATTGAGTTTGCTGCACTGAAAGTAAAGGGGCTGAATAATATGGCACGTCCCACTTTTCAGTTTTTATTTGTTAAAAAAGTTGAAAAATATCCAAAATTTTCGTTCCACATCACGATTGTGTACCACTTGCTGATTCTTCACAAAAAAATTAGAATTTATATCTTTATGTTTAAAGCCTGAAATGTGGCAAAAGGTTGAAAAGTTCAAGGGGGTCAAATACTTTCACAAGACACTGTATTAACCAGAATAACGTTTCATGCCAGCATTCTCTCTTCAGATGATCTTTCTTAATACAATGTGCTGGGAAGCTTTCCATTTATCTCCCAGATTGCTTCTCATGCCAGTTTATTACTTTTTCAGCCTAGCTTACTCAATAAAACTTGAACTTTTATTATACCTTTTTGTCTTTTTAACGTTTTTTAATCTAATGTTACCTGTAGTGAGAATGATCCAGATGACCGCCACGAAGTTCCATTTTTACATAATGTCGCTATTCATATAGGCCACATGGTTGTATGCAACCATAACAAAGAATATTACAAAGAAAATGAAAACTAATGATACATTGTAAGTACTGTACATTCCTATATGTTTAAAACAAATATTAAAGTGTTGTCATATTTCATTCTTGCAAAGTAAAAAAGTCTTAGTCATTTCATTACATGTAAGGGTGATAATAGATATAAAACATTTCTTCGTACGTCCGCAGCCCGTTCATATACAGAATAATATTAGTTTTGCAGAATTCTATAGCTAGATTTAATGTCCCTAATTCACATGGATCTGTCATGTAGCCCATACTAATCATATCCAGGTTGCCTCACAAGCTATAGAGTTCCCCTGTCGGCTGGTATAAAGGAGAAATATGTGTTCAGCTGTAATAGTGGATTGTGTTTGTCAAATCCTGGAGGACTTCTGCACCTGGAGATAATGTAAAATACCTACTTATATTATATTTCAATTATATTATATTATGTTTGCTCTATTATATTTTAATATCAGGTTGATTTGGATGGCATTCCCTGAAATGTGACTAAGAATACATTGTTATCCATTTACTAAATTCTAGAGGTTCCTTTCTTGCTCTATGGTTCTAAGGGGATTTTGCATTTTTTAGAAAAGTGGTCCCCAAACCATGGGATACTAGTAAAGAAAAACCAAAAACAGATAGGAGTAACCCTCCCCAGGTCCAGCACCACCTCCTCTCTAGAGATGAGCCACCATCTGTATGTTCGAGTCCTGCCTGTTCGAGCCCCGCGTATGACCCTGTACGTCCTCGGAAGTCACTGATTGCCTGTTTGGCTCTCCGCTCACATACGGCCAGCCATAAGCAAAAAACGTCCGGGGACGGGAGGGCCGGGTTTTCAATTTTATTATTTTCCAACCATACTATGGATGATAACGGCATGATTTAACCTCAAGTTGTAGCTGATCACACAGTGTCAGCGACTCGCACTGATCCAACCGCCCAGCGTACCGGAGCACAGCAATCCCGGATCCAGCACTTAGACAGAATTCCCCTAAACTCCGGCCACAAACAGGCCCCGAACAGGTTTGCTCATCTCTACTCCCCTCAATTGCTTCCTTTTCAGCATTTTGGCTGCAATGGTGACATCAGGTGGCACGCACATCACTGCTGCAGCCAATCACTTAGTACAACACTTGTGCAATCAACAGAGCTAATTTTCTATAAGGGAAAATCCCTTTAACCCCTTCATGACCAAGGATGTATATAAACATCCTGGCTGTGTCCCCCTCCTCTTATGCGAGCTCACACACTGAGCTTGCATCATCCCCAACACATGTTAGCTGATCTGATCAGCTGAGGATGTGTAGCTAACAGCACCAGTCCAACCAGCGATCGGATCTGTGCTGTTAACCCTTTGGATTGTGCTGTCAATCACTGACAACACGATCCAAAGACTGCGGGGGAAATTGTGCCATTCCCTGACGGTATTGGAGGTCCCATGATGCGATCACAGGACCTCCACTGTTACCTTGACAGCCCAGGGTCCTGTGATAACTCTGGATGCTGTCTACAATCACTTCCTGTGGATGCCTGGTGAGCGCCGGCATCCACATGAAGTGATGATTTCTGCTATGTAGAGAAATGATGCAGCATGTCTCTACATAGCAGAAGCAATTGGACTGTGCAGCACTGAGGCCCCCTAGGGGGCAGTGTGAAATAAAGAAAAAGTTAAAAAGGATTTAAAAATATGAAAAAAAAAAACTATAAGCTCTTTCACACAAATCCTGAAGGTTCCAGGGTTTCTTGTATGCACGCTGAGAGTTTCCTTTTCTGTGTTTTGGGATCATTGTCTTCCTGAAATGTCCACCCTCATTTCTTCTTCATTATCCTGATGGAAACAGATATTTATCGAAAATGTCTCAGTATAGTTGTCCATTCTTCCTTCTTTCAGTTGTATGAAGTTTGCCCATGTCGTATGCTGAAAAACAGCCCCACACCTTGATGTTCCCACATGCAAAATTCCTTGCTGGTCAGTGTCTTTTGGACTCCAAACATGGTTTGTATTTTGGCATCCAATAAGTTCAATATTGATCTCATCTGACCTGACTATATTCTCAAAGTATTTTACAGACTTTTCTAAATATTGTTGAACAAACTTTAAATGCACTTGAAAATGTGCATTTAAAGAAATACACCAAGGAGGAACCCAGGATAGGAGACCTTGGATTTGTACAGGATGGAAGATGTTACTACAAAATGAAGGGGGTTGGACAAACATATGTAGTTTTTTAAGATTTAGAATGCTACAAGGGCCCATACATCTGACGAACATGTAGAGAAAGAAAGACGTGTGCAGCATGATATCACTATTTGGGTTTAATTATTTTTTTTATTCCTCCCCTGTGGGTTTGTTTGTCTTTCTTCTGAACCTGTTCCCCCCTCCCTCTCATCCAGACTCCTTCGGGGAGGTGGGAGCAGGTTCGGAAGAAAGACAAGCCCACAGGGGAGGAATAAAAAATAAATAAAACCCAAATAGTGATGTCATGCTGCACATGTCAATCACCTGCTGCACTGATTTACAGGTGGTTAAATCCTGGTGGTTGGTTCTCTTTAATCCCTTCCCGACCTTTGAAGTTGTACAAGATCATGAAAGTTGGTGCGTTCCCGACCCATGACGTTGTACAACGTCATGGTGATTACCGCAGCAACCGTCATCGGGCCCCGGTGCCCTGTGATACCTATCACAGAGCACCGGGGCTTGAGGTCAGGGGGTTGGATTCCCCGCCCCCAGGATCACGGTGATTGGCTGTTTGAACAGTCAATCACCGCGATTCTGTGTCCAGCTATGGAAGGGGCGGTCACAGCCCCTTCCATAGGCTGGGCCACTGGAGGGGGCGGGGATCACCCCCTTCACGCTGATGGGGAGTGATCTGATGATCACTCCCCTTCAGCTGAAGCACAATGGCGGCGGTGCAGAGCATTGTGCCCGCCCACCGCTTCTGTGCAGCCCGATGTCCCTGCAAGGAGATCGGGCTGCAGAGAAGGATCTGATAGTGAGGACAGTGATCCGCTGTGCCCCGCTGTCAGATCCTTCTCTGCAGCCCAATATCCATGCAGGGACATCGGGCTGCACAGAAGCAGCGGGCGGAAGCAGGCAGTGGTGCCCTGCACCGCTGTCTTGCTTTAGGGACACTGTCACCCACTAAGTGCTGTGATCTTATGATCACAGCACTTAGTGTCCAGGGAGAGGGAGTGCATGGTCACTTACATCTCCCCGGCGGTGATCGGTAATGAGCCCGATCACCATGGTGACCCAAGCCTCAGATATCATGTGATCTCTGAGACTTGGATTTTTCAGTGATGGTGCACTGTATGGCAACAGAGACTGCAACAAGGGATCAAGTATCCTCTTGTTGTAGTCTCTGGGGTCATAGTGATAGTGCACTGTATGGCAAATCATTGCCATGCAGAGCACCATCACAGTTACCCTAGAGACTCCAACAAGAGGATACTTGATCCCTTGTTATAGTATCTGGTGTCAGTGATGGTGCACTGTATGACAATGACCTGCCATACAGTGCACCATCACCGTAACCCTAGAGACTACAACAAGGGATCAAGTGTCCTCTTGTAGTCTCTGGGGTCTCGGTGATGGTGCACTGTATGGCAGATCATTGCCATACAGTGCACCATCACTGACACCAGAGACTATAACAAGGGATCAAGTGTCCTCTTGTTGTAGTCTCTAGGGTAACTGTGATGGTGCACTGTATGGCAGGTCATTGTCATACAGTGCACCATCACTGACACCAGATACTATAACAAGGGATCAAGTGTCCTCTTGTTGTAGTCTCTAGGGTAACTGTGATGGTGCACTGTATGGCAATGATTTGATGTACAACTTTGAATCACTAGAACCTTTGAGAAATAGTGTGAAAAAAGTGAGAATGTATCATGCGTTCCAAACAATGACAGCACGTGTGTCCTAAAACAATTTTATTTGCTGCTTTTTTTGCCATCGTACATTTTACTATTTTTTGGCTTCTTACCTGGCGTGACGCTGCACAATAGGAGAAGGTTCCTAATGCAGCAAGGTACCCACCATCTCAGTATCTCCTTATGTGTACATGTATTTTTTTTAGATATAGTGTTCCTTTAAAAGTCAATTTTGAAAATATGAAGCTATGCCAGGCATTTTTCGCTTAATAAAAAGTGAATTTATCGTACATCAAAGCAATTTAAAACTGTGACCTGTAACTCACATCCTTAATTACAAGAACAATAACCGAATTAGTTTATTAACGCGGTGAGAAGGAGCAGTGACCTCCCTGACAAATGGCAAGGTGGAAATAATTAATCTGGTCAATTAAAAAGAAACAGACAAATTAAGAAGCCTGAGCTGTCAGTGAGGTGCGGTAAGTTAGTGAGCAATGACCTGAGAAAAGTGTCTGTTTATTTAAATCTGCCCCTATTAAATTCTCTGCACTTGGAGAGGCGCCTGCAACGCATTGAGGGATGGGGAACGGTAGGTGATGATCACTCCTGCATGGAAGGAAGGAAGCAAAGCTCCTTCAAATCTCTAAGGGAGGGTATGGAAAAACAGGCTGAAGATTTAGGATTTTTTATGGAGAATTGTATATACAGTATATTGGTGCATGTACACTTGTGTACAATTATTTGTCAATTTGAATTTTTGACTATTATTTTTTATTGAATACCTATAAAGCTGTCGGTCAATAATAAACCTGAAACTTGAATATTTAAGTAAGGGCTCATTCTTCACACAGAGCGTTTGTGCTCCGTTTTTGTTGATTCATTTTTGGTGCAGTTGTGCAGCAAAAAGTGGATTCTCTTTTTTTGCAAAAAAAAGTTGCAAACGCATCATCCATTTGTGTTGCTTTTTTGCTCTGTTTTCGGGGAACACAGACAGTCAGACATACCAGCTGGATACCCTCCCTTCAAGAACCGCGCAGCGGCCGCGGTGGACGGAGTCCTTCCGTCGGCCGGCACGGACATGTGGGACGCAAGGAGCCAGGCCATGTACTCTTAGCCTGGAGTCCGCGCCAGGATCTATTAGGTCCGAGGAGCCGTAGGGGCCGGATGACGGGAAGAGGAACACCTCCCCGGACCTCACTCCTATTGACACGGTGCGGAGGTGCATGGGGGTGTCGAAGGGGCCAGTCGAATTGAGGCACTGATTGCATCTGCACCAGAAATTTGAACATCCCACACACTTTGCCTGGCAATACAGCAGCGCATGTTCCTTTGGGCACGCTAGAACCAAAAGTCACAAAGGGACTGGCATAAAATCGTGCCATTGGACTATCAGTCCTAACAGTGCCTGTTGTGATTTCTAAGGACCACGGTCACCATATTACAGATAATTGTGCAGAATGTGTTCACAATCTCTGGTTGCAGTGAAAAATTTCATTGGAACCCATACTGATTCTGTCTTTTGCTACAAGCAAAAATGTAGCAAAAGATGATTTCACATGCACCAAGTTGTGAACATAACCCAAATACTTTTGTGACTTTCTTAGGAGAATATCTACGTGTACGGAGTTTTTGAAAAACATTAATTTTTACAAATCAATTTTTTATTTTAATCTGTTACTTTGAGAATAACCAAACACTCAAAGTGTACCAAAGTGTCCAATATTAGCCTTCCTTCTTTTCAATTATAGTCGTAAGCCTTCCATACATGAAGTCTGTCCATTTTTTAATCCGATGACAATCAACTTTTTGAACCACATCAACCACAGTCTCCCAGACACTGATCAGAGAGGTGACCATATCCTTCCCTTGTAAGGGTATGGCACACAGGGCATTTTTCCTGCGGCCAAAAAAGCAATAAAACCTGTACAGGTTTCTAGGATCTCTAGTTCCTTGTGGGAGGTTTGCTGCGTATTTGGCAATGTTTTTTGTGCGTTTTCTACACTTGTGTGTTGCTTTTGCCATTGACTGCAGCAAAAACACAGAAAAGAATTGACGTGCTCATTCAGCAAAAACTGGGGTGTTGACACTATCTGCAAACCTTGTGTGTGCACACTTTTCTCGAAAACACATAGGTTTTGCAGTAAAGTCCAAATGCAGGTATAGATTAGCATACATTTACATAACACCAAGGTAAAAAAGCAGCAAAAACTCAATGTGTGCACATAGCCTAAATCTCCCAATTAAGAAGAGTCCAATAAGACTAGGGGTTAGGTCTGGTGAGAAAGGGGCTGTATCCGATTTTTTTCAACCTTAAGGCTTGTTCGGGTTACCCAAGCAGTGGAGACTTTGATGCTGTGCTACAGCAATGTCCTGCATAAAAATCATGGTTTTCTTGAGAGATGCAGACTTTTTTTCCTGTCACTTGCTTGAAGAAAGTAAACTGGCAGTAAGTTTGGGAGTGATTTTGATCTATTTTCAACTTGAACTAGTCCATCTAGCTCATAAAATATCACAGAAAAAAAGCAGATCAATGTCAGATCACAACCCATGAGCAACAGGGTGCACACAACCCATTACAGGAGGGCGACACATACCATGTCAGGTGGCGGACCCCAACCGGCTAGGGGGCCCCTCAAGCACCAGGCAACCGCGATAGTGTGTCAGAGAGATGAGAGTTGCATGCGCCGCCCCTCCTCTCTACTCCCTGGTTCATGCTGGAGACGTCGGGTAGCAGCCCATACTCACTAGCACCCCTCCCGCCCGTCCTCACCTGGGACTGCAGCTTGTCACACCACCCCTGCTTCTCACTAGCACCCCCCCGCTACTCACCTGGGACAGAACCTGCAGCACCGGGGCCCGCATGGCTCCAGTTCCGCCGACTGTACCATATATATAATACATGAGGTTATTATTGATATTTTGGCCAATATATGCAAACTCACAACCCATATTAAGGGATCTCACTGTCTTGCGAGTCTCTACACTAAATTCAAAAACAGTTCACAGAATAGGACAAAAATTCAGCAAACATCACAGAAATCTTTTTGTCTTTTTTTTATAAATTATTTTTGAATTTAGTGAAAGGACTCGCACCATCTCCTTCCTCAGTAATGGGAAAATATGTGTTCACTGAAACCAGAATTTTGAGAATAATCAGCCCAATGCAAAAAGACATGAAACAAACATAAGAGAAGCGCACCTTCAGAAGGACCTGAGACTAACAGCTTAATTTGCCAGCAGTGTGGCCACTCACCAAATTGGTAGTGCACCCTTGTACAATTCCGATTAGAGCGATTAGGGAAGAGCTGGCGCAGAAGGAACATTTCGGAAGCCGCAGTGTGTAGACCCTCCCAGCAGCGGTCACAGGGATTCCACCATGTGACCAGAATGGGCGTTTCTTGTTGACGTCCCTGGTATACCACTGAGGAAGATAGCGGTGGCTATTGAAATGCATTGTGGAGTATACTGAGCCTTAATAATGGTTTGTGCTTAAATACTTTAACTCTCCTGTCTCTTCTGTGCCATAGGGCTCTGATAAACACCATGCTTTTTTCTCTGTTCTGCAATGGAAATAAGAAGCAGATTCCTCTGATAAATATATTACAAAGTTGCTTATTTTCATGTATACTATTGATTTATTAAATGAAAATAGTATGATGGTTACTATTTATGTACTGTACATTGGTTATTTGTAACTTATTCTGTCCTAAAACTAGAAATGAGTGGATCTTTTGAAATTCGAATTCTCTGATTTGACAAATTTCACCCCCCAAATTCTATTTGCGACATATCAATTAATCTGAATTTCCATACTGGAAAACTTGTAATTGTTTGAAAAATAAAAGTGAAGGAGAGGAGAGAGAACTGTTGACTACAAAAGATTACAGTTAACAGGTGAGAGAGAACCTCACTGACTATAAGAGCTTACACTCTACAAGAGAGAAAAAACCCCACTGACCATAAGAGCTTTAACTCTACCAGAAAGAGACAGAACCCCACTGACCATAAGAGCTTACACTCTACAAGAGAGAGAGAGAGAAGAGAGAAGACCCCACTGGCCATAAGAGTTTACACTCTACAAATGTCACGGTGTAGTGAGAATGCTGATAAGGGAATGGCAGTTACGGGCAGGGTGACCAGGGAAGGCTAGTCTGACCTAGTCTGGAAACCCTGAATGGCCCTGATCCCGAAGGTATCTCTGATGGTGAGAAGGTTCGGGCCTCCAGCCTCTCCTAAAACTCCTCCACCAGCCTGGGCTATTCCGCCCTCACCTCCTCCACAGAACCGGGATACAGCAACTCAACAGAAAGGACATCAGCCACACAAACACACAGGTCAACACAGCTTCCAGACATAGAGTGACACTCTATCAGCGGCACCACCTGGTGGAAGGAGAGGCTACTTAAAGGCTATGGGGAGTTCAGGTGAGTCACACATTAACCCCTCAACCAGCAGTTGAACCTAATAGTGAAAGCAGTTCTGGAGCCCAACACAGGAGGCCAGGACCTTCACAACTATTAACCATGCAGCTCTTAAAGACAAACATACACAGCAGCATCCAGCAATGTCAGCGCGTGACAGCTGATGAGAGAATGGAAGGTATGGGTAGGGTGACCAGAGAAGACTAGTCTAACCCTAGTCTAGGAACCCTGAATGGCCTGATCCCGAAGGTATCTCTGGTGAGAAGGTTCGGGCCTCCAGCCTCTTCCTAACCTCCACCAGCCCTGCGCTAT
Source organism: Allobates femoralis (assembly GCA_033576535.1). Taxonomy (NCBI): domain Eukaryota; kingdom Metazoa; phylum Chordata; class Amphibia; order Anura; family Aromobatidae; genus Allobates; species Allobates femoralis. The sequence goes on from JARQOC010000011.1 coordinate 48,747,618, forward strand.
TCCCCCTCACCTCCCCACAGAACTGGGATACAGCAACTCCAAAGGAAAGGACTTCAGCAACACAAACACACAGGTCATCACAGCACGGCTTCCAGGCATAGAGTGAAACCATCAGCAGCACCACCTGGTGGAAGGAGAGGCTGCTTAAAGGCTAGGGGGAGGGGAGTGCAGGTGAGTCACACATTATCCCCCAACCAACAGTTGAACCTCATAGTGAATGCAGTTCTGGAGCACAACACAGGAGGCCAGGACCTTCACAACTATCAACCATGCAGCTCTTAAAGACAAACACATACAGCAATGTCAGTGCCAACTAAGTGCGTGACAACAGAAGAGAGGACCCACTGACCATAAGACCTTACACTCTACAGGAAAGAGAGAAGACCCACTGACCATAAGAGCTTGCACTTTATAAGAGAAGGAAGACCTTGCTAATCCCAAACGTCACAATTCCCTCACTCTGCAGTCAGGGTGTTCCAGGCTAGGTAATTGGCAGCTTGGTCATCCTATCTGGAGCTGGGATCTGCTGGGTTGTTGGTGTTCTGATTGACAGCTCAGTTGCGCAATCTCTTTCTAGGCTGTGCTGAGATTTTGCAAGTGCTCCTTGTCTCCTGTAATTGCCTTCTTTTAGCTGGCTGTTTTTCTGAGAACACTGTCAGTATTAGTTTCCCTCTGTGGTGCTAAGTTGGTCTCTTGAATCTGTGCTCTGGGAATTGATATTTAGCTACCTGACCTTGCCTGTGATTAATCATTCTTTTGTTTCATCCCTCTGTTCTGATCCACTCCTTTCCAGCTAACTGACCATTAACCGTGACTTAAATATACCTTTGTTTTATCTCCTCTGTCTTGACGTGCTCTCCTGGTACCTGACCTGAATGTTTGACTATTCTACATCTTTTTGTCCATATGGTGACTAGCATCATCAAGAGTTTACAGTCTACAAAATAGGAAGGGCCCATGTAAGAGGGAGCCCTTCAACGCCGATGTCTATTTCAGCCTGATATCTGTCTGAGGATGGACATTCAGCTGAAAACTATTGCGGCATAGGGACCCATCGGGTCCCTGCATAGCGATACATGCTGCTGACCAATCAGAGGTTGGCAGTTGATGTTGGTGTTCCAAAAACAAACAGCGCATAGCAGTGACGCCATGTGTCCCAATAGCAGATGTGCCAAATATGTTGACTTACAGCTTCTGGGCCAGCTATATAAGAGGAGGCCGCATGTCATGGAAGCAGAGGAAGGTGAGAATAATAGTTTGTTTTCTAAATGTATTAGAGAACAGCACCAGACAGGGGAACATTATTACAGGATGGGTCCAGGAGAGGGGACATTGTTACTGGAAGGGTCTAAATGGGGACAATGTATCAGGTTGAGGACATTATACCAGGTAGGGCCCAGAATGAGGGACATTTTATCAGGATGGGGTACATTATTTATGATTGGAGGACAAAATGGATGTCATTATAGCTGAAAAGACACAGAATAGGGGACATTATACCAGGAAGGGGCCTAGGACATTACACCCAGAAGAAGTCCAGGATGGAGGAAATTATACCAGTATGGAGGGACATATACTGAAATAGGCACAGGATATGGAACATATATTACTGGAAGGGGCCAGGATGGGGAGGTGGGGACAGCGTACCAGGATGTTGGACACTATTACTGCAAGGGGCCCAAGATGGGTGTAATTATTACTAGAAGGGGCCCAGGATGTAGAATATTATACCAAGAAGTGCCCAGGAAGGGTGATATTAGTACAGGATGAGGAATATTATAACATTATGGGCCAGGGGTGGGATAATGTGTTTTCATAGGATTTAGAATGCTACAGTGGCCCATATATCTGACCAACATGCCGGTGGGGTCCTGGGTGCAAATTGGGCACCAGGGCTTATCGGATTCTAGTTATGCTACTGTAGATGACCTCACTATTCATTCATAAGATCTGGCACTCTACAGAAGAGAGGGAGAGACTGTCACTTACCCACTGACTTTTAAGATGGAAAATTACTCTACTGTACAAACTGTGCTCTACTGGGAACCACTGAATTCTAATGGCCCAAGCACTGACCACCACTGTACAAGGTAAATGAATCCGTAAGATGTCATAGCTGAAGGGCAATAGGGAGAATGATATTTGCCTGCTCTCTGATTCTTCAGCAGTGTGAGATATCATGCCAGACAACTTTTTAGTTTTGACAGCCGCAAATCGGATCTCAAAATATTCAAATACTTGTAAATTTTATGAAATTCACCTCAAACACAATCCTCCATCAATCTGTAACTAACCTTTGTAATGATCCTTCTGCCTTAAACAAACTTGTCAGATGGAGCACTATCCATATCCAAGAGGATCACTTTCTTGTGCATTTTGAAGGAAAATAAGGTATATAGGATCTAACCGGAGCCATATTTAAGCTATGGAGTTGAAGTCATTCATCAGAGACTTGTTTTCTTAAGGTGGGAGGATTACAAAGGTTAGTTAGTTTTAGGATAGTATCAGTTACACACTAACTTCTATACTTAACAATAAGACATCATTAGCTGGTATTTAAGATCCATGCACATCAAGTGAAAGGACAGTGCATCTTTTTCTTAGAATACCTATTATATTACCTTGATTTCCTCAATTGAGAATAAGAGTCACAAATGTGAAAATAGATTTTTTTTAGTTGAATAGTTTTTTCCTAGCTTTCAGAGGATTAAGGGTGGCTTCACACTGGCGTTTGTGTCTGCATGCTGATGGCATGCAGACACAAACGCTGTCAAAACCAGTGTCTTTATGATGTGTCTGCAGCGGATAATGTCCGCCTGCGGACACATCACTAGGGAGCCCGGCAGCCAATCGGCGTTGTCCGGGGGCGGGCCGGAGGAGGAGTTCAGCGCCGGAGATCTCCTCCTCCCGGCCGCCGGTAAGCTCCGGGACTGTCGGCGGGGAGTACAGCTGATCTGACAGCTGTTTGAATCTTCCCGCGCCGACACCGAGAGGAGATGTCGGCGCGGGAAGATTCAAACAGCTGTCAGATCAGCTGTACTCCCCGCCGACAGGTCCCGGTGCTTACCGGCGGCGGGGAGGAGGACAGCAGTGGCTCAGCTGATCTCCCGGTGGCCGTCGGTGAGCTCCTGTGACATCACCGGCGGCCACCGGGAGATTTTTCAATGGGTCCGCAGCGTTCTCCAGCGCTGTCAAGCGCTGAACACTGCGGACCCATTGAAGACAATGCAGGTTTTGTGCGCTTGGGGACGCTTGCCGATTTTCCAAGCTCCCTGAGCGCACAAAAAATGCAACATGCTGCGTCCCGGGCGCGGATGCTGGACACCGGAAGGAGCAGATATCGTCCGCATCCGCACCCGAACGCAGCAAACGCGGGCACTATGCGTTCCTATGTTAAACATAGGAACCGCAGTGCGCATGCGTTTGACTGCGTATGGGAACGCAGCATACGCTGCTTTCCCATACGCAAATGTGAAGGCACCCTAAGGCAGCAGTTGTAAAGATATGATAGGAGCGCTGCATGTGCATTCGATATAAATAGTTACCTCAGACCTCACACATGACATTTCAATCTGCTATACATGCCCTCATCATCTCCCGCCTCAATTACTGCAACATCCTCCTCTGTGACCTCCCTGCTAACACTCTAGCACCTTTCCAGTCTGTTTTTCACTCTGCTGCCCGACTAATCCACCTTACTCCTTGTTACTCCCACGCTTTCTCCCCTCTGCAAATCCCTCTAATGGTTCCCAATTCTGCAACGAATCCAGTTCAAATTACTAACACTGACCTACAAAGCTGTCCATAACCTGTCCCCTCCCTATATCTCCAGACTAATATCCCAACATCTTCCCTCACGTAATCCTGGGTCCTCCCAAGAACTCATCCTCTCCTCCACACTTATTCGTTGCTCACTCACCCAATTGCCTGCAATGACCACACTGCCATCTCACATCACCACTGGAGTGGCCACCTCACCATCACCGGAGCTGCTGCACTCCTGACCAACTATCTTCTCCTTATTGTCCTGTATAAAGTAAGCCCACAAGAGCAGGGACCCCTCCCCTCTGTACCTGTCACGCTTGGAAGGTAAGGGAATCAGGTAACAGGTAGGTGAATTGGGCAAAAGGGGGTCAGGAGAGCCTAATCTGACCCTGATGCTGGGGTCTCTGGCTCGCCCTGATCTCGGAGGTACCTCTGATGGTGAGGAGTTCCGAGCCGCCACCCTGTACCCTAAAAGTCCTGATTAGCCGTAGGCTGAGGGCCACTACCTCCACCCACAGTTCAGGAATCACAGCTTCTCCCAAGGAAAGACTTTAGCCCAGCAGCTAAGCATCAGCACAGCACCAAGACCTAGAGCACATAGCTATCAGCAGCACCTGACAGAGGAGAGGGAAGGCTATTTAATGCCAGGGGGAGGGGATTCCAGGTGAGTCACACATTAACTCCTGAACCAGCAATTGAACATAATAGTGACTGCAGTTCCGGAGCACACCACAGGAGGCAAGGACTTTCACAACCATCAACCATGCAGCTCTTAAAGACAAAGCGCGTAACAGTACAAGTCTGCAATTTTTAATTTGTTTACTGCAAACTGTATCTATATTTTTGTAAGTAACCCCTTTTCGTGTACAGCACCATGGAATCAATGGTGCTACATAAAGTAATAATAATAATAATAATGTTATCCCTTAGATCCCTGTCTAAGCCTCTCACCTAGCCAAACACGATCTCATACTTTGCACTGATGAAGGGCAGACACCCTGAAACACTGCATCTGCAAATCGAGTTTCTGGTTTGCCTTATATCCTTGGGCATATGAAAAGGCTCGTTAAAGGATCAATATAGTATTTTAGGATTGCTACTTTCAATAGGTGATGCTAGAGTTCAAGTTCTATTGGAAGAGGCAATTTGCATACTCTTTTACCATTATGTACATAATAATTAGCATGCAAGAAGAGGTTAAGGTAATCTCAAGGCTATATGTGGTATCTCTGTGCATTTATTATCCTATTACAGTATTTCACACTTGGATTTCATGCCAAACATTTTACACATCAAGAAGTTAATTTGGCAGCTACAACGAACCTAGTGACAAGTATATAAATAACTGACTGGAAAGAGAGAGTACCACCCAGAAGCCTGCAGGGATATATACATCGGGCCACTGGGGTACTGAAGGGAAGAAGAAGAATATTTTAGAATAGAAGGCAATGATTGAAAAATTGGGTCTCAGTACTTGGAAAACACAATCAAGATGAAAAACACAACAAATATTCCAAAGTAAACCTGAGTCATGCATCATGCGTTAGAAGCTGGGACCTGTTTGTAATAAAAGCTCTGGCTCAGTTAAAGTTAAGTAAATTAGAGACTTGTTTTGCATGATGGGATTAAATGAAGTTACCTGTGTTGCTGCCTTCTCATTTGATACATGACTGATGCTCAGGGCCGGATTTTAGGGTCCCGTCACACTTGGAGATGTTCCAGCGATCCCAACATCGATATGACCAGGTAAGGATCGCTGGAACGATGTCAAACAGTCCGATCTACTCAACGACGCTGCAGCGATACGGCGCCCCGTATAACGACCTCGGCGGTCGTTGGGACCCTGTCACACAGCAGCTAGTCTGACGACTCATACCTACGTGGCTAAGTTATGAGTCGCCAATGAGGTCGTTGTTAAGGCGTCAAACACACCGATGCACGCTGCCCAGCGGGAACCCGACGATCAAAAAGTGGTCCAGGCCATTCCGACACGATCGGCGATGTCACAGCGGAGGCTCAGTCGCTGCTACGTGTCAAACATAGTGAGATCGCTGGCGAGGTCGCTGTTACCTCACAAAACCTGCGATGCAACAACGATCTCTCTATGTGTAACGGGGGCTTAAGAGGTGGGTGGCCCGGGCCCCATTTTGGAGGGAGGCCCATTTTTCAGGGTGTTGCAATGTGTAATGCAAAAACACAAAATGAAACGAACGCAAGTTTATTTATAAAAATTATTTACGCAGAGTAATTCAGGTAAAATCATTCTTTTTTTACAATCCAGGTACTTTACTTGATTTTCGTGCTGCAATATCACTAACGGTGTCACTAAAGTCCAATTCATGCAGTATATCTGACTCGATGCTCATGATAGCCAAATTTACAAGTCGTTCCTGCTTCATGGATGTCCTTAATCGGTTTTCAATTAATTTGCGTATAGAGAAGGAACATTCACCACTGCAGCTTGTTACCATCAAAATTGGATATATCCTTAGAGCTATCTCAATATTTGGGAAAGTGTCCTGCACACCCTTTTCCATGATAAGCTTGTACATGAAAAGTTCAGTGCTGATATCTTTTGGCTCCTCGTCTGAATAAATTGGCAAATGTTACAAACTGACACAGTTCATCGATAAATGTAATGTCCAAGTCATCTGAATAAGACCTGATGAGTTGCTCTGCTGTGGCCTTAAGCTCATCTGAAGACAGTTCTTTCCAATGGCTAAAAAAGCTAAATTAGCTTGATATATCTTTATATGCTTGAAGACGGTGGTCAAGAGAAGCGATAAACTGATCAATGATAGGCAAGAAAGTTTCTGCTCTGTATTTTTCAGAAGTGATGAGTTGTACTTATTTCGTATGGCCATAATCCAATTGATTGAGACACGTTTCGGCGCCTGTGTCGAGTTATTGTCTGAACATACTCAGATGAACCAGACAGCTCTTCGTCTTGCTTCTCATAAATTTTGAAGGAGTCAAGCTCTGATGCGACAGTTTTTTAAGCTGGTCAGTGACGCCACAGCAGTGTTTAGATCGAGTTTTGCGTGTTGTAGATTTTTGCTTGTAGCATCTGTTCTTTGCAGGATATCATTCCAGAAGGTGGTGTTAATACCAGTTTCAAGCTGATTCATTTGTCTTAACAGTCCTTCTGCTTCACACCGTACACAGCTTTTTTCTTCAAAGTCATCAGCAATCTGTTTAAGTACAGCTTTAATCTGCTGATAGTCATGCTTAAGGGCCTTAGTAGCGTCAGCTCTGCAGGACCAACGCGTTGTTGTGACACTTTTGAGAGTCAATGCTGTTGCTGAATCAGTATTTTTCAAAGCTTCAGTCAGGAGCTGATGCCGATGCGTTGAAACTGTGACGAAGAGGAACAGTTTTTCAAGGAAGTCAAAAAAATGTAAAGCACTCGAGCAGCTTTCTACAGCATTTTTAGCAACCAGATTTAGGGGCCTTTCACATTTGCGTTTTTTTTCCTGATCTTCCAGATCAGGAAAAAACCTGATTCTTACAAGATTCATTTTTTTTGCCCATTCACTTTAATATTGTCAGGTAGAATCTTGTTGCTTCAGGTTTTTTCCTGAAATCAGTAAAGTGAATGGGCAAAAAAACTGAATCCTTCCAGATCAGAAAAAAACCGCAAGTGGGAAAGGCCCCTTAAAGAGTGTGCCGTACAAGGAATATAGGATGCAAGATTGTTCTTCTCTCTCACTTTGGCATGCAGGCCGTTGTATTTGTCACTCATTGCAGATGCATTGTCATAACTTTGACCGCGGCAATTTCCCAGGTCTAGGTGATGTCTCTTCAAAAACTCCAACAAGGCATTGAACATGTCTTGAGCACCATGGCCTTTGTTTGCCATGAATGTTACAAAGCATTCCACAGGGCCATATTTCTCCATATACCTCAATACAAGGGTTAGTTGGTCAACGTGAGCTGCATCGGGTGTGGAGTCCAGAGAGATGGAGTTGTATTTTGATTTGTTAACACGAGAAATAATTTCTAAGAGGACTTGTTTGCCCATTACATTGATAATTTCTTCCATAATTGTAGATAACAGGTAGTTTGTATGACCCTTGCCGCGATTGGCTTGAGTTTTGATATGCTGTGCAAGAAAGTCGTCGTACTGGGAGATGAGTTCAAGAATGCCCAGAACGTTTCCATTTCTAGGTGATCCAACCAATTCGTTATCTCCTCTAAATGCTAAGCCACGCTCAGCAATAAACTGAATAACATTTACTACTCGTTTCAATACTGACCTCCAATAATGCTCCTGAGCCTCGACCTGTTGTGTTAGCTCCTCTGCTGCAGCACATAAACATGACTCCAGCTGTGACAGGTGCCCGAGGCCTCACGGGATCGGGCCCATGGGCCACTGTGTTATAGCGGTAGGGATGTGAAAGTATAGCAGCGCCACCTAGCTGCTTCTGTTGGGATCGGAGAAGGCTGCCGCATGCCATAATAAGTTAAGCACAGGTAATAATAATATAATATTTATTCATTTATATAGCGCTATTAATTCCATAGCACTTTACATGCTCACAATCTAAACTTCCTATCAATATGTCTTTGCAATGTGGGAGGAAACTGGAGTGCCCGGAGGAAACCCACACAAACACGGGGAAAACATACAAACTCCTCGCAGATGTCCTTGGTGGGAATTGAACCCAGGACTTCGGGGCCTCAGTGCTGCAAAGGCTGCAGTGCTAACCACTTGAGCCACCGTGCCGCCCACGCGAGTCTGGCTAGGTCAGTCGATGCTGACCCAGGTGCCATGACTCTGCACCAGCCAGCCCCTACTTGGTGGGTGGCCCAGGCCCAGACCCCTTGGGTCCCCCCTAAATCTGCAGATGCTGTTGACGTATGTGTGCAGCAACAAGGACATTTAAAAAAAACATCTGTCATTAGGAATAAAATTCCTAAAAGCCGTCTCGATACTATTTACTAAAAGAGAGTGCATTAAATATGGGACTTTTATATGTTTCAATGTCAATGATATATGAGTCAAGTCACTAAAAACAAATTGATCTTTCAATACACTTACATATCTGGTAACAATTGTAAATTACTTATGAATAATTTACGGTAACTGAATAAATATGTACTTGCATGTACAGTACATAAATCTAGTCTTGTCTTTTCTGTAGTAATATACAGATGTAAAGCCTGGACAATAAAGGAACAAGACAGAAGAATAATCAACATCTTAGAACTGTGGTGCTGGGGAAGGATGTTATCAATACCATGTGCGGCGAGAAGAACCAACAAATCAGTTTTGGATCAAATCGAGCCAGACATGTCACATTAAGCAAGGATCACCAAGCTACGACTTGTCTACACATCATACGAAGAGAACAATCACTGGATAAGGAAATCATGGTCGGAAGACTAGAAGGATGAAGAGGAAGACCAGCAACCTGATGGCTTAATACTATCAAGATAATGGAGGTGAAGATTCTGGTGGACCTATCTAGGCTTGGAGAAGAGCCTTGTGGACCTATTTAGGTTTATAGAACACCCTAGTGGACTTATGTAGGCTTATAGAAGACCCTGGTGGACCCATCTAGGCTGCACAAGATCAATCTTCCTACACAGCGTTCATCTGTCAAGTCTACATGACTTGAGATCAAGCCAACATCCATTAAAATAAAAAAAGGGTTTGTTTATTTTTCTGGCTTATTAGTGAACACTAATGGGGCCGTGACACGCGTCAATATCGCGTGCACGATCACTGCTGCACGTGACGCTGCAGCGATATTGACGCGTGTGACATGCTCAATCAACCAGCGATAAATCGCTGGTTGAGGGTCGCCTGGTTTTAGAACCTGTTCTAAAACCTGACGACGGTCGCCCGGTGCACACGCAGCGTCGCTGTGTGCGACACTGGGAGATGCTATCAGCCAGCTCCCAGCGCCTCTCAGGAAGCGCTGGGAGCTGGTATCCAGGGTATAGTGCGGGTAACTAGGCAGCGTGCGCTGCCTAGATACCCGATGTGTACCTTAGTTACCAGCCATCTCCGATGACCGGCTGGTATCTTAAGGTACACAGCAGGTAACTAGGGTCCCTATTATATAGAAATCATTTCCACAATGTCGCTGGTAAAATGATCGCTGGTGAGTCTGCCTGTGTGACAGCTCACCAGCGATCATCCATCAATGTCGTCAGCGATCAGATCACTGACGACATTGACGCGTGTGACGGCCCCATAAGTCGATTTTAGGATCAAAGATCTCATGATAACAGAGTCTTCAAAAAACCTCAGCAGTTATCAGTATGTGAAGTTTAAACCTGAGTGTTTCAATTTGTAGTTTTGTAGTAGGACACACATCTACTGTATCTCAAGAACAGGGTCCTGTCAATGAAGAGGTGGCCAAAAATTCATGGCTTCCCCAATATATTGCTATGGGAATCCCAAATAATGGCAAATGCACAGAGAGACATGTATGTGGGCTTTGCCCTCCACTAATAGGAACTTGTTCTTGAAATAGATAGAGTCCCAAAGGGTCAGGCATCAATCATTCATTTCTGACATATCTCTTGGATATCTGACACCTTTTCAAGAAATCCTGTACATATGCCATTAATGTATGAGAAACAAATATTGTTTTAGGCTGGTTTCACACTGGCGTTTGGGTCTTTTGCATCAACATGCGTACAACTATACGCCCTCCGTCCCTATATTTAACATGAGGACGCAGGGTGCATGCGCAGGCGTCTGTTGGTGTGGGCTTGCATCCCATCGCGTCTTTTTCATGTGTCCACCAAATGCATCATGTTGCGTTTCGGGGGACCATGAGGCTGCATGAAATCAGCGTACGCATCCTGATGTGCTGACCATACATTGATTACTATGGCGGCGGATCGTCCTCTGGGTGCATGCGGGTATAGACTGAATCTCTCTCACTCTTGGATGTGTCCGTAACACTAGTGTGACACTAGCCTTAATGCTAGTCATTCAGCAGCAGCTGAAGTTTGCAGTGGCTTTTCCAGTTTTTAAAGACGTTCTAACTCCCTCCATGTCCTTATATGTAAGGAAATATACTCTAATACATAAACAGATGCACTCTGAAAAGCTAAGGTTTGCAAACATTAAACATAGGAATTTAGCCATGCATTACTGCTAAGAAAATACATTTAAAAATTGAGACACTTAGTGCGTAAAAAAGGCCAGTTTTATGTGAGCCCGGTATAGATAGAGACATGGATAGAGACATTAGATAAGGACACAGCAAAGAGATACGCCTTGTCGCTGGCTGCTAGGATCATATAACACTAGCCTTTTTATATGCTGTCTTCATTTTTAAGTTTATTTTCTTATCAGTAATCAGGGCTGCACCGTCCATTGGACAGTGTGAGCCTGAGGCTCAAGTGGCAGCAGCCAAGGGGGAGCGGCAGAGGAGAAAGGGGCGGCGCAAATTGGCCTCTTGTGTGATGATGATCGGTGCCGCGAAGCATAACAGGTAAGAGGGCAGCAGGAACGTGCAAGGGGTCGGCGGCAGAGGTGTAACTAGGTTTTCTGGCACCCGGGGCAAAGATTTATTTTGGCGCCCCCCCCCCCCGCCGCCGCCAAATTTTATTTGATGCGTAGCTCTATTGAAACGCTCACTTACTAAATAATCGCGGTTTTTTTCGCGGCCGCACCTGCCGCAAGTGCCAAAACCGCACTTGCTGCACCTGCCGCACACTTACCACAAGCCCCATAGACATTGCATGGGGCTTGCCGCAACTGTGCCGCAAGTGCAGCGGTTATGCGGTAATCGCTGCAGATGCGTTTTTTTCACCGCATCTGCCGCGATCGGCAAAAAACGCTGATGTGAAAGTACCCTAACATATACACAGTATACACCTCATAGTGTGTGCCTGCCTGATGATGTATACATAAACACACCTCATTGTGTGTGCCTGCCTGATGTATACATATATAGACCTCAGGTATACAGGCACTGCTGTATATAAAGCACGCACAGGCTGCACACACAGCACAGCTGTATATAGATGACAGTCATCTATATACAGCTGTGCTCGGTGTGTGCAGTCTGTCCTCTATATACAGCTGTGCTCTGTGTATTATATGTTTCACTGCCTGATGTATACATATATGTATACAGGCACTGCTGTATATAAAGCACGCACAGGCTGCACACACAGCACAGCTGTATATAGATGACAGTCATCTATATACAGCTGTGCTCTGTGTGCAGTCTGTCCTCTATATACAGCTGTGCTCTGTGTGTGCAGTCTGTCCTCTATATACAGCTGTGCTCTGTGTATTTTATGTTTCACTGCCTGATGTATACATATATATACCTGAGGTATATATATGTATACATCAGGCAGGCACACTATGAGGTGTATACATGTATACATCACCAGGCAGGCACACACTACCTCATAGTGTGTGCCTGCGCCTGATGTATACATATATACACCTCAGCCAGGCCTGCCCAGGACAGGCACCCTCCCCCCCTCCTGAGGTTACTTTATTACTTCCTTACTTTAGATTTACAGCCGGACCCGGACGACTCAGTCTGAGTCAGGAGTCAGGAGGAGGCAGCCAGCCACACAGCAGCTCCTCGGCTCTGTTCTTCTCCTCTCCATCCCAGACTGTGCGGCGCGCCGGGTGACGTCAGCCGCAGCGCGACGTGCCTGGGGGTGGGGGAGACTGCCAGGGGCGGACCAGCAGCAGGGAAGGGGGGGGTTGTGCACGGACAGCTCCGCTGCCGCCCTGCACAATATGCGGCGAAGTCGGAGGAGATTAGTTCCGGCGGCGGCGCTGCAGTGCCACCGCCGGACGCCTGGGCACCTGATGCTGGCACCGGCGCCCCCCACTGAGTGGCGCCCGGTGCAAAAAGTCCGGCTGCCCCCCCCTAGATACGCCCCTGGTCGGCGGTGCTTGTATACGATAGCACCCCCCCTGCTCCTCACTGAAGGCTGTAGGGGGCGGCGGTGCTGGAACCCGACAGCACCCCCCCGATCCTCACTGAATGCTACAACCTGACAGCATCTGCCCACATCCCACCCCCCCCGGTACTTAATTTGGTTGCGGGAGGGCCCAGGCGGCAGGGGGGGTTGATGCACCCCTGCCAGTAATGCATGTCTAAATTCCAATATTCAATGTTCGCATACCATAGCATTTCAGAGTGCAGCTGTTTGAGTTCAGTTTTGCACCTGTTCACACTTATTTGTTAGGAAGTGCCGAATTTTTTCATTTCAGCTTATAGATAATGACACATCTCATTTACATGCATAATGTTTTCTTACATTGGTCAGAGTTCACTTTGTTCCAAAACTGTAAGCGCTATGAATACCTTTGACATTAAAAATATGTAATTTTACATGACATGACCGACATTGGCCATGTATGGCCCGGCTCCTCTCCACAGCTCACACCAGACATGCGAAGACGTTAAATTCACAAATACTTTCTTATAATTCTCCTGTAGGGACCCTGACGTATGGATTCAACATTTTATAGGGAACTGAGGGAGCAGGTTATAGACCCCTGGCCGGAGTTAACGAGATGCCACACTCCGGCTCCTGTGAAAACCAAATGCTCTAAAACAGATGTGGCATTTTATTGGCATTTAAATGAGTCCATCACTAGTAAGAGGCAGGTTGTTAACTTCTAACCAATCTAGCGGCACTAAAGCGGAATGACTGAGCATTTCCCACATGCGGAGTCTCATGATTGTTCCGTATAATGACTTTGTTAAAGACAAAAGGTGGAACTCTGAAAAAGATATAAAATGTGTATTATAGATAGTGAAGTCATTTCTCTGAGACGGCGGGTGTATATCAGCTTTAACAGTCCTTCTTAGGAATCATTAATATTGGTGTTTATTGATTTTTGTATGCACGTTTCTGGGAAATTGGTTAATTTGGAGATTTACACAGTAATCAGTTTGTGAAAACGAGACACCTTTTAATAAATTTGAGAAATCCTTTATGAATATTTCCTCTTAAATGCCAATTGTGAAAGTTTTCACCTTCTCTATTCATGATTTATCAAACCTTTGACTTTTACTATACTGCATTGCGGAGTACAGATGGTAGACACTGGCAAAGTTCAGTGCATTCGCCATATTTGCTATTTCGTTTATTACAAATTTTTTTAGTTTGAACAAAAAAAAACAAATAACAATACTCTCAATACTTTGAGCGTCCAGAATAAAAACTGATAGGGTAACAGCTAATAATTAGATTTCAGCTTTCCGGGGGCAACACTGACACTTTTCATTCTTTCAGCCTTTTTATCCATATTGTAATATTTCTGTAGTAAATACAAAATGATTTGCAGAAATATCAACCTGGGTGATCTTTAACAGGGTAACGGTGATATGCGAGCAACAGGTCACACCAATATAGTAGTGACATTTTTGGACGGTCTTGTTTATATAAGAATCCTAATCTAATTCCGACCGCAGACCAGACTATATATCTCCACACTCCCAGTTTACACTTCATCCATCACATCCATAAGTAGGGGCGGACATAACATTAGTGCAACCTGTACAGTCACACAGTGGCCCAAAAGATAAGGGGTCCTGCATGCACCTCCAAAGCAGATCACATTTTGCACTATGATGAGCTATTGTACTAAAATAATGTCCATATACTGTTCTTGCACTGGCACCCTCTTCTGTCTGTGTCCACCCTTGCCCATAGGCATCCATCACTTCACAGCTAAAATAGCATTCGCACTTGCATAGAAGTCATGTGCCATTAACGCTCTCTCTTGTTAGAATGCAATACAATTTGGAGGGAGCTATAGAAATTGAGGCACACAATGGTCAGGACAAGGCAGGTAATCTTCTTCTGGTTCTGTGGTTGATTTACGATTGACAGCATATCCTGCTTACATCAGAGGAGGTATCCTGGGAATTACAGTTCTACAACTAAATACAAACACCAGAGGAATCCTACATAGCATTGGCGCTTTGCCCCCAGTGACCCGCAAATGAAGCTCTGTGGCAGAATGCTCCAGCACTGACAGATAATGAGCCTGTGCGGCAGTGTGGAGCTTTGTAGCTGCCTACCTGTCCTCCATGTGTAGTGCAGGGTCTGTCACTCTCTACCTGTCCTCCATGTGTACAGCAGGGTTTATCACGCTACCTGTCCTCCATGTGTACAGCAGGGTTTATCACGCTACCTGTCCTCCATGTGCAGTGTGGGGTCTGTCACTCTCTACCTGTCCTCCATGTGTAGGGTGGGGTCTGTCGCTCTCTACCTGTCCTGCATGTGTAGTGCGAGGTCTGTCACTCTCTACCTGTCCTCCATGTGTAGTGTGGGGTCTGTCACTCTCTACCTGCCCTCCATGTGTAGTGTGGGGTCTGTCACTCTCTACCTGTCCTCCATGTGTAGTGCGGGGTCTGTCACTCTCTACCTGTCCTCCATGTGTAGGGTGGGGTCTGTCACTCTCTACCTGTCCTCCATGTGTAGTGCGGGGTCTGTCACTCTCTACCTGTCCTCCATGTGTAGGGTGGGGTCTGTCACTCTCTACCTGTCCTCCATGTGTAGGGTGGGGTCTGTCACTCTCTACCTGTCCTCCATGTGTACAGCAGGGTTTATCACGATACCTGTCCTCCATGTGTAGTGCAGGGTCTGTCACTCTCTACCTGTCCTCCATGTGTACAGCAGGGTTTATCACGCTACCTGGTCTACATGTGTAGTGCAGGGTCTGTCACTCTCTACCTGTCCATGTGTAGGGTGGGGTCTGTCACTCTCTACCTGTCCTCCATGTGTAGTGCGGGGTCTGTCACTCTCTACCTGTCCTCCATGTGTAGTGTGGGGTCTGTCACTCTCTACCTGCCCTCCATGTGCAGTGTGGGGTCTGTCACTCTCTACCTGTCCTCCATGTGTAGGGTGGGGTCTGTCGCTCTCTACCTGTCCTGCATGTGTAGTGCGAGGTCTGTCACTCTCTACCTGTCCTCCATGTGTAGTGTGGGGTCTGTCACTCTCTACCTGCCCTCCATGTGTAGTGTGGGGTCTGTCACTCTCTACCTGTCCTCCATGTGTAGTGCGGGGTCTGTCACTCTCTACCTGTCCTCCATGTGTAGGGTGGGGTCTGTCACTCTCTACCTGTCCTCCATGTGTAGTGCGGGGTCTGTCACTCTCTACCTGTCCTCCATGTGTAGGGTGGGGTCTGTCACTCTCTACCTGTCCTCCATGTGTAGGGTGGGGTCTGTCACTCTCTACCTGCCCTCCATGTGTAGTGTGGGGTCTGTCACTCTCTACCTGCCCTCCATGTGTAGTGTGGGGTCTGTCACTCTCTACCTGTCCTCCATGTGTAGTGTGGGGTCTGTCACTCTCTACCTGTCCTCCATGTGTAGTATGGGGTCTGTCACACTCTACCCGTCCTCCATCTGTAGTATGGGGTCTGTCACTCTCTACCTGTCCTCCATGTGTAGTGCGGGGTCTTTCACTCTTTATTTGCAAAGTTTGCAACTCCTAAAGCATACTATTTGATTAATTTAAATTTATAGTTGTAAAACTTAACAAGAACACTTCCCCTTTCTTATAATAACATATTGACTGCCTGAGGTACCGCTAGGAGACCTCACCTCATATACACTTACTGTATAAGTTCATATGCTGTTAGTTTTCCCTAAGGCTATATTCACGCACTAATTTTGCTGCATTTTTTCAGCAGCAAAACTGTTCTCTTGGCAGTAAAAATGCTACGTTCAAATGTCCTGTTTTGCAGCAGTTGTTCTAGTTGTAGATTTCATGTGTGCTTTATCTACAGTACAAGTTTAGTAAAGTTAGTTTTATTCCCCCAAAAAAGTGAAAGGTACTGCTGCCATGTTTTGCAGGTTTTGTCACTTTCTCTTTGCTGTCTATGGGCTATAAAACACTGCAATAATGCAGAAGGAATTAACCTGCTGCAGATATTAAAATTGAGACAGTTCTAAAAAATACCCCAGTTTGGATTATCATCAGTAAGCCCTGCGTCTTCGTCTGACTGGTGCCCTCCCAGCTTCTACTTACAATCGTGCTGCCAGTTCCTCACTCATATTGCCCGAACTAAATCTGATGAAAGGTTCCCTTTAATAATTAGCAAAAGGCTTTTAGAAATCCTTCTATACTAAGGGCCCGTTCGTACAATGCGTATTACATCGTGTATTTGCAGATCTGCAGTAGATCCGCACTAACTTTACAGCACTGTGTTTTCCCAGCAAAGTCAATGGGATTTGTGAAGTTTTGTCCTCATGGTTTTTTTCTGCTGCGGATATGCTGCGTATTTTAGTGCAGAAAACTCTGCTGCAGGTCCATGTGGTGCCCCGCTACGCAGGCGTCACAGAGGGGTACTGCACCCATAAAAGCGGTGCAGATATCCCAGCTGCAAGTAGATTTCAGGCGGATGGGTGGAACCTACACACAAGCACCCCACACTAGATCACACAGTGGGAGGGAACCCGAGAGGGGATATAGTCACCTCCAGGGAAAACTAGAGAGAGAGTGGAGTTCAGTTGGAGAGCCAGGCAGGGAGCCTGAGGGAGGAAGGAGGGTTCCTCGGCTGAGGACCCAGGGAGAAGAAAAGCTATCCCAGGCGCAGACAGCTAGCCCGGGGGGAAGACAGGGACTTCAGAGAGTCCAGCCCGGCAGCTTACCGGCACCGGAGCCTGCACCTGTGGGATCCTCCAAGGACCACAGAAAATCCGGCAATCTGAGGGTATCTATATGTACTGCTCAGACTCTCGAGCAACCAGAAGAGGGTACCAGGCACCGCCTGATGGTTCGGCGGTCGGCCAGTAAAAGGTAGCCCGACGGGAGCGAGGAGAGTGAGAGACAGCAGGAGGCCAGATCCACTTTATTGGGTCAGACTTCACACCAAACTACTGGAAAGCAGGAAGGAATTGAAAAAGAGAAGGCACACGCTGAGGGTTCCATCCAGCTACCTGGGATCCACTTGCAGCCACCCGTTGGCTACTTGCCGTGTAACATCTTACTGCACTGAACTGTAACCATTGCTGCTAAAGTTCCAGTAAAGTACCCGGGGTGAAGTGACTTCGACTCTGCTGCATCTTCTTTCCATGAACTTATTCCTTTCACAGGATTGCTGCCCCAGAGGTCCCAGTCCTGCCTACGGAGAACTACACCATCTCAGCCGCAATACCACCGACCTCCGGAGGACTGTGGCGATGCTGGTGCTAATCACCAGGAACTGCAGGTGGCGTCACGACAAACTAACTTTGTAAATAGTCCCCTGCATAAATTCCCCCCTTTTAAAGAGAATAGTCCCCCGGGACATGGGATCAGGTGCAGCCGCCATTCCCCGTGACACAGTTAACCCCTTTTGCCGCCTGATACCCGAGTACCCCACACCCTGGGGCGACACATCCATTCTTCTGCAGCAGGTCCATTCTTCTGCAGCTTTGTCCCTTAACCGTGGTGACGTGCCACAAAGATAACCGTACAATGTGTCTTCAGATTAGCACGATCATTCATGCTGTAGAATAAAAAGCATTACTTGCTCTGATCTGAGGATTATAAATTTGTTGTGAAAAATGTTACATTATTTGAAGTACAATTTTTTTTCTATTTTTTAATCCTTTCATATTTTTGTCCTATAGACACTACTGTCCAGATTCATCAAAAACTTTGTTCAAGAATTCTGGCAACATTTGGCACCTTGACACCTTATCTGGCAGTGAGCATCATTTTGACCAGTTTTATGCAAATCCCACCACTGTAAACAAAGACAAGACAAAAAATGACTTAAAAATGGCAGAGATGAGAAATCGGGGCCTAAGTATTCAACTAGAAGCAACTATAAAAAGGAAATAATAGAATAATAGAATAATAGATCTCCCCGTTCATCACTCTTAAAACACTCTTGTGTCACTGCTCACCTGGATACGTTGTGTGACACACAACCAGTATAGACGATGGTATGGCTGCTGCAGGATCCACACTCCACATGTGCACGATGGCAACGGAAGACGAACCCAAAGGGACAGTGTTTATCTGATCCGCGCTACTGTACGATGATAGGAACACAAGGATTTGTCAAGTAATGATGGCTTTATTTGACACGTTTCAGAACATCATCTCCGCTCCTTCCTCAGGAAACCAACCTAATGACCTAGAATTCTTCGAAACGCGTCAAATAAAGCCACAATTACTTGAAAGATCCTTGTGGTCCTTCCATTGTACGGCAGCGCGGATCAGATAAACAATGTCTCTTTGGGTTTGTCTTAAGTTCCCAACTAGTTATACTTCAATCCAATGTGTGTTGCGTACCTGCGGCACGGCACCTCCACTGCACACTCTGCTGTCCCCCTGCCCGCTTATCTATCGCTCCATCAACGGCCCTGGTCCGGGGATTCAGGGCTCCAGAGTGCATCGCCGCTTGTCAAGGGGCCAGGGTTCGGCTTCCACGCTGCTGCACCGTCCTCCTGGGGCTCCTGCTGCCTCACTTCCTCCCTGAGCTCTCAGTAGGGGGCGAGCGCATGCTCTCAGCCACTCTTAAAGGGCCAGGGTTCCAGTCTGCCCTGCCCCACCTCTCAGCCAGTCACTGAGAGACAGCGGGGATATAATGTCCTCATTCACTTCTGGACATTGCCTGGGCAACTTCTAGAAGCTGCCAGTCCAGGTCTTGTTAGGTTCTCCTGTTTTGTTCTATTCCTTACCCTTGTTTTGTTCTCTTTCAGTTGGATACCTCCGTGCCTGTTCCCTGCTGCCCTCCGTGTTTCCTGGTTTCCCAAAGGACCCCATCCTGCACCTCCGTGTTTCCCTTCTGTTGGTTTCTTTCCCTTGGGTCGGTTCAACATGGGTGTCCGCCTCTCTCGGGCTTTCCTTAGCCTCGTCCAGGAGAAATCCCTGTATGGGGGTCACTCTGGCTGGACTCCTTCGGAGGTGTTTCCGGTGAGGTGGCCTTGTGGCCTTCCCTTGGGGTGTTTGCCCACTGCTGTTGATGTGTGCAATAAATCTTTGAACTTACCTTCCTTGTCTGGTTCTCTCACTCATCTTGGTATCAGCATCCGCGTTGCCTGTGGTCCAGTGGGTCCTCACATTAGGTCCGTCTGTAGAGCGTAACAGATTTTGCCCAGGCCATGGACCTGCTGATGCCAGGTTTGATGCCCAAAGAGAGCTTGCCGGCCTCCATCAGAGCCATGACCATGTAGTGTCCTTCATACGGTCATTGGAGACCCGCTTAGAGGCACTCCACACCTCCGACCCTTCTTTTTCTTCCCAGATGTTGGGTCTGCACCAAGAACTGGACCACCAGAGGGAGCTACAGAACAGGATGCTGTCCTATATGACATCCATGGATGGTCGACTTACCAGCTTACAGAGGGCAAAGGCCTCCCAGTGTTCTGGCTCCATGTCACCCTCCAGAGCCACAGCAGGCGCTGTTTCTTCTCCTCGGCTATGCCAGCCCATCAGGTACTCAGGGAATCCTAAGTCATGCCGGGGGTTTCTCAACCAGTGTCAACTTCATGTCTGGCTGTTACCACAGCAATACCCTATGGACGAGGCCAAGGTGGCGTTCCTGGCGTCCCATCTGGAGGGCGAGGCGTTGGCTTGGTTTAATCCGGTACTGGAGAGAGAGGATCCCATTGTGTCAGACCTGTGGGCGTTTCTGGCCACCTTCCGCAGGATTTTCAATGAACCCGGACGGGTCGCCTCTGCTACCGAGGCCCTCTTCAGTCTGCAGCAAGGTAATCTGTCTGTCGGTCAGTACGCGATACAATTCCGTACTTTGGCTTCTGAGCTTCGCTGGTCCGATGAGCCCTTGATCGGTGTCTTCCGTCGGGGGTTATCCGGGCGTGTGAAGGACGAACTGGCGGTACGGGATCTCCCCGTTCATCACCCTGGTGATCCAGATAGACCGTCGTCTGCAGGAGCGGAACAAGGAGAAGACTCAGGAGAGGACGAAGGAGAGAAGACCTCTCCGCTTGGCTCCCACGTTCCAGCGGCCCCTTCTTCAGGTACACCCGGCTTCCTCTTCAGCCCACGAGTCCATGGAGGTGGACCGCGTCAGGTTAAGCAGTCAGGCAAGGGAGTAGAGGCGCACCCGGGCCTTTGCCTTTACTGCGGTGGACCCGGACACTTCCGTAGGCAATGTCCCAAGAGACCGGAAAACTCCTCCACCTTGGCCAGGTAAGAGAGGCCAACCTAGGTGAGGGCGACTCCTCTCTACCACTTACTATTTCCATCCAGGTGAAGGTCGGTGACGAACGCCATTCGGAGGTGGCTTATCTGGATTCTGGGTCTGCAGGTAATTTCGTACAGCTGGAGACGGCGCAATGTTATTGTATTCCCATACTACCCCTGCAGCATCCCCGCATCATCACCTCCGTCGATGGGAGACCCCTACAGGACACGATAGCGGGCGTCACAGGTGAGGTGGAGATACAGGTTGGAGCACTTCACACTGAGCGGCTCTCCTTCTACGTATTGCCGTCTCTTTCTCCTCCGTTTGTGCTCGGCTTGCCATGGCTCCACAGTCATGAACCAGTCCCGGATTGGCGTACAGGAGAGGTCCCACGGTGGGGTCAGGCTTGTCACAGCCGGTGTCTGCTCCCCGTTCATCCCGTCCAGATGCCTCCCTCGCCGGCGGCCTTGCCGGGTCTACCATCGGCCTACTGGTCCTACGCTGATGTCTTCGATAAGAAGGAGGCCGAGACCCTTCCTCCTCACAGACCGTACGACTGTCCCATCGATCTGGTACCAGGGGCTTGGCTTCCAAAAGGTCGCATCTACCCGTTGAACCCCACCCAGACCCAGGCAATGGCCGATTACGGTAAAGACAGTCTGGCGCGGGGTTTCTTCCAGAAATCCACTTCGCCCATGGGTGCAGGGTTCTTCTTCGTAAAGAAGAAGGAGGGGACCTTACGGCCATGCATTGATTATCGGGGTCTCAATGCTATAACCGTGAAGAACAAGTACCCGCTGACCCTCATTCCCGAGCTCTTCGATCGGCTGCGTGGATCCCGGGTCTTCACGAAGTTGGATCTGCGTGGTGCCTACAATCTTGTCCGTATTCGAGCAGGCGATGAATGGAAGACAGCCTTCAACACCCGGGATGGGCACTACGAATACAAGGTAATGCCGTTCGGATTGAGCAATGCTCCTGCGGTACTTCAAGAATTTGTGAATGACGTCTTCAGAGATCTCCTCTATCTCTGTGTCGTAGTCTACCTAGACGACATCCTGGTGTTCTCCCCTGATCTTCCTACACACAGGCGAGATGTCCGGTGGGTCCTACTCCAGTTACGAGAGAACCGGTTGTACGCGAAGTACGAGAACTGTCTGTTCGAGCGGACTTCCTTGTCCTTCCTGGGATACGTGATCTCCGATTCCGGTCTCGAGATGGATCCAGAGAAGGTATCCGCCGTCCTGAAGTGGCCTCGACCAGTGGGATTTAAGGCCATCCAGAGATTCCTGGGCTTCGCCAATTACTACTGGCAATTCATCGCGCATTTCTCTGATCTAGTCAAACCCCTCACCGCGTTGACTCGGAAAGCGACGCCAGCCAAGGTATGGACCCCAGAGGCCGAATCCGCCTTCCTGCGCTCAAAAGCGCTTTCTCCACAGCTCCTGCCCTCCACAGGCCTATGGCGGATAAACAATTCTATCTGGAGGTGGACGCATCCTCATCTGGAGCGGGAGCCGTCCTCACCCAGAAGACCACCACTGGTAACTTGTGTTTTTTTTGCCAAGGCTTTCTCTTCTAGTGAGCGGAACTACTCCATAGGCGACCGGGAGCTGCTTGCCATCAAAATGGCTCTGGAGGAGTGGCGGTACCTCCTAGAAGGCGCAGTACATCCTGTAGTGATCTACACCATCACAAGAATCTGGCCTACCTGCAGTCAGCCCAGAGACTCAACCCACGACAGGCTCGCTGGTCCCTGTTCTTTGCCTGCTTCGACTTCCATCTTCACTTCCGCCCGGCAGCCAAGAACATCAAGGCTGATGCCTTGTCCCGGTCCTTCCTCATCGATTATCAGGAGGAGGAGCCACGCCCCATCATCGACCCGTCTAATCTCTGCATGGTGGCTCCGCTCCGTCTGTCTCAGCCGCCCCCAGGTAAAACGATGGTTCCCAAGGCCGATCGAGGGCGTGTTCTTCACTGGGGTCATTCCTCCAGACTCGCTGGCCATGCTGTACTAATAAAGACCCTGCAACTGATATGTCGGCACTATTGGTGGCCACGGATGTGCCAGGACGTCACCGATTTCGTGTCAGCTTGTTCTTCCTGTGCCCGTAATAAGACGCCCAAACGGTTGCCTGTCGGACCTCTCCTGCCCTTACCGGTGCCTTCTGAACCCTGGAGACACATCGCCATGGACTTTATCACCGCCCTCCCGCCCTCCTCCGGCAACACTATTGTGTGGGTCGTGGTAGACAGGTTCTCGAAAATGGCCCATTTCAATCCGTTGCCCGGTCCGCCTTCTGCGTTCATACTGGCTGAGCTGTTCGTCCTCCACGTTCTCCGCTTACATGGTCTTCCCTCTAACATTGTTTCTGACAGGGGTGTTTAGTTAGTGTCCAGGTTCTGGCGGTCCCTCTGCAAGAAGCTCGATGTCGCCTTGGACTTCTCCTCAGCCTACCATCCGCAGTCTAATGGGCAGGTCGAACGGGTGAATCAGGTGTTGTCCAGCTACCTGCGACACTTCAGCAAAGCACACCACGACGATTGGGCAACTTTACTACCCTGGGCGGAGTTCTCCTACAACAATCACACCGGTGAGTCCTCTCGTACCACGCCTTTCTTCATAGTGTATGGACACCATCCGAGGATCCCGACTCCCGTGGCCATCACAACTCCTTCTCCGGCGGCTGAGGCAGTGGCTAGAGACTTCTCCAAGATCTGGGATGAGACACGAGTAGCTTTGGAGAGGGCATCGAGATGGATGAAAGACCACGCCAACAAGCGGCGCCTGGATGCTCCCCTGTTCCAGCCAGGGGACAAGGTATGGCTCTCCTCCAAATACGTCCACCTTAAAATTCCCTCTTACAAGCTGGGTCCTCGATACATTGGTCCTTTTGAGGTCATTCGCAGGTTGAATGAGGTGTGCTACCAGTTAAGGCTACCCCCTACTCTACAGATTCACAACTCTTTTCACCGGTCTCTCCTCAAACCTTTGGTATTTAACTGCTACTCACAGGATGCGACCGCACACCCTCCGCCAGCCTCTGCATCCGACCATCCTGGATATGAAGAGGAGGGGTCGCTCTACGTGGTACTTGGTTGACTGGAAGGTATTCGGTCCGGAGGAACGGTCCTGGGAGTCTGCAGAGAACATCAACGCTCCGCGCATCCTGTGCAGGTTTCATGCCGGTCTGCTTCCGGGGGGGGCGTGGAGGGGGGGGTACTGTTGCGTACAGGGCTCCAGAGTGCATCGCCGCTTGTCAAGGGGCCAGGGTTCGGCTTCCACGCTGCTGCACCGTCCTCCTGGGGCTCCTGCTGCCTCACTTCCTCCCTGAGCTCTCAGTAGGGGGCGGGGGCGCATGCTCTCAGCCACTCTTAAAGGGCCAGGGTTCCAGTCTGCCCTGCCCCACCTCTCAGTCAATCACTGGGAGGCAGCGGGGATATAATGTCCTCATTCACTTCTGGACATTGCCTGGGCAACTTCTACCATCTAGAACCTGCCAGTCCAGGTCTTGTTAGGTTCTCCTGTTTTGTTCTATTCCTTACCCTTGTTTTGTTCTCTTTCAGTTGGATACCTCCGTGCCTGTTCCCTACTGCCCTCCGTGTTTCCTGGTTTCCCAAAGGACCCCATCCTGCACCTCCGTGTTTCCCTTCTGTTGGTTCCTTTCCCTTGGGTCGGTTCAACATGGGTGTCCGCCTCCCTCGGGCCCTCCTTAGCCTCGTCCAGGAGAAATCCCTGTATGGGGGTCACTCTGGCTGGACTCCTTCGGAGGTGTTTCCAGTGAGGTGGCCCTGTGGCCTTCCCTTGGGGTGTTTGCCCACTGCTGTTGATGTGTGCAATAAATCTTTGAACTTACCTTCCTTGTCTGGTTCTCTCACTCATCCTGGTATCAGCATCCGTGTTGCCTGCGGTCCAGTGGGTCCTCACATTAGGTCCGTCTGTAGAGCGTAACAGATTTTGCCCAGGCCATGGACCCCGCTGATGCCAGGTTTGATGCCCAAAGAGAGCTTGCCGGCCTCCATCAGAGCCATGACCATGTAGTGTCCTTCATACGGTCATTGGAGACCCGCTTAGAGGCACTCCACACCTCCGACCCTTCTTTTTCTTCCCAGATGTTGGGTCTGCACCAAGAACTGGCCCACCAGAGGGAGCTACAGAACAAGATGCTGTCCTATATGACATCCATGGATGGTCGACTTACAATGTGAAGTATTTGACACATTTTAGGGGCACTATTCTTTGGGTACTTTGATGCAATTTATTTGAATAGGAGCTACCTGGTTTAGGAAAACTAAGAACAACTGCTTATCCTACCTCCAGTATGACCCGGTGCAGAGATTGCATGAGGCCTCCTGCACAATTTTTTTTTTTAATGAGAACTTGTCAAGCAGGTTTGTAGACCCTAATCTAACATCATCTATGTAAAGCATCTGAAATATTGGTGATGTCCATAACCTTCTATGTTTCTCTATTTACTAGAAATCCATTGGCAAATGATTGTGCAACTGAGCTTGCAAGAACAGAGGTTATGGCCTCCCATCACATCTCTCCTGCCTCTGTCCCTCCTCCTTCCGCCAATGGCCTCCTGTCATTGAATGTCACTTTTCTCTGTGATCTGTTACCCTGCCAGAGACTGCATGCAAGTACTGTTCTTTCTTTTTGAGGGCAATGCATGCGCAGTAAGGTTCTGATGATGTTACAAGGGCCAGACTATCTGTGCACGTGCCAACCACCGGAATGATGGCGTCAGGAATGAGACTCAAACCGAAGCTTCACTGCACCCCATTGATATTATTAACAGTTACATTTTAATGGAGATTGCTTCATCCGGCAAAATGATTTCCTTCCCAGGATGAAGGTAATGAATGCTCTTTGCATAGTGATGTTAATCGCTTCCAGAACTAATAAACACCTCCGGAGTTATTTTAGAATATGTTACATCAGCGTTGTAATCAGGTGAGACTTCACGTGTTGGGTCTCTCCTATTGGTCCTTGTTTTATTATACCGGTGAAAAATGAGCCGTAGAAATCAAAAGACTTTAAATGTTACTATCTTTTGTCCTTATATATTGTAGCAGGGTTTTCTTTTGATTGTCTTCTCTATATATGCATTAGATCTTAGAGATGAGCCAATCTTTTGAAATGGATGTCTTGGCAAAAAAATTATTCTATTTAAGATGCATTTAATTGATTTTCTGTGAATTAAAAGTACTGCAATTCTTCTAAGGTCTCTTAGTTCTATATCCAACCCCTTTCAAAATTTTCAATGCAAACACAGCCTAAGTCATGTCAAAGTGACCTCAAAATATATGGATATGGGAAAACATATAGAAACCATTCAACTCCATGCTTTCTCACACACAGTATATACAGTGTTGTCAGTGTTGTATGACTTCCTTTCCATTTTTCTGTAGCTTATGTAGCAATGCCAGGTAGGATTAGGTTAACTCCTAGCACTGCAGGGCTTGATTAGATGCACCTGGCTAGCTTTCACTAAGGTCTAGGGCATATGTACACCTGGGTCTCTCAGTCTCTGAGTCTGCTAAGCACAGACTGGATTGCAACTGTTTGGTGTTGAAAGCTACAGGATCTAAGGCTGATGGGGACACCAAGGCTGGTAGGACCGCGCCTTTTGTTTATGGAAAGTTTGAGAACTAACATATATGTGCCTGTTGAATGAACTGGTTTTTTTTTGCTGTTATACCTTTTTGCTAGAGGCTTTTTTTGGTTGTTGAATCACCGGCTCAAAGACTTAATGGTAATTGCAACACAGGAAAATGTAAATGTGTTAACTGATGTTTGCCAAGAGCCAAGAGTTGTTGTCCGCAAATGACTAGGCATCTGTTGTGTCAAGGGACTAAAATGAGGAGCCAGGTAAAAGAGTGCCACCTCAAGGCACAAGAGGCACAATCTAGAGGGTATGATCAGTTGACTCGAGCAACACAATTTAAGCCTTGAGATCAGGTAAGTGTGTTAGTGCCCATAGGGAAGAACAGTTTGCTTACCCAGTGGCAGGGATCTTATAAGGTGGTAGAAAATGTGGGAGAGGGCAACTATAAAGTCCACAGACCAAGGGAACAGAAGCACTTCCCAATATATTATGGCAAACTACTACAACCTCTGGAAGGATAGGGACCCGCTAGGAATCCTTTGCTCATTGACCCGGTCAGAAGCCAACATTCCAGGTGCCACAGGGGCAGAAACTTTATCACATTCCCCAAAACATCACGGCTGGAAAATGGCACCCAAAAATAGGGGCAGGTTCTTTGGGGGTTACTAGGTCATAGGGGCAGGTTCTTGGGCGTTACTAGGCCACCCTAATGTCATCAAGCATGAGGTTCCCGCTTGGATCAATTTAAAGTCCTGTAGGTTTTGTGTATTTGCAGGTGGTGCCCAGGCTTCAGTTTTAGGCAGAGGGAGAGAGTATGTAACAAGCCAGGTAGGACTAGGCTAAATCCTAGTATCCCAGGACTTGATTATATGCATCTGGCTAGCTTAGACTAAGATCCAGGGCATGTGTTCACCTAGGTCTCTCTGAATCTTCCAGGGAATGAGCAGAGTGCAGTGTTTGAAAATTGCTGAGGGACCAGGTTGTTCACTTGAAGATGGGCACAGAGTGGAATACATCTGATGCTTGAATCTACAGGAGCACATGCTCAAGAGGTCAAAATGGCTACTGCAATCTTTGCTTCTGCTTTTAAACAGGCTATGGTAGTCCCTCCTTATTGGCTGTGTTATAATATAGGATGTGTTATTGCAAGGCATTATGTGAAAGCCCACCTAGCCGTGCTTGAGGTTATGTGAGTCTTCTCAGGTTGACACCATCTTCTGTATAAAATGGAGCCAGCCATGTTTGGCAATTCGCATGAAGCATCAAAATGATTTTGACATCATCCCACAATTTGGAAATTATTCTGTCATATTAATCTGTCTTGGTGGGTGTGGTATTGGTCACATTGATGAAGGAATGAATTTCAGGCTGAAATCGGTAAAAAAGGGTTAGACAAGGGGGCAATGGGTTGAAAATGTTTTAGGATACTAGATGGGTGCCCGATGCACAATGCATCGGGATTCTAGCAGTGCGAGTCTCTGACTCGCAATGGCGCTTCGCGGGCATAGCGAGTCGCCTTAGAGCTGCTCGCAATGGCCGCTGCGCGGCCAATGCTTCGTTCGTATCCACATGACCACGCTGAGTCGCATGCGAGTGTGGTGCGCGAAATCCATTCGTGATTATATAGTAGATATATGTGCAGTGTAGGAACTGCTCACCTTAGTCAGTTGTGAGACCCACAACTAGTATTAGCACGTCACAGATGCAGCAGGATCCTCCACCACATGGATGATCCTCGGTAATATCCAAAGAATGGACAGATTTTCTGATCTGCGCTGCTGTTTAATGACAAGACTTCCTCTGTGCTTTAAATAGTGGATCTTTATTCCTATGCGTTTCGAGATCCTCCTGATCTCTTCCTCAAGGATGCATACAACAGACAACTATTTGAATACAAATTGATAATGACCTTTGACACATTAAAACAGGATTAAATGTATCACATGGATTCATGGCTTTTTATATAACATGAATGGACATTTGGGGACATCACAGATTCATGCG
The DNA here is from genome assembly GCA_033576535.1 of Allobates femoralis. Classification (NCBI taxonomy): domain Eukaryota; kingdom Metazoa; phylum Chordata; class Amphibia; order Anura; family Aromobatidae; genus Allobates; species Allobates femoralis. The sequence goes on from JARQOC010000011.1 coordinate 48,776,097, forward strand.
TTTTTCTATAAATTGAAAAGCCATTTGGGGATAACACATCTTCCAGCAGACTCCATTTTGAGTGAATGAACTTTTGACACTTCTTATATGAACACCCTCGCCTCCTTTTATTGCTTTCCTCAACTCATTTAAGTTTTTTCAGTTCTCCCCAGACCACTACCATATAACAATTATGCAATTTGTTCTGCTTATCTTAGACTTTTAGTTTCAATTCTCCAGCCCATCTCTTCCTCCCTAACCTGACTCTGTTTTACATCACCTGTCGCATTTACTATAACATCTAAGACTGTTGTTTTTTTTATTTTTGTTTTTTTGTTTCTTTTTTTTGTTGTTTTATTTGCTTATGTATATATGTGTGTGTCTTCAGAATCTGTGTCATTAATAGCCTGATGAAGAGGCCACAGTGTCCCGAAAGCTTGCTATGTTTACCATCTTTTCAGTGAGTATCAACCCTGAGGACCCTCAGATTCTAATATTTTTCTATCTACTGGCTAACACGGTATAAACATTTTTTCCCTTACTAATCACAAGAATTTCAGCCTGAGAAACATCCTCTCCTGGACTCTTCCTACTCACATCTTCAGTTGACATTGTCTAACAAAGTTTCTTTCTTCTTTGTTTCTGAATACATGAAATTCTGCATAACATATCATGCACTTGACAAGTTTGACAAGTCTGACAAGTCTGTAGTCAAATGTTTTATTGATACTTTTTGATCCATGATTAATTGTGAGATTGACTGTAATTAAAATGGGAACTTTTTCACTGCTCATTATAATGGAAAGCTTCCTTCAAATGCTTTTTATACAGACACAGTCTACCATTAATCATCGCAATGCAAATTAAAGGCGCATTATAACAATAGATCATGGGAAATTAGTCTGACATGCATATACAGGTGGACTGGATCATGATATATGTACACATTGCAGGCATTTGGTAAATTCAAAAAAGCTGTGCACCCCATTTTGACTGAAAACACAGAAAAGCAGATATTTGTGCACATTTATTAAAAAAGAAAAACTGAAATAACACATGATCATAAGTATTCAGACCCTTTGCTCAGTATTAAGTATTTGCACCTTTTGAGCTAGTACAGTCATGAGTCTTCTTGGGAATAATGCAACACATTTTTCACACCTGGATTTGGGGATTCTACACTATTCTTCCTTGCAGATCCACTCCAGTTCTGTCAGGTTGGATGGTGAACATTGGTGGAGCCATTTTCAGGTCTCTCCAGAGATGCTCAATTGGGTTTAGGTCAGGGCTCTGGCTGGGCCAGTCAGGAAAGGTCACAGATCTGTTCTGAGGCTGCTCCTTTGTTATTTTAGCTGTGTGCTTAGGGGTCATTGTCTTGTTGGAAGGTGAACCTTCTGCCAAGCCTGAGGTCTAGAGCACTCAGGAAGAGGATATCTGTGTACTTGGCCGAATTCATGTTTCCTTCAATTGTAACGAGTCATCCTGTCCCTGCAGCTGAAAAACACCCCCATAGCATAATGCTGCCAACACTATTAAGGTCCCGTCACACACAACGCGGCTCCAGCGATCCCGACAGCGATAACGACCTGCTGGGATCGCTGGAGCGTCGCTACCTGGTCGCTGGGGAGCTATAGATCTCCTCAGCGACCAGGGACGAGGGAGCCACCTCCCACATCTCTGGAAGCGATGTTATCAGCGTCCTCCCTGCTTAACTCAGCCTGTAAGCAAGGAGGAAGCTGGTAACTATGATAAACAGCGGGTGTCTAGGCAGCACGCGCCTGTAAGCTTCCTCCCTGCTTACAGGCTGTGCTGAGCAGGGAGGAAGCTGGTAACTATGATAAACACCGGGTATCTAGGCAGTGTGCGCTGCCTAGATACCCACTGTTTATCATAGTTACCAGCTTTCTCCCTGCTTACAGGCTGTGCTAAGCAGGGAGGACGCTGGTAACTATGATAAACACTCGGTATCTAAGCAGCGCGCGCTGCCTAAATACCCGGTGTTTACCATGGTTTCCAGCCTGTGAGATCTCTGACCATTTGTCACACGCAGCGATGCATGCTGACCAGCGGGAGACCAGCAACCAAAAAATGGTCCTGAGCCCTTTGCAACGATCAGCGATCTCACAGCAGGGGCCTAATCGCTGCTAAGTGTCACACATAACGACATCGCTGGAGAGATCGTTGTAACGTCACAAAACCTGTGACGTAACAATGATCTCACTAACGATCTCGTTATGTGTGACTGGGGCTTTATTCAATGTGTGGAATTGTACTGGGCAGGTGATGAGCTGTGCTTGGTTTTCTCCACACATACCACTTATTATTATCACCAAAAAGTTCTATCTTCATCTCATCAGACCAGAGAATCTTATTTCGGGGAGTCCTTCATGTGTTTTTTTTGCAAACTCAATGCCGACTTTCATATGTCTTGCACTGAGGAGAGGTTTCCATCGGGCCACTCTGCCATAAAGGCCTGACTGGCGGAGGGCTGCAGTGATAGTTGAGTTTGTGGAACTTTCTCCCATCTCTCTACTACATCTCTGGAGCTCAGCCACAGTCATCTTGGGGTTCATCTTTTCCTCTCTCACCAAGGCTCTTCCACGATTGCTCAGTTTGGCTGGATGGCCAGGTCTAGGAAGACTTCTGGTGGGCCAAACGTCTGCCATTTAAGGATTATGGAGGCAACTGTGCTCTTAGGAACCTTAAGTACTGCATAAATTCTTTTGTAACCTTTACCAGATCTGTGTCTTGCCACAATTCTGTAGCTCCTTGGGCAGTTCCTTTGACCTCATGATTCTCATTTGGTCTGACATGCACTGTGAGGTTTATATAGACAGGTGTGTGTCTTTCCAAATCAAGTCCTATCCGTTTAATTAAACACAGCTGCACTCCAGTGAAGGAGTAGAACCATCTCAAGGAGGATCACAAGTAATTGGACAGCATGTGACTTAAATATGAGTGTCTGAGCCAAGGGTCTGAATACTTCTAACCATGTGATATTTCAGTTTTTCTTATTTAATAAACTTACACAAATATCTACATTTCTGTTTTTTTTCAGTCAAGATGGGGTGCAGAGTGTACATTAATGAGAAAAAAATGAACTTTTTTGAATTTACCAAATGGCTGCAATGACACAAAGAGTGAAACATCTAAAGGGGTATGAATACTTTTAGTTCCAACTGTAATTGTGCGACCTCCAATAATACCCCAAACATGATACTGGCCGGGGGGATTACCGCAAAGTGGTGGTGTGTCCAACTATTGGAAAGCTACTATCATAACCAAAAATATGAGAGCATTATCTTCCACCTATGATGCTCCCAGGCAAAGTTAGGACCCATAGTAGTTCTTGAATACTTCATATCACAGCCCAGGGGGTGGGGAACTGCATGTCAGTCCGTGGGCCGGTGATGGGCTGGAAATGGGCCAGCATCTTACAGTATAAGAATCCCTGCCCTCTGCTGAAGTTCATACTCTTTAAGAGAAGGCATTATTACATCTCAAGCCAGAATATACCCAAGGAACCCAATAGGCTCCATGCTGCCCCCTTGTGGTGCCACCATCAATTAACATCTGCAACAAACTTTAATTTGTCCATGACCTCTAGCAAACTCTCATTCCTTGACATCACTGAAACCTGGCTCAACCCCTCTGATACAGCCACTCCTTATGCACTTTCTTATGGCAGACTCAGTTTTTCCCACACCCCCTGCCCCAGTAACAAACATGGCAGAGGAGTTGGCTTACTCCTGTCCAATAACTGCTCCTTTACCCCTATTCCACTACCACCCTCTGCTACTCTCCCCTCTCTGGGGTCCACTCCATCCGCATCTTCTCTCCCGGTAACCTTCAGCTGGATGTCATTTACCACCGCCCTGGATCTACCACCTCTTTCCTTGACCATTTCACCACCTGGCTACTTCACTTCCTTTCTGCGGACATCCCCACTATCATCATGGGTGATTTTAACATCCCCATTGACACTTCCCACCCAGCCGCCTCTAAACATCTTTCACTAACTATCTCCTTCAGGTTCTCTCAATGGTCCTTCTCTGCCACTCATAAAGATTGCCACACACTGGGCCTCATCTTCACCCACCTATGTTCTCTCACTAAACTCTCAATCTCACTCCTCCCCCAGTCTGACCACAATCTACTGACTTTTTCCTCCCTCTCTTCCCCTACTACACTACCCCCACTCTGCACACTCACTCATTCCTACAGAAACCTAAAACACATTGATTTACGCTCATTCTCAGAATCCCTTCTCCCTCTCACCGACATAGCTTCCCTACACGACACAGATGCTGCCACCACCCTATACAACACCACAATTACTACTGCCCTCGACTTGGCCGCCCCGCTCACATACAACACTCCTCGCGCTAACAGACAACCCTGGCACACCACCCTCACCAAAGACCTGAGACAGGCTTCCAGGGTTCCTGAGAGGAGAATCTCATTCCACAGAGCACTTTGCTATATTCAAACAGTCCCTCACTAACTTAAAGTCTTCACTCACTGCTGCAAAACAAGCCTTTTTCTGATCCCTAATAACCTCCTTGTCTCACTATTCCAAACAGCTTTTTAAAACTTTCAACTCTCTACTCCATCTGCCTGCTCCTCCCTCCTCTCCTCTGATCTCTGCTGAAGACTTTGCCTCTTTCTTCAAACAGAAGATTGATAAAATCAGAGACAGCATTTGCCCACAGCTTCTCCTCACAACTACACTGGCCTCTATTTCCAAAGGCTGCTTCTCCACCATGACAGAAGATAAGCTCTCCTCCCTTCTGTCAAAATCACAACTCACCACCAGCGCCCAAGACCCGCTCCCATCCCACCTCATCCCCAGCCTCATCTCAGTCTTCATCCCAACCCTAACCCATCTCTTCAACTTGTCACTTACTACTAGTGTCTTCCCCGCATCCTTCAAACATGCCATGATCACTCCCATCCTAAAAAAGCCCTCCCTCTACCCATCCTCTGTTTCTAACTATCGTCCCATATCACTTCTCCCCTTTGCCTCAAAACTATTGGAACACCATGTCCACCTCGAGCTGTCCTCCCACCTCTCCTCCTCCTCCCTCTTTGACCACCTACAATCTGGCTCCCGACTGCATTACTCCACCGAGGCAGCCTTAACCAGAGTTACTAACGACCTATTAATCGCCAAGAGCAAACGACACTACTCCGTCCTCCTCCTTCTTGACCTTTCATCCGCCTTCGACACGGTAAACCTTTCCCTCCTTCTACAGATCCTGGAATCTCTTGGTATCACTGACTTGGCCCTCTCCTGGATCTCTTCATATCTAACAGACCGGACATTCAGTATCACCCTCTCCCACACCACCTCTTAACCATACCACCTATCTGTCAACGTCCCCCCAGGCTCAGTTCTCGGCCCCCTACTTTCTCCATCTACACCTCCGGTTTGGGTCAGCTCATTGAGTCCCAAGGTCTGCAGTATCATATCTATGCTGATGACACTCAGATCTATCTCTCTGGACCTGACAACACCTCCTTGTTATCCAAAATTCCACAATGTCTGTCCGCTATCTCATCCTTTACCGCTCGCTTTCTGAAACTGAACATGTACAAAACAGTATTCATCTTCTTTCCCCCAACACCCTCCCCCCCACCTGATCTATCCATCAATATCAATGGCTGCTCACTTTCCCCAGTCCCCCACGCCTGGTGCCTCTGAGTCATCCTAGACTCTGCCCTCTCCTTCAAGCCACAAATTCAAGCCCTTGCCACCTATTGCCGACACCAACTCAAAAATATTTTCTGTATCCCTTTATTCCTCAACCTCGACAATGCAAAAACACTTGTCCATGCCCTCATCATCTCCAGCCTTGACTACTGTAACCTCCTACTCACTGGCCTCTCCACTAACTCTCTCGCATAATTCCAATCTATCCTAAACTCTGCTGCCTGACTAATCCACCTGTCTCCCCGCTCTTCCCCAGTCTCTTCTCTCTGCCAAGCCCTTCACTGACTCCCCATTTTTCAGAGGCCCTGGTTTAAAACCCTTATTCTGACATACAAAGCATTTCACAATCTGTCTTCTCCATACATCTGCGACATGGTCTCCTGATATCTTCCCTCATGCAACCTGCAATCCACTCATGATCACCTCCTCTATTCCTCACTTATCTCTTCTTCCCACAACTGCATTCAAGACATCTCCCGTGCATCCTCTATACTCTGGAATTCTCTGCCCCAACATATCAGACTCTCACCTTTTCTGGAAACCTTCAAAAGAAACCTGAAGACTCACCTCTTCCGACAGGCCTACAACCTACAGTGAGCTTCAGTCCACCAAACCGCCGCGCGACCAACTCTACCCTCTCCTACTGTATCCTCACCCATCCCCTCGTAGATTGTGAGCCCTCACGGACAGCGTCCTCTATCCTACTGTACCTGTGTGCCTTATATTGTCCATGTTTGTTGAACTTTTCTATTATACCCTCTACTAATTCTCATGGATTTAATGGCATTATAATAATAAATAATAATACCTATATGTCAAGAAACGCTTTTGATGCAGAAACAAGCACATACCCCAATACACGCACATTCTGGGATTACAGGCGACACTTATTCTACGTTCTCAGGTGTTCAATATACTATGAGACAATTTATGGGGGATAGAGGGCATTCATTATTTCTGCTTCTCATACCTTCATGGACCCCCATAGTAGTATATACTCCAGAGTCGGTGCCAACAATCAGTACTGGTACAATTCCAGAAACTTAGAAGAACATTCTAGTGTTTCATGTGTCGCGCCCCAGGCCATGGGGATTTACTTGAGGCCGGGCCTGCTGCTTGCTGCTATTTGCGTGGGGGAGTCACGGGTGGACGGCGCATTGTCTCGTGGCCCTGGGGGACAGCTTTTAAAAGGGGACGTAGTCTCTGACTGGATAGTTTTGGGGAATAAGAGCTTGTTGTGACGCCACCCCTGGAATGTGGCCAGTAGGGGCCGCTGCTGCGATGCAGGACCTCTAGGGATGATGGGATTGCAGCTGTGAAGGTTTCGCTATCCACAAGTGGAGCGGGTTCCCAGGGCAACTGTTAAGGTCTATGGTGGTGGCAGGCCATTGGGGGTGCAGGACTTGGGGTTGTGCAATAACCAACAGACACCAGGGTTGCAGTCTCAGTTACCTTTACTGAGATAAGTAGCAGGTTTGTCCAGGGCACTGTCCACAAGAGATGTTAGGGGTCTGGGGCCTGGGAGCAAGTCGAGGACTTTCACACCTGGCGAGTTCTGAGGCCTCCCTACTGAGCTGCTCTTGGTGGGTCCTGCCGGCCTGTAGCTATGCTGTGATCCTCTCCCCTCTTGTGTGCTAGAGAGTCCATATGACAGGTGGCTTGAGCCCTTTCTGGGTTACACTCCTCTGGCTGCTTCTGCCTGAGATCTTTGGTGCTGCTGCGCAGGGGCTGGCTGGTCAATTTTGGCCTGGGGCAAGCACACATCAGTGGCACATGAGCAGTGAGCATCAGGAGCAGAGCGGCCAACCAGACCAACATGACAGATGGCCAGGCGGCCCCAAAACTGCTGCTTGACCACTGGCCTTGGGGACATCTGTCCCCCTGCTACCTGGGCCAGCCAGCCCCTGCTGCTGTGTCTCCTGGGCCTTGTGGTGGACGAGCGACTTGGAATCTCTCGCACTCTGGTCTTGGCTGCTGGGCCTAGAGTCCCTCACAACTTCGGACTCCGGTGTTAGCTTCTGCACTCTGTACTGGGGTGAACCTGGCATTGGCTCCACTCCCCAGACCTGCTTCTCCACTTCCTCAGACCCTCTCCTACAGGTTCCTCACTCTGGCTAGTTTCTATCCTGGGACGAGCCTTACTCTGCTCCAGTCCACAGGACCTCTTCATAGTCCTCCTAGGAACTGAATTGCCTAATCCCGCCCCCAGGCCAGAATTTATATCAAGGGACCTCCCCTTGGACTCTGTTTTCAGAGCTCTCCCTTTTGACCTGGTGTTGGGAGGTGTTGTGTGTGTGGTTCGCCTGGTGTGGGTACCTTCCCTTGCTTCCAAGCACAGCATGGTCCCCCAGGGAGTCAACGCTATTGTGGCAACCAGACCCTAGGGTGCCACACATGCATAGAGCACAGATCAAAGTTCAGTGACCATTCAGAACCCTGATGTCTTATTCTTACACTACTACTATTATATTTGAGAATAAAAATGTTATCTAGGATATATTTTTGCGGAAAATTAAGGAAATTACATTTTTTCAATACAAAGTATTAAGACAAACCCCAAGCAGTTGTGATCCTTGAATGTAAAACAACATACATTCACTAAACTCAAGAGCACAATTACATCTCCGCAATGAATCTTTAATTCGTGTTACATATTTCTTTGTTGTCTTAGTTAGGTTTGTTCTATAGCATATATACGGTATAACATTTTTGGCTAGCAAGATATAACATTTTGATCCCGCCTTTAACCTACTCCTGTATTGTACATAAGATTCCAACGTAATTATTAACAACCCTTCCTTTAACTCTTCTACCACCAGGTGATTTTCCGTTTCCCCTTCTTCCAAGAGCCATAACTTTTTTATTTTTACGTCAATCTAGACGTATGCCAGCTTGTTTTTTGTGGGATGGGTTATACCTTGAAATGAAATAATTTATTTTACCATATCGTATACAGGAAAATGGGAAAAAAATCCAAGTGCAGTGAAATTGCAAAAAAAGTGCAATTACACTTTGTTTTTTTTCTTATTCACCATGTTCACTATATGGTAAAACTGACATGTTGTTATGATGCCTGGGGTCGGTACGAGTTTGAAAATACCAAACATGTATACTTCTACTGTTATCTAAGTAGTGAAAAAAATGTTGACATTTTTAAAGAAAAAGAATCTCACTTTTGCACCATTTTCCGCACCCCGTAGCGTTCTCATATTTCGGGATCCGGGGCTGTGTGACGGCTTATTTTTTGCAGATTGAGCTGATGTTCTAATGATACCAATTTTGGGTAGATGCGCCGTTTTGATTGCCCTTTATTGCATTTTAATGTAATGTTGTGGCAACCAAAAAAATTTTGATGTTTGGACTTTATTTTCTGTTACACAGTTTACCAATCGGATTAACTGATTTTATATTTTGATAGATCGGGCATTTCTGAATGCGGCAATACCAAATATGTGTATTTTTTATAGCTTTTTTTTAATAGTTTTATTGTCAAAGGGACAAAAGGGGGTGATTTGAACTTTTTTTTCTTTATTTTCATATTTTTAAAATCTTTTCCTTTCCTTATTTTACACTGCCCCCTAAGGGGCCCCAGCATTGCACACTCTGATCGCTTCTCCTGTGCAAAGATGAGCAGCTGCATATCTGTTCATAAAGACAGTTTTTAAGTCTAAAACAAATGGATCAACAACAATAAAATTTTTCTAAAATTACAAGCTGAGAAAATGGAAAAAATATTCTTATGCAGGGGGTAAACGGTAGAATTAGTTGAATTAGCTAAATGAATAGAGCTGGAGTAGCTTCCAAATGTGAGAAAATCCATAGTGAAATCTAACATGGATGTCAAAAAACGCACTCTGTTCCTCTTTAAATATAGCCCCATGCAGACTATTATCAAGTCCGAAATTCAAAAACATTGGCATGTTGTAGAGTCTGATAAAGTCTTACAAACTATTGGGATGAGTCAGCCTTCAGTCACCTATATGAAGACGAAAGAGAACAAAAGTGCAAAACATTGCATAACACCCGGTGGTCTTAGTGGGATAATTGTCACAATACAGCTACCAAGGCTGCTCACCTCCACAGGCTGTGCACCCCTGCACAACCCAAGTGAAGTGTGTTATCAGTGGAGGTCACCGGCGGCAGGGTTCGTGCACTCGCTTCTTCGTTCTGGTCAGGTAACTCTCTCAAGCCGATCATGTCACAATAACATCAGCGAAGATTACGTCACCGCAGGCTCCTGCCACAACCCTCGGGTGGGGTTATGATAATATAGCAGGAACAGAACGGTCAATAAGGGAGCGCTAGAGTCACTCATATAATTTACCTTTTATTAAACCACCACACGTTTCGGCTGCGAACTGCTGCCTTCAGGTGGATATTCACCTGAGGAGGGCAGTAGTTCACCGCCAAAAAGCGTTGTGGTTTAATAAAAGGTAAATTGTATGAGTGACTCTAGCGCTCCCTTATTGACCGTTCTGTTCCTGCTATATTTAGTCACCTATAGACATAGTAAGAACTTGAAAGATCTTTTAGTTCAAAATAGGTTACATAGTAAAAAAAACTTGGCTTGATAGAGAGGAACCAAAGGGAAAGTTCAAGTGTAAAATTGTCCTCAGTGTCCTTTTCATAAATAGGCAACCCTTTAAAAATTGGAAATAAATGGAGCAAGGATGAGAATTTTAAATCTTGTAGAACACAATGGATGATTTATGTCATAATGTGCCCATGTCATTAGTATTGTATTGGTAAGATGATTAGGCCCTTATATACTCGTATGCGCTTTCATGAGCACTTTAACTCTATTGTTTCCTGCAAAGGCTCTCCCAGGTTAACTCAACATATTAGAGATGGCCATTCCCCTAATCTGGAGGTATTGCAATTTATGAGTTTAGAAAAGGTGTTCCCTTCTCCTAATGGAGGAAATACCCATTAAATGCTGTTAAGAAAGGAGGCCTGCTGGATCATAGAGTTGAATGCATTAGGTGCTCTGGGTCTAAATGACCGTAATGATCTAGCAGTTTTTCTTAGTTGTAGGGTTCTGTTGCATTACCTTTTATTTTTGTATTACCTTGTTTAATTCTTCTTTTTTCTTGCTGCGTGTATATATATATATATATATATAATATATATATATATATATATATATATATATATATATATATCTTCTCTGCTCTGTATATGTATTTGTAAATAACTCATTCATGGTTATTAAGTTGTTTTTAACTAACAAATTTAAGTGTAGGCGGCGACGGTGGGCAGGGTTTCCGGGCCTTAAGTAAGGAGCTTACGTCACCCGCATTCATAGGACCCTTAGAAGTGCCATATTGGCACAAAACGGTTCACCATTGTCCGATGCTCCAAGTCCCCCTCCCTGCACTGTATGTAATCTGCACCCTGCATTAATGAAGATTCTAATTCATCCCTGGTGAGTGCTGCTTTTCCTTTTTATATATTGGACTAGCTGGGTGCCCGATGCACATGCATCGGGATTCTAGCAGAGCGAGTCGCCTTAGAACTGCTCGCAATGGCCGCTGCGCGGCCAATGCTTCGGGCGTATCCACATGACCACGCTGACTCGCAGCGTGAGCGGACTCAAAAGGGGCAAAAAACCCATTCGTGATTATATAATAGATTACTTCTGCTGCATATCTAAGCACAGGAGAAATCATCTCTTTCTGTGTATGCTGGGGCTCACCAGGCATCTACAGGAAGTGATTACAGACAGCATCTGGGTCATCACAGGACCCATACTGTCAAGGTAACCATTGGAGGTCCTATGATCGCATCATGGTACATCCAATGCCGACAGGGAACAGCCTGATCCCCGCTGTGGTGTTTAGGATCCCACTGTCAGTGAATGACAGCACGATTCAAAGGGTTAACAGCACATATCAGAATGCTGATACGATCGGTGCTGTCAGCCTCACATGTCAGCTGATCAGATCAGCTGATATGTACAGAGAATGATGCAAGCTCAGCGCGTGAGCTCGCATCAGAGGGAGGGACATGGCCAAGGATATATATACGTCCATGGTCGTATATATACATATATCAGTTATATATAGTAAAAAAGGCAAGTTAGCTCACCATTGAGGGGATCCTCCGCAATCATGCTCACATAAACCCCAGGCACTGCATGGATCTTGGCATAGGATGCACATATGATGCAAGAAGATAATCCAGCAATTTCCAAGTCAGAGGCAAAATCCGTATAAAAAGTAAATATGAATAAGAATCCACATAGACAATGTATAATTCAGTAATCCACGATGGGACTACATGTTTCGATGCAAAGCGTCTTCATCACAGTCCAATACTGAAGTGGTCACTTAACCCCTGTCCCATTGTGGATTACTGAATTATACGTTGTCTTTGTGCATTTCTCTCCATATTTATGGAATTTATTTAGAATTTATTTATGGCACACAAGCTATATATATATACCGTATATACTCGTGTATAAGCCGACCCGTGTATAAGCCGACCCCCCTACTTTTGCCCCAAAAATCTGGAAAAACCTATTGACTCGTGTATAAGCCGAGGGTGGACCCCAGCACAGGTATACAGACCCCAGCAGTGTGGTATACAGGCCTCCCCATAGGTAGTATACAGCAGCCCCAGTGGTAGTATACAGATTCCCCAGCAGCCCCAGTGGTAGTATACAGATTCCCCAGCAGCCCCAGTGGTAGTATACAGGAGCCCCAGCAGCCCCAGTGGTAGTATACAGGAGCCCCAGCAGCCCCAGTGGTAGTATACAGGAGGCCCAGCAGCCCCAGTGGTAGTATACAGGAGCCCAGCAGCCCAGTGGTAGTATACAGGAGCCACAGCAGCCCCAGTGGTAGTATACAGGAGCCCCAGCAGCCCAGTGGTAGTATACAGGAGCCCCAGCAGCCCCAGTGGTAGTATACAGGAGCCCCAGCAGCCCCAGTGGTAGTATACAGCAGCCCCAGTGGTATACAGCAGGCCCCCAGGGGTACATATAGCAGCCCCCAGGGGGTACCCAGCAGCCCCCTGGGGGTACCCATCAGCCCCCTGGGGGTACCAACAGCCCCCTGGGGGTACCAACAGCCCCCTGGGGGTACCAGCAGCCCCCAGGGGGTACCAACAGCCCCCTGGGGGTACCAACAGCCCCCAGGGGGTACCAACAGCCCCCTGGGGGTACCAACAGCCCCCAGGGGGTACCAACAGCCCCCTGGGGGTACCAATAGCCCCCAGGGGGTACCAACAGCCCCCAGGGGGTACCAACAGCCCCCTGGGGGTACCAACAGCCCCCTGGGGGTCCCCAGCAGGTACCCCAGCAGCCCCCTGGGGGTACCAACAGCCCCCAGGGGGTACCAACAGCCCCCAGGGGGTACCAACAGCCCCCTGGGGGTACCAATAGCCCCCAGGGGGTACCAACAGCCCCCTGGGGGTACCAACAGCCCCCAGGGGGTCCCCAGCAGGTGCCCCAGCAGCCGCCAGGGGGTACCCAGCAGCCCCCTGGGGGTCCCCAGCAGCCCCTGGGGGTACACAGCGGCCCTCGCCCCCCCTTGCAAGGGCCCCCCCCCCCGCTTCTCTTACCATTCCGGACTTCTGATCCGCGCCGCTCCTCCGCGCTGCTCCGTCCGTCTTCTACATCCGGGATCCCCGGCCGCGCAATGACGTCACATGCCTGCGACGGCCGGAGATCCGAGATGTAGAAGACGGACGGAGCAGCGAGGAGGAGCGAGGAGCGGCGCGGATCAGAAGTCCGGAATGGTAATATAACCATCGGGGGGGGGGGCCCTTACAAGGGGGGGCAGGTGCCAGCACTTGGGGGGGGATTTAATTAGTTATGCACTGCTTTCCCCTGCCGGTGATAGACAGGGGAAAGCAGTGCATATTTAATGAGCGGCCCCACGTGACGGGGCCGCTCATACAGCAGCCTCCCCCCCCCCGCCTCCTGAAGCCTCCACAGCCCCCCCCGTATTGACTCGTGTATAAGCCGAGGGGGAGACTTTTCAGCCCAAATTTTGGGCTGAAAAACTCGGCTTATACACGAGTATATACGGTAGGTTGTTTTGTTTTTTTTATTATAAATGACTTGTAATAATAATACACAGAATATAACAAAGATAAAAATTGATATTAAAGTGTTATCTACCTCTGTGGATAATTCACTTTAAATGTAAAATGCATGTATTTGGGTTTGAAAACATTACAGTAATTTTTGCAATAGTTTTTTTGTTCAATGTTGTATAGTTTTGATTTTACAGACTATTCAAATTGGTCGATGGTTATAAACTGGTTGAGAGAAGCTAAAATAAAGACAAATAATTAGAGTTAAATAGAGTTTGAAAGTTTCCGATTGGACCTTTCTGCCATAGACAAGAACCATAGTATTGTGCTATTTATAAAAGGCAAAAAGGTGCAATATTTTTTAAATAAAACCCAATTGCAAAAAGGATTTTTAGGCAAAAAATAAATCCATCTAAGAGCTTATGCAGAATTGTGTGAAAATCGGTCCGTGCTTGAACAGCAAAGCATGGAATGTTCGCAGGTCTCCTGACCCGAACTCAGCAGCCTCATAGGCATATATGGAGCTGCTGAGTTTGGTCAGGCGACTTGTGGCTAGTCTGGAAACAGGACGAAGCGCCGGTGATCTGCGCTGCTGGATGGAAAAACCAGGACCCAAGAAGTCTGGTGCAATGGTGTAACTTTATCCGACGCGTTTCAGAGCAGCCTCTGCTCCTTCCTCAGGGATTATCCAACTGTGGCTAGTCTGGGCATTGCGGTCTGTGCGCGGTCTGATTTTCATGGAAAATTTTATTTCCCCCAATGGTGGACAACCTCCTTTGGCTATGTTCACACTGGATGATTTTGATCTGTTTTTGGTGTTGCATTTTTTTTTTAAACTGCACCAAAAACGGACCAATTGCTACATCTGCCAGTAAAGTGAATGGGATTTTCAATTTGCTGTTCAGACATCAACGTATTTGACTGCTGCGTTAGTGATGCATAAAGCGCATCCAGGAAACAATGAGCGCTAATTATTGCTCCATTTTTCTGCTGCACTTTTCACACCACAAAGGCTTCATTACTTACCCTCCCCGGCGATCCCTTAGTGATGTCTTCCTCCCAGGCATTGGCAGGACCTGCGGGTACGGTACTGACAGGACTTGCCCATTCAACTCAGCCTGATGCAACATGGCCGAGGTCCTGTAGATACTTGTGCTAGTCACAGGTCCTGCTGGTGCCTGGAAGGAAGACATCGCTGGGGCTCACCATGAGATCACCGGGGAGGGTAAGAAAGTTTGTTTGTGTTTCTGTGTGTTTCCCTTGAAAACTGAGCAAAAAAGCAGCACAAACGGATGATGCATTTGTGATGCTTCTTTGCAAAATGAGGATCTGTTTTTGGTGCAGAAACGGCACCAAAAATGGATCAACAATGAACGGAGCACAAATGCTCTGTGTGAATGAGGCTTTAATCCTTCAAAGCAAAGAGCTAGTTGAAGACTAGACCTTCTCCTGACCTCACACCCTGCCTGGGACTCAGTTTCTTGTTCAGGGTAAGTGTCCCGTCACACTTGGCGACGTTCAAGTGATCCCGACAACGATAAGACCTGGTAAGGATCGCTGGAATGTTGCTACGTGGTCGCTGGTGAGATGTCAAATAGTCAGATTTACTCAACGATGCAGCAAGGATGTGGCGTCCCGTATAACGACCTCGGTGGTCGTTGGGACCCTGTCCCACAGCAGTTAGTCTGACGACTCAGACCTACATGGCTGAGTACTGAGTCCCCAACAAGGTCGTTGTTAAGATGTCATACACACCCGATGCATGCTGCCCAGCGGGAACCCAACGATCAAAAAATGGTCCAGGCCATTTCGACACGATCGGCGATGTCACAGCGGGGGCCCGGTCGCTGCTATGTGTCAAACATAGCGAGATCGCTGGCGAGGTCGCTGTTACGTTACAAAACCTGTGACTAAACAGCGATCTCGCTAGCAATCTCGCCATGTGTGACGGGGGCTTAAGTTATCACATTGTATTGTGCACATTTCTGTTTGTGCCATAGAAGAACATTGAGTCGTTTCTGCACCAAACCAATCGGCTATGTTTCCTAACTGTTTAGTTCCAAGGAGCCCTGGCCTGAAAGCTTGTAATTTACACATCCGCAATTAGTTACTGCAATGGTTAATATTACTGGGACCATCCTAGTGTTTATCAGTTGGATATATTTTCTGCTATTTAAACATATTTTTGCAATTAGATTTGGCTGCTAAAGTTTGCAACGCCGCCTCAACTTTGCTTCAGGGACTTTTTGATAAATTGCTTTCCTATATCTTTTTTTATTGCAAAACTTTGACTTTCTTTCCAGTTTTGTTAGTCTCCCCCCTTTTTAATTTTTGTTTTACTTTGGCAATCATCTTGCCTCTGGCCTGCTGTTGAATCAACATTTTCTGCAGCACGGTACAAATAACAGACACTGAAGAAATGACAGACTGTAAATTAAGATTGATGTTGTGGGCAATGGAGACACAGAACAGTAGAGCTGGGAGTTTTGGATACCATATTGTCTGGCACTTGAGAAGATATTGTTGGTTTGGTAGGGGCTCAGCTACAGGAGGCGTCTATTAACCGAGTGAGAATGTCGTGGGAGGATGGATGGAGTAGTCACTACTTTCATTTTCTTATGTAAAATTAGTTTTCTTTACCCGAAGTTGCTCTGCTGACAAATAGTTGTTTTTCTTCTGGAACGAGAGGCCTGAACTTGTAGATATTGAACTTTTCTCAGCGAGTTCTGCCAGCAAAGTCCAGTGAATTATTATGAAACCTGTAGTTCCATTTCCACTGTAAAGTCATGGTTATTACATACAAAGGACCAAAGTGGTGATAGTTCAGGATGTTGATAGAATTATATACAAAAGAATTGCATTACTGCTATAGGAATATTTAGAAAAAAGACAAATACATAGCTGATGTGCAATTAATTGAATAAAGAAACCTAGGCATTGCATTACTGCTATAGGAATATTTAGAGAAAAGACAAATACATAGCTGATGTGCAATTAATTGAATAAAGAAACCTAGGCATTGCATTACTGCTATAGGAATATTTAGAGAAAAGGCAAATACATAGCTGATGTACAATTAATTGAATAAGGAAACCTAGGCATTGCATTACTGCTATAGGAATATTTAGAGAAAAGACAAATACATAGCTGATGTACAATTAATTGAATAGGAAACCTAGGCATTGCATTACTGCTATAGAATATTTGGAAAAAAGATAACTACATAGCTAATGTACAATCGAATAAGGAAACTTAAGCATTGCATTACTGCTATAGAAATATTTGAAAAGTGAGATACTTAGCTTATGTACTGGCCAATCCGTGTGAGTCCGATAACTTCGTAAAGGTGATCTCATTTATACGGCCCTAAATGTGATTAAAAATCTGTATGTCTGTGCAGATTGGATCCTGGTTAAATAAAAGCGACGACACACCCTGGCTACGTTGTTTTTTTTCGTTGATGCATGTTCACACTTGCTGAAGTTGCTAGTCAGTTTTTTTCATGTACAGGCGCATCTCAATGAATTAAAATATCATCAAAAAGTTAATTTTTTCCATAATTCAATACAAAAAGTGAAATACATTACAAACAGAGGGATCCAGTTCATGTGTTTATTTCTGTTAATGTTGATGATTATGGCTTACAACCAATGAAAACCCAAAGGTCATTATCTCAGAAAATTAAAGTATGGAGGATGAAGGTTAAAAACCGTACTGCCGTATTCCACAAGACATCAAAAGGTGGATATAATATTGATTTATTAGTCAACGTGTTTCAGGACTCCCAGGAACACCCTGAAACATGGCAATGTGATATTGATTTGTCCTGAGGAAGGGGCCAGGGAGCCCTGATGCGTGTTGTCTAATAAATCAATATAATATTCACTCTTTGATGTCTTGTGGAATATGGCAGCACAGTTTTTAACCCTTCGTCCTCCCTACTCTATATACAGCATGCTGGGGACTGCAGCAGCCATGATACGCTTTTATAGTGGTTGTGACTCTCACAACCACACAAGGTGAAGCCTCTGATACCTATGTAGGTCATATTTTATCTCTCAGACCCTTCATCCTCCCTACTTTAATTTTCTGAGATAATGACCTTTGGCTTTTCATTGGCTGTAAGCCATAATCATCAACATTAACAGAAATAAACACTTGAAATAGATCACTCTGTTTGTAATGACTCTATATAATATATGTGCTTCACCCCCATGTATTGGACTGCTGAAATGACTTACGGTAACTTTTGATGCTATACTGTAGTATAATGCCAGCATGGTCTTCGGTAGCACATTTCAACAAACCCAGTTGTTTTTGTATCTAAAAGATCCCATGGTTATCGGTGGTTTATTTCTTTGGCAGGGACCACTTTCAATTATCCTGCTATTACTCCTTGGATCTCTGCCTGTTCCAGAACATTTCTGCAAATCCCCATGTGACAGTCTCCAGACTTTTCTGTTTGCACAGTTGTTGATTAATGCACCTTTTCTCAAAGTAGTTGTGAACTTTGAATTGTCTTCTGTCTTTTACTGCATCTCTGATATCCGAGTTAGGAAAATGTTTTATGTTCCATATGTAATAAAGTCCAAAATATTGTTTATATGGAAAATTATTTTTTAGCAATTGACATTTTTTATTGCTATATAAATCAATCAAAATGATGCAACCCC
Source organism: Allobates femoralis (assembly GCA_033576535.1). Classification (NCBI taxonomy): domain Eukaryota; kingdom Metazoa; phylum Chordata; class Amphibia; order Anura; family Aromobatidae; genus Allobates; species Allobates femoralis. Next base: position 48,794,499 of record JARQOC010000011.1, read on the forward strand.
AATTGCAAATTAGGTTTGGTAGTAAATTTGCCAAACTTTCTGCTGTTTACAAGAAATCAATAAAAATGTCACTTCAGTGAGGAAGTAGACGCACTCTAAGGGTACCGTTACACGTCGCAACATTGCATTCGCTGGTTGCAGTGAAATCATGGACACATTGTTACATTTGTACACAGCCACAAAATAGAACAATGTGTCCATGATTTCACTGCAACCAGTAAGTTGCAAGTGAAATTGCATGCAATGTGGCGACGCGTAACGGTACCCCAAGCCACCTAATAAATGTAGCAATCCTAGAAGTCATAATTGATTTTTAACAAGCCTTTTAATATGACTCAGGATTTGGCTTGTTAAAGAGTCAATTATGACTTTTAGGATTGCTACCTTTATTAGGAGGCACGAGAGTTCATCAGCTTCCTCACTGAAGAAACGATTTGCATATTTCCCAGAGGATCATTGCAGCTATAAGTCTCCTCATCGCTCTCCATAAGGAGAATGGCTTTTCCCCCAGACCCACTAAATCAATGAAACACAAAGCAGGATAACGTCATTTAAAAGGCGCCCAACATGGTGGCGTCACTTCAGAGCCCATGGCCCCCAGTTCCCCAACACATCATGTGTTTGCAGGGTGCTGATGGTTTGACATGGCAGCTATGGGCCTTCTGAAGACCTCCATGTCTACCTGGTATTTCAGGGTCTAGGAGACCAGTAATTATACAATACACTGCAAAATTGCAGTGTATTATATAGATCAGGGATCAGGAACCTTTTTGGCTGAGAGAGCCATAATCACAACATATTTTAAAATTGAATTCTGTGAAAGCCGTACAATTTCTTTAGAACTAAATACAAGTAAATGTGTGTATTTTATGTAAGACCAACACTTTTAAAGTACAATAATAACGTTATGCCGCCCCTAGCAATGATGAATCCCCTTGCAGCTCCCAATATGGAACCCCATCATCCCTTGCAGCCCTTTGCAGCCCCCAATATGGTACCCGCATCATCCCCTTGCAGTACCACATCATCCGCATGCAGTATCCCTATCATCCCCTTGCAGTACCCCCATCATCCGCATGCAGTATGCCCATCAAATCCTTGCTGTACCCAATTATCCCCATGCAGTGCCCCTATCATCCCCATGCAGTACCCCATCATCCTCATGCAGTACCCCATCATCCTCATGCAGTACCCCATCATCCCCATGCAGTACCCCATCATCCCCATGCAGTATCCCCATCATCCCCATGCAGTACCCCATCATCCCCATGCAGTATCCCCATCATCCCCATGCAGTACCCCCATCATCCCCAAGCAGTATCCCCATCATCCCCTTTGTAGCCCTTTACAGCCCCCACCATTGTGCCAGTACCCGTAAACACACACGCAGATAAACACACTGACACACACACACAGACATACACACAGACATACTCACCTATCCTCCGCGGTCCACTGCTGTGGTCTTCCTGGTGCCGCTCTCCCTGCTGACGTAAACACACTGGTTATGCCAATCAGAGGCCAGCAGCTGCGGCCCAATCAGTGGCGCATGACGTCACATGCTGGAATCTGATTGGGCTGCACCTGCTGGCCTCTGATTGGCATAACCAGTGTGTTTACGTCAGCAGGGAGAGCGGCACCAGGAAGACTGCACAGCGGCGGCGGGCAAAGCGGCACCCAGAAGACCATACAGCGGAACTCGGAAGACCGCACAGTGGCAGCGGGCACAGCAGCACCCGGAATATGGCGGCGGCCACCCGATTTGACCATTAAAAGAGCCACATCTGGCTCGTGAGCCAAAGGTTCCCGATCCCTGATATAGATGATCATTAGATCACAATTTCAAGTTTCCTAGGGGACTTTATATGTAAAATATTAAAATATATCCCACAAAACAAAACGTACATAAGAAAATGATAAAAAAATAAAAAAAAAGCTGGTATTGTCGCATGCGCACATGTTTATTCCATAAAGGTGAATGCTAATAACAAAGCAAAAAAGCAAACAATCCAAAAGTGAATTGTTTTTAGGTTGTTAACAAAATTTGCTTAAAAATGCAATGGAAGCAAATAAAACATTGGGGCTGATCCGTTGATTCATAATTGATTTTACACTTAAAAAAATGGTATAAAAAATTTCAAAAGTCACTAAATGACTGCGCAACATGGAGATGTGCAAAGATTTAGCATACTTTGGCATTTTAACACCAGTTTGAATCATCTCCATACAAACGGGTAGAGCTGGGGAGGTTTCGGGTAATTCCTCTTACGTGTGAACGGTTTGCATTCCAGAAATGCCCCATTAGTATATCCGTCACAGCGCAAAGAGGTGAATGCCACGTATAAGATGCAACAAATTCATTAAGTGGTGTGTGCTTCTTGATGAATTTGCCATACTAAACTAATCCCAATGACCGCAAAAAAATGCAAAAGGTTACTTACATTAATACATCACCAGATCCACCATCAGTAGATTGCTACATCACCTGAAGCACGTTTTAAGTATCTGAGGAAGATTTGGAAAGTTTCTGCTAAAAAAAAAAATCAATGTAAACACGCAAATTTATGTTGAGTTTTTGGAGCAGAAACTCACTAAATCCTTCTCATAAAAACACTCAAAACTTAGGCCGGCTTCACACTATGGTTTTTTAGATTCGGGACAGCCCCGGATCCAATTTTGCCCCCCAATGTCTCCCTATGGCTACGGATTGTGCCTGTTTGGAGACGGGTTTGCTGGTTTTCGGGGAGGATCTGGTTTTGTCCAATTTTTGCATCGGACACAAAACCGGAGTCTGCATAATGTTTTGTGTCCGATGGAAAAATCAGACAAAACCGGATCCTGCGCACATGCTGCCACATCATCCTACAGAAACTGGGAGTGTTTTCCTTTTGTTTGGTGAAGATTTCACATTTATTTCATCTTGTTGCTTTCCTCTGACTGGTCAAATGTGCATCATGACTTTGCAGACACACTGTATATTAGATGGAGTAGCCGCAAGATGCGTATGATGTTCTGGCAAAATCTTGGATAACGGTTAGCCTATGTGCTGATGCTAAGCATTTGGTGCAGAAATGTTCTGCAGCAAAAATTCTGCTAAACTGCACCCAGTGCTGGAAAAACCCACCAAATACGAGATGCGTTTTTGGTGCCTTTTTGTGTGAGTTTTGCACGCTTTTGGTGCATTTTTGATGTGTATTTGCTGCAGATTTTGGTCTTGCGTTTTTTCACTTTTCTCAGGGGCAGGAAGGGCATAAAAACATAGTTAATACGCCCATGAATTGACATGCTCATTTTTTTCTCTGGAGAAAAAAATCCACTGCAAATCTGCAAGGAAAAAAAAGGAGCATTGGCACCGCACTTCAGAATTCTCATAGACTTTGCTGGGGGAAGGGGATACAAGCGTTTGTGACAAAAGGTGACAAAAAAAACAAGCAAAACCGCATCAAACAATGCATTAAAAACGCTCTGACGGCACGTGGCCTTGCATCTCTAAATCTTTGATAGTGAATAAATATTAGTGTGCTGTATTTATCTCCCCAGATCCATACCATGTGTTCTCATGTCCCTTCTAGCAGTGGGAGAATTTCCATGTTGGGATTTTAGTATGTGTCTATTTCTTCATGTGGCCTTGAGAGCGACATTTTTAAATGCAATATTAAACGTTAAGTTTTACGATTTAAATCGCTTCCCCCCACTTTTTTTTGCTATAACTGAAAGAGGACTTGTCACCATATTTTCCCTTGTAAAGTGCAGCGACCTCCTTGTATACAGCATTCTAGACTACTGTACATATTTAATTTATAATGTAAAAATTAGCCAAATGCAGAGCTAAGTACTGTACTGTGCATGGAAAAACCAAAGAGCACCCGCATATGCACCCTACAATCTGTTGCTATGCCGTCAGCAAGGTAAAGGGGTGTGCACGTGTGCAGAAGTGCGATGAGGGAGACGGTGTGGATGACATTAGGTGTGTTATCCACAAGAAGAGAGGGGTCGCCAGATCAAGACCAGCGATGCCAATCAGACTGAACTGTCCCGTAAGTGAGTATAATAAAGGCTCTTTTTTTATGTTTTACACAGTGGCTTGGGGACTTATAAACAGTACTAGCTGGGTGCCCGATGCACATGCATCGGGATTCTAGAAGAGCGAGTCTCTGACTCGCAATGGCCGCTTCGCGGCCAATGCTTCGCGCTGCTAAGGCGACTCGCCATGCCCGCTGCGCGGGCATAGTGAGTCGCCTTAGAACTGCTCGCAATGGCCGCTGCGCGGCCAATGCTTCGGGCGTATCCACATGACCACGCTGACTCGCAGCAAGAGTGGACTCAGAAGGGGCAAAAAACCCATTCGCAATTATATAATAGATATGGGAAAAACCTGGTGACAGGTTCCCTTTAAGTATTGTTGGACTCTTCTTTTCGGTGGTTTAAACCATTTGAGTTATTTGTGTGTAAATGAGTTATCTTATGTAAACTAGGATATTATGACACAGCTGTCTGCAGACTCAGCGTTCCAGAACCTTGTGATGTCATTAATGTCAGTAGAATGTGTCAGCACATCTGCCCATCATTCAGGACTGATCTAGAGCCAGACCACAACACAAAATGGCCAATGATGGTTTTGAGGAGCTTGAGCAAGTGTGGGGGAGCGGTGATAATGGTAAGAGAGTGTGGTAACATCAGAAACGTAAAGCTACTGGAGCTCAATGTAAAATCTGTAGCAAGGTCTCTGTGGAGACACGGGGGTCAGTGGGTGCTCTCGTCCGCTGGCCCAGCCGCCTTTAGCAAGACAGCCTGGACCAGGGCTCATCCCCAAACTGAACGCTTGTGCTCCTTACCCGTGGGCGGAACACTACTCAGACAACACAGGGTGAGGGAACCACAATATTAAGGCTTTATTGGATCCCCAATCAGTTAACAGCATATAACACATAACCAGCAAAACACAAAATGTAACAGGCAACAGAGTCTCACCCTTCCGCTGGCTCACCAGGTATTAGAATATAGCACAGTAAAGTCTGTAGCCAGGTGACTGGATCGTCCCAACCTGGGTTGCTTCCTTATACGGTCTTTGTTAACCCAGCCGAATCCAATCATTTGATGCTGAAGTCCTTGTAGTCTTATAATCCAAGTGCTGATCCCCTTGGTCAGCACCGAAATGCCTAGGCCTGGGGTTATGGATGACTAATCAGAGCCGAAGATCCTAGATTAGCTGCCTGTATCAAATCCCGTGCACCTCTAGTCGGGACCAAAATCCCTAGACTGAGGTCACTAGCCAGAATCTCTCTGGTTAATGAACAGCTCTGCTTATATCCCCATGATCACCCATTGGAGGATATTGGGGACGTCGCGATTGGTGGAATCTGACTGTGCTTTCATTGGCTCGATCTCAAGCCTTATATAAAACATCTCTAATAGTATTGCAGTTCTGGCAAGGGAGACACAAATACTGATTGACATGGCAATACAATGGAATGTTAATAGGATTAAGTTCCTTGAGTGTCATGACCTTCTCTGACAAGGGTTGAGATAATTACATTACACCCGGTCAACATCACCAAGCATCTACAAGACTGGTTAGAATAATGAGTGGCCCCTCACAAGGTAGAAAATAAAATACAATACAAAGAGGCAAGATAATTACATTACCCACTTTAAATACTAGCAGGCTCCTAGAAATCTTTGAATCAACATCTCACATATTTATCAAACCCATTTAGAATCAGGTAATCAAAAGGTCCAAAGGACACAGGAATGAATTTATAAAATATACACAATCTTTATTAAGGATTATCAATACAAGTTTAAAATCCTTCTGAGTAATATCAAAAATAACAAGGTGAATAATAGGACCATACGTATAAACAAGAGTCACTGGATATCAATGGGTAACTAGAACCAGTGCTATATCCGGTGGTTGTGTAGATGGGGACAGTCCAGTGACCGAAAAGAAGGCATATATAAGGACAGTACCTACTTGGCTTACATATCATAACCCCGGATTTTTCCAGATTTTTTTAATATATAACTACACTTAGCACAATATATGATGTTTAGGTGTTCATCTAACAAGTGCCTGTCCCTGAGGATTCAATCAGGTTCAGGTCACCAATCTAGACATTTTACATCACAATTATTATTTCATCAAATGTTTGCATATACAATTGGAACCCTTTTCCTGGGTATGTCAACCAGTGTGTTGGCATTTAGACTCTCACATTAGTGTCTTATATCCCATGTGATCAAACACAACCTCAGGGTGTGCATATGTTTTATACTACATGAGGATCAGTAGTGGGGATGAGGGTATTGGCGCAAACACCATACCACCACTGAATCCCCTCCACCTATACTCCACAGCATTCACAGTTGCATATCTGAGTTGTGGGATCAGAACATACACATACAAATAATGAATCTCGAGCAGTCACCAAGCCACATACACCGTATACATGTAAGCACTTTAGGACAATGTCCACATACCTCCTAGATCGTTAATGTCGGTCAGACTGGACCTCCACCTTACCCTGACGCGTTTCGTCAAGAGACTTTCTCAAAGGGTAGTGTGCCATGTGGGGGACAGATTCGGGGGTTTAAATAATGTGCACGATTAATTATGAAGTTAAACAACCTGTGCGTCTTGCCTTCCGCCTCCCTTCCCGGCGTCAGTGCTGCGTGACGTCTTCCGATCACATGGCACGCCCCTCTTCCGGTCTGTGGAACGCAAGCGCCGGAAGCCTCCTAGAAATCTTGTGTGACCCCTGAGTGGCATATTACAATATTTGCAAACAAAATACAATATTGTCTGGATAATTAAGAAATCCTCAAATGTTATATATTAAAGGGGTCCATTTCATCAGAGTCTCATTCTATCATTTATTGTTCTGATATCTATTTATTTAATAAAAGGGCCTATGGATCCCCAAATACTTCCTCAGTAGTTCCTATAGCTATGTTTTCTGCACCTTTAAAAAGAAGAATACCACTGAACAGAGGCCAAACCAAGTCCAGAGTAACTCTGCTGCCTCATTAGTGAATGGATCTGTCGGCGGTTTCACCTGAATTACATTATTTCAGAGATGTAGCTGGAAACCCAAATGTAAGTGCTCAGCATAGAGCAGAGGATAAATGTGAACTCAACCAAAATGTTCTGCATTCAACTCAACCCCAAAAAAACAAGTCCCCACTCAGGACAATCAACTGTTAATGGAAACATAGGGGGCTTCCATGTTACTTGTATGTATCACAAAGCTCTGGAAAAAAATCAAATCATCCTCCTTCCCTCCTGAGCCCTTGTATGTGGCCAAACAGTACTGTACAGCCACATGTGGAGTATTGCCATGTTCAGGAACAATTGTGTCACACATTTTGAGGCCCTTAATTTTACTTATTCCTCTTGTCAAAATTGGAAATCTGGAGCTAAAACAACATTTTCGTGGTAAAAATGTAATTATTTTGTCTTCACCACCCAATAGTATAAATTTTGTGACACATCTGTGGTGTCAATATGATCACTGCACTGCTAGACTAATTCATTGAGGGGTGTAGTTTCTAAAATAGGACACTTGTGGGAGATTATGCTATTCTGGCACCTCAGGGGCTCTGCTAATGCGACATGGCACCCGCAAACAACTTCAGCTTAATCTGAAATCCAATATGGCCCTTCTTTTCTTCTGTACCTCAAGAAGTTTTCGATCACATACATAGTAATTTTTCACCACATATGAGGTATCGACATACTCAGGAGAAATTGCACAACAAATCTTGGGGTCCATTTTCTCGGTTACCCTTGTAAAAATGCAAAATTTGAGGCTAAAGTAACATTTTTGAGGAAAAAAGTAAAATTTTCTTTTTTTTTCCTTTTACATTGTAGTTCCTTTGAAACACCTGAAGGGTTAATAAACTTCTTAATGTGGTTTTGATTAGATTTTTTTTTTTTTAACAAATAAATGCAAAAGCATATCGTCCTAAATTTACCACTAACATGAAGTACAATATGTCATGCACAAAAAATCAATCTCAGAGTAGCTGAGATCCATTGAAACATTAAAGTAAAAAAACGGATTGGGTGTCAAGGGGTTAAATGTTGCAGTAAACCACTGACCACAACAGTTAAGCTGCACCATCCTGCCCTGGGGTGATCGCAGGGTACCACAGGCTGCCACCATTGTCTACAGAAGGCACCCATGGCTGCATATGTCTCACCCTGGGCCGGGGTACTCTAATACAGTTCAGCCATCCGGGCTTACTCTATCTTCTCCTTTCTCTTGGCCTTCCAGGGGAGTACATGCTGCCAGGCACAGGTCACATGGAAGGACAGTGCATAATACTCCAGCCATCCCGTTAACGCTGTCTGAGTCTCCTGGCTGCAGACCGACGTGCTTGCTGGGCAAGTGCAGCTTTAATTGTCTCTGGATGGAGTTCAGCTGCCGAGACTCTCTCCTGCCTCCCACGGTTTACAGCTGCCGGTTCAGTCTCTCGGGGCAGGCGCCTGACCCTTATGGCACAAGGGCCCCATGCTCCTTCCTTCCACATAAAGGTTACCTAATCCCCTCTCTGCAGATCCCTGTCCAGGTGTCCAAAGGGCAGGTGGGATGCGATGTCCATCCGGGACACAAAAGTCTCTCTCACCTCACCGGACTCATGAATAAACCAATAGCCTTCACAGTCCTTAAAAAGGGTGACAACTCCGGTTCGTCGGGGAGCTCTCTGGGTTGAGGTATGCGCTCTGGTTGCGGCCTTGGCCTCAATGGTCTGAGCTACAACTTCACACTCCTGGACCCATCTGTTGGCTTCCTTGTCTGCCCAACTGGCGATCCACCTCCTCCGGAACTCCTCGCGGGTGAGGATCTTGACTCATCCTCCTCCAGTGCCTTCCTCCCCAGGGAAGCCCATCATCTCCTCCCCGGTTCTCCCACCAGCAGCGGAGGACCTCTCCTCAGACCTCCTGGGTCGGTGGTGTGGGGATCAACGGCTCTGGCAGACCTGGGTTCTCTTCCTCCAGATTCCCCCATGGGTCTCTACCACTTCGTGGGCAGACACTGTGGTCCGCGGTCCAGCCTTCTGGGACAGGGGCACCTATCTGGGTACCATGCTCCTCTCCATCTCCCTGCATGGGTCTGCTCCAGCCAGAGTCCCAGCTCTCCCACGGCATCGAGTTGCTGCTTCACCTCAGCAGTAAGGGGAGCTCCTCCTGACACCTTCATAACCGGGCCATCTCGAGTTCCCTCCGGGCTACCACCATGCACCAGCTTCCTCGTGGCACAGTTGTCTTCCTCTCTCATCCCTTCGTGGGCATCACCGATCCTCTCCGTTGTCGGCCGACTCACCCCTAGGCGGAGTTTCATCATTACTGGAGCTGCCCCCTCCCGGAGCAAAGGATCAGGTGCAGGGTCTTCTTTTACCGCTCTGTGTCGGCCAGGCCCACGATGAGAGGCCTTGGAACACCACTCTTCCAGCACATGGCATCAGTCTTTTTGGGCCGCCATTACTCAGGCCTGTTAAATAATGTCCAGAAAACAGTCTTTTAGGCACACACGACCGGTTTTACCGGGCTGTTAATCCTGTTCATGACGCCAATTTGTCACACCCCCAGGAGCCGGGATACTCAGAGCCGGACCGTTCTGTCTCTTGGGTGCCATGGTGGCGTGGCCCGACTCCGTGGTCCCAGGTGCAGTAATGCAAAAAGAAAGGGGAAAAATAAATAAATTTTATTGGGATATTTCGTGACGCCACGTGTGGGTCGTGGCCAATATGGGCCACCACTGCCTTTCAGACCTCTGGGCATGATGGTGGAGTAGCAGCCAGGGTGGTGAGCCCTCCACGGGTAGGGCTTGGTTCCTCAGGCAGATGTAGGAGAGGTGGATTTAATGGCAGTATAGAATACAAGTGTGTGGCTCCGCAGGCGAGCCGCTGCAGTCTCTGTACCAATCAGGCTCAGACTCAGATCTTAAGTTCACCGGGTACTTTACTTTCCTCGTTACTCAACACACAGTTCACAAGCACAGTTGTTTGTACACAAGCTGTGGACCGAGTCCACGCAACAGTCACCGGCTATCTTACTGCAGCGGGGATGGTTCCTCTGCGTCACTTCCCTCAGTGTACCTCCTGGGCCCTTCTGTTTTCTCTGCTCTCACGCGTACGGGTTCGTTCGTCCGTCACAGGCTCTGCAGTGAGTCATCCCACACTCTGGGTCACTAGCTCTAGTCTGATGGCTTTGTCCTACTCCATACGGTTGTTAGGTCTCGGGGACTTGGAGTTCCCGCACCCTGCTGGGTGTCTCGTGGTTAGGGTCATAAAGCGTTCCCAGCCACATCTACAGAGCCGGCACTCTAGTTTCTCTGGCCCAGCCATCAGTGACCCGGGTTAGTCGGGCTCACCTGGCTCCTTTTACTGTCCACGGTTCTCAGCTTTTTGGGATCCCAGCCGGCCATTAGTGGTTCAGGTTGCCGGGTCCTGTTCTTAGTCTCTGTTAGTCAGAGCTCAGCTGAAGGGTGTCTTGGCTTGGGGATGCATTCCCTTCTCCTCCACCCTCCAGGGATTCTCTCCGTCTACTCCTCTCCCATGGGAAGCTCTCGGTCGTCTCGCCAAACTTTATGTTCCTAGGTCCTTTTTGGAGTCTAGTTCCTCCAACCCTTTGTCCGGGTTCTCTCTACTTCCCACCCACACATAGCTACTCCCGCCACCCCTCGCCTGGCATGAAGCAGCTTGGGCTCAAGGTTGGAGAGTGTGTGTGTGGGTGTTTTTGTGAGTTGACCGTCTTACCTGTCCCGATGCAGTTCACCCTGTGGCCTGCTGCTCTCAGGGGCACCACACGTTCTAAACAAATATACCAAGAGGTCTCCAAACACAAAGGGAAAGGGCTTGGAATCCTTCTTCACGAGCCTGGAGATACCTTGATCTGGTTGGATTGTATTGTTTTCATTTTGCATTCATTTGCTGTAATTCATTGCATGTTGTAAACGTGTATGCACTTTTTTGCCCTCTTAATAACTACACATCTATGCTACTTGGTGTGTGTGTGTGTGTGTGTGAAGGGGAGAGTCCGGGTGCAGACCAATGGAGATCATTGTAGCCTATGTACTCTTAACTATTTTTAAATGTTTGGTCGTACATTAGCTGTTCTGAATAAAGTTTACTTCATGTGCATTTATATGGTAGTTTTTGTAGTGTATTCCTTTTATCTGTGCTGTTATTTTATCTTTTTAGCTCACTTACAGTATAATGAATATCACTGGCTTCTTCCCATGTTCTTTCACCTATGATATTTTGTTGTTTTTTTTTTTGCAGAGTCCAACAATTTCAGCAGTTATCGTGAAGAAAGAGAGGAAGTTGGGAATGGGGGTAAGTAATTTTAGAATGAAACAAACAGTAGATATCAGATAAAATGAAGTCTGGCTCAATTTACATTAGAGTCATGGCTTCTTTGCATAGTGGAAACCTAAACATAGAACCAGATAATGACCATAGGTTCACAAACTTGATCCTGGGTTTTGGCTGACATCTAGGGGCCGCACCTGTTCCTGCTATATTGTAGGACCTTTAACCCCACAATGTAAGTATACCAAGGTGTGGGGTTAAAGTTCCTGCAATCTAGCCGGAACAAGTATGGTCCCCAGAAGTCAAAACTGGCAGTGTCATGGCGGTATCTGGCTCTGTTCACACTACAGATTCTGACACTCTACATTGTGGTTTCTCTGATGCTTCTAAGGTCCACAGACAGGTTCGGGCGTCCACCAGCTGTGCTCTAAGTAGTGATCGGGTTATCATGAGTTAACTCCTGATTACCTCTTGGATCACATGTTCTGGGAGACCAATCACAGATTCTCCCTTCCTTGTTAAGATGGTGTCACAAAGCATTCACTGATCTCAGGGAGACCAATCCAAGAAAACACTGTGGGCAGCCGGCTAAAAGTGAATTCCTAGGCGCATTGCCTCCTGGGAATTATGAATATGCAAATAGAGTCTGTGGAGCCTCGGTGTTTGAGACTCCTCACCGAGGCTCCGCAGACTCTATTTGTTAAGATGGTGGGATCTGGCCTCTCATGCTGACTAGGGATGAGCGAGTATACTCGCTACTATTCGGTATTCGCCGAATAGTAGCAGTATTCGGCTACTCGCTACTCTCCGAGTATCTAATGTGCACTTGGGAGTAGCGAGTAGTCCTAATACTTTTGCAGTTTATGTATAGATACACTGCGAAAGTAGCCTAAAAGTGATTAAAAGTTGTTAAAAATAATATTACATACTCACCTGTCCGACGCCTGCATCGGGACCTCCAAAGAAGACATCCGATTGCTGGACAAGGACCTGTGACTACCAGCCAATCTGATGGCCGGTAGCGATCTGGCCAATCAGATGGCGCCACGTCACAACCACGTGATCGCTAGTGGCCACCTGATTGGCCAGTTTGCAAGGTCCTGACAGTACACCTAGGACCTTGCAATCTGGTCAATCAGGTGGCCATTAGCGATGACGTGGTTGTGATGTGGCGCCATCTGATTGGCCAAATCGCTACCGGCCATCTGATTGGCTGGTAGTCACAGGTCCTTGTCCAGCGATCGGATGTCTTCTTTCCCGGTCCCGATGCAGGTGTCGGACAGGTGAGTATGTAATTTTATTATTTTTAACAACTTTTAAACACTTTTAGGGTACTTTCGCAGTGTATCTATAGATACACTGCGAAACTATTCGTACTCACTATACTTGCAATGAATATTACGGTACTCGCTCATCCCTAATGCCGACTATAGCTTCTGCTTTGCTCTAGCAATACCAGTCCTTATTTTGGTGGTCCAGTAATCTAATATCAGTAGCTGTTTTTTAGGTGTTTGGTGAATACTTTCTTGTTGTATTATTTGCTCCTGCTTGTTCTTGTTTTCTCCCTTATTACTTATTGTATTCTCCTTGTGTGTGAGTGCTGTGAGTTTGTGTTGTTCTTCTCCCCTCTCTGTCTTTGTCAGTGGGTTTCTTTACTTTCCAGCTCTGTGGGGAGAGGGAGTGGTAATTAGCTCAGGGCTGTCAGGAGCAGTGTCAAGGTGGAGACTCAGGCCTCTCCACCATCAGAAGTACCCCTGAGTTAGGGATAGTTCAGGGCTCCCTAGTTTGAGGGGCAGATCAGGCACCCCTAGTTTTTCCCTTTTTCAAGAAGGAGGAGGAGATCATTTAATATAGAGCATAATCTGTCTGCTCTAAAGAGGTGATATCTATGTTATTTAAGAACATGTGAATAAATGGATAAGCATCTGTTGTGTGTCTGGGGTAAATGGGAGAGGGACTGCAGGACACTTACAGATGAGCAATGGGTAATTATTCTGGCTCAGATATCTAGATTGTCTGTGTCTGAAAGTCAAAGGCTGTCTCAAATATATTTACTACAAAGAGTGGACAGGATACTAAAGCTGCTACACCATAGGAGTGCGAGCAGACAGTGTATGCTCCAAATGTGGACAGGAGAATATGGATCTGATCTACATGACGTGGGCATGTGGTAATTAAGAAAGCGTCTGGAAATCCACTCTGCATCTAATAGAACAGGTGTATGGGGTACAGATCAGGCCAGATCCATATATGTGCGTATTGGGATTACATGATGAGTGGGTGGATCCGAAGCTGCCAGTAGTATTGGTATAAATGGAGTCCTTTACCAGGCCAGAAAGCGGTTAGCTTATCACTGCTCCTCCAACCATTGGGGACTCAAAAGCAAACTAAATAATATAATAAGATTAGAAAGGGGTGAGAGGAATACTCTTCATAAATTCTATAGGGTTTGGAAGGCATGGTTGGAGGCCCCGAGACTCCCGTCGAGTGTATTACGCCAGGAATGTGCATTAAATAATTTACTATTGATGTTAAACAGATAATTATAATTAAGGTTGGATAAAAGTCGTGTTGTCTCAGGGACATTCATACTGATAGGATGCCTTGTTGAATGTTGAGTTTTGAATTCCTAATTGGATAAAATGCATTCAAGTAGTAACAAATGTTATTGTATGTTATACTGTAGCTGACCATCTGCACTAATGCAATGTTGTAGGGGGAGAATGAGGTTATGACTTTTCTAATATGTTGTTACTGGAGTATTGATCTATGTTTTTGTCCCTTTATCTATGCTTTGTGGATTTAGTTGCTTTATATGATAAATAATTTTTATTTTTCTAATTCAATTCAATAAAAATAACCTGATTTTAAAAAAAAAGAAGGATGGTGGACTACATCCACGTCTGGATTTCCGTGATCTTAACCAGATTATGGTTCGTGACCCATATCCTATATCACTCATTCCGGACCTTTTTAATCAGATTACTGGTGGTAAGGGGTTCTCCAAACTCGATCTCAGTGGGGTCTATAAACTGATTTGGATCCTACTGGGGGATGAGTGGAGTATGGCGTTTAACACACCAGAGGGTCACTTCAAAATTCTGGTGATGCCATTCGGTCTTACCAACCATGCCTGCGGTTTTTCAGCTCTTTATTAATTATGTATTTGCTCAACTGTTGCAGAAATTTATTATCGTTAAATTTGGATGACATTCTGATTTATTCCCAGGATCTTGGGTCACATTTCAATCATGTTAAACAGGTTTTGCAGGTTCTCAGGGAGAACAAGTTGTATGCAAAACTTGAAAAATGTTTATTTGCCATTCAGCAACTTCCATTTTTGGGCTAAGTTATTTCTGCCTCTGGTTTTAGGATGGATCTTTCTAAGGTATAGGCTATATTTAAATGGGACCGTCCTGAAAACCTTAAGGCGCTGCAGCGTTTCTTGGGGTTTGCAAATTACTACAGAAAGTTTATTAAAAATTTCTCTGCATTGCAAGACCTCTGACTGACATGAGGAAAAAAGGTACAGACTTTTCTAACTGGTCTGAGGATGCTTTATATGTGGAATGTGGTATGATGCTGTTTAATTACTATTTTCGTTCTTTTTACAGCTCCCCTGCCTCCCTCCAAACTGAGCCCAAACTGTAACACGGACTTCCCAGGGAAGTCCGCATTCGGGGTCTGTGCCCGCATTCTAGGTGTCCAATATGGACCCGGAATTTTACGGTTTGGGTTCGCCCATCACTAGCCCCTACTACTTGAATAATATCATTAATCCAGTCATTGTGCCTCTGCATGATCAACATAGGTCTAATTTCATCTTCATGGGTTACAATGCACCAGCTCATTGAGATTATTAGGTAACGGTCACTGGAGTCTGGGGTTCCTCAAATGGAGTCTCCAGACTGAATTCCCCAAGATAACCTATGGGATCAGCTGAGCTGTCGTGTGGGGGCTCGTAACTCTGTATGCCAGAATCTCAATGACCTGTGGGCCACCCTTCAAGAAGAGTGGGATGCTCAGTGGACAATAACTAGACTTGTGAACCGCAGGAGAAGTCATTGTCAAGCTGTAGCTGATGCTAAAGGCCACAACATTGATAAATTGACATTTCTTGTTGAGGTATTTACACAACTGTTGTTGGATTTTGCTTCAGTAACTTTTTTGAAATAAGGGCTTAAATGCCCTATTCTGTTGATAAAATATCACTGTAGCATGAACTTTTTACATTTTCTATATATTTACTCAAAGGACAAATATCCCTAACTTTTTGTGAGTAGTGTACCATCTACTCATGAGAACATACATGTCAATTAATCCACTTGTGATTATACCTTTTCCTACAGTATTGTTAATGTGATCACATTGCTCTTCTGCTGTAGATTCTATTAGAATATGGGATGCGGAGGATGAAGTGATAGCGGACAACATCAGAAACGGAGATGTGAGAGAGTCAAGACAAAGGAGGCCACGTATGCGTAAGTCATTATTTACATAATAATATTGGAAATGTAGTTTGAACATTACCCAATTTTTACTATACATATTGTGGAAAGTTTAGCAACAAATGTAGATTTCAAATGTCTCTTTAATACCGTGAAAATCGCTTATCCAGCAGTACATAAAGGCTAATAGAAGCATGCTTTTTCTTTAGCAAGAAGTAAATTATACAAGACCTTTTATTAGATCTCATTCAGATGTCCCTATGGCACATATGTATTGTATCCTTTTTTTTACCGGATACAGTACATTTAAAGAACCAATACAAGTCTATGGGTCCTTGAAAAACATGGATATGGTATCCATGTGCTATACATGTTTAACTCCTTCATGATCAACGACGTATAAGTACATCATTGGTCGTGTCCCTGACTTAAATGCAAGCTTATGCGCTGAGCTGGCGTCATTTCCCACCTATGTCGGCTGATTGGATCAGTCAACATATGCAGCTAAGAGGCGCGAGTGGATCGGAGATCCATCTGCGCCTGTTAACTAGTTAGATCACGCTGTCAAACTCTGACAACGCGAGTGAACACGAGACGGTGGGGACTGCACCATTTCCTGCTCTCACGGGGCACCAATGTGTGAAAAAAATAAATAAAACACAAGTTCACCCCCCTTTTGCCCCATTAAAAAAACTATTAAAAATTGGTAATTGCCTAACGGAAAAAATATGAAAATCTCCCAACCCTTATAACACCATACCTTTGGGTATACTCACGAACATTTAACAATGATGCAAATGTAAAATAAAAATAAAACGGTAAATATTAACTATTTTGCAAGTATGACTATTTTGATTTAAGGGCATAAAAAAATCTGAATTTTAAATGTAAAAATTGCTAATTTTCCCAAATTTCCAGCAAACTTCAGGTATTTTTTTATAAATAAACACAACTCATTGACTTAAGTACCTTATATTTGAAATTATAAGACACGCTTTCCTTCCCAAAGTCTTCTCATTGGTTTGATACAAGTAAATATTGACAGTGCAGGTTTCAAAAAATGGCGCCCGGAGCCGGTGGGTGCACAGATTGAGCTCTCTGCTCATCATTTCTTTGAAACACACACTGCCGACATTTAGTCACATGCAACCACCCTGAAGGTTCCTGCCTTGCAACCCCTGCACCATCATCGGAATGTCTCCTGCATTGTCGGGAGTCCATGACACCCGCCATACCACCTACAGCATCGCCTTACTCCTGCCACTGTAGGTTGCCCTGCTTCCTAGTACCCTACTCCACCACCACTCCCCCCCCCCCCCCGCTAATATACAACCTAAATATAAGGTGAACCACATTGTCACCTACATTTTTTTTTACCTATCTTCTTATTGGGTGCGTTTTATAATCCGGTGCGTTTTATAAAATATGGCATACCACTAACATGAACTGCAATGTCTTACCAAAAAAGAACATTCTCAGAATCACTTGGATCAGAGGATGTTTTTAAAAAATATTAGCACATAGAGTGTGAAATGTCAGATTTGGAAAATGGGGCTCTCTCAGGTGTGTCAAAGTAAAGTAGAGGGTTAACTCAGATTGGGCAATCACCATACTGAGCCAATAAAGGCCGCTTTACATGGCACGATATCGTAACCCAACTACGATAAAAAGTCACATGGTTCGGGCGTTGCCACCAATATCGTTTGTGCGTTGTGTCATGTAAATGAGCAATGCGATGCAAGAACAATGCAAGAATGATATCGTTTGTGAATTGTGCAGGCTCTCCAACTGTGCAATATTGGCTTGACGATCTGGCAGGATGATGCTGTGTGACAGCGCAACTACGATTTGGAGCGCAACTTCCCCTATTCACTCCCATGTTAAATGGTCGTTCCCTTGGTCGCTCATACACAGCGCGAAGGAGGGGGCGTAGACATCGCAGTTGCATAACCGGTCGATGTCTCCCCGTGTAACATCTCCTACGTGAATTTGGACAAGTGCCAAAAAAGTGCACGCTCCCGTGAGATTCTTACGCAATATGAACGATATTGCGACGTGTAAAGCGGCCTTAATACTCATCCTTCTGGACTCTGGTTAGAAATTTTAGAATAGATTTTCAGGTTTGAGTTTAGAATTAAATATTTACATAAAGATTCTTGTAATTTGTTCTATCAGTAGAAGAACTAAGAAGGGCATTGGAAGAGCACGAGACCCAGGAGTCCGCTGGAGGCCCCTGTGAGTATTTGACCCATTCTGAAGACTCTGAGGATAGATTACCTGCCCGATTACACAGTTATTACTCAGCTTTTCGCATATCTGATCTACATATGTAGATTCTTTTCAGATTTGGTGCAGATTTCTTTTTTCTGCACCAAATCCGCAAGGAAAAAAAGCATCATTGGCACAGCACTTCTAAACTGGCTTCAGAATAGACATGCAGATTGTGATGTGTAAGGGCTTGTGCACATGACCGATATAATTGGACGAATGCAGTCCATGGTTTTCAAAGATAGCACTCGTACCCATATTATTCATAGGGAAGCGACTCCTGACCTAGAGAGAACCAGCGGGTGATGCGCAGGAAGACCACAGCCGCCCTGTACTCACCATCTGCAGTGGGTGCAGGGTGGCTTCTCTCTGCCTTCACCAGCTAGAGATCGCTTTCGACTCGCAGCATGATATTAACATGATGCGGAGATGCGTAAGTCTGGCAACCCGCACCAGAGTGGAAAACACGCTGCGGTTGGGAGAAGAATAGTGAGCATAGGATTTCTACAAATCCCATCCACTATGCTGCTACTGTACAATGTAGCGTTATGGACACAGCAGCAATACACTGTGTCCAAAACGCTGCTTTAACTGATCATGAGCACACAGCCTGAGAAAACCAGATCCCACTCTGATCAGTCTGATCCGCGTAATCAGACCGGTTTTCTCAGATGGAGTTAAAATAGTCATGTTCATCATTCATGAGCCCTCATTATGATGTCTTCATTTAACAGCTGGCAAGAAGACACAAGTAACTGAGGAAAGCGAGACGCCTGGATACAATAAGGAGGATTAAAGATACCCAAAGGGAAAAGAACAACATCAAGAGAAAGCTGAAAAGAAATATTAAGATAGATTTGCGAAGTTGATCCCGGCAACATTTTTCACCGCAAACAGTAATAACAACATCAAAAATAAAGTAGAGCACAAACAGAAAAGGAGTTTACTTGTTTTCGGGGGGCAAAGTTATCATTGAGGAGTGTTCCAAGCTGGAATAGGAAAACGTATTGGTTAGGCAATGATCTATGGGAAAAATATGCAAATAGCCTCTTCCTAGAGAAAAAAGTTAAGTTGTTTCTCAAGTGCCACCTATTGGGAGATAGCCACTATATGAATAAAATTTTGGCCCTAAACAGTCATTGTCACCTATGGAAAAAACACTAGGGAATAAATGCACAAATAAGGTCTGATCCAATGTGGTACAAAGAGAGATAGTATGTGTTTTTACACAATAATACATGAGTGAAGGAGATGTAGTTGCTGCAAATCCACGTGCTACATTCATACCGGCATTAGCGGAAGGGAAAATATGTGTTTCTTCTGCGCTGCTGTTGAAGATTTCAGTATGGAAGAGTCCAGGAAATATCAATAGATCAAACACAGTGTATTCTATGCTTTTTCAAGCTATCCAGCTTTTGAAAATATCCAGGAAGAAGCTGGTTAGCTTCAAATGACGTAAAATAAGCCGCATTCGATCTATTGATGCTTCCTGGACTGTTCCATCCTGAAGTCTTCAACAGCAGCGCAGAAGAAAGACAATTTTTTCCCTTTCCTTCATTATCACGTGACTTATAGAGCATACAGTACAGCCAAACCAGAGTCCATGAAATTCACCACTACACATGTCAGGGTAATATAAAAGAATCTCATCACTGTCCAGAAGCGTTTTTCTTACTTTAGAAAGCTAGTTAAATTGCAGGATTGTTTGAGATTTACATGAAATTGCCAACCAAACATGACATATTGTTGAAATCAGGTTTTTGGGAAGTTAGAGCAATTTTTGGGAAATTTCACAAGTCATTAGCAGATGACCAACTACTAGATTAACTTAGTAATAGCCTTGCTTGGGTCTAGTCTTGGTTGGCCAATAAGCCCTCAAAGTCTTAAGCTCCCATCACACAAAGGACGCACCAGCGATCCCAACAACAATACGACCTGTAGGGATTCTGGTACGTCACTTTGGGATCACTGGTGAGATGTCCCCAAAACAGTTCAGCACAATTCGGAATGATTGGAGGTCGTTGGTAATTGTCACTCTGGGCTAGTAGAGTACTAATCGACTAATGTCGTGTCCCTTTTAAACGATGAGCGTGTTCCAGCAGGGGCCATGATATGCCCAAGATGTCACGACATACGAGAGTGATCGCTGTTACGTCACAAAAACGTAGCGAGATCCGGTACAAACTCGACGATTTCGACTAACGATCTCGTTAAGTGTGAGGGGGCTTTAGTTCCATCTTCATAAAGTGTTAAAGAGGGCCTGTCACCCCCCTGGTGCTTGGCAAATTAAATGCAGCACTGAATCAGGGAAGGGGTCCCCATGTCTCTAGCCCCTGTAAGCTTCAAGAGATTTTAGAAGCACTGCAAACTTTGCAACTTTTTGTGTCTCAGGGAAAATTGCCCAAATCGGATCTCCCGGATCCGGGGCGATCCGGCGCTCCCTAACATGGGGTCAATGGATCGATTGCCCTGGTCCGACAAAAATATCAGATCCGGGAACTGGACGCCGGATGGTGAAGTTTAGCAGCGAGGATGCTAAACTTCAGCACACCAGCTGTCCCCTGCTGAGCTTTCAGGACCGTGGCTAGCAGGGAGCTTGAAAATTCACCGCTGCAGCTGCGAATTTGGAAGCCGAGCTGCAAACCTGACCGGTCCAAACATCGGACAGTCCAGGACCTGATCACAACCGAGGTGTAAAGCCGGCCTTACTGGGTTAGTAATGGGGTGTCTGATAGACCCCTATCCATTACTACACTACACAGTTGATATTAACCTCAACTACCATAAGCCTGGACATGAATGGAACTAAAGGGAGTAAGTTTATAATATGTAGGGGAGTTTGTGATATTATATAGCAGCAGGATATTTATCTCTTTCAATTTTATTTTAGTGGATGCCAGTAGGGAACTTCATGGGATATGTGTGTAAAACAGCTGAGATCTCACCAACACAGGTCTATAGGTGTGAGAAAAAAAATCAGATGGCATACTGTCACGTGCTTGGATTGCACTCACCTTTGCTGGATGCTGCTGTGGGTGTTGTGTCTGCATTTCTTCAAGTGCCGCATGAGGTACGGTTGTGAAGGGCTTGATCCTGACTTATCTCCTGTATTATACTCCAGAGCTGCACTCACTATTATGCTCAGCTGCTGGTTGAGGGGTTGATGTGAGGTTTGGGTGTGACTCACCTGCAATCCCCTTCCCCTGGCTTTAAATAGCTTTCCCCCTCCTCTGTCAGACGCCGCTGATAGAGTTATTTACTCTTGGGCTTTGTGCTGTGCTGATGCTTTGTTGCGGTGCTGAAGTCCTTGCTTTGGGAGTAGCTGAGATTCCGGATTTGTGGGTGAAGGTAGGGGCCCTCAACCTAAGGCTAATCAGGAGCTCAGGAAAACAGGGTGGAGACTCATACTTCCTCACCATCGGAGGTACCTCCGAAAGCAGGGCGAGCCAGGGACCCCCAGTGTAAGGGTCAGATTAGCTCCCCCTTAATCCCCTCGCCCCTCTCACCATTCAGTTACCTGATTCCCTCACCTCCTAAGCGTGACACATATGCACCACCTGAATCCCTTCTAATTTTCTTCACGCACCCGCAAACTTGCATTTGCGAGTTTCATGTGAGTCTCCTGTGATATTCGTGGCCAGAGGTGTATCTAGGTTTTCTTGCTCCCAGGGCAAGAATTCACCCCCCTAAGCAGTCTGATTAGTCATCACGTAACCAATCATACATGTGTTATTTTCATAGAGTCACATGCTGATGAGCTTCTCTTCCCATTTCTCTAAATATTCAGAGAAAAACTCAGAGATGTGTTCTGTCGCAATATTGTAAGTATGAAAACTGCACACGAGTGGAGTGGTCATGTGATGACTGCTGGAACCAGCAAGCAAAGCTGAATCCTAACAGTGAGTGTTATACACACTGTTAGGATTTAGCGTGCTACACTGCTTAATGGTATAATTAACCCTGCTGTTCTGTCCAGTCAAAAGTGACCGAATTTGAAGTTTTTGATTTCATTTTTCATTTGTTTATGAACAACCACGTTCACATACAGTATAATAATGCAACAGGTA
This sequence comes from Allobates femoralis, assembly GCA_033576535.1. Lineage (NCBI taxonomy): Eukaryota > Metazoa > Chordata > Amphibia > Anura > Aromobatidae > Allobates > Allobates femoralis. The sequence continues at coordinate 48,816,598 of JARQOC010000011.1, forward strand.
TTCAAATAAAACACCTAAATTAGCTACAAATCAAGACTTTAATAGGTTCGGTCAAAAATGACCAGAACATTATAAGTATATAGTAGACCCAGACAGAACAGCAGGATTAAAGGGCTTGTCCAGGTTTGAGGTGAAATTCTATAGTCCCTCTTGGTGACCGCAGGCTTCTGAATTCTCACAGTGCGTGCACTGCACACTTTTAGGATTCTCCCTTGTGAAATGCAAGATTGGACAGTCGTGTGAGCACAAGTATGTGAATTGCATACTTCTGGCCACATTCTGACTCTTTGGCCTCACTAAATTTATTTTTATTGAGTGAGGCACTGCATGTATAGTCAACACAAGACTCTATGTATGTAAATCGCACACTTGCGACCAGAGAATCCTGACATCGTGCAGTGTGCGCACTGTGAGAATTCAAAAGTCTGCAGTCACATAGAGTGACTTTTTTTTTCAGTAAATATATTTATTAAAATTTTCAACAGTAAAAACAATAGAAAGAACCAGTACAATGTCCAGGACTTAATACAAAGATACATTACGTCCCGAAGAGATCAGCACAGGAGTAGTCCAATAAGGACACTAGCACCTAAAGGGTACATGTTTCCCATCTTAGGAATCACCTCTGGACAAGGACCTAATATAAAGAATACAGAATCTATGAAAAGACAATTGTGGAAATAAGAGAAGAGGAGAGAAAGAGAAAATAAAGGGGTAGGGGAGAAGGGGAGTAAGGAGGGAGCGGGGGGGGGGGGGGGGTAAGGGAGACCCAGCAACTTAAACGCCCACGAGTTGACAATCACGAATATGTACGCAGCCAAGTAAGGAACCCTGTGCTCTCCTTGAAGGACCATCACCCGCCACCAGTGACTCCAGACGACATAGAGTAATTAAAAACCAGTAATTAAAAAATCCGGAGGATATAACTTTGGTGCATTTCCATTTATTTCTGAAGATATTGTACAGTCTATAAAAAAAATGAAGGAGTGCCAAAAATTGGAGGCAGCCCTGTATTTTGTGTTGTCACATCTTAATAAATTGACTATATTTTGCTTTTATTTAACCCACTGTCAGTGATTTCTCCCCCGTTCTCCATCCACAGTTTTGCCATCCAGTGTGGTTTTATCTACGTATATTATATTATTATTAAGTGTTATTAAAGGTGGTTTATATTGATTAATATACGCTGCACTATTATTTTACCAAATGTTTCACCCTTTGTTAGCATCCTGTATTGTACAGTGCCTCCGATATTCCTCCTAGAAATGTACAAATTAAAACTTTACCATTCCTCTTGTCAATAGGTTATGTCCTAAACTTTTTGATAGTATCAAGTGAGTTACAGCAGTGATTGTAGATTCCCGCTGTTTGCAATGGGAATAGTGATGTTCAGCTGTCAATCATTCATACACGTGCCTCTCACTGAATTAGAATATCATCAAAAAGTTAATTTATTTCAGTAATTCAATAAGTTAAGTGAAACACATATATTATATAGAGTCATTACACACAGAACTAGAAAAAAATTCTCTGCAGCACTCGGCTACTACCAATGATGTATAAATGCTAACAAGCTAAATATATATGAGAAAAAAGTTTAAAACTTACGTTTTTTCAAAAAACTCAAAATCTTATCTTTTTATTTCTGAAGTTCTTGGTACACACATTGGCCAATGTCTGTTTACTCATCGCCTGCGACAAAGTGACTTCAACGCTGATATCCCTATCCTCCTTGTCCACCCCCCACCTCTCAGTGGGCAGACACCATCTAGACCCTTGATCACCTGCAGTCCACAAGGGTGCAAATTGCAGCATGGAGCCAGCAACTCCATAAGATACAAAACAGAAAAAAACTGCACAGCACTCACAGACTAATGTGAACCGGTGCCAGCAGGGCTGCAATTTGCACCCTGAAACGCGATGACTAATAAATCAATATTATATTCACCCTTTGATTTCTCGTGGAATACGGCAGCGTAGTTTTTAACCCTTCTTCCTCCCTACTCTATATGCACCACACTGGGGACTGCAGCAGCCGTGATCTGCTTTTATAGTGGTGGTGACTCTCACAACCACACAAGGTGACGCCTCTGATATCTATTTAGGTCATATTTTATCTCTCAGACCTGTCATCCTCCCTACTTTAATTTTCTGAGATCTTTGGGTTGTCATTGGCTGTAAGCCATAATCATCAACATTAACATAAATAAACACTTGAAATAGATCACTCTGTGTGTAATGACTCTATATAATATATATAATATATGTGTTTCACTTTTTGTATTGAATTACTGAAAAAAAACTAACTTTTAGATGATATTCTAATTCATTGAGATGCATCTCTATGTTGCCAACAGGAATATTAGTTGGACAGCATAATGTAGAGTTGGAAGAGTCGGTGGCCCAGAACTCTTGTTTTATATGCTATTCATATTTACTAAAATTGACATCAGTGGGGTAGAGCAGGGGTGAACCTAGCCATTGTGCTGCCTGAGGCGAACTGCAAAACGGCGCCCCCCCCCCCTCCCAGTAAGTTTTTTTTCAATCAGTAGAAATAAATCTAGTTTGCACACACTTATACCGTGTTTCCCCGAAAGTAAGGCCCCCCCCCGATTGTAAGGCTGCCTAGGGGTAAAGGGGGGGCCTGCTAATGTAAGGCCTCCCCCGATTATAAGGCCTTACAACCGGGGGGGCCAATGTAAGGCCCCTAGCGGAGGGGGGGGGGGAGCGGGAGCGGGTCGCACGTCACGTGCGCCCGCTCATTACATATGCACTGCATCCCCCTGTCAATCAGCGACAGGGGGAGCAGTGCATTATACGGTATATATGGGCCCCCTCCTGCTGGCACACTACCCCCCTGTTCTGAGGCCCCCACCGCTGCTGCTGCTGCTGCGGACATCTTACCCTCCAGGGTCTTCTTGCAGCAGCCAGCGCGTCCGTCCTCTGTCCTCGGCTGTCTCCCGGATCATGTGACCCGTCGCAGCGCATGACGTCATCGCGACGTGCGACCCGCTCCCGCAGTGTCCCAGCAGGAAGGGGTCTGTAGGCCACACTGCTGGGGCACCCAATGTAAGACCCCCCCCCGAAAGTAAGACCGGGGGCCACTTTTGGCCCCCAAAAAAATGTAAGACAGGGTCTTACTTTCGGGGAAACACGGTATCTACCCTGTAAAATGAAATGAGGACAATAGTGGATATTTTAATTTAGAGAAATAAAAAAAAAAGTTGTTCAAACGCATGTATGTCAGCGCCATCACACACATACAAGGACCACACAGACGAATCCAGAACAAGGGTCATTAATGGCAATGGCGGCTTGGCACAACCATACAGACCCACAGTGATGGCGGCAGAGCCGTGGTCCTGTAGGCAGATACAGTCCTTCAACCTGATGCGTGCTGAGCATGTGAGCCAGTGTCAAATGCGGGAATACAAGCTTTGACATATATGTACTTCAAAAGGTAGTGAAGGGGTTAAATTACACTATATAACATGTATACAGCACACATATACTGGACAACACATGCTCAGTACATACACATCATACACTCACACAGGCACACACATTATACATGTCTTAGCTATATAACAGATACTCAGCAGGTACACATCATGTACACAGCACACGCATGCTGGAAAAGTGTATATACACACACTTCACTATACTCAAAAGATATCTAAACACACACACACAAAGCTCACAAACAGACACAAAGGTCACACACAGACACGCAACTCAGACAGACACGTAACACACACAGACACGTAACACACACAGACACACAAAGATCACACACAGACATGCAGCTCACACAGACACACAACTCAGACACAGTTCACAGACACACAACTCATACACAGCTCACACACACAACTCACACACAGCTCACACAGACACGTAACTCACAGACACGCAACTCACAGACACAACACACAGTTCACACACACACAACTCACATACAGCTCACACACAGACATGTAACTCACACAGACACACAACTAAAACAGATACGCAACTGACAGACACGCAACTCACACACCGACACGCAACTCACACACAAAGCTCACACACAGTTCACACACAGACACGCAACTCACACACAGCTCACACACAGACACAACTCACGCACACATCACACACAAACACAGCTCGCACACACTCAACTCACACACACACAGCTCACACTCACAACTCCCACACACAGACACGTAGCTCACAGATACGCAACTCACACACAGACACAACTCACGCATACAGCTCACACACAGACAACTCACACACAGCTCACATAGACACAACTCACACACAGACACGTAACTCACACACACATACAACTCACACACACACAGACATACACATAGAGACAACTCACACACAGCTCTCACACACAACTCACAGCTCACACACAGACACAACTCACACACACAGCTGCCACACACACAGAGACATAACTCATACAGATACGCAACTCATACAACTCACACACAGCTCACACATACAATTCACACACAGACATGCATCTCTCACACAACTCACATACACAACACAGCTCACTCATAGATTATACAGATAACTCACAGTCCTCTGTGCTGGCTGTACATGTGCAGCTTCACATGCTGCCAGCCCCTGGCTCCCAACCCCCCTCCCTCACTCGCTGCCATGCACCAGATCTCTCACATTGTGACCCGGAGCTGCTTATCTTTGGTATCTTCCAGCACAGGAGGCTCCTCTCTTATCTTTGCTCTCACTTCGTCCCGAGCCGTGCAGGTTTAGGAGAACATGAGCACCCCTTGCAGATGCCATTGCCGCCCCCTCCTTCACCAGCAGGTGGCGCCGCCTGACTCAGGCCACTCACATTGCCTCATCATTGATACGGCCCTGGGGTAGAGGATGCAATAGATACTGTAATTATAATACATAACAAATTGATTTTTATACAACCACATGACATATTAATGATACATTTTGCATATTAAACTAGTTTCCACAAGATCACAAGAAAAGTGATTTCTTGCTCTCCGCGTCTTCTCAATGATCCCATATCATTCTCAAGCCTTAACTAATAACATCCAGTGCTTAATAACCTGCGTATGTGTAATTTAGATTGCATTGTACTGTCTCTGCTCCGATTAATGATGCGTAGCATATTTCATATCATTCCACCTGGATTTCGTACTGCAGTGAGGAGAATCCCGGACCTCAAACATATAATTGTGTTAGCGTAATGTATCATTAATATTTACGGCATTAATGGATGTTCGTGGCAATCTCATGAAAATGAGAATGTTTATCGGAGCACATATGTGACAGTGATTTACAGGAGATTTATACCGTATTATGTTTTTCATTAGTGAATGACAATTAGAATATGGAGCAGATATCGGGCAGAAAAGTCTTTTTGTCTGACCTCTGCTTTATTAGGTTACGCTACATTTAAAGACAATGGGAAGAGGTTGAAGGTAAGAAGAAAGTAACAGATGTTTTAATTTGATTTGTAGACTACCCTGCACACACTATCAAACGTTATATAGTTAATCCTGTAAAGGACAAACTTGTTTTTGTCATTAATCTGCATTGTATCATTTTGGCACCATATACGTCTTCCCGTAAATTTCAGTCATTATGGGGCCGAGTTATCATTGCACTAGTGGAGTTTTTTCAAGTCATTTGCACCTTTTTGTTTAAAGGGATTCACGACTCAGACAACCGTTGGTCAAATACTCCATAGAATCATACAATGGTAGAGTTGGAAGGGGCCTCAGGGGCCATAGGGTCCAACTCCCTATGAGTACAGGTTTTCCTAAATCATCCCAGCGATATGTTTATCCAGCTTCTGCTTGAAGATTTACATTGATGGAAAACTCAGCACCTCTCGTGGCAGCCGGCTCCACTCTCTAACTTCCCTCACTGTCAGAAAGTTTTTCCTAATGTCTAATCTGTATCCCCTTCTTTTTAGTTTCATCCCATTGCTTCTTACACTTCCTTGTGCTCATGAGAATAGGGTAATTCCCTCTGCATTGTGAGTACTTTTCAGATATTTGTAGACAGCTATTAAGTCTCCTCTCAGTCTTCTTTTTTGCAAATTAAACATTCCTAGTTCTTTTAGCCGGTCTTCATAGGACATGGTTTTCAGACCTTCTACCATCTTGGGTGCTCTTCTCTGCACTTTCTGTAATTTATCCATGTCTTTCTTGAATTGAGGTGCCCAGAATTGTGTACAGTATTATACGTGGCATCTGACGAAGGCAGAGTATAGGGAATAATTACCTCTCTTGATCTAAATTAGGGATGAGCGAGTACCTTAATATTCAGACTTGCTATACTTGCAACGAGTAGGTATCGGTACTCGCTACTTGTTGCGAGTATAACAAGTACGAATACTTTCGCAGTGTATCTATAGATACACTGCGAAAGTAGCCTAAAAGTGAATAAAAGTAGTTAAAAAATAATAAAATTACATACTCACCTGTCCGACACCTGCACAGGGAATGGCAGATAAGACATCCGATCACTGGACAAGGACCTGTCACTACCAGCCAATCAGATGGCCGGTAGTGATCTGGCCAATCAGATGGCACCAAGTCACAACTACGTCATCGCTAGCAGCCACCTGATTGGCCAGTTTGCAAGGTCCTAACAGTACACCTAGGACCTTGCAAATTGGCCAATCAGGTGGCCGCTAGCAATCACGTGGTTGTGACGTGGCACCATCTGATTGGCCAGATTGCTATCGGCCATCTGATTAGCTCGTAGTGACAGGTCCTTGTCCAGTGATCGGATGTCTTCTCTGCCGGTCCCGATGCAGGCGTCGGAAGGTGAGTATGTAATTTTATTATTTTTTAACTACTTTTAATCACTTTTAGGCTACTTTTGCAGTGTATCAATAGATACCCTGCGAAAGTATTAGGACTACTCGCTATTCCCGAGTACACAAAAGTACTCGGAGAGTAGCGAGTAGCCCGAATACCGCTACTATTCGGCGAATACCGAGTATACTCGCTCATCCCTAATCTAGATTCAATGTTTGTCTTTATACATCCCAGAATTTTGTTAGCCTTTTTAGCTGCAGCACCACCCTGTTAGCTCATATTGGATCTGTGATCTACTATTATGTCTAAGTCTTTTTTCCCTGTGCTATCGCTTCGTTCTATTCCTTCCATACTGTGTATGCTTTTTACATTTCTTGTACCCAGATGTAGGACTTTGCATTTGTCCCTGTTAAACACTGCACTGTTCGCCTTGGACCATTTTTCGAGTGTGTCTAGATCCCTTTGCATACCTCTCTAGTGTTGGCTTTTCCTCCGATCTTCGTATCATCTGCAAATTTTATGAGTTCCCCAATAATTCTCTTCTATATATCATTTATAAGGATACTAAACAGTACTAGGCCAAGGACAAAGCCTTGGGGCACCATGACTTCAACTTTCCTCCATTTCATTGTGCAGCCATTTAGTATCACTTGTTAAGCCAGTTGTGAATCCATCCAACTGACTTTTTTGTCAATTCCGTATTTGATCATTTCGTTCAATGAGGATGTTATGTGATACTTTATTGAATGTCTTAATGAAGTCAAGGTATACTATATACTTCATAGTAAAATAATAAAAGAAAATAATCACCTCCCCACCCAGCTGTTGACACCAAATCTCCTGTGACATTGTTAAGTCCCATGAGTCTAGCAGACAAAAGGCAGCCACTACTGGTCTGATTCACTCTCATTCCTTTGGACAAAACTCCATGATGAGAATCTGGAAGAAGTGAGAACACTTGCTGCTGTCCGACGTTCTCTGAATGTCAGATATGTCTAAAGAAAATGAAAGAGGCGTGACCCATTAGAGGCCGCTGATTGACTGCAGTGCTCACGTCTAAGAAACCCAGTGCCAAACCACTGGAACGGCACCAACACCGGAGTTAAGTAAAACTTCTATTATGTTACAAAGAAGAGTATGGATATTGGGATTGTTCAAGTAGTGGACACCGTCTTTAGGCTTCATTCCCACATCCAGGTTTAAACACGTACTTTGAAAAATATTATCGGTGTCATCAATGTTTTGGATCAGTGTGTCATCAGGGCAATACATCTCGACCAGAGTATGACAGCTTCATGCATGTGTATGAGGCTATGACACTGTGGTCAGGAAAGCCGCCACCAGTCCATGCAGTGCCTTCTCACATTGCACTGATTTGCATTGAGCTTTGCATGACCCTATGCACAGATTATTGCATATGGGCGACGCATTCCTACGCAGCTTGGATTTTTCTACCGCCTTGGGGTTACAGGCTATACTGGGACTTTTAATTCTATAAAGACTTTGCCTGTTGCTCATATAATGAATAAAGATTAATCTAACAAATCTACGGTTACAAACTGCAAGAGTGTTCAGCTTTTGGTTTATCTAGATCTTTCCTAGGTTGTATATATATAATGTGTACAGTGGGTGCATCACGGTGGACATGTGCTCTGCTATCAGTTTCTTTGCCATATTTGTATCCTTGGGGATTAGCAGAGGGTTATGAATGTCTATGCAGCTCATTACCTATAACTCTGCAGTTACAACATTAATCTCTGTCCACGGATTCTGATCCTGCCACAACCAAATCACCCAAGTGCTACGAAAACCACTTGCCCTTTTTCACAGATATTTCTCTTCTTGACAGAGAGGTTCTGATACGTGGCCATTTTTATAGCTGTGCTGTAAAATACCAGCTGTCTGACACGCCAGTGACTCTTACAGAAAGGTGCCGCTGTGTTCGGCTTGAACTGAAGATTTATGCATGCTCACCGTTTTGTTATACCGGGGATATTAATATTTATTTGCATTCCTGCTGTTCCCTTCCTTTTATGCTATTTTCCAGTGCAATCATTTTCTACTGGAAGTTATACCTAAATTTTAGTATAGGTCATCTCTGATGTAGATGTCTAATAGAGATGGAGCAATTAGATATTTGGTATTAAGTTTATTAGAAGAAAACTTCAAACACTAATTAAACAAGAACCACAGATCAAATTCATTCACCAAAGTTATCAATTTTATAGTATAACAGCGCCATTATGACTATGCCTTTACTTTATATTGAAAAATCCTGCTTACTGGTTGGTTCTTTGGTTCTTTTTAAATCTGACAACCCCTTTTAAGATAGATAAATAAGCCATAGGGCTCTGAGTAAACTATTCTACACCATAGTGTTTCAGTACATGAGATTGTGACAGTAAGGCCCCTTTCACATCAGCGTTTTTCGATGATTGCAGCAGATGCTGCAGATTTACTGCATCTGCCACCTAACGGACACTTCGGGACACTTGCGCAAACTCAATGCATTGTGTATGGGGCTTGCAGCAGGTGCGGCAAGTGTGGTATAGCCGAGGTTCCAGCAATTGTGGCCACAAAAACAATTGCAGTCAGCAGCGGTTTTTTTGCGGCCGCAACTGCCGCGAAATTCCAGAACCGCGGCTATACCGCACTTGCCTCACCTGCCGCAAGCCCCATAGACAATGCATGGGTTGTGATGAAATGGACGCCTTCAATTTAGAACATATGATGATTTCTTATGTAACTCAGACCAGATTATATATAGACTTGTAAACTTGTAATGGCCAAGGAGAATTTCCTACAGTATTTTCATAGATTACTGTGGTTTAAGTTTAGCATGGTAATGTAATTATCTTAACTTGTTTGTCACTGAAGGCCAGAGAAGTTAATTATACTAATCGTTCATTGTCTATTACCCTGTGAATGTTGATTCTATGTACATGGCTCCAGCCACTATTGTTTTAATGTCATGGTTTGCAGACTGAATGTTCCTACTAACCATTCCATTGTAAGGATTATGTCAATCAGTATGTCACTCTACCTTGTCAGGAGTACAATACTACTAAAATATGTTAAATGAGGATTGAGGTCCAGCCAATGCAAAGACAGTGTTATTGCACCAATTGTGACATCCCCAATATCCTGCAATGAGGGCTGAGGGTATAGGGAGGACTTTTCACTTTGACCAGGAGAGAGATTGAAGATGGATACAGGCAGCTAATCTAGGGTCTTCGGGTCCGGTTAGCGAGCCAAACCCCAGGCCTAGGCATTTCGGTGCCGACCAAGGGGACCAGAACATGGACTATAGATCCACAAGGACTTCAGCATCGGATTATCGGATTCGGCTGTGATAAAGACTGCATAAGGATAAGGAAGCAACCCAGGTTGGGACGATACAGTCACCTGGCTACAGACTTTGCTGTTTTACATTCTAAACCCTGGTGAGCCAGCGGAAGGGTGAGACTCTGTTGCCTGTTACATTGTTGTGTTTTGCAGTGGTTATGCGTTATATGCTGTTAACTGTTTTGGGAACCAATAAAGCCTTAATATTGTGATTCCCTCACCTGTGTTGTCTGAGTAGTGTTACGCCCACGATTAAGGAGCTCGGGCGTTCAGTTGGGGATGAGCCCTGGTCCACGTTGTCTTTGTAAAGGCGGCTGGGCCTGTGGACGAGAGCACCCACTGACCCCCGGGTCTCCACATGGGTCTTGCTTCAAGTGTGCCGCAAGTGCGGCCGTTAGGTGGCAGATGCAGTAAATCTGCCGCATATGCCGCAATCAGCGAAAAACGTTGATGTGAAAGGGGCCTTACACAAAAAGTAATTAAGTCATAACGTTAAAACAACCTGCTTATTATTGTATCATTCCCCATTGTGCCTGCAAAACAGTTCTGACCCATGGAGGCATGAACTTCACAAGGTCTCTTAAAGCAGGGCCCCCAACCTGCAGCTTGGGAGCCACATGTAGCTGGTGGGCCCATGATGTGTGGCTCTTGGCTGTCTTCATGGTTGGTGCATAAGCATCAAGTCTAGCAAACAGCTATGAAGGGTAGGTCTCCAATTGGTGACTATTGTGAGTAGCTGCACATAGAAGAGCAGATCTGAATGGGGGTAAGGTAGGTGCCCTTGGATCTTGGTATATCGCCTTGGTGTGATTTCTCTGGAAAAGCTTTGGCTGTCATAAAGGTAATGGTAGAATTTTCCAGGAACAATGTGTCGTCGGTCTGAGCTGCCACAAATACCTCAAATCCAAAGTTCACTCTGTACATTTATTGGATCCATCCAACACGTTTTGGAGCCTGCTACGCTCCTTCATCAGGGATGTATGATGTGCGCAGGAGCACAGGGCAGCACACAGCATTCAGGTGCTGATTTGGTGCATTAACTTATGCTTGTCTTACATATAACAACATTACCTAGGAGGGCGGGGTTCATTCTTAACCTACCCTTAAAGTGGATTAAAACTTCATCACTGGGACGGTCCAATTAAGTACCCCCAGCTTAAAGCTACCACAGGTTACTTATCCTCAGTAGCTCATCCAGACAGAAGTAGAGCTGCCTCTAAATCCATCTTCAGTACCCTAGGCTCCATACCATCCAAGCAACAGTTTGAGAAAGGTCCAGAATTGTGGACCGAAAGGTCGTCAGGTCGCATGTTGTTCTTACAGAATAAAAACTTTCACTTTTTGCATTGAAACGCTTCTGAGAGTGCAGTGATTTTCCTCTATATATGACTACGGGTTCTAGCAATCCTTTCACTAGCACCTCAGAACTTTAAATTTGAGTGCACGCCATCCCCACAAGTATTTAGGTATTGATAAAAACATCGTCTGCATCTGTAATGGTGGGTTTACACGTCCCAACATCGGTCCGATATTGTATCCAACGCCGCGGGAGCGCGCTTTTTCTGGGCAGAATTCCAAGATCGCATAGGAGATGTTACACAGCGCGATATCGGCATACAACGTCTCTACGATGTCTACGCCCCCCTTGTACGGCCGACCCAGGAACGACCATTTAACATGGAGAGGATATGGGAAGTTGAACTCCACATCATTGTTGGGCGCTTACACAGCCCGATCCGGCTCCAACCTCCATCCAATATCGGGCCGTTGGAGAGCACGCTCATTCGATCTCCGATATCGGTTTGGCATCGTTCGTGCATCGTATTGGACATTTATACCATACAACGCACGAACGATATCGGGGCCAACGCACAAACCACGTGACTTTTGGTCGGAGTTGGACGCCGATATCGGGACGTGTAAACCCACCATTAATCCAATCTACAGGACGCCTGTGAAAGATCTTGAATTAAAAATGTTGAAGCTCACCTAAGATTTGCTTGGTACTAGAAATAAAATGAGTAAGGAATTTCTAAGAAGTTAGATTTTCGTATTTACAACACGCTGTAAATGAAGCCACTACCCCCAAGTTTATATATCTTTAAGAACATAATTAAGTTAGTGATAAGATTCATTTCTCATCTTAAGCATTAGCTGATTAGTTTTCTAAATTAGTAATCATATTCCTTCACAAACCTATATATTTTCTTTAATTAATTGTTGAGCACACTCTGATAGATGACTTTCTTGATTTGCAATGAACCCCCTACAAGCCTTAAATAACTTATAATTGGTTCCTGTTTAATTGATATTACAATCACATTTAAATTACATATTAATTACTTATTGACTTGAGCACAACATTTTATAGCTGCTAAAGAAATAGTGTTTGGTCTGGACTTGATGTCACCTAAATGAAAGCAAATGTAAAGACAATGTCACCTAATGCAAGAGGGGTTCAGCATTTTCACTCATAGTTCAAATAGAATTTGAGAAATGTCAATCTGGTTGGAAATGTGTAAGTTTTTACATATTTTGATCCAATTGCAATTAGTGAAGAGATTCTGAACTTTATTTTTTAACTCCCCCTTAAAGTCATCATTTTTTTTGCTTTAATGTTTTTCTCCTTGTTTACAAGATCATTAAACTTTTTATTTTTCTGTGGGATGAGATTTAGTTTTGAATAAAATCAATCACTTTACCATATGATGTCCTGACAAACAAGAACACTATAAGTGTGGTGGAAATGGATTTGGAAAGAAAAATAGCAATTCTGCCATTCAATATGCATGAATTACAGCCTGACTGTGCTATTGCTGCCGGGTATATTTGTCTTTAAAACACTACTGTGTTTTTGAGAAAATATAGTTAGAAGATCCTGCCAGTGACCATTGCAGTCATGGGTGGTATAATCAGGTCAGTAGAGCTAGCCTGATTCTTAGACTGGGGTTCCCTGGCTCTCCCTGTTCCTAGAATTACCTCTAAAGGTGAGGATGTCTGGGCTGCCACCCTTGCCCTTTGCTCCTGATCAGCCCTAGGCTAAGACCCTCTCAACTTCACCATGGTCCAGGAAGAACAGTAACTATGACAAAAGAAGGAAAACTCCAAGTAAATACAGCAGGAAGGTTTCAGCACACGCTGCACTAATGTCTTCACAGCTCAAAGTCCATGCAGAGACTAAACTCTATCAACAACATCTGGTGGTGGAAGAGCGAACCATTTAAAGGTCAGGGGCATGGACAGCTTTGTAACCTGACACACACCCTCACCTGAAGAGCCGTAATTAACCATATAATCTGTCAGTAGGATTTTGCTATGTAGATTAAGGACAGAATGCTGTAAAGACCCCGTCACACTAAACAAGATCACTAGCAAGATCGCTGCTGAGTCACAAATTTTGTGACGCAACAGCGACCTCAACAGCGATCTCGTTTTGTGTGACACTTAGCAGCGATTAGGCCCCTGCTGTGAGATCGCTGCTCATTACAAACTGTTCTGGACCATTTTTTGGTCGTCTGGCTCCCACTGGGCAGCATACATCACTCTGTTTGACAGGGACAACAACCAACGATCTCAATACTACAGGTCTGAGAAACAGGGTCCTAACGACCTCCGTATCATTCCGGATTGTTGCTGCGTCACTGGTGAGATCTGACTGTTTGACATCTCACCAGCGATCCCGACAGCGATGCACCAGCGATCTCTACCAGGTCGGATCACTTCTGCGTCGCCAAGTGTGACAGTACCCTAAGAGTTAAAAAAATCTAAACTTCTCTTATTAGATTTATGAAGGCTGTGTGCTATTGTTTACATAATCTAAAGGGTTTATTACACTGTGATTACAATTACAGGACTAGAAACTCACGCACACAGCAGTCTGACACACCCCATGCTGTGATTGATACTTCACAGTTAATGCACAATCTATTTAGAGCCTGGTGTGGGCGACAGCAGCTCTCCCAGCTAAACTACATGCTTAAAACTCAATTCTTTGATAGATTACTGGGTGCAGCTGTTTTGACCCTATGTGGTACATCATTGGATTCAGAATCTCCTTGCCTACATTATGTTGCTGTCAGATTAGGTAGCAAAAACCTGCTAATAGATTCCCTTTCAATAATTTTATTTTGCCTTTGAATGGATGGGGCCCTTGGGGTAAAAACTGGTGAACTTTTGCCTGCATCTTAAGGTCCCGTCACACACATCGACGCTCCAGTGATCCCGACAGCGATAACGACCTGCCGGGATCGCTGGAGTGTCGTTACCTGGTCGCTGGGGAGCTGTCAAACAGGCAGATCTCCCCAGCCATCAGGGACCTGGGAGCCACCTCCCACATCGCTGGAAGCGAAGTTACCAGCGTCCTCCCTGCTTAGCTCAGCCTGTAAGCAGGGAGGAAGCTGGTAACTATGATAAACACTGGGTATCTACTTACTAGCCTGATGAAGAGTCCTTAGCGTCTCGAAAGCTTGCTTTACTTTCTCTTACCATTTTTTCAGTTAGCCATTAAAAGGTATCAACCACTGAAGACTCTTGAATTCCTGCTGGATATTCGTTGGCAACTTCCGGGATGTGCTTGATGCATGGACTTAGCTGCCATATGTTTCCAAAAATATATATCATTGCATGCTGTGGATCAGCTAGCCGAGACTCCTCTGCTTTCTGTGGACTTATACTCCTCGTGTAGCATCCTGAGCCGCTGAACCTGTACCTGTACTTAGTGCCCTATACCTGTATATGCAGTAAACTCTGCTTTGCTGTTTGTGCATAATCTCAGCTCTGATATGCTCCTTTACTATATTTCCAAAGCTTTGTTTCTGAGCAAATCAAGAAGCTACAGCAATGCCCTGGATATTGTATTCTGAGTTATAAAATGTATGAATCTGCGTCGGTATTTACACCTGAATGTAAGACCTTTGTCTTTGCAAATTCATTTCTACTGTTCCTTTTGTACAAGCTTACTGTTACTCCAGTCCCCTCTAGTGGTCCGGCCATGAAGCTGAACCAGATCGGAACATGGACATTGTTCTGCACATGCCCCAAATGTGCAGGGAACTAGTAGGGGACTACAACACAGCTATGATAATTATCTTTACTAATATTGTTTTTATTAATCATAATGATCATTTATTATTCAAAAGTTTAATTAAAAATTTGTGTGATTTTTCTTTCTGTTATGATTTTCTTTTTTCATTTAAATTACACTGGAATACTTTATTAACCTGGGAAAGGGTTGTACGAGGAGGGGACTGAAGAGCTGAGTTCTATCCACATGCAGCAGCTGTTGTTCGCTGATAACTAGCCTCGGTCTCTAAGGCTAGGGTCACATTAATGTTAACAGGGGGGTCGCGCTAAAAACATAGGTTTCTCCCATCGCCTTCCACGACAGCATTGGAGGATGTCGTCCACGCCCTATTGGGGGACAGGAACACAGAGAGGTTAAAAGCCCCTCCCCTTCCTCCGTACTCCAGTGTCTTCCTGTCCCCCTTGGGGCATGGAGAGGTTCCAGTGCTGTCAGGCCGGCAGGGGCAGCATTTGGGTGAACTTACGGCCAGGCCAGAGATGGGCGTCGGGGGCGTCCTCCTCCTCCTTCTCGGGGCTCCCATATGGGACCTGGCGGCCTTCCTGCGTCCTCCGGGGCAAAGCAGGCCGTTTTCAGAGCGCCGGAGGCCTGTCTCAGCTCTCCGGCGTCTCCCTCCTCCAGCTGCGGTCCCGGGAGCGCGCGCCGAGAGTGCCGCGACGTCACTTCCGGTTTCGGGTGACGTCACTTCCGGTTTTCGGCCGGCGGCTCCTGTGCGCGCGGTGACTGCTTGGGCGCGGCTCCAGGGACCCAGCAGGCCTATCGCACGCGTTTGCCTGCGGCCAGTGACCGGGAGGAGGGAGGGAACAGCTGTTCCACGTTGGGGGCACGGTGCTTAGAGATAAGTACCCGCCGGAAGACTACACCCAGGTAAGGAGATCCCTGAAGATGGAGGGTGGTAGATCTTCCTCCTCTGCCTCTGCAGAGCCCAGCGTTCCCCCAGCTCCTGTAAGTGTATTGGGGGTGGTCACTGCGGTCAGGGGCTTAGATCCCTTCACTCACTCTGGGTCCCCTTCTCCCCCTTTTTCTATAGGGAGACAAGGGCCCCCCTGTTAAAAGCAGCAAAACCCCATCCAGAAAATGTGGCATCTGCGGCATGAAACTTCCTTCTTCCTACAAAAAGAAGTTGTGTCAGCCATGTACGGACGGTGTGGTCAGGGAAGAATCCCCGTCCCTGCTTGAGGAACTCCGGTCCATGGTTAGACACGAAGTTCAAGCGGTTAGACAGGAGGTACAGGCTTCTATCTCAGCCTTGCCAGGTTTTGCTGCAGCATCCAGGCCTTCCCCTCCAAAAAAGAGGAAGCTCCAGGACTGTGAGTCGATGGCTTTCATGGCAGCTGTCCAGAGCTCTGCGTCTGAGGACGGCGAGGATGTTGCCTCTGTTGCCTCTGCACAGGCACGAGATTCTGGACACTACTATTTTTCCTCTGAGTCCATGGGAGAATTGCTGGACGCTGTCCGTAGCACCATGGGAGTTGAGGAGGTCGAACCCCCTTGTTCAGTGCAGGACGCCATGTTCGGTGGCTTGAGGGCTAAGCGGCAGGTGGGCTTCCCTGTCCATGAGGTCATCCGGGAGCTCATCCAGCGGGAGTGGGAGTTGCCAGAAAATAGGCTGATCACCCCTTCCGAGTTAAAACAGCGGTTCCCCTTGGAGGGTGCTGACTTTCTCGGGGACGTTCCGAAGGTGGACATCCAGGTGGCCAGGGTGGCGAAAAAGACCGCCTTACCGTTTGAAGATTCCTCCCAGTTGAAGGACCCCCTCGATCGTAAGATGGAGAGTGTTCTCAAAAAATCCTGGGAGGCGGCCGCTATGTCTTTGAAGGTGAACATTTCATCGACATGTGTGGCCAGATCACTCTTTAGGTGGATCTCCTAGCTGGAAGATCACATCCTGCAGGGTACTTCCAGGGAGGAGCTGTTGGATTCCGTTCCACTTCTAAGACGTGCTACAGGCTTCCTGGCTGATGCCTCGGCGGAGTCAGTCCGCATTGGCGCCAGGTGCGCAGTGTTGTCCAACACAGCTCGCAGAGCTGTGTGGCTTAAGATGTGGAATGGGGATGTCACGTCTAAACTTAAGCTGTGTGGCATCCCTTTTCAGGGGTCTTATGTCTTTGGTCCGGCATTGGATGACATCTTGGAAAAGGTGTCAGACCGGAAAAAGTGTCTCCCGGAACAGAAGCCCTTTCGGAAGCAGTCCTTTCGGGCCGAGCGTAGCCAGCCCTCCCAGTATAGGGGGAAGGGGAAGTCCGGTCGCTGGGCTTACCAGAAAGGTGACAAAAACCGTAATATCTTGCTCCCCCAGCACCGAAGTCAGGGGGCGGGGGGCCAGCCGGGCTCTAAGCAGTGACGCCGGGCCCATTGCGGGGCGGCTCTTGAGGTTTCTTCCCCAATGGGAAGCAATCTCCTCATGCCCGTGGATCCTCTCGACCATTCGGGAGGGTCTGCGGTTGGAATTCGAAAGTCAGCCCCCTCAATGTCTGCGGATCACTCCCCTTCCTCTAGGGGACTCTCGCACACTGTTTTTGTCGGGTCTGCAAGACCTGTTAGGTTCCGGCGTGGTGTCTCCGGTCCCTCCGGGAGAAGTGGGCCAGGGGCACTACTCCAGGTTGTTTGTGGTACGAAAACCCTCCGGGGCGCCCCGTATCATCTTCAATCTGAAACTTCTCAATCGTCATGTTCTTTACAGGCGATTCAAGATGGAATCTGTCCGCTCGGCGATTCCCCTGATTGGTCAGGATTACATGATGGCCACCATCGACCTCCAGGACGCGTACTATCACGTCCCCATTCACCCATCTCACAAACGCTTTCTGCGCTTTGCGATCTCCGGGGCAGGTGGGACGGGCCATTATCAGTTCAATGTGCTGCCGTTCGGGATCTCGTCAGCCCCCAGGGTTTTCACCAAACTCATGGGGGAGGTGATAGCATTCATCCAGTCCCAGGGCTTATGCGTGATTCCCTATCTAGACGACATGCTGGTAGTGGCACCTTCGGCAGAGGTCCTGCGCACCCATGTGTCCAGAACTTTAGAGATTCTTCAGGGTCTAGGGTGGGTGCCCAATCTTCGGAAGTCGGAACTGGTTCCGGCGACCCGCCGTCAATTTTTGGGAGTCTTGCTGGACTCCTCCAAACAGACCTCGTTCCTTCCTGTCGCACACCGGCTTCTGCTCCGCGACAAACTGACCCGCTTCCGGGCTCGGGAGTCTCCCACCTTGCGGGAGGCGATGTCCCTGTTGGGGTCCATGACGGCCTGCATTCCATCAGTGGCTTGGGCTCAGGCTCATTCCCGTCTGCTTCAGGAACACATTCTGTGCTCCTGGGACAGGCGCCAGGATTCCCTGAACTCTCGGGTCCAGACCCCGGGGCGGGTGGTGGCCTCCCTTTCCTGGTGGATGAATCCCGGGAACCTCCGGACGGGGGTGGCCTGGCTGCAGGCTCCAGTAACCACCGTAACTACGGATGCCAGCGGGTCCGGTTGGGGAGCGATGGTGGATCGCGTGCCGTTCCAGGGGGTTTGGAGTCTCTCAATCAGTCGTCAATCTTCGAACTTCGGGAACTTCTAGCGGTGGAGGAGACTCTTCATGCTGCAGTTCACATCCTACAAGGGCGTCACGTCAAGGTTCTGTCGGACAATGTGACTACGGTTGCCTTTTTGCGCCACCAAGGTGGTACTCGGGGCATCCACTTGCAGGTGCTCGCAAGACGAATATTTTCCTGGGCAGAACGCCATCTTCTCTCCTTGTCAGCTGTTCATCTGAGGGGAGCGGACAATGTACAGGCAGATTTTTTGAGCCGCACGGAGGTCCACCCTGGCGAATGGAGCCTCCATCCGGCCGTGTTTCGCTCTCTTACGGACAGGTGGGGAGTCCCATCAATCGACCTGTTTGCATCGGGAGCAAATGCCAAAGTGCCAACATATTTTTCCCTGAGTCGGTCGGACCATCCTCTGGGGCTGGACGCCTTCGCCCATCGCTGGGACTTCCGGTTGGTGTATGCATTTCCTCCGATCCCGCTGCTCCCCAAGACGTTGCAGAAGATTCGGGTGGAGGGGGTGACGGCTATCCTGGTGGCTCCCCTGTGGCCCAAACGGGCATGGTACGGCGCTATCCAAGACCTGTGCCTGGAGGGTCCGATTCGGTTGCCCCACAACCTCGACCTGCTATCCCAGGGTCCTCTGTTTCACCCGGACCCTCAGTGGCTCAATCTGGCGGCCTGGCTGTTGAGGTCGAGATCCTGACGGCCAAGGGCCTCTCCCAAGCAGTAATCCGCACGCTTCAGCAGAGCAGGAAGCCCGTGACGAACGCCATTTACGGGAAGGTTTGGAAACTCTTTCTGTCCTGGTGTGCTCCTTCCATTCCGGATATCCATCATCCTAATGTGGCTCTCATTTTGGATTTTTTTGCAGCGAGGCTTGGATTTGGGCCTTCAGCCGAGCACCCTTAAGGTCCAGGTTTCAGCTCTCAGTGCCGTATTTGATCAGGATCTTGCTGCCCATCGATGGATCAAACGATTTTTTTACCTCTGCTTGTAGACTGCGTCCCAGGCTTCGGCCTTTCGTCCCTTCGTGGGATTTGAACATTGTTCTTCAAGGGCTTTCTCAGGATCCCTTTGAGCCTTTGTCTACTGCTTCCCTTCCATCTCTCTCGCACAAGACGGCATTTTTGGTGGCCATTACTTCGGCCAGGCGAGTTGGGGAGCTGCAGGCGCTCTCGGTCCGGGCGCCTTACCTCGTGGTTTCCGATGATCGCATTACGCTTCGGTTGGATCCTTTCTTCCTAAGGTTGTGTCGGATTTCCATCGGTCCCAGGAAGTGGTGCTCCCGTCCTTTTGTCATTCTCCTGCTAACGCGGCTGAAGCCGTGTTTCACACCTTGGATGTGCGTCGGTCTGTCCTCCACTATCTCCAAGTGACCGCTTCCTGGAGGTTGGATCAGAACCTGTTTGTTCAGCATTTTGGGAAAAACAAAGGGAAGAAGGCTTCCAAGGCTACCATCGCTTCCTGGATCAAGCAGGCGATCTGTTCGGCCTACGTCGCTCAAGACCTTGCTCCTCCGGTGGGGTTCAAGGCTCATTCCACTCGGGCTGCTGCTACATCCTGGGCGGAGCGGGCTGGAGCTTCATCTGAGCAGATATGCAGAGCGGCTACATGGTCGTCCCTCCACACCTTTTCTCGCCACTATAGGTTAGATCTGTCCTCTAGTCGGGATCTGTCCTTTGGTAGGAAAGTCCTACAGGCAATTGTCCCACCCTGAGGAGTATCGGTGGTATTCCTCCAATGCTGTCGTGGAAGGCGATGGGAGAAAACTGAATTAGTCCTTACTGGTAATTCCTTTTCTTGGAGCCTTCCACGACAGCATCAGTTCCCCCCCCTTATTGTCGGTATTTGGATCCGGTTATATCAGGTAATCCATGTCTTCAGGTGATCTTGGTAATACACTGGAGTACGGAGGAAGGGGAGGGGCTTTTAACCTCTCTGTGTTCCTGTCCCCCAATAGGGCGTGGACGACATCCTCCAATGCTGTCGTGGAAGGCTCCAAGAAAAGGAATTACCGGTAAGGACTAATTCAGTTTTTGGTAGCCCTGGCCCCTGACGCCTTGTTACCGCCATGGTAATACGGTGTGAGCGCTGCCAATGCTTACCTATAGAGACGCGTCCCCAAGCGCAGATCAAAAGCTGGCATCTGAGTGCCGGAGTTTGAAATCTCACCGCTTTTTCCTAGCGCGACTAAAGATGCTTTCAAAAGCGTCTTTTCTTGCGTTAGGAAATAATGAGAGATTTCAGTCAGATGCCAGCGTTTGAGCCGCGCTACGGGCTGCGCCTCCATAGGTAAGCATTGGCAGCGTTAACGTGGCGCTACCATGGCGGTAGCACCATGTATATGCTACCAAAACCTTTGTTTTTAACGCTACCCCACGAGCATGGCTGCAAAAGTTAATGTGACCCAGCCTAACAGCCACGGCTACAGCCAAGTTCCAGTGGCACTGTTAGCCATTTAAATGCCACTGTCAATTTCTGACCCAAAGCATACTGCCAAACTAGTTACAAACTGGCTTAAGGAGTGTTTTGGAGTGACCATCAGAAAGCCCTGATCTCAAACCTGTTGAAAAGTTATGGGCAAAGCTGAAAAGGCAGGTGCGATCAAGGTGACCTACAAACATGGCTCAGTTACACCAGTTCTGTTAGGAGGAACTTCTAACATTTCTGCTATCTCTCTGATGATTTCTTCTCTTTTAAGTGTAATGGTGGTCTGTTTCACCTCAACTGAGAGCTTCTTTGACCACATATTGTGTGTTCAGAGCCACAGCTTCCAAATGCAAATGCCACACCTGGAATCAGCTCCAGACCTTTTACCTGCTTAATTGATAATGGATTAGTCCATACAGCCCATTAAAGAGCTTTTGAGATAATTGTCCAATTACCTTTGGTCCCTTGAAAAAGAGGCACCTATATATTGTATTAAAGAACTGCAATTCCTAAATCCTTACTCCAATTAAAATGTGAATACCCTCAAATTAAAGCTGAGAGTCTGCACTTTAAGCCCATATTGATTATAACTGTATCTTGAATATGTTTGGTAAACTGGTATATGCCAAAACCTGTGTCACTGTCCAAATATTTCTGACCTAACTGTACATCTTTTAAACTTGCTTTGGTTATCGGGTCTCTGTACTAAACTTGGTTCTGTTACCTTGTCTGTGTAGTAAATTTGATTCTGTTTACATATTTATGCAGTAAGCCTGGTTCTGGTACCATACCTATTTAGTAAACTTGGTTGTGGTACTATATTTATCTAATAGGCTTGGTTCCAGTACCATATCTATGTAGCTGTAACATCTATCTGAGGCCACACAAACCCTGACACCCTTTAACCCCTATATACGGATTTGGATTTACAATGGGGTCCACTGGATTGCTACTCACAGAAGATTTGCTGTCCAGAAATGAGAACCAAAGGCAGGAATGGTCGCCAAACAAGGTCTAAGGCCAAGGGTCACATAAAGGAATAAATCATGATCTGTAGGAGTAGTCAAAAATCATAAGCTGAAAAAAACCCAAGAAACAGTGATATCACACAGGACTGAGCCAGTGAGGTACTAAACTAAATGGCAGCTTCTAACAGTAAGCTGCAAGCTTTAGTGGGGTGTGGTGCTTTTCAATAAGCTGAAGCAAGCAGCTGATGACTTCAGCCACACAGCACAGACACCCATTCTGTAAGACTGGAAAGTACTGCAGGTCTCAGCCACTATAACCTTAATGAATGGGCAGAGTCTGCATGCCCAGAGTTTTTGGATCTGACATTTCTTTTACCACCAGTACTGCCCATAGAGTGAATATGACGACATCTGATGACAGAAGCAGACCTTGCAGGAGCAGGTTCTGGTGGAGATGTGATAGTAGTAAGCTTAGTTCAAGTATTGTATGCTTGATTACAGTTTTGCATCTATGTAGTAAGGCTGGTTTCACACTAGCGTTTGTGTCTGCATGTGGAGGGCATGCAGACGCAAATGCAGTGCAAACGCAGCCATACTGATGTAAACGCAGCAGAGAATCTCCGCATGCGTTCACATCAGTATGGTGCCCGGCCAGCCAAACAGTTGGTCTCGGCGGCGGCCGGGAGGCGGAGATCAGCGTGGGAGTTCTCCTCCCAGCCGCCGATGATCTCCCGACGGTGTCGGCGCGAGAAATTGTCAGCGCGGGAGATTCAAACAGCTGTCAGATCAGCTGTTTCTTCAAAGCTCCGCGCTGACACCATGCGAGATTAGCGCCACCCGTGCTCCAGCTGATCTCCCGGTGACCGCCGCTTATCTCCCGGGAGATCATCGGGGGCCTCCGGGAGAGATTTCAATGTGATCGGCAGCGTTCTCCTGTGCTGTCATGCGGAGGACACTGTGGATCCATTGAGATCCGTGCAATTCTTGTGCGCTTGCGGGTGCTTGCTGATAAAGCAAGCGCCCGTGAACGCACAAAAAATGCAACAATGCAGCCAAACACAGGTACCATGCCTTCCCATGTTAAACATAGGAACGCAGTGCGCATGCGTTTGGCTGCGTTCGGAACGTTTGCTTTCCGAACGCTAATGTCAAACCAGCCTAAGCTTGGTTCTGATATTGTATGCTTGGTTCTTGTATCGTATATACAGTCATATGAAAAAGTTTGAGCACCCCTCTTAATCTTACTAATTTTTTTTTTATTAAAATTGTTTTTTTGCAACAGCTATTTCACTGTGATATATGTAATAACTGATGGACACAGTAATATTTCAGGTTTGAAATGAGGTTTATTGTACTAACCAAAAACGTGAAATATGCATTATTTCAAAATTTGACAGGTGCAAAAGTATGGGCACCCTTCTGATTTTCATGATTTGAATACTCCTAACTACTTTTTACTGACTTACTGAAGCAATAAATTGGTTTGGTAACCTCATTGAGCTTTGTACTTCATAGCCCGGTTTATCCAATCATGAGAAAAGCTATTTCAGGTGTCCACTTGCAAGTTGTTCTCCTATTTGCATCTTCTCTGAGGAGTGGCATCATGGGCTCCTCAAAACAGCTATCAAATGATCTTAAAAAAAAGATTGTCCAACATAGTTGTTCAGGGAAGGATACAAAAAGTTGTCTCAGAGATTTAACCTGTCAGTTTCCACTGTGAGGAACATAGTAAGGAAATGGAAGACCACAGGGACAGTTCTTGTAAAGGCCAGAAGTGGCAGGCCAACAAAAATATCAGAAAGGCAGAGAAGAAGAATGGTGAGAACAGTCAAGAACAATCCACAGACCACCTCCAAAGACTTGCAGCATCATCTTGCTGCAGATGGTGTCACTGTGCATCGGTCAACAATACAGCGCACACTGCACAAGGAGAAGCTGTATGGGAGAGTGATGTGAAAGAAGCCGTTTCTGCATGCACGCCACAAACAGAGTTGCCTGAGGTATGCAAAAGCACATTTGGACAAGCCAGTTTCATTTTGGAAGACGGTCCTGTGGACTGATGAAACAAAGATTGAGTTGTTTGGTCATACAACAAGGCGTTATGCATGGCGCCACAAAAACACAGCATTCCAAGAAAAACACTTGCTACCCACTGTCAAATTTGGGGGAGGGTCCATCATGCTTTGGGGCTGTGTGGCCAACGACGGCACCGGGAATCTTGTTAAAGTTGAGGGTCGCATGGATTCCACTCAGTATCAGCAGATTCTTGAGAATAATGTTCAAGAATCAGTGTCAAAGTTGAAGTTACGCCGGTGATGGATCTTTCAGCAAGACAATGATCCAAAACACCGCTCCAAATCTACTCAGGCATTCATGCAGAGGAACAATTACAATGTTCTGGAATGGCCATCCCAGTCCCCAGACCTGAATATCATTGAACATCTGTGGGATGTTTTGAAGCGGGCTGTCCATGCTCGGTGACCATCAAACTTAACTGAACTGGAATTGTTTTGTAAAGAGGAATGGTCAAAAATCCCTTCATCCAGGATCCAGGAACTCATTAACAGCTACAGGAAGCGACTAGAGGCAAAAGGTGAATCTACTAAATATTAATGTCACTTTTCTGTTGAAGTGCCCATACTTTTGCACCTGTCAAATTTTGAAATAATGCATATTTCACATTTTTGGTTACTACAATAAACCTCATTTCAAGCCTGAAATATTACTGCGTCCATCAGTTATTACATATATCACAATGAAATAGCTGTTGCAAAAACCCAATTTTAAACAAAAAAAAAACCCAGTAAAATTAGGAGAGGTGCCCAAACTTTTTCATATGACTGTATGTAGTATGCTTGTTTCTGATACAATATGCTTGGTACTATATCTAGTATTCTTTTTTTTTTTTTACGATACCTATGTAGTAAATTTGGATCTGACATTCTATGCTTGGTTTTCCTATCTGTATCTGTTATTCGGCTGACCTCAATCCAGCATCAAACCATACTGCCTTCCTTTGCAGTAGCCCATGCTGAGGGCTTTTCAGTTAGGCCATCAGACTCCTTTGACATTATCTCACTGGGCATTTTAAGGTTGGCTCAGGTAGAGGTCAGGTGCCAACATATTAAGTAACATGGTTCACAGTTGCTTCAAGCTTCTAATGGTGGGGTTACACGTCCCGATATCGCGGCGATATCGGATGCAACGTCGCGGAGCGCACATTTTTTGAGCGCTTTTCCCGATATCGCATCGGCGGTTTACACGCTGCGATATCGGGAAACAACGTCCCTCCGATGTGTACGCCACCAACCCAGTAACGACCATTTAACATGGGAGTTAATGGTGAGGTGCGAGTACAGATCGGAGTTGGGCTGTCACACGCTGTGATGCGGTACAACGGCCTTGCGATATCGGGAGTTGAATAGCTCTGCTATTCAACTCCGATATCATTTTGGCATCGTTCCAGCATCGCGTTGTACACTGAAACAGTACAACGCGCACACGATATCGGCTCCAACTCGCGACCCACGTGACTTTTTGTCGGAGTTGGGTCGGAGTTGGACGCGATATCGCGCGTGTAAACCCACCATTAGAGTTCTTTTTCACTTGTCTCTGCTCCTGGTGTCTAATCATCCACCTCAGCTCAAGTTACTAACTTATTGCAACTGTCCTTGGACCTGTTCACACGTAGTCTCTGCAATCAAGTTAACATCTCCTGAAGTGAGTTTCCTGTTTCCATATTCTTAACTTATTTCCTATGGCTATCCATCTCCTTGCTACATGTCACAGTTTTTCATACATTGCTGCAAATAAACTATTACCCTGGTTGAATATACAAGACTGCATTTCAGTCACTGCTACTCATGTGTATAACCATTGCCTTGCTGGCAGATACTTGACTGCATTCCTAGAATGACTTTCTTTTCAGAATATACCATCAATTTCTTATATAATTGCTGTTTCTGTGTATCCATACATCTTCCACTGCTACATCTGTGTTACCCTCTCTGCTTATTTGTTGGCTGCCAGCACAACCTGCTACTCTAGTCCTTGCTGACGACTTGTCGTCAGTCAAGACCTGCTCCACTGCAGGTCATTTTGTTCAACCTGACCTATGGCTTAGGGAATCCACCTCATCAATAGATGTTCATGGTCTTGATGCAATTATGTAGCCAGAGTTAAGTAGGTTAAGGATGGACCACCATTCTTTGGCTGATGGTGTGCACCCCCCCTCCAACATAAAATTTGTCTTCCAGCCCCAGGGCTTCTACATATTTTCCTAATGTATTCCACCTCAGATCAGTGTTCTCTCCCAGAGACTGATGATGTTATTCTGTACATCTTAGATGGAAAGAACACCACAATACTAGAACCCACTTGACTTCCACTGCATCACTCGTACATTTAGCGCAATGAACTCTAGAGTAATATTCCATCTGTCACTATAGCCATGGCCTCTGGCTTCATCCGCCACCCTGGCATTCATTGTATCTACATATTCATTCCCACCCCTGGTTTGAATCATTCTTTCCTTAATTAACAATTAAAAAAAAAAAAACTCTAATAAAGAATAAAAAAAAAAAAAAGAAAAACTCTCAGTTCTAGATACATTCAGCCTGTGAGCTGCGGAATCTCTAAGCTGAATATTATATTACACAGTCATCAGGATCATTTTACTTTTCTCCATTACTTATGCCAGTACAAATTTGTAATATTGTAGAAAGCAGGGCATATGGACTGAGCTGGTACCGCACTGTCTGCTACATATTCCCCTATATTTTCTCTGCACTGAACTGGCTTGGAAACATAACATTTTGCAGAGACAGATGGACGTTCCCAAACCAAATGAATGAATAAATGTACAACCGCCAGGTTGTTATTGGCACTGAAAGTTGGACCGGTCTGCTCTAGTTTTCTTAAAGGGAAATTGCAGATTTCATAAAAAATGTAGGATCCTACCCCAAAAAGATACATTTATTTGGAATCCTTGGTATCTATGGTGAGAAAAGATGGATTTCCTCTTTTTTAAGGCAAAATAGCCCCAAATGTGTTGAATAAAAAATAATAATCTTCCCGCACATTTGCAGCTCCTCCTCGCTGAGTGCTGCCTTCCCTGACGATCTTGTGACAGAGTACTAGCATGGCCACCGGACCACAACCTGTGAATCTTTCTGCTCAACTTTACTGTTGAGATATGGAAATCTTTTTTCTATGTTGTTGCTGATGATAACATCAGCTGATGATGACCCATCCAGAATAAGTACCACCTACTGAATATATTGCCATGAATATATGATTAACTGTCATGTAGTTTGTGACAGTTACCATCTTTGGATATAGCCAAGGACAGGTATCTGTACATAACGAAGTTAAAGGGGTTTTCGACTACTAGGACAACAACCCTTTCTCAATCACTATGTTTCCCCCATGTAAAATAACAAGACTAAAGGTACCGTCACACGCTGCAATATTGCTAGGCAATTTAACTGGCAATTTGCTGGTTGCAGTGAAATCATGGACACATTGTTACATTTGTACACAGCAACAAAATAGAACAATGTCTCCATGATTTCACTGCAACCAGTAAGTTGCAAGTGAAATTGCCTAGCAATACTGCCGTGTGACGGTACCTTTACGCTCACCAAAGGTGTCAGCACTGGCTCTCCTGGAGCTTGTGTTATATAACAATGGGCAACTTCACTGTACGCTCTTTCAGACAAATTAGACAACTAGAGAAATTGAGAGGCTAGACTCAGCTCTAAAGGTGGCTTTACACGCTTCAATTGCGTTCCGATATCGCAGTTCAAAGGCGCGGGAGCGCGCATTTAGTGCACGTTTCTCCTGCATCGCATTGAATGTTTACACGCTGCGATATCGGAATACAAGGTCTGTGCGATGTCTACGCCCACCAACCCAGGATCGCATACTTAACATGGGAGTGAATGGGTGACGTTTCAAATCGCATCGTAGTTGGGCGTTTACACAGCACGATCCGGCTTCAATCGCTATGCAATATCGGAGCATTGAATAGCACGCTCATTCAATCCCCGATATCGCGTTGACATCGTGCCTGCATCGTATTGGACGTTCACACCATACAACGCAGGCACGATTTCGGCTCCGACGATTGAACCACGTGACTTTTGATTGAAATCGTACTACGATATCGCGACGTGTAAACCCGCCATAACATAATCCGGATGTCAATTACATTCAAAGAAGGGGACAGTGAAATTGCCACTGATTGGTCGCAGGGATCACATGACATGACAATGTCACGTGTGCCCCGGGAGAGCAAGACGTCACAAGCAGTAGACGTATGTGTTATTATTTTACAAGCAAGAATCATGGTGACTGAGGAGGAGTGTCTGAGCAGTGGACAACTCTTTAAATGCCTAATGCACTCAAGTGCTGAGCTGCGATAGAAGTAGATTATCTTATTGCAGTAAAATATCGTGCCAGCCCAGTCTGCAATAATATATAAGATGTGTAACTAAACTATCCCAAAAGATGGGCAAGAACTTAAGACTGATCAATAGAGATGAGCGAATGCATTTGAATGGAATTAAACTCTACTCATATTTAACAACAATCCGTATTTGCTAAAATCTTGAATTTTTTAATTCACTTCTGAGTGTATGTAGCAAGGTAGCAGCTCCTTGTCTCAATTTCTATGAACTGTTTTGGGCCATCAAAAGGATAAAAAATAAAAATATCCTTATTCTTACCTTACTGCTCACTTCTCTGGTCCGTCTGCAACTCATCCAGTCCTTGCCACAGCTTCTCATCCTCCGACATTTGCGATGGAATCTTCGGACCTCTCACACTGTGCCCGATTTCCAGCTGTCATGGTGCCCAGGTGTGGTTCAAGCGTGTGGAAGGTCAATGGCCTCATCATAGTCGAGGCTAATAGCAGCATCTCACAAGTGCCATGACAGCTGGAAGCCAGGCACAGTGTGAGCGGCCCGAAGATTACATCATTAGTGGTGGGGAATAAGAAGATGGAGTCAGAGTCAGACAGGTGGGGATGAGTAGTGGAGGGACCATAGCAATGAATGGAGGGATTGTAGCGGTGAGCGAAGGGTGAGTATAAATGTATCTGTATACATTATATTTATCATGCTCTGGAGGTTTAGGGGGTCAGGCTCTGCCACCCTGTGCCCTGGAGGATAATGGGTAAATGTAGGTACCCCGTGCTGATATTAGGAAAAAATAAAACAATAATATATATAAATTTATATATAAATGTTTTGTGTGAAATGCAAAAGTGTAATATGTAGATGTAATTATGTGGCTACCTAGCGGCTGAGTTGGAGACTGCTTCCCAGGTACTCTTTAGTAGGAAGGGAGTTAAGGTTTACTCAGCACATCCATTAGAGGTAGGGTTAGGATTTAGAAAATAGGTTGCAGCCATGATGTCATATGCAGAAAGTAAGTGAGAAGAGGAGAGTACACAGCTTGATTAATTTGGACAGACCCTCAGGGCCAACCCAGGACTCCAGTTACATAACGAATACAAGGTGAGATGGGTAATGCTATCCAACCTCCATGTAGGACTCATCAGAGAATGACCCACCCAAAAGCCAGCGACTGTTTTCCCTCCAGTACCAGCAGCAGCCACTATTTAACATAACCCTAAGTGAAATGACTTGTAGTGAAGACTTGGTGACCAAACTTTGTGACCTTATTCTGCACTTTACTGTTCTTCAGCATGAAAATTTCGGTGGGTGGGACAAGATGCCATTCATGGGTCACTGTATGAAGAAATCGTGTTTTTTTGCAGTGTTAGATGTTGGAGCTGGAGAGTAACGGTACCAGTACCTGTGAATTCGTCTGCATTAAATTGTCAAGTCTATATGAATCATTGAATCCCTGTAACGTTGAAGATCAGTGCCTGCGATGTCACTGCTTGGCAGGAGTTGAGTGATGTTACAAGCAAAAGACGGTTTTATAAGAATCTGGACTCTGTCTCTGAATTGTCCTTAAAAAGATGTGACCGTGAACAAATCCTGGAGGGGCCATAGCATGGACTTCCACCAGGGCCCTGTATGGCACCGGGGATCACCCCGGGCCCGTGACTACAGTCCCGCACCACCTCTGCAACAAAGGGACCCTAGAACACAATAAGGGACATTACATAATTTCTCTGAATTTCCTGGGTAAATCTGCACAAACAAATTAGAATTTCATTCATGAAGAGAAGGTCCAAATTCAATTTTAAATTTAATGCATTTAAAACTAGCACATAAATTTGGTTGTGCCAGAGGCCTCTCATGCAGCCATTCAGATCTATTGCTTTCCAATGAGGAGGGTCAACACCCAAAAACATTTGTCTGTAAATAGAGATTTGAATTTGTCTGTTATCCTAAGGGTCCCGTCACACTTGGCGACAATCCAGCGATCCCAACAACGATACGACTTGGTAAGGATTGCTGGAGCGTCGCTACGCGGTCGCTGGTGAGATGTCAAACAGTCAGATCTACTGAGACGCAGCAATGATACGGCAACCCGTACAACGACCTCGGCGGTTGTTGGGACCCTGTCACACAGCAGCTAGTCTGACGACTCAGACCTACGTGGCTGAGTTCTGAGTCACCAACAAGGTCGTTAAGGCGTCAGACACAGTGGGAGCCCGACAATCAAAAAATGGTACAGGCAATTTCGACACGATCGGTGATCTCACTGCGGGGGCCCGGTCGCTGCTACATGTCAAACATAGCAAGATCACTGGCGAGGTTGCTGTTGCATCACAAAACCTGTGACGAAACAGCGATCTCGCTAGTGATCTCGCTAGGTGTGATGGGGGCTTTAGTCATGTGACAAGGCGCTCCTTAAAGAATCAATATTGACTTTTTGGATTGCTTCTTCCAATAGGTGTTGAAGTCCTCTTTCTCTACGAACAAGGAATTTGCAAAAATTACAATAAGAAATTCCTTTTTGTTAGAAGATTCCTTGACGATGAGCTGGATGTAATACTGCCGAGACCCCAATGGAGAAGCAGAAGTTGAGTGTTCAATTGTGACAGCATATGGAAAATAACACTTTACCCAAATGCTAAGGAAACTAGCGAGCTTGCTGTGTAATGGTGGAGTTGGAAGGGACCTGCTGGGTCATCTGGTCCACCCCCTGCTCAATGCAGGATTCACTAAATCATCCCAGACAGATGTCTGTCCAGCCTCTATGTGAAGACTGCCATTGAAAGAGAACTCACCACATTTTTCTAATATCTAAAATCTGTGTCTCTTCCCATTCAGTTTCATCCCATATCTTCTAGTCTTTCCTTCTGTAAATGAGGATAAAGCTGATCCCTCTACAGTGTGACAGCCCTTGAGATATTTAAAGACAGATGTTAAGTCTCTTCTTAGTCTTCTTTTTTGCAAGCTTAACATTTCTAAATAATGTAATCATTCCTCCATAGGACATGGTTTGCAGACCGGTCACCATTCTGGTTGCTCTTCTCTGAACTTGATCCAGTTTGTTGATGTATTTTTAAAATGTGGTGCCCAAAACTGGACACAGTATCCAGATGAGGTCTCTGACCACACAGGAGTAGAGGGCGCTAATAACGTTACGTGATCTAGACAGCTGGCTACTGTTAATACATCCCAGAATAAGCATAGTGTTTGCCTTTTTTGCTGCTGCATCACACTGTTGACTCATGATCAGTCTGTGATCTATCGGTATACCCATGTCTTTTGCACATGTGCTGTTGCTTAGCTCTATTCCTCCCATTCTGTATATGTTTTTTTCATTTTTCTTGTTAAAGATCAAGATGATGGGCCCCCTGGCAGGGCCATTTGTCACCAGGTCCCACAATTTACAGCCCAGAGCAGTTGTGCAGTCTACCTCCATGGCAGATACATCACTGACAGGTACACCTTATATCTGCCTTTCAGTATAGATAATAAATATGTTTCCTATTTAAAGCTGCCCATCTACTAAAGGGAATCTATCACCAGGTTTTTGGAACCCCATCTGAGAGCAGCATGATGTGGGGCAGAGATCCTAATTCCAGTGATGTATAACTTACTGGGCTAAGTGCTGCAGTTTTTATAATATTACTCCTTTATCTGCTGCATATCTCTAATGATGAGCTCTGTATAATCCTACCCACATCAGTGACTGACAGCTTGCTGTGTACACTGTGCATAAATAGTAAGTGGTGGGGGCGGGGTTATACCGAGCTCATTAATTTAGAAGACTACATAGCAACAGGTTTACTAGTCCTCTAGTGATAATCTCCTGCTGATAAAACACTGATTTTATCAAAACTGGGCAAGCAGCCTAATAAGTGATACATTGCTAGAATCAGGACCTTATTCTCTATGTTAGGTGGCAAAAACCTGTTGATAGATGCACTATAATTTAGAGCTCCTTAACGAGATATATAACATCAGTTTCTTCAACCAGCTAACCCCTTTGCATTTTTTGCAACTGAATAATTATACAGATAGCAGACCAGTAGTGATTATTTTTTATTTCTGTGAGAAAAAGAACAAATAAAAACAAAGCCATAAATGTCATCTTCAAAACATGCTGCATAAAAACAAGACTAAATATAACAAAGTACAGTCTAACATAAATGGTGGTGTAAAATCTGAAAAAATAAATATACAAATGTAGTGGCACAATATTAGCCGTAGATTGTAATATACCGTGACCACAAGTCAGGTAACGTTGGGGAAAGTAGGTGCATGTTAGATAGGTATGAGAAATGCATTGTACGCATGTGTGTGCAGAACAGGGATACACACACGTGGAGAATTATAATCAAGGTGTACAACAATATAACTATAGAACTAGAACTTGCAATGTCCAACATGCAGAATAGAACATACATTCAAACTTAGACTTAAAGGGTCCAAATAAACTTGCAAAAATTTGAATTCACGTATTGAGAACAGTCACATTCGAGAGTGCAACACCAGCACTGACCTGTGAACACAGTATCCATAGTGAAACATAGTGTAGCTGACTGCAATGAAGTTCTCACTTATCCTGTTCTGGTTGCGATTTCTTTACTAGAAGATATTAACAGAAATTCCTAATCTAAGTAAAATTATAGCAGGGTGCATGCACTGTGGAGGTAGCCAATTTGTGTGCTGACCAAAGTTGTCCACTACTTTTTATTGATGGCCCTTCCTCAGGATTGGCTATCAACATCTGATTGGTGAGGATGTTACACTTGGCACCCCTCAGCTGTAACCAAAATGTCTTATATGCCACCAAAACCATTTCTATGGAGGGTGCAGCCTGGTAACACAGATCCACTCCCTATTTAAATGATTGGGGAACAGATGTGCAGTACCTGACCACAGGCACTATAGTTTTATGGTGGGTTTACACGCCGCGATATCGGCGTTCAACTCCGATCCAACTCCGACAAAAAGTCACGTGGTTCGTGAGTTGGACCCGATATCGTTCCTGTATCATACTGTTTGCAGGTACAATACGATGCAGGAACGATGGTAATCCGATATCGGGGTCGAATGAGCGTGCTCTTCAACCGCCCGATATCGGATGCCTGTTGGAGCCGGATCGTTGCGTGTAAACATCCAACTCCGATGTGTACGCCGACGCTACCCATTAACTCCCATGTTAAATGGTCGTTACTGGGTTGGTGGGCGTACACATCGTAGGGACGTTGTTTCCCGATATTGCAACGTGTAAACCGCCGATGCGATATCGGGAAAAGCGCACTAAAAATGCGCGCTCCCGCGCCATTGTATAGCGATATCGGGACGATATCGCTATGTGTAACCCCACCATCATAGTACAGTGTTCCAGCAGCATCTGAGAACTTCCACCTGCCACCGGTAACAGCTGTTGAATAAAAGATGAATAAAGGGGTTGGCTCATCATTTGCTTTCAGGAGTGCGCTGCTTCCCTGTCTTCCGTGTTTCTGCTTGCTCAAAGGGCAGTGAACTCCGGCTTGATTAACAGTGTAGACCAGCAACATGATTACGCTGCTGACATGAACGGTGCGCTCTCCGATGCTTTAGGCAGAGGAACTGTGGAGCTGGCCGGGTCCTTCCATTCTGCCAGCTTCAGAGCAGCACTTACAAGCTCTATAGAAAGGAGCGTGAAAGTGATGTGCTCCTGCCTAAGTAATGAGCAGTGAACAAATAAATTAAGAATCTCTCCTTTCTTGAGATTGCTTAGGTTTGCTAATAACAAATAAATTGCAGTTGCATGTTTTTACAAGCATTTTGCAATTTTACCCATTGAATTCTTAACCAAAGTGGACTTCATCATTAGTGGATTGTGGACAGGCTTTTAATGAATCACCTTTTGGGTGTTTGATGACATATATTACATTATTACCTGACTTGCTTAGCATGAGAGATTATAACTCATACTAAGAGACTTTTATCAGCTAAACAAACTTGGGTTTGGTTACATGCAGCTGATCATGCTGAGACTTTCTGCTGGGAATGAGGCAGAAAGGGCTGCTTCATTTATAGTCTATACGCAGAGCTGTTCACATGGCTGCTGTAGGCTACATACAGTGAGATAAACACGCAATAAAGCCGGACAATTTTGCATTTGTTTTTACAAACCCTTAAAATTTAATTTTGTATTCATTAAGGAAGCACTCGATGATCTTAAACTATCTATAGTTATATGTCATGTGTGGTCTCTAAGCTTTGTGTGATGGGTTCTCACCCCGTTAAACCTTGTCCATTCAATAACGACATTGAGGCACACAAAACACTATTGTGTCTAGCTCAACAAAAAGGCTCCATCACATGTGCACAGAGAACTTACAGGGACCTAACTGAAAGGTAATAGATTTAAGGAGGAAGAAAATAAATCCAAACTTTAAATGCTATGTATCTAAAATTACAAGACTATTTTTCTAAACTAGTAGGCACTGCTGGCTGCAGTTGAAAATCTCTTTGCTATTACTAAAAGTGGCTTTCTTAAGAACTATCTAATGGACGTCTATACAAATAGTGCAGATCGCAAATTGGAACATATTTCTCATGTTTCTAATATTAAAATATGGCGGACGTAAGATTCCTTTTCACACACAAATGTGTACCTGAGCTGAACAGTAAGCCTGACGACTTTATCCTAGCCTTCTGCTGTATGTCATGGTCTAGTTTCTTAAAGGTAACCTGTTACATTGTACTATCAGAGATGCTGAGCAGAATGATATATAGGTTTGTTGGAAAAGATACAGTACAACTAGCACATATTCACTGAAATCCCTGCTGATTATAGGTATGAGTCCAGTAGGCAGTGCCATTCTGTGATTGACAATCTTCCCCATGATAGAGATAGCTGTCAATCGCTGAGTTTGACCGCCAACTGGACTCACACATACCAATTCCGGGGATTTATATGCATGAATAGAACCTTTACTGTATTCTGCTCTACTTCTCCTTCTCTATACCATGGAATCCACAAATCGGACGGCATGTACTATGTTAAAGTTTCCCTTGAAGTGATTTCTAGTTGTTAATAGGGATGAGCGAATCTTTCAAAGTTGGGTTAAGTTCACTGAACTTCCCGGTGTTGAGCACACCTTTTCAGAGTTCAGGTGCTTTACGTTTGCATAGCACTGGAGTGAGCATGGCTGTGATTGAGTACAGTTGGTGCTTGGCCCAGTGTGAGCCATGTGCAGTGTTTGATCGGCTCACGTTGGGGTTAAAAGCACAGTTTTTGGTTGTTGTGTGTGTCCAAAATTTATTTGAAAAAAGAAAAACCTGCACTTTCCGCCCCCCGGAAGTGTTTTACTTATGGCTGGCTGTATGCGGGCAGAGAGCTGAACTGTAAATCAGTGACTTCCATTGAGGTCCGGCAACACGAACAGTGAACCAAAAGGTTTGGCTGCCCCACCCGAACCTGATCTCCAGAAGGTTCGCTCATCTCTAGTTGTTAACAACCGCATAAAAGATCCTGTAATCAGTTTTCTGGGAAAGGCAGTTGGGCCTATGTACAAAGTAGTAAAACTATGCAGACACTTGCATGGACACACCTTGAAACAAATATAATAAATGTAATACATTTCTTTGAGAATTTAGATACCCCATGTTATTACATTGTAACTTATACAATATATTGTGCACAGCTGGAACAAATAAGGAAAATTTCACCCAACAATATAAATAACAAGATGTGGCACTGGGCAATTAGAGACGATGACACTTTGATCAGTTGGTTGACCAGTGCTTGGTTCTTGTGATAACCTACAGGCAGTAAAAATATGGTGGATGACAACAGTGTAGAGACAAATTCATAAAAATGTATAATGCTAATATATATATAATGTTTTGTGTATTAACATATTTACATCGTATAAAAACACAGAATGAGGACATTCAAGAACCATGCTATATTAATAATGTGATTCATCCAAAAATAATGGGTCACAACTGCAAACATAATAAAAGAAGAATAATATAGATAATTTAATCAAGTCCTATAGGTGCACAGACTAGATAAGCTGTTCATATCCGGTTTAGTTTCCCTGGTAGGGTAGACACAAAATACAATCCCATAAGCAAAACATACTGTACTGTATTCTAAAAATGTATCTAATAAAATTGATCGGTTGAGTTATTCCATATTCTATAATCTTCCCAACTGCATAGTGCTGGTGACAATACATTCTAGATTACCCTAAAAAACAACATATCCAAGACAAAACTTGCAGGTATAACAATCTTTATTTACAAAACCCATATATTTTAAGGAACTGTAAAATAACACAAACTAAATTATAAAACCCCTTGAAAGCACATAAAAATGTGTGCATCCACCACCAAACTAATGGCCACTTTACACGTCCCAACATCGTTTCGATATTGTATACAACGGCACGGAGTGCGCATTTTTTGGCTGGAATCCAAGATCGCATAGGAGCTGTCACACAGGGAGATATCGCAGGCAACACAACTGCGATGTATACGCCCCTTGTACGCGCGAACCAGGGAATGACCATTTAACATGGGAGTGAATAGGGAAGTTGGTCTCCAAGTCGGTGTTGACCGTCACACAGCACGATCCTGCCAGATCGTCCATCCAATATCGGGCAGTTGGAGAGCCTGCACAATTCTTCCCCGATATCGTTTTGGCATTGTTCTTGCATCGAATTGGTCATTTTCACCATACAACGCACAAACGATATTGGCGCCACGCACAACCCAGTGACTTTTTATCGAAGTGGACGACGATATCGGACGTGTAAAGCGGCTATAAGACTTGTAATAAAATCATCTGGCTCTGCACAAAGCTAATTTAATAGTAACCCCAACAGGGAGGTTACATTTACATAACAACCTGCCGTATAATAAAAAAAATGCATGTAGAATCAAAAAAAGACCAGCAGATGTAATTCATGTAGGTATCCCAATGCGTATTGCTGGTTTGAGTGACTTCCTCAGGGGGTTACTTTTAATTCACAGCCTCTAAGCAGGGATTTATCCTAGAGTGTATGTGGAGCCAGATTACCTTAATATAGTCTTGGCTTGGTGGTTATACATTTTTATGAACTTTTAAGAATATATATATAAATGCAAAGGAGAGTGTTAGGCTGGTTTCATTCCACATTTTTTTTTGCTCCAGGCCGATCCGATAACCGGATAGGCCCGGATCACATTTCAGCCCAATAGTTTGCCTATGGGGCTGGATTGTCCCGGATGGCAGTGTTTAGCCATCCGATTTTATGCTTTCCGGGTGGATCCGGGAGAACTCGGTTTTTGTCCTCGGACCCAAAAACGGCACATGCACAATTTTTGGCGTCCGTTGTGAAAATTGGTGAAAATCGGAATTTCCCGGATTCCCTGGCCCAGTGCAATCCGGTGAAACTTCACATGAGGGTCTATGGCACCGGATTGCGCCGGATTTAATTACAAAACCGGTCGTAATTAAATCCGGCGCAATCCGGTGCCATAGACCCTCATGTGAAGTTTCCAGATTGCAAATTGTAGACTGCGGCTGCGCGCTGAGGAATGTGACCACCTCCCACCCTCCCTCCCAAAGCCATTTTGGTCAAACTCTGTGAGCAAACATCCACATACAAGCAGAAATCTTCATAACACAGGGCCATTCTGCAACCAGAAGAGGGACCAGGAGGAAAGGCTGACTGCAATTTATATTAACAAGCCACAGGAGGGCTGGGCAGTTAAAACCGGATTAAATCGAATTCTACAAAACCAGATGCAACTGTCCGGTTTAACGGCTAATCCAGGAACCGGATCCCATTTCAAACCCGATGGTGACATCCGGTTTTGAACAATCCGGTTACATCCGGTTCTCAATGGACAGCCCTGGATTGGATTAAAACGTGGTGTGAAACCAGCCTTACTGGGCACTGGTGGCATCACGGGTAAGATGTCAGTAGACTATAATATGTGGAGACCAAGTGGCGTTGCTCAATCCCAAAGAGTAGATACAAACTTTCACACAGAAATGGATGGCACTCACCACAAGACTTTTTCATTAGTGCAGGTGCTTTATTCCATTGCAGCAGAATCCAGCGTTACACAGTGCAGGGAGGGTTGGGAGTGCAGAGAGGACTACGGGCACCTGCACTAATGAAAAAGTCTTTTGGTGAGTGCCATCCATTTCTATGTAAGAGTATATATATATATATATAAATACATATATAAGTTTTTGTGTATAACGAATGGAGAATCTGGCTCCATGACTGCAACTTGCACCCTCATCACCCACAAGTGGTCTTAGGTTGAGATGGTGTCCACCCACTTGAGAGTGGGATAGGCAGGAAAAGGAGGACAGGGATGTCAGTGTAGGACTCATCAGACCTGGGGTTACCGTGTCGCGGCTGATGAGCAAACGGACATTGGCCAATGTGCGTACCAAGAACCCCAAGAAAATAAAAAAATAAGATTTTTGAGTTTTTTGAAAAAAAAACGTAAGTTTTTAAATTTTTTCCTGAAATATATACCGCTTGTTAGCATGTGTGCATTATTGGTAGTAGCTGAGTGCTGCAGAGAATTTTTTTCTAGTTATATATATATATATACATACATATATGTGCTTTGTGTTCTGATAAAGTGGATTAAAATGTATTGATTTTTAATGAATAAAGATTATTATGACTGTAGGTATAGCGTTGGATGTGCTGTACTTCTGTTTGTCTACACTGGACTTCAACTTATCATATATTAGTATTCACACCATCCATTTGTTGACTACTTCTTACCTTTGTGACTAGATTTATGCATTATACCTATATATATATATAAAAGAGAAAAAAAGAGAAAAAAGAGAAAAAGAGTAGGGTAGGGTAGGGTGGACAAGGAGGACTTGGGTGTCAGCGTTAGGACTCGTCGGACCTGAAGTCACTTTGTCGCAGTCGACGAGCAAGCAGACATTGGCCAATGTGTGTACTAAGAACTTCAGATTTAAAAAAAAAAAAAAATAATAATAAGAATTTTGAGTTTTTTGAAAAAAACGTAAGTTTTTAAATTTTTTCTCATATATATAGCTTGTCAGCATATGTACATCATTGGTAGTAGCTGAGTGCTGCAATTTTTTCTATTATATTGACCCAGCATCCCTGCTGGCACCAGTTCACATTGTCTGTGAGTGCTGTGCAGTTTTTTTTCTCTTTTGTATCGTGTGGAGTGGCTGGCTCCATTACTGCAATGTGCACCCTCGTTGCACACAGGTGATCTAGGGTCTAGATGGTGTCCGCCCACTTAGTAGTGGGGTAGGGTGGACAAGGAGGACTTGGGTGTCAGCGATAGGACTCGTCGGACCTGAAGTCACTTTGTCGCAGTCGACGAGCAAGCAGACATTGGCCAATGTGTGTACTAAGAACTTCAGATTTAAAAAAAAAAAAAAAAAAAAATAATAAGAATTTTGAGTTTTTTGAAAAAAACGTAAGTTTTTAAATTTTTTCTCATATATATAGCTTGTCAGCATATGTACATCATTGGTAGTAGCTGAGTGCTGCAAGGTTTTTTTCTAGTATATATATATATATATATATACCTACCTAGATTTATTGATTACTGGATGTATAAAGAAAATTATTGGCTCATCAGACACTATAGAGGCATGGGGCAAGGATGCATCACCAATGTCTTATCACTAGTGGTGTGATAGACATGGTTTCCAGTAATTGCTAAAACAAAGAAAGTTCCATGTTATCTTGGGTCTTGATGGCTCAATTTGGCTTTTTCCTTCACCACATGTACAACCATTTGAGTGGCCAACCATACAGCTTCCTGATGAAAGCCAAGGTAATTCCTCAGGATAAAGCGTCACTATGCTTTTATCAACTAACCGGGTCTTAGTGTGGAGGTAAGATATCAATGGTATATATCCTTGCAATAATAGTTACTAACACCAATAAAAGGGCCAACCCCATTAATAATTGTCTATGCATCGTTTCAAACTCATACAATGGTGTAAGCAACATGATCATGATTTGATCTTGACCTTGTTCTTCCTTGGGATTCATCCTACCAACATGGTTGTTCTGCTTCTTCCATCAAAGGGGAGTAGAATTGTGTTTACTGCTGATCGAGTCAAGTTCCCCAAGAGAAGGGAAAGCCTGAAATGGCTGATGAGTCCTTAGTGCCAGAAACCAAAAAATTGTGCACAATCTATCGTCAATAGGTGAGCTGAACACTGAATAATTCATAAAATACTAAAAGACTCTTGGTTCTCATTGGCGTAACATGTGAAAGAGAGGGCTACAGCAATGGGCTGGTATATAACTTATGTAAGAAAACTGAGCCTATTATTCTCAGCCTCCTTAAAAGGAACCTATAATCACATGTACATCCCTAAAAGGCCACCATAACATTATACAAGAACTCTGTCTTCGAGCATAAAGGAAAAAGTAAAGTTACAAAGTAGTGAATACTACTTGTTAAGAGTCTGGTGGAAGGGCTAGGCCGTCACAGGAGTCATACAGCCCTGGCTTGGAATTATAAACTAGCATCCCTACAATTGGTGCTTGTCCATTGCAGGACAATTATGCTGTTTGAGCTAACTTGTTATTATATATCCTAGCCTGTAGGATATCAACCAAGCCAGTGGGCATGGGACTGTATATTCCCTACGAGCACCTGGACCATCTACATGACTCTTCCAAAGTAGCACATGGGACATTGTATCTTTATTTTTTTCACCACGGTTTTGTTCCTGTCTGTGGGATCCTGTTTTTTGCAGGACCCCATGGACAGGAACGGACAGGACAGGATGTGTAGAAAAGTGTGGCCAAATATGGTCCGGGATCCTATTATTTGCAGGATTCGTTTTCTGCTGCTGTCCATGGTGCTGAAGTGTGCTTGGGTCTGCTCTGCCACTGTCCTTGGTGCTGAATTCACAGCCTGTGCATGAAATACTGTTGTCCATGGTGCTGAAGTTAGAACGGCAGGATTTCAGAGCATGCTCTGTGCAAAAAATTGGATCTAGGAAATTATCTGATTTTTCACGGATCCAGCGCCCGTAGACTCCCATGTTATGGGTGTCGGATCGCACCGGATTTGTTTCTGTTCAGTTTGGTCTGATTTTTTCACTGGAGCCCAAAATCTGAACAGTCTCCGATTTTGGGTCCGGGAAAAACCAGGACAGAAAGGAATCCAGATAGCCATTTATAACCAATCTGGCACCATAGGAATACAGAGGAGGCTAAAAACGATCCTGTTCTGTTCTTTTAAAAATGAACAGAACAGGATAGCAAAAACCATGGTGTGAAGCCAGCCTTAGTGGACCTTGAGGACTGTGGACTGAAGTTGGGAATCACTGATTTTGACCATCTCACCCACAAATATAAAGGCTCAATTTCTAAAATAATTATCTAAAATATCTAAAAAATGACTTTATTATGATAAAATATGTTACTGTGACTTCTTCCTTGGGGATTCACTTTAGTCGAGGGTCATTTAAAGCTATGGCTATGATAGAATTCTGTATTTTATGATAAATCGTAGGGTCAGCTTTTATTAGAAGATTTATCTGTGCTTTACCATTGAATGAAATGAGATGAATTGCCGAATTGTGATGGAAGCAACTACCGTATGTGGCTGATACGATCAATGCATTGGTAATGAGGGATGACTGTGGTTACCTACTTTAGACCTTAATGTGTTTGACCACTTTGACCTATCAAATGTTAGGCTCGGTGATCTATGGTCGAACATTGGGATGACGCTTGACCTACTATTGACAGGGCAACACTGATTCTCAACTAAGGTTGAAACAATAAAGAGCCAACAATAAAAAGGAGGTAGACAAAGTTTAGTGTGAAGCTACTCTGACCCATTATCATTTATGTAACTGACAAGTAACAGTCGGATCTCGATGTAGTGTAACAGAAGACTCGATATAATACAGGACAGTTAAATCGTATTGTATATGAGATGAAATTGTGAGATCATTTCTACTCTATAGCGAAACATTATTTATACACCCAACACAACAAAAGAATAGAACGAGAAAATAGCTAATTTGTTTGAAATGATAGAAGTTATCTGCATAGTTTGTTTGTCTTTGGGCAATCTGGAAATAAGCTGCCATTGGAGTTTCCCATTCATTTTTGAGGTGGAAAAAGAAAAAGCAATGTGAACTTACGAGAAGCATGGTTCTGAAATAATGCATGTACGAAGTGAACACCAGGCAGGCACAACATCATTCTGTGTACTTACATGAGAGAGGCATACACTAAATAAAAAAAGTATGTGTCACTCATTGTCTGCTTTAGCTTAGTGATGGATGGTGATATTGTGCATTGGAGTCTCTGTGCTGCATGGATTAAGCTTGGGTTGAGGTTTACCGCTGTCCCATCCACAATACAGCAGCAGCTAAAATTTTGCAAAGCTTGAATGTGAACCATTTCTAGTCTCAGACAGCAAGATTTCCATGTGGCTCCACGCTTCACTATCACCACAATTTCTTCTGTCCTTATCTTCAATCCGCTGAGCTTTTAGGCAAAAGCCAAGCCATGACCGTTATCTCTCCATCTATAAAAGCATGGCTGCGGTAACTTAATTAAACAGCTAAGCTTATGACAGCCTTTTTAATGTAACTCTCAGGTGCAGCAGAAGCTCTCTCGCAGGCTTAAGTCTTTAGGACACACTCTATAGGTGGCTGAGGTGAGGAAGCTGGAGTAGGGAAGGAGGTGGCGGAGGAAGCGTTGCCTTGTGTCACCGATCTGTT
This sequence comes from Allobates femoralis, assembly GCA_033576535.1. Classification (NCBI taxonomy): domain Eukaryota; kingdom Metazoa; phylum Chordata; class Amphibia; order Anura; family Aromobatidae; genus Allobates; species Allobates femoralis. The sequence continues at coordinate 48,859,908 of JARQOC010000011.1, forward strand.
CTGGTGCAGTTCTTCCCACTTGGAGCGATTTGTGGTCACAGAATCCAGCATGGGCTTTAGTTTTGCATTCATTTTCACCAGTGTCTGCAAAGTATAGAACACCGTGTATTAAATGACAAGTGATAAAATTCATAATTATTTCATTTATATAACACCAACTGTACAGATATTGTTACCACTCATATCAGTCACCTTCTCTCATAGGGCATACAATCTCAATTTCAATTCAGCATTAATATTTTTTTATAGATTGGGAGAAAATTGGTATATAATCATATAAAGGGGGGTATGTTACACAATCTTTGGTAACATTTTAACTCAGGACACAGGACTGTAAGGCAACAGCGCTGACCACTGAGCCACCACTGTGTAAATGCTGGTGTTAAACGAATGGCTACAGGTTGGATCTAGAATTGAGCAAAAACATTCACAGGATCTTGGTCCAGTGGCCACGTCAGTAGTCTGTGGACATTAGACCAAAAATTGTTGAATCTCCACCTATCTTGCTGACATCCCGGTTCTTCTTCTTCTTCTTATTAGTAAGTGTGGCATCATTATTGCGGTAGTTTGTGGCCGCTGAACCAGGGTTATGAAATCTTTTTGCTCTTCTCTAGTCTGATTCCTTTATGTCTCTACTTTTTCAACCCTTTACCTTCATATAAACAAACCCAGGAGTCAGGCCAATGTTGAAAAAGTAAAGTGCACTTTATTAAAATAGCAGCACAATGCCGCAAATAACAGTGATGCAACACAGCACACAAATATAGGTGACCACATGAAACATGCAAGGTACAGCCAGAACCTAACAATACCTTACTGCCTATTCAGTACCTGTACAATGCCCCAAAACTGGGTACATAACAAGCAAAGAAATCGCAAAATACATCCAAAATGAATCAATACATGGGTCAAATTGTTACCTATGAGTGGCTGTGGCCCCCTTACGCGTTTCGCAAGGCTTCTTCCGAGGGGGTTTTTACTGCTGGGGGACAGTCATGCTTCCAAAAACCTCTGGATACTCCAAGTCCCCTATCAAAAGCTGACTATTTTTTATCGGATTCGATTCGTCCAATTAATACACTTGTGTGATCCGGCCTTTAGGATATGTTCACACTACGTGTTTCTGCAGTGTATTTTTGCTGCATTTTGTAATGCAGATTAAAAACTGCTTCGTACAGTTCCAGCAAAAGCTATGAGAAATCTCAAGTACATGATTGCTTATTTTTTTTCTTACTGAAGTGGAAAACTGAAAACTGCTGATTTTTTTTTTTAAATAGCAGCATGTTAATTCTTTCAGCATTTTTGCAGCATTTTTGGTGAATAAAACTAACTTTATTAAACATGTTCTGTAGACAAGTAACACATCTGCATCAAAAATGCAACAAAAATGCAGCAAGACCCGCTGTTTCTAAGCAGCTCCATTACTTCCAAGAGAGCAGATATTGCCAGCAGAAAGAAGCAGTAAAAAGCAACGTATGAACATGATAGATATAGCCTTAGGAAATTTTCTTTTTGCCAAAAAGAACACGTATACTTGTTTAGACGTTTGAACTCAAATGTGAAATTATTTAGCGCGATGTGTCCAGTAAAAAAACAGATTATAGCCCTTTTCTCATCTAAGCCTGGTCTGCGTTTTGCTTCATTTGCGTTTCTATGCGTTTTTACCGATAAAATAGCATCCAAAACGCATGTTTTTGCCCCCATTGATTTCAATGGAAACGCATGCAAAACGCATGCTAAAACGCATGTGCATTTTTCAAAACACATGGGTTTTTGCAAACGCAGTCCTAGACGCATTGGCCAACATTATTGGCTGCGTTTGCAAAAATGCATGTGTTTTTGCGTTTGGAAAATGCACATGCGTTTTTGCATGCGTTTTGCATGCATTTCCATTGAAATCAATGGGGGCAAAAACACATGCGTTTTGGATACGTTTTTAGCGGTAAAAACGCATAGAAACGCAAATGAAGCAAAACGCAAACCTGCATTAGATGTGAACTAGACCTATCTCTTTAAGAACCCAACTTGTACTATCTATGGCATATGGGTTGACTTTACCATTACAAATTAGATTCTGTTCATACTGCATTTCTGCAGGGCCTATGGGAAGTCAGTCTGATTTCCCCCCAAAATGGAAATGAGACAGAACTGTCAATGGTCCCATAGAATTCAATGACACAAACAGTGTTCAAATGGATTCTATTTGTGCTTTTTTCCCAACAATGTCCATGTAGTTCACAGTCTACTCTGTTTTGTGTCCATATGAAAAGATGAAAACTGCTAGAACAAGGCCTTAAAGGGCTTTTACCAGGAACAAAATTTTAAAGTTCATTTTAATCAATCCATTTTGGAATAATAATAATTTCCACAATTGGATGTGTTTAATAAAAATGTTCCTGTGCTGAGATAATCTTCTAAATGTGTTTTCTGCTTATTATCTCAGCATAGGAGATATAATATGATCAGACTTATCCCTGTACGGTCATACACATCCATTACACAGTACATAGCAGGGACACATATATAAGATTATCTCAGCACAGGAGATGTGGTATGATCAGACCATGTCCCTGTACGGTCAGACACATCCATTACACAGTACATAGCAGAGACACATATAGCAGATTATCTCAGCACAGGAGATGTGGTATGATCAGAGCATGTCCCTTTATGGTCAGACGCATCCATTACACAGTACATAGCAGAGACACATATATAAGATTATCTCAGCACAGGAGATGTGGTATGATCAGATCATGTCCCTGTACGGTCAAACACATCCATTACACAGTACATAGCAGAGACACATATAGCAGATTATCTCAGTACAGGAGATGTGGTATGATCAGACCATGTCCCTTTATGGTCAGACGCATCCATACACAGTACATAGCAGAGACACATATACAGGATTATCTCAGCACAGGAGATGTGATATGATTAGACTATTTCCCTGTATGGCCAGCCACATCCATTACACAGTACATAGCAGGAACACATATATTTCAACAGAGGGTTAATAACCGGGCACTGTGCACAATCCATGCGCGGGGTATCCCAAACTACTTTAATCCTACGGTATGATAGGATTTATGAGTCCATCTGACCATGGTGTTGCACGCTCAATAGTTATACATAATTGCTTGTTCCAAGAAAGAATGGAAGCGGCACTCACCATTTGAAGAAATGTTTCATTTCTGTGTCAGTGTCACAGCAAGTTGATCATTGCGGGGAGAGGGCATGATGAGCCGGCGGATGACGGCTTGCCATTTCGTGGGGTTAATGCTTCAACGGGTCCTATTCACATGCCGTCGTCCGCCGACTCCTCACGCCCTCATGTATATAAGATTATCTCGGCACTGGAATAGTTTTTTCTACCATTCCAATTGTGAAAATTATTATCATACCATCTATTAATTAAAATTAACTTTTAAATTACCTTTGTGAAAAAACCCTTTAATCCTACAGCACCCTCTCCCCTAACTCTGGCTTTCCTCATATACAGATGTACGTATGATTCTATAACGACCATTCTTATTGGTTAAATGTTTGGTCGTTATTTGTTCGTCTTCTTTGCTGGATCAAAATATAATGTTGTCCTCTTCGGTGCTGAGATCTACTTTACTGCTAGAATAGAGTCCATTTGATCTTTGATTGTGTCACTGTAGTCCATGGTTCCATTGGGGGTTCTGTCTGAATCTGCTTTTTTGGGGGGATGTAGACGGAACCTTTGAACCCACTGCATAGAAATATTAAGAACAAGGTCTTAAGTGCCTTCAATATCAGGAGTATTGTTCCATCAAGCAAAGATCGTTCTACAAATGACTTTGTCACTGTACTGGGTCCTTTATCTCTTATTTTAATTTCCCTGAAATGATCAGAAATAATATCTTTTATTGTAAAATTGCATACAGTATTTCTGATGTAAGAGCTTAGATCTTCACTGTGCTCTGAAAAAATAACCCTATTCATCTTACCAGATGGAATTTTTATTGTTCATTCAATAACATATTACTGCCTAATTAATGGTGGAGTAATGACTTGATAAATTGTCATTACATACTAGCACAGCAGAAAACTGATGAAAGCCAAAATTGCTAAAAACCTTGAATTACAGGGATGGGCGAACTTGTGGTTTTTCCCTGGGTTCGTCACTGGGGTTGCTGTGTTCAAGCAAGGTAATGGTTACTAATTATACTAATTATACTTACCGGGTACCACATTATCCCATTCAGCTGTGTCACTTCTGGGGTGAATAGTCATGTAACAGGCTGCAATAGCCAATCACATACGCCAAGACTATAAGGGGCAGCCCGGAAGTGACGCAGCGACACGTCACACCAGAAAGAAAAACGCGGACCCGGTAAGTAAATGTACAGTATTAACTATTGCATTACTGTGCAGCAGCAACCCCGGGCACGATCCCAAACAGTTCGCCCATCCCTATAGATGCCACATAGTGCCACAATTCTACCATTGTTCACTTATACACCAGCCTAAGGCAAACTTCTCCAAGTCACCAGTCAGATCCAGTAATTTGGGAAATTGGAACCAGTGCAACAAATGAGAACCAGGTACATGATTCGATTTCATTCATTGATGCTATGAACCCCATAGGTCATTTATAAGTTGTCTAATCTATGGACCATCAAAAATTTCTGCCTCCAGTTTTATAATAGGATATAAGAAATAAGGAGGCTTGTTTTGACATCTTGATTCCGCAAAAGAGATCTTTTAGAGAGCAGATGAAAATTTTATAAATCTTGCCATATCTAAGAAACTAGAGCTGATCTGGTCTATCCAATGCAGCTTTCTGAAATAACCCTAAGGAGAGCCCTAAAAACCAAGCCATTTTCTTGTTGGTCTTTATTATTACGTAATGTATTGTGAGGTAGCGACGTTGGTTAGCTAGTCAGGAGGCAGGGACCCAGTCACTGGTTTACACAGCACACGGTTTAATCAGCACAGTTCAAGTATTTACAGACCTCCAGGTTCCGGGGCTCAGCTGGTACAAACTCTTACCATCGCCACACAGACAGGTGTGTATTTGAACCTCTCCCAGGCTCTGTCATGGCCAGATACACAGGTGAGTGCCACAACCTCACGGCTAGACTGTGTTATGTCAGCACACAACCTCCTTCCTCACCTCCCGCTCATTACTGTCATGAACCAGAGACACACCCTGTATACTAGCTCAGCTTTTAACCCCATGCCTACACCTGGGGAATCCTCCAAGACTTGGAGTGGTGGGCTCCCATAGAGATAAGGAGCACAATCTGGGAGGCACATACCAGCCGTCATGTGTCATCCCGGTCAGTGGCTCACAGTATTTATCTATTAATTTATCAATTTGAGTGAAATCTATATATGTCTTAAATTGTTCATCAAAACTTTACAAATCACATGACTGAACATCCCAACATAATCTTCGGACCACTGGCGGACACTGACAATGTACAATTCCACCTGTTTTGGAGGTGAAAATGGGCCCCTTTACCTCTTGGGCTCCTGTGCGGCTGCACATATTGAACCAATGATCTGTCTGCCCCTGCTTTGAACTTTTAAAAAGAGGCAGCAATCTTATAACACTGTATATATTGTGCAATGTGTCCCTGCACTGAGCTGTGTTTAACTCATTTTCTTTTATGTACCCTTTACTGGAGAGAGCGCCAACCATGATTCCTCTTTTCTAATGCACCATTGAATTTACCACTGAATACCTGAACAAATTTTCATTGAGGAGAGGTCCGGCAACCATCCATCTGTATACAGTATGAGATATTATGCTCCCAACATAAGTGAATCAGGTGAATGTCTTTGAATTCTATCCCTTAGTCCCTTTTGTTCCATTTAGTGGTGCCCCACAAAGCAAATTCTCTTCTTTTTTACATATACATCAAACTTAAAAGTCATAAAGGTACCATTGCACGGTACAACATCGCGGCCGATGTCGGAAGCGATGACGCGGGAGAGCTTGCTTCCGACATTGCAGCCTTGGTGTCACACGGCAAGATTTCGCCTGCGATGCCGCTGCGATGTTGCTGCAACGATCGCTCGCTGGGCTGGAAACAACCCAGTGAGCGATCCGCTGCAATGCTGCGAATAGGCTGTATCGCCGGCAACATCGCTATTGCGGTGTCAGACACCACGATACAGCCAAATCACTGAGGCAAGATCACCAGGTTTTTGAACATGTTCAACAACCTGGCAACCTGCAACCAGCGATTTATCACAGTTGCATCGTGCTGTCACACAGCACAAAGCACCTGCAATGTTGTTGCATCTTCGCTGACACAGGCAACATCGCGCCGTGTAACGGTACCTTAACGGTCAGTATCTTTAGTAGGTAATATTGGTTGTTCTATAGTGACTGTGACTATAGTATATAGTATATTATTGTGTGGTATATACCATATTTTAGTATTTAGGGCAAGACTATTAATTTTTCCAAGAATAACAATGTTTTTTTCCAAGTGTAAAGTATTTGAAACCCTGCATGAGAAACAAAGCTTTCTATGCTAGAGAGATATATTAAGTAACTAATAAAAAAAAAATGTGATACACATTTCTAAGGGTTATTCAGATAGTTTTCACAAAGTTCAATGAATGCATATTGATTGTTAATATACAGAGCTCAAAATAATGCCTTTTTTTTTATCTTTCAGTCTTTTTAATCCCTATATGCTAGTCTGTGCATTCACATAGCTGACTGTACAATCCTATTCTTTTTAACACTACGTTTCCCAGTAGCACTTTCTCCTCCTCAGTCCTGCAGACCCCTCTTCTCGAGTTTCTTATTAGCCCCATCTCTGAGTTATCACTAAGCTAATCCAAGTATATAATTCACTTTCTGGTTTCGTTCACTTTCTGCTTATGTACGCTATGCTGTCTGACCGATTTTATCTTTTACCATCTACATCAGTATAGCTGCTGTGTGACTTCACATCCTTGTCAGATGGTTTCTCTCCAAGCTCCACTCTCAACGCCTTCACATGAGATTTTGTAATTAGGCAGTGCAGAAATAAGACACAATTTGTGTTTGCTGCCTTTTGCATTAGTTATTTGAAAGTGCAAATGCAGCTCTTCTGATGCTTATGGCAGAGGATTATCTTCTGACAAAAGCATCAAAACAACAGTATTTTTAGTTCCACATCACTGATCTATCAACAAACACAGTTCAGCTTTGCACTGGCCAGTTCTAACAAGCGCCTTTGTAGAGGAGTACCATACAGGCAGCTAAACAGATGTAGATGACAGAAGATAAAATTATAATATCAGCCAGGCAGGGTACCATACAGATGCAGGGAGTGCAGTGATGGCTTAGAGTTTATTGTAAAGGTAGACGAACTATGTCAGTGCTGGAGGCAGTCAAAGCTGTGCTGGATGGAAGCCATCCAAGGAAGACTTCACTATGCATGATCGACCATGAGCGCTGGAACTAAAGTCGGAGAGTTCTAATGGAAACTGAAGGCTTATCCCTTTTGAAATGATATGTACAAAATGGAGCAGATTTAAAAATGAGTGATATTGGCAGAAATCAATGAATATATATGCAAATTATTGTAAGACCACACTCTGCTGTTTTGGGCAGACAATAATTTAACTTCCCCAAAATTCTCTATTGTTGCATTTCTAATTAATTAAATCAGTACTCAAAGCAATTTGCCATTATAACAATTTTTAAATCTTAACTGCGACAACTAAAAACCAAGAAATTTAACGTTTACGCAAATAAAAAATTATAAACTAACTACATTCTCCTATGACCAATCAAAATCTACATAAATCGTATTGTGCACCTGCCCAAGGTCAAATCCTTTCATTTTACGTAATAACAATATTCACACAATTCGGCCCATTATAATTGAACGTTCCAATTGAAACGCCATGAAGAGGAACGTATAACCAGATAACTGTGTTTTTAAACCAAGTACACAAATTAGAAATGACCCCTTTTTTGTACCTGAAATCTAATTAAAAACTCATTTGATTACTACATCTCTAACTCCGCTGTACTTATTAAATTTCTGTAATCAATTTTCTTTTATGAAGCTTCTGGGAAATTATCTGAAAAGCAACACATTTTTCTCTTCCTTGGCATGTTCTTGATCATTTACTGAATTATGTTTCTAGCACCTGCCTGGGATCTCAATTAATCCTAGAGTTTACTTCTAAAGCCATTTAAGTTTATTTGAGTTTGGTCCAATCGGCGTTCTCATTCTATGCCTACGGTTTTACATTTCATTTTGCTATTTGTTGAGTGGCACACATATTGATGTATCATTCGTCTTTTTAATGGCACGCCTTATGTATTGTCACCGTATTGAGAGATTTTTTACAGTACAATTCGTCATATGATCCATTAGTAAAATAGCAACTTTATACATTTACATTACATGATTTCACAACCTTGCCGCTTGCTATTAACGGAATTTAGGTGGATGAGTTGTGAGACGTCAGATAGAAAAGTAATAGAACAAAAAGGCTGCTTAGCAAATTACACATTTGGGGGAAGCGTCCTTATTACTAATCTGCTGACTTTACGATTGCATTCTGTGACTGATTTCTGCCCTTTTGTGCCAGTTAACATTGGCATGTTTTGCGGAAGAACTGACCACCCCGCAGTATTTGGCAGGCAGGAATGTTGAACGCTTAGTCCAGTAATGGTCCTATCTTGCTAACTTAGAACTGTTGGATGTGTATGTAATAAAATGTCCTGAAGCCTGGGGTAAATAAAGTGACCTATTAAAATTTAGACAGAGCACTGGCCTTGAATCAATGATATGGCAGACTGCTGACAATGTAAAATGTAATGTCGGCAACCTAGTGTAGGAACACTTCATGGTAAACTGAACTATTAAAAGGAACCTGTCACCATGTTTTTCCCATATAAAGTGTGGCAACCACCAGTAAGGTCATACATAATTCAAGAATACTGTACATAAGTCCCCAGGCCAATCTGTATAACATAAAAAAGAGCTTTTATTATACTCACCTATAGGGCAGTCTGGTCCTTTGAGTGTCACTGATCTTGATCCAGCACCTCCTCTTTGCTTACAATTACCGTTCTCCTTTCCTGCTTCATGTGGGTGATCTTTCCTATGTCATCCACTCAATGTCCTCGATTGTGCTCTTGCACATGTACATTTCTCTCTGTTTTGTGGAGGGCAGAGCAAACTATTGTAGTGCGCATGCACAGGCATTCTTTGACCTTTTCTCATGCCTGAACATTGCAGTACTTTGCTCTGCTGTCAGCAGGATAGAGAGAATTGCACGTGCACAGGAGTGCAATGGAGGAGGCTGTCTCCACATGTGGTAAACAGAGGAGGTGCCAGATCAAGATCTGAGGTTTATCCAGACCATAAAGCATAATTAAAAATTTGAAGGGAAGGGATTAAAAAATAATAAGCAATATATAGTCACTTGTCCCAAGCCTGCCCATCACCCTCCATGATTCATGATGATATTTAGATCTTTCTGCACTTGTTTCCAGTGCTGAGACCAATGATCGGTCTCACACAGTCACTTTGAGTCATCAGAGAAATGCATGCACCCACATGGTCACATATAAGTGACACATCACTGACATCGATGATGTGAATCAACTCTCATGTGGCTGTGTGAGGCCAATCTCCAACCTCCGCACCAGAAGGAAGTGTGGGAAGAAAGGGGTGGAGGAACAAGGAGCTGTAGTGGTGTAAGAATGGTTGGGGGTAGGGGGAATTCGATCTAGGATAAGATACTATGTTATGTATTAATAAAATATATTTTTATGGGTATTTCAGTTCATGGTTTTCGAGAGGACAGAGCTGCCAGGCTCCTTCATCCACCAATCACCATGTGCAACTGAGACAACAGACACAATGACGTCACATCATCGTGGCTTCTGTGCACCAAAGACCAGAGAAAAGTGTCGGGGGAATGGGTGTGAGGTGAGTATGTGCTTTTATCTTTGTGTCTGAGATGTGTGCCTGTGTATATCAGGCTGTGTGGGGCTCATACTGTATATAGGGGACTGTGTGGGGGCTCATGTTGTATATGGGAGGCTATGTGAGGGCTGGTACTGTATATAGGGGGCTATGTGGGGGCTCATACTGTAAATAGGGGGACTACGTTGTGGCTCATACTGTATAAAGAAGGACTTTGTGGGGCCCATACTGTACATACGGGTGCTCATACTGTATACAGGGTGATGTGTGGTGGCTCATACTGTATATAGGGGGGCTGTGTATGTAATAGGGCTGTGTGGGGGAGCTTGTACTGTAAATAGGGGGATGTCATCATAATTAATTATGCTCAATATTAAGTGTTACAATTAATGTCAATATTAAGCAATAATATAATTATATCCTAATGCTAATATTGATCAAAATTCATTTAAGCCTATTGGTTCAACCTTCCATAACTGTTAGGGCCTCTCATATAGTCAATCAGGATAACTATCCCTGCTGTACACTGATCATATATGTCTTCAGTGATTGCACTAATAAAGATAGTACTAGTTAGATTTTGTTCCAACTTTTGTAATTAATTCTATGAAAGGATAAAATTTTGGGCTGTACAACAAGTGTGAGCCGCATGGAGATTGTGGCACAACTACAGTTCTGTATCACAGGCCATTTTTTGCAACAATATTATAAAAAACTTACTGCATAAATAAGTGATTGGGCTTGTGGTTTGAAAAGGATCGGTGTCATTTAGTCATTAAGTCTTTAACATATTTGGCTACATCTTTAGGGCTGAATTATTCTATACATATAATTTTACAGTAATTGCGCCCTGTACTTGGACGGAGCTTCAATAATAAAATAAAAAATGATTCCCCTGCCATGATTTGTCATATATCTCCTTAATTCGTCATAAGTCTAAAAAGTTGACTCTTTCCTTACAGCCAACAGGTCATATACTGGACCGGGTTCAACTGTTTTACGTTTAGCGTTTTTGTAATAAAAGTGGGAGAAAACGTCCTTTTGAACAGAAATTATTTTTAACAATTAATTTGCTGAGTTGCTAGTTTATATATTTATATTCTTACAGCATTTAAATTGGTTTAACTTTTAGACACAAATATACGGTAACTTGTTCTCCATTTAATTTAATTGTTTTATTTTGTTGTCCTCAGTATATAGATTAATATAATCCAAGGCTGATAATATATTCTGACCTAATCCTATTTAATATACCAAGACATTTCTCACAACCTGAACTGCAGTCTACTAGCTCTTAAAGGGAATCTGTCACCAGGTTTTTGCTATTTCATCTGAGAGGAGTATAATGTATAGGTAGAACCCCTGATTCCAGTGATATGTCACTTACTGGGCTGCTTTCTGTCATTTTGATAAAATTACATTTTTTTCTGCTGCAGATTTAGCAGATTTCTGCGATCAGCAAACCTGCTGCATCGTTCAGTGTGACACCGCGATAACGATGTGGATAACGACTTCGCCCATTCACCACAATGAACATGGATCAGTCGCTGGGTTGTGCAAACGATCTCTGCGCGCAACACAACATCGTTGGTGTGTGGTGCACGATATCTACACGTGTGACAATGTCAAACCATGTCCTAAACGAGCGCGCGCCCACGAGATTGTTAGTGATATCCTAATGACATTGCAGCGTGTAACGGTACCCTAAGTGACACATCACTGGAATCAGGGTCTCTATCTCTACAGTACGTTATGCTGCTCTCAGATTGGGTGATAAAAACCTAGTGACAGATTCCCTTTAAGTGTTATACAGCATTGTATGTAATTCAGTAGAGTAACTTAGTTAGAGTGTTAAACAGCATTGTATGTAACTCAGTAGAGTTATTTGAAGAGTAACCATAGATTTAATTTTTATTGCATAAATCAACAGTACACATTAAAATAGTAAAATTTGTAATATAACGTATCAGACAAATTTGCCTCTTTCTCCTCCTGGACTAATCTTTCACTCTCAATTCATTGGTAAAATCTGTATTCAGTGAAGACAAATTTTCACTATACTGAAATAGATGATGGTGCTTTTAAAATTTATGGAAGGAGAGGAAGGAGCTGAGGGCAGACAAAGACATTCTGCTGCAAGTTCTCCTGAAACGGCAGGTACTGTTCCCCATAGAACTTTATGAGCAACAACTGTCATCCTTATCTCAGTAATGGGAAAATCGCATGGGAAAGGGGGAGAAGAAAGTCCTGTCGTAATAGAGGAGAGCGATTTAAATATCAAGCTCACTGGAGAGCAAATAAAGTATATATATATAATGTATACATTCCCACAGCCCATCTTCATGTGTCCGCATTCAAGAAAACTCATATAAAGTAATCACGCGGTGGTATACTACCCTGGAGCAAGTATATAGGTGGTATCGTCCCTCTTCTGCCCAATGCTGGTGTTTCCTGAAAGTAAAAGGCACCTACTCTCACGTTTGGTGGACCTGCCCTGCCATTCAACCCTTCCTGGTGGAAGAGACGACTGGCAGTTGTAAATAAACAAGTCTCCCTTACTCCGGAGGCAGGATTTCTACATTTACCACTTTGGCCGGAGAACAAATAGGCATCTAGGCTGCCGAGCTTCATCCTAGCAGCAGGGAAGTCACTGATCCCCACATTCTGGCGCTCTCTCGCACTCCCCAATAAATCACAATTACTCCGTAAAATAGACCTTCTCTACCACACATCTGAACTTGTAGCCGCAGTATATCACACCTTACTATCATTCTATCACTCCTGGATACCTTGGCCTAAATATAGATCTCTTCCTCTATTTCACACATATATTGCCTCTTAAACTTGTCCTTATAAGTCCACCCGAGGTGTTCTCCTCACCTTCCTCACCTTCCCCTCCCCCCACCACTTATCTCTCCTTACTTTCTTCTCTGACTCCACTATCTGGAATAGGGAATGACTCTTCCTAATATACTGGACATATGATCATACAGATCCTCTTCTACTTCTCAATGCCTATTGCTGACCTTCTGTTTTTAATAGATATATTGACGCCTTCCATTTTCAAATATGGTCGCTCCATTTCCCTTATCAAGCGACCAACTGGAGCGCCATTGACCCTCGAATTTCTTCCAGACTATTGTCATGCCTTAATAGAATTCTGTTTTCATTTATGCCATATAATTTTCTTGTTCACTAATTCTTATTGTATTGTCTTCTTACTTAAATGTTTGTATTCTGCATCATTCTTTTACAATAAAAAGAACATTGAAAAGAAAGCACAGCGTCGTGCAGTAGTGAGGTCACCGCCCTCTGCTATGCCAAGAGTGACGTCTGAGCGTAGGAACAGTGGGAGAATGATGAAGGAGGGAGCAGACAGTGTAGTGCTCCCTCTTTTATCATTGCTTTGTGTGCGAGGATGGGCGAGGGGGCTCACTGGCCCCATAGCAACAGTGTGGTCTGCCACTCTGTGATCTAGATGTGTGGCCTCCGGGGGACCCCTGGAACCACAATCGTTACAGTAGTGACATCATGGCTGTATCTTGATAGTCATATTAATGTAGATGGCCACTGAGTCCACTCCGGTATTGCACTATATGCTATAAGTGATCGCACAATTGCAGGTTAAAGTCAGCTACTGTTTCTGAAAAGAAAACGCAAACTCTCAGAGTAAAAAACAAAATTACAAAATTGATGTTTTGGTCACCGCATGAACTAGAAAAAAGCAATAAAAAATGAAGAATAATGTCAATCAAAATAAAACTCATTCTGCAGAAAAGAAGCCATCAAAAATCTATGTTGATGGAAAATAAAAGACAAGGATGAAAAAAGATAAATTGGCAGCATCTTTAAATGGAATATATCACCAGATTTGTTTTCTATATAATTTGATAATTTGACAGCAGCATGATGTAGGGGCAGATACCTTGATTCTAGTCATGTATCACTTAGTTTACTGGCTGCGAAAGTGGTGATAAAATTATTGTTTTTCTGCTGCGAATCTAGCAGAGCTCTGAATGCTGAGCGCTGTAAAACCTCACCCACACCACTGATTGGCAGCTGTGTATACACTGTACACATTACAGAAAGCTGTCAGTCAGTGGTGGAGGTGGTGTTGAACTGGGAGGCACAAGACACCTAGTACTGTAGTGATAGCCACCTGCTGATAAAACACTTATTTTATTGAAACAGAAACACAGCGTTGTAAGTGACTCTCAGCCGCTATAACACGGTGCTCCCAGGTTAATTAACATAAAAACTGCTGACAGATTCCTTTTAAGGAGTTATAGGGACCAGAGCAGTATTACTAGATTAGAATGTGTTATTCTTAAGAACAGCAAGAGTCAGGAATATTTCAACTTGTTACATTTTATAATACTATCATTTTAACAATTGTTTCAAAGCAACCATTGGTCAGACATCTGACAGACATATGTCTACATAAATTTATAATGTATTATATGTTCTCTTTTACTTTATTTTTCTTCTGATCCACAAGTCATCAGTGTTAGCCTATTCCACACAATGGTGTTATTTCAGAAAGAACAAACTGAATCTAATCTGTTTTCAAAATGTTCTTCGATTTCTCAGATTTTTGTTCTGAAATATGGAAACAATTTGCTTGAACTTTCTGAAAAGAACAGAATCATCATTAAACGTTGAGTGTACAGAGCCAAGGTAATCACAGATATTCCTGGAATAATGGACAATGTATCCAAGATTATAAAAAAGAATTCTTAATGGAATATCTACTTAGTATTTTAAGTGTCTACCTATATAGATCAATTAGATATTTCACTATATGTTCATTTTTTTTTACATTTTATTAGTTGATATGTCAAGATATGAATCAGGGAACATCAAAACAACAACATAAGACGGCATCTCCAAGAGGTATTAAATGTAGTTTTATAGGTCAAATAATAGAGTTAAAAGCAGGGTTGTGGAGTCAGAGTCATGGAGTCGGAGTCAATTTTGGTGGAGTTGGATTCAGATAAATTAAGTCAGAGTTGGATATTTCTCTTACCAACTCCACAGCCCTGGTTAAAAGGAAGGTCCAGTACATTTATATTGAGGACAGATCATCAATATCAAATCGGTGGGATGCAACACTCGGCACGCGCCTCCGCTGATCAGCTGTTCACATTGCTGGATGTGCTCTAGCCTAACAATAGGCCATGAATATAAAGGTACCGGACATGCCTTTTAAATATAGTTAAAGGGGTTGTCTGGACTAAAATGATAATTCTGCAATTACTATAGGTGACTGCAGATATATGAATCCTCCTGGCGTGTTCACTAAGCTGGGAACGGTAGTCAATTATGCGATATGCATATTCCCGACTAGAACCCGACTAGTGCGCGTGGCCTCACTCCATTCAAATGAATGTAGCAAAGGCCACGCCTGCTAGTTGGATATGCCCATTCCATACACTTGCATTGAGAGAGGCCATGTCCACTAGTCATGTTCTGTCCAAGAACATGCACATGCATAATTGTGGGCACATGACCGCCGTTCCTGGCTTGGAAACCGGTGAATCCTTGCAGCGAAGTGTGTGCACTGGAAGGACAGATAAGTTTGCAATCACATAGTGACTGGAAAATAATAATTTAAAAGAAGACAATCTCTTTAAATAGTCAAACATATCATGCCATGATGAAAAAATGAATACTTATTTAATCAAGAAAGTAGTTAGTACGTATAGACGCAAGTATTGGGATTACTAGAGGTTCAGAGGATAAAGTTGAGTTCTAAAGTTTATAAAAAGACTAAAAAAGAACATGATATCAAATTTTAGTTTCGTAAGCAGTTTACTGTGTGGCCGTGTTATAGCTTTCAAAAATGTGTTGCTATCGCTCCTCGGAGTGCTTTACACAGGGAACATTTACTTTTCTACTAAAGTGCCCAGTTCACGGCGCAGGAGAGAGAAAACACATTGCCTTTGCTTTGTGTTGTATGCCAAAAACAATGAAGATTTCCAAAAAATTACAAATTAACTGGATAATTGACGCCAATATGAATAAGGGAGCTAGTAACACAATCACTAAGTGATAATAAACTCATTAATGTCTATGGTATATGACTCAGATCAAATAAACATTTAATTGATTCTATTTACAATGTATACTATGTATATTTAGAACATGACAAAGATGACTATAAGTTACTTTCAGGATTTGGGAGCACAATCAAAACATCACTTCTGACATATGCACAGATGGTGTGGGGCCCCCTTTCCTTTCTATCAATTGTTTTTTGGCATAGTCAATCTGCCTGCGACAGAGGAGGAAGACGGAAGAAGATGGAGGAGCGTGGTGCAGAGCGGGGACAGCGGCGGCCACAGGTGTAAGTATAATGATTTTACTTTACAGGTTTGGCCTGCAAGGGGGGGCCCTGGATACTGATGGGGGGGGCACATGTATACTGATGGTGGCGGGCGGGCGGCCTGTATACCTGTGGGGATGCTCCTATATATACCACTGGGCTGCTGCTGTATATACCTGGGGCTGCTGCTATATATACCTCTGGGGCTGCTGCTGTATATACCTCTGGGGCTGCTGCTATATGTACCACTGGGGCTGCTGCTATATATACCTCTGGGGCTGCTGCTATATATACCTCTGGGGCTGCTGCTATATATACCACTGGGGCTGCTGCTGTATATACCTCTGGGGCTGCTGCTATATATACCTCTGGGGCTGCTGCTATATATACCTCTGGGGCTGCTGGTGTATATACCTCTGGGGCTGCTGCTGTATATACCTCTGGGGCTGCTGCTGTATATACCACTGGGGCTGCTGCTATATATACCACTGGGCTGCTGCTGTATATACCTCTGGGGCTGCTGCTATAAATACCACTGGGGCTGCTGCTGTATATACCTCTGGGGCTGCTGCTGTATATACCATTGGGGCTGCTGCTGTATATACCACTGGGGCTGCTGCTGTAACACTGCTGGGGCCTGTATATACCACTGGGGAGGCCTGTATACCACACTGCTGGGGGCTGTATACCTGTGCTGAGGTCCACCCTCGGCTTATACACGAGTCAATAGGTTTTCCCAGGTTTTGGGGGCAAAAACAGGGGGGTGGGCTTATACACAGGTCGGCTTATACACGAGTATATACGGTAATAGTTTATTTTTTCTATCAATTAAAAGAATGCAATATGAGTGAAAAAAGAAGCTAAATCAAATCAAATTTCCGATTATGAATGGAACTAATCATGATATGTCTTTCATTTGTTGCATTTAGTTTCTTGGCCAAAAAATGTCTGTAACTTATGCAACATTGCCAATTTCTTGGTGTCCTTTATGCTGAGATTTACAGACACATACTTATCCATCATTAAGTATCATCAGGGAGGCGTCAGATTGGTTGCAAATTATTCTGCAGCAGGACAACGGCCCTAAACATACAGTCAATGTCATTAAGAATATCTTTAGGTAAGGAAGAAGGAGTCCTGGAAGTGACGATATGGCTGTCCAAGAGCCCAATATCATCAAATTTGTCTAAGATTACTTGAAGATTTTAAAAGGATTTGCACCAACCTATATTCACAGATCTGAGGTTAGTTCATGAAGATATTTGGAAGTGTACCTTGAAGAATTGAGGCTGTTTTGAAGTCAAAGTGTGGTGTCACAACAAATTTAGATTTGGTTTAGATTTCTCTTTTGTTCATTCACTTTGCATTTTGTTTTAAAGGGGTTATTCGGGCTTTTTCTATAATTTACATGTATATCTAGGCTGCAAAATGTTGACAGTTTGTAATATGCATCCTGTCCACATATTGCAGGGTTACCTAGATATCACTGATTTGCGGCAGCCAGGGAACATCCAGTGGGCGTGTTTGTGCTGGAGCTGTATGTAAATGAAGAACTGGTCGTTTACTCCCAGACTCTAAATCCCCCGTCACACTTTAACGATGCACCAGCGATAACGATATGCTGAGATCGCTGGTGCGTCGTTTTCACATCGCTGGTAAGATGTCAAACAGGTATCTCACCAGCGATGTCACCAACGACTTCAGCAACGATCCAGAATAATACAGAGGTCGTTGGGAATTGTCACTCCATAGCGCAGCATTGAGATCGTTGGTCATAGTCCCTTTCAAACACAACTACAACGACATAGAAATGACCCAGAGCAGTATCTAACGATCAACGATCTCACAGCAGGGGCCAGATCATTGGTGCGTGTCACACATAACAAGATCGCTAACGGGATCGTTGTTACGTCACAAAATCTATGCCGTTACAACGATCTCGTTAACTATCTCGTTATGTATGACAGGACCTTAATACATACGCCCCCTCCCCCAGTCTACAGTATGCCCAGCCACCTCCAGACATCTACAGCCCGCTCTAGTCCCAAGCATGACCACCCACCCCCTCTGCACACAGTGGGTTACCTCCTCCTCTGACACAGTGTACTGAATCTGCTTTATTATTAAATTCCTGCCATCCCCTGATGACATCCAAGTTCAGTAGATGTAATTGAGAAGTGGCCACCTCTTCAGTTACTACCGCCATAACAGTGATGGCTTCTAACACAGCAGTCTTTTTCCCTGAAACGAATCATCATCACGGGGTGGTGATAGAAGCAGTGTGAGTGAGACAATCACCCTCCATGATGGCGATTCATTTCAGGGCAGTGGTCACAGCTATGTAGCTGCACTCCTGTCACTCACCCTGCTTGTAACATCACCCTAAACAAATCATCTTAAGATTGTAGCACTGGAGTTACTTTGCATTGCTTCTATCACCACCCCTGATTAGGATTCATTTCAGGAAAAGAAAATTTGGTGTAGAAGATGTAATTGTGATGGTGGCCAACCATCACAAATGTGATGCTAACTTCTTGATCACCTCTAACTGAACCTGGATGTTATCAGGAGGCAGTGGGGACAGTAACAGTGGTAAAGGACCACAGCAGCTGCCCTTTGATGATATCCTGCTCCAGGATGGGTGATAGATGATGCAGTGAGTACACCCTCCCCAACCTACTGTGATGTCTCCTTTGAGACTTCTCTCAAACAAAACATCACAGGAGTTAAAGTAAAAAAATGTAGAATATATAAGGATATGCAGAAGTGTAGGAAATTTATTAATAAAGCAAATTATAAAAGTGGCTTACAGATATGTATTTATAAAGAGCTTTATTGCACCATCTCTTTAATAAGCTATTAACACTTCCATTTTTTAATGCATTCCCACTTTCTAGCATTTTTTCTACACCTGCCTAAAACTTTACATGTACATATACCATATATATTTATTTAGGAAAACTCCTGCTATAGTTGAACATTTACATTGAGGATTGAGTGATACCTCAATATATGCAAAGTTCACTGTCTCTCGGCTGATGAATTAGTCTGCATTGCACTCAAGGGTCTGACGAACTCCATCCATATATTAGGGAAAGATTAAGCTTCCACAGTGCGTGTCCCAGGCAGGAATCTGCAGTGTTTTAATTCACAGTCCTGCTGTTTTAACAAGTCGTGCCCAGAAATGTATTGGCCTCCTCCTGAACTTTATTCCACAATAAAAGTAGTTTGATTTAAGCAGTCAGATGATGCGCGATGCATACAAAATGAGAGGTGCTATAACTTCTGCAATGAAACGCGAAGAAGTGAAGGAAATGTTGTAAACCACTAATTAATTATTGAATGGACATTCGTAGTGCTGAATCGAATAATACTCTACAATGGAGATGGCTGGTATCAGAGACGATGTGCTGAAAAATTCCGCAAATGCACAAACGGAACCACCATAAAAAATACAATAGAGATAACTGTATGCAGCAACTATAAAATGGACTTTGCAATAATCACTTTGCCATATAGGGGTTTTAAAGTAAAGTTTAATTATTTATAGGAACATTTAGTCATTGTCTGAGTTTTATGTCAAACAAGTGACAAATATTTATATATAATTACTTTATGAAATTGTTATAAAAGATGCCCCGAACTTACTTTTCTGACCTTAACAGATCAATCCGAAGCAAGCAATTTTTTTCCTGACTTCCAATCTAATTTATTCCTATAATCTAAGCTATTTTTTCATACACTTCCTTTATTAATTCCCTACGATTCCCTCTCTATGCTATCTAACAGCTATTGTTTTTTTTTTTTGCTATTTCCTGTCTGATGATGTATCGTGGGAGTGCGCCAGTGCATGCTGGGATTCTCACACAGAACATCAGCAGCAAGGGGAGAGGCTGCAGGCGCTTCCTCCTTAAAACAAAACGTCACTGTGACGCTGGTTTCAGGGGCAGGGTTGTCAAAGTTGTGTCCACAACATCTATTATACCCACAGTAATATTTCTCCTTCATAAGGGTTCATTTATTTTTTGACAGACTCAGGGCACCTATATACGCCAGAAACGCGTCGAGAAATATCACCGGCGATATGTCGCCCTGCGACAGTTGCTGTCAAAATCTCTCCCAATTGCGGCGTGTATTTGGGGAATGTGGCAGCGATATGTCGCCTCGCCACAGTCGCCTGATTTAAGAGCACTGCTTTTTACTTCCCACTTAATTTTTTTTCTGTAATCATATTTATATTTTTCTATTGTGTGGGTTTTAATTATAGTATTACGTGCCTCTTTTTGTACTTATGTCAATTTTTTATTCATATTTAATAAAAAATATATTTTTAAGTGTGATCAAATTTATGGTAGGTTTTGTTTTTCTGGCTAGATTATGCCCACCTTAGACTAGTATTTTGCTTTTAACCTTTTGGTATCTCTTGACCCAATAGTTAACCATCAATTTTGTAGATTTATGAAAAATCCTGAAAACATAGCAGATTGATATAGCAGAAAGGCAGTTCTCCACCTATCTGTATACAAAATCCAGGTTGGCTGTTTCCCTAAAAAGCTGTAACCATATGTCGACACTAGGGGGTCTGAGCTTGAATGAACCTTTCTCTGCTTAATTATTTTCTCTCACCTCACCATCTGCAACTGATCCCATGTTCTCATAGTGTAAGGGTGAATGACTGTACAAGAGAGATATCACATGGGTTTATGATTTTTCCCATGACATTATGAATCTTACTTTCATGTGTACTATCGATTTGACTACTGCAACCTCCTGCTCACCGGCCTCCCGCTACCTCCGTTTCACCTATCCAATCTATCATGAACTCCGCTGTCCGCCTAATCCATTTGTCTCCCCGCTACTTCCCTGTCTCCCCCCTATGCCAAGCCCTTCACTGGCTCCCTGCTTACCAGAGATCCCGGTTTAAAACACTAACCATGACATACAAAGCCATCCACAACCTGTCCCCTCCATACATCTTCGACATGGTCTCCCGATACCTACCCTCACGCAACCTGCGATCCTCCCAAGAACTCCTCCTCTACTCCCCCTTCATCTCCTCTTCGCACAACCGCATACAGGACTTCTCCCGTGCATCACCCATACTCTGGAATTCGCTGCCCCACCACATGAAGCATTCTGCTACCCTGGGAACCTTCAAAAGAGCCTGAAAACCCACCTCTTCCACCAAGCCTACAACCTGCAATGAGACCCAGTCCATCGCACCGCCTCACGACAGACACCTCCCCCTCCTACTGTATCCCCACCCGCCCCTCATAGACTGTGAGCCAACGCGGACAGGATCTTCTCCCCTATTGTATCTGTACGTTAGAATTGTCCACAGCCATTGTTACTTGTATTGTTACTATGTTACTTGTCCTAGTCTGCCCTCTTAACATGTAAAGCGCCATGGAAAATTATGGTGCTATATAAATAAATAATAATAATTTATGAAATATGAATTAAAATGATGATTGCTCTTTAATTTTTCTATTAAAGTAACAATCTTGTATAAGGGAACCTTATATGTGTGACGTATGAATTTTCTTATTACATGTTGAGATTTCTCCTGTTTTGCCTGTTGTGGTTTTAGGGAAATTTGCAAATTACTGTTCAATGTCCACAATATGTTCATTCCATTGTGGAAATGTCACAGATCATCTATAATGTAGGTGGGTTAAAATCCACATCGAAACCGCAACTATATAATCTACATGTAATAGATGCAGCGTTTGCTACTGCTTCGCTTCACGATCCATGGCAGAATATATGTTACATCATTATTTATAAATAAACAGTTTTTTAGGTTTTATTTTTTTGCCCATTTTGCTCCAATACTGGGTGAAAGTGCAGTACTTGCCTGTGGCAGAGCCGCTCCTCAACTGAGTATAGCAGATCGGTGGGGGTGGTGTCGCATTGCTCAGATATATCGATGATCTATTCTAAGAATAGGCTAATAAAAGTCCAGAACAACCCCTATCAAGTTACAACCATGTATAAGGGGAACCTTGCGCGTAACGTGTGATTTTTCTTATTATACATTGAGATTTCTTCTGATTTTCTTTTGTGTCCCTTTTGTCCAAACTAATAGGGAGCTTATTATTTTAAATGTTCATTCTGTTGCGGAAACATCACAGCACATATATAATGTAGCCAGGATAAAAGTTGCTGTGAAACCGCAGCATAATCTACATGTGATAGATGCAGATGTTGCTCATGATCCATGGCAATGTTACGTCACTATAGATAAATAAATTACATATTGTTGTATTGTTGTTAAATTGCATTTTTTGGCTCATTTTGCTCCAGTTTAATGCGGCCAAAGGCAATTGCCCCATGATGTGTCAAGAAACAGCATTTACATTTCAGAAGCGATCTTATGTTTTAAGGATTATGTCTTCAAATACAAGCTGCCAGAACCGATTCTCATGAGCATTTATATTGAGCAGTAATCAATGTTCTGCTCTTCTGTTAGTAAAAGCTCTTAAGGAATCTTTTCCAGTGGTATTAATCTCATATCCCGAGCTTCTCTTTCCTGCTTTACCTGGCCATATCCAGGATTGCCACAGGATTCTAATATGTTTAAGTCTCCTTTGAAGCTGAAGTGCTTCATCCATCATTGTTTTTACTTCCTTTCTGATGCAGTATATTTTGCTATTTGTCTTTCCTGAAAATAGAAAGGCAATATAGTCATCCATTCATCATCTTTTCAATGTGTCTTCCAGTCTGTTTTCTTTGCTGTCTTTTCCATCTTAACTTGTCTGAATTGTTATTCATTTTATCTCTCGTGTGTGCGTCTCAGTTTGTGTCATTTTCATTGCAGAAATCATATCCACCTTTTCCTGTCACACTGGACTATATTCATGGCAAAGGCGCGTTATTCGAGAGCGTAGTAAAGAACAGGCGCTCAGATCATATATCTTTCCCTTGCTTTCAAATGGTTGATGTCGCCGGAGATTCCATCATTTTTCAATGTGGTTCCTACATTTATTTTTATGCTTTGTATCGGAAGGTGGAGAAACAATGTAATATGCATGATTTTTATAAAGCTGTGAAGTCAACAAAGAGTTCTGGGACCATATAAATGCACATGACCACAATGATGACAGGTGTCACAGCAATAGATCTTATTTTAAGGACTCTATTGTTTTCGGCATGAAAAATACATTTTCACCCATGATGGAAGGAGATTTCTAACGCCTTGAGTTTATAAAGCAATATTGTCTAGAGGCAAAACTTGAACATATTGGAATCTGATGCAAATTCTTAAAGAACCCTGTACACAATGGATGAAAGTCAGCAAAATCAGCCGACCATCTATTGTGCATGGGGGTTCCCGAAGGATAGGTCCATTAGAATTTAATCTTTGGGAGGTTAAGCTGAAGCCAGATGATTCTCACCATGGAGGAACCAGAGTCCGGTGTGGTTCCAATCTACACTGCTGAAGGAAAATCAAATAGTCGAATGCTTTGGAGATAATAAAATAAATAAAATGTGTGTACCGTATTAGTCACTAGATAGAAAAATATTAGAATCTGAGAATCCTCAGTGGTCGATACCTTTTAATGGCTAACTGAAAAGATGTTAAGTAAAAGTAAAGTAAGCTTTCGAGACACTATGGCCTCTTCATCAGGCTTATTACGGTAAGTCTGATGAAGAGGCCATAATGTCTTGAAAGCTTGCTTTGCTTTATCTTACCAACTTTTCAGATTGGAGATAATATTGGAAGCGGTTTATTCTACGTGTTTCAGCCCTGGTCACTTTCCTAAGGAAGGGGTAAGCATCACTCTGAAATGTGTAAAATAAACCACCTTCGAATATTATCTCCTAAACACTCGGCTATTTCATTTTCCTTTGCATGTCATCCGGTCTTATGGCTTGTGGCACCTGCAGCAGCTGGTTTCAGACTCTGATCAAGGTTGTGTGAGATACAACCGGACTAGGTGAGAAACTTTTCTTTATTTTCACCATGTTTCCGCAGATAAAACCATCTTTGCACTTGTTTTGTCCATAGTTGGTTTTATTCTCCCCATGGTGAACACGGACACTCATCCGAGCTACTTGTTCCTTTATATGGGAAGTTGGGAGAGATAGTTGTTGGTAGAGTGATCATGTGTAACAGTGCCAGCCTATATTTACCCTTTGTAGCTGTTCTATTGAAGAAGTTCAGAAATTGATTGAAAGATACAATGCCAATTTTATAGCAATGTATTGTTGGGAAAACAAAAGAAGACTACATACTTGAGTTTATCACAACTTTAGGACTCTACTGGCTGTGGTTAGGTGTTCCCTTTTTAAGCGTTCCATGCAGTATACAAATAACAATACCATAAAGTTCTTAATTATATACATGAATATTAAGATTCACAGAGGTCACAAGCTTCAGGTATCAGGCCATCTGTGGCACTGCTTTCAGCATAGATAACCAATTCTTTCACGATGCTTACCTCAAAGGCCAAAAGACATCAATAGAAGATGCTGGCAACAACATGGTATGGATATTATAGATATTTGGGTTTCTCAAGAAGAGAGCTTTTCTAATATTCCTACAATTGTATATTAAAGGACTGTATTTTAAACAAATGTAAAATGTAATAAAATCCAATTCTTATGGCAGCAATTTGAGACCACACCATAGTCATGCTGCAATACCATGTGCTGAGCAATATCGCTGAGCAAAAAACGTGTTGGGTAAAAATCCAAGAATAAAGTCTTTACCAGGAGACAGGACTGTAGACATTTATATAAGGCGAGCATGCAATATTATCCTTTGAAGGTCTTAATTCTTTTTAGGATTGTAAATTATTCAGTGTTCAATGTATCCCAACAAAGGAGGTGGAACTGACCAGAGAATAAAATAAAGTATTGCCATGTGAATAAAGCTAATTTATAAAAGGGATAGTGGGTGTCTTTGGTGCTAATATGTAGCGAGTCTCATTGTGCCTTGAAACATTACATTATTACCCACTACCCTTTCTAGGGAATAGATGTCCAATAAATCAGTGATATTTACACAGTTTTAGAACTGTTAAAGTGACCCTGTCACCCCTTTTTGGGCTCATAAACACTGCCCAGCACCTTAAACATAGTGTAATTGTGGTTCTGGTGACCACTATATATCCATAGACTGGCCCCTGATTACAGCAGAAAAACACTTTGAGTGTGTCTTGCACCCTTTGGTACTCGGTCTTGTGGGTTGTGACTCACTTGAGTTCGGGTCACTCTGCCTGTAAAACCCGCCTCTGTGCCTGTAATATGCTGACCCTCCTGTGATCAGCGACGGCATTCGCGCCTGCAAAGTGGCGCAGGTCACTGTGGTGTATTGCAGCCACACAAAGTCTCGTAAGACTTCACAAATCTTGTGAGACATTGGTCACTGTGACTTCAATAGAGCACTGTGACCCACGCCACTGCACAGGCGCGAATGCCGTCACTAACCACAGGAGGGGTGGCATAATACAGGCACAGGGGTGGGTTCTACAGGTGGCAGGGTGGCCTAGACTCAAGTGAGCCACATCCCACAAGACCCAGTACCATAGGGCGTGAGACACACTCATGTGTTTTTCTGAGGTAATCAGGGGCCAGTCTGGGATATATAGGGGGTCACCAGTACCACAATTACACTATGTTTAAGGTGCACAAAGGGGGTGACAGGTTCACTTTAATTAATCCTTTTATGTCTGGGGCCAAGTATCTATAGACCTATTATAGAGATTTATGTTAACTATCCTATTTAGTATGTTGTGTCTATTAGAGAGAACTGGGATATGGGAAGTGATATAGGGACTCCAAAACACGAGGCCCTACGATTGTTAGGACATATAATAACCCAACTGACTAATGCTGTCATGTGGTTTTAAAGACTAAAAGGGATCCCTGGAGTGCCAGTGCTAGAATGAATGAATGAATGAATGAATGAATGAATGAAAAAAGGTTTGTCTATTTTAGAATTAGTCTAGAGGATGGAGTTTTATTAAGGAGTCTGAGCAATCACATTCCCTGTTGTCTAGGAGTTCGGATGGCCTCACATGACCGCACATGGGGCATTGCTCCTAAAGAACAATCCTCACAAAGTGCAGCATAAATTTATTACATAATTCCACAATGGATTTGTTTCAAACAGTAGAAGAATGGTACTGCTATGACAAGAGCTTATTTTTCTTTTAAAGACTAAAAAATAATATTACAAAAATCACTTATTTCCTTTGAAACAAAATTCAGAAGATCTATAAAAAATGTTAAAAAGTCAAATAAATATACTGTAATGAAATATGACAAAGTCTTACATCTTTCTTACTCTATGTTGAATACACAAATTACATAACAGGCGGAAAAAAGACAAAACACCAAAAAGTCTGGTATTTTATGTAGGAGAAATTACCCAGCTTGATAATGTGACATCAGCTTTCCAATTTCCCTGAAGGCATTAACAACACTGACTTCAAGGTCTGCTGCTGCGTTTTCCCTTTAGTTGAGCATCACGCTAATAGCTGCACAGCGTGGAGCACAGGCTGAGAGGAGGCGCTGACATCTATACATTCCCTTAGGAAATCCTAGTAGGAGAGGAGAGGTTTGTTGCTCTCAGATTTGCCTCATCTCAGAATGTGGGAGTTGTGATCTCCTCCGTGATCTGACCTATGTTCTGCCCTCTCAGCAACTAGCAATAACAGTTTCTACATTTACTGCAACCTGCTAATGGATAGAAATAAAAACTAAATACAGAACAAACCGATTTCTCTCAACATTGCTTAAGATATTCATTGTGAATCAAACAGCAAAAGAGGACAAGACATCTCAAATGTAATTGTAGGTTATGATTATTATCAAATTAGTATACCACTATCTATCTATCTATGTATCTATCTATCTATCTATCTATCTATCTATCTATCTATCTATCTATCTATCTATGTATCTATCTATCTATCTATCTATCTATCTATCTATCTATCTATCTATCTAAAGCATTAGAATCTGAGAGTCCTCAGTGATATCTTTTAATTGCTAACTGAAAAGATGTTAAGATTAGCCATTAACAGGTATCAACCCCAGAGGACTCTCAGATTCTAATATCTTTCTATCTACTGGCTAACAAAGTACGCACATTTGTGTACCTTATCTATCTACAAGAAAGCAAAGCAGCACCAATCCACCTATTATACTTGTATGGGTGCAAGCCTCAAGGTCTAATCCCAAAATGTACAGAGGAAACTGAGGCAGCTCTTCCTTCGAACTGAAAAAAATGTCATATCATTCATAATAGATAGATGGATTGATAGATGGATATATAAATAGACAGATAGATGGATGGATGGCTGACAGATAGATGGATGGATGAATGGATGAATAAATGGATGGATGATAGAGAGATGATAGAGCAGAGGTCCCCAACTCCAGGCCTCGAGGGCGGCAAACAGTGCAGGTTTTCAGGATTTCCTTAGTATTGCACAGGTGTTAATGTGATCAAATGCACAGGTAATGATTTAACGCCCTGTGCAATACAAAGGAGATCCTGAAAACCTGCACTGTTTGCCGCCCTTGAGGCCTGGATTTGGGGACCTCTGTGATAGAGGGATGGATGGACGGATAGATGGATAGATGGAGTTCACTGAGGCAGCACGTACTTTGTATTACAAAGGATTTGATACCATTCTCAAAATATGGGATGTTTCGACTCAAACAATGAGCCTTTCCCAAGTGAGAGTCATCACTTGAGAAAGACTTGCTGTTGTAGCCAAAATGTAACATGCTTTGATAATATAATTAATATTAATATTAGGCACAGGAGCTCCTGTAGTTGTGACTTACATGAAGCAGCAGGCCACACCTCTCTAATCCTTGTTAATTCAAAGTATGTGCTGCCTCCATGAACTCTATCTATCTATTGATCCATCCATCCATCATCTGTCTATCTATCATCTGTCTATCCTATCATCTATCTATCCATCCATTTATCTATCATCCATCTATCTGTTTACCTATATGTAACTATCTATCTTTCTGGATCAAATCATCAATAGAAATGCCACATGTCTATTTTAGACGATTATAAGTCTGTAAAGAAGTAGCAGCACCTTGATAACTGGCGCACGCTTAGACAGTATTGGATCATACCTACCCCATCTGTGCAGTATGCCACTTATTGAAAATATTGCAAAGCACCAAGTCACACTATGCTATAATAGAAGAGCAGCATCCATCATTTTGGTGTACACACACATCTGTGTCAAACCATATAAGTCTTACATAGAAGTACATGGCCGATCTACTTTACCTTGCCATACCTCCAACTTCAGACAGAGGAATATAGAATTTATTTTGTTAGAATCCATCAAAATTGTTGCAAGCTTGTGGAGACAAAGTTTTTCATACAAAGTCTACAGAGTATGTCCAGCATGGACAAGAGCACTAAAGGCGACTGTCAGGAACAGAACAGAATTGAGTAACATATTGCAGATCATGGCATGCTGAGAACACAATACTCATTCATATAACAAGATTTGTAACCATATTATTTATGTGCATTAGGTACATCTACACAATGTAGTGTCTTCTATTGTACTTTGCCCTCTAGTAGAGTAGTATCACCCTTTTCCTATTTTCTGATTTATTTGTTGACTCCTCAGACCCATAATAAGCAAATTTAAAGAATTGAGTAAAACTGATGGATTCTTTTTTTGGGTGAGGCCTTCTCCTTTATTGATTTGTTCTAGACATGAAGGCTGAGAACAGAGGATATAGCCAAGGTTGGTTTCGGGGGCATGACTACAAGGGGAGGTGTTAGGGTTAGGCATACATCTAAAAAATTAGTTGCCCTGCCATGGCTGAAGGTCCTGAATGGTGGCAAACCAATATATCCACTTATATATCCAATAAATTACACTTTTCCATAATACTATTTACCTCTTACATATTGGATGGAAAATTGTTGTTCACCATCAAATTTATATTATTTTTGCATATTTTTAATATATCTGCTGGCTGTTTCATTAATGTGGACATTGTGTGTCCCCTTGTACATTTCTGCCTAATACATTGTTGCTATATGAATAAAGAGCAATAAATACATTAGTACAATGGTCAGTTACTCTACGGATCATTCTAGATACGTGGAATCATTTTTATACCTTCCTTCTTTACATAGCTCCGCATTTACTTACCTCGTACAGAGGAAAACAAATATTGTCAATCCATTCTAACTGCAATCTAGGAAGCTCGTCTTTTCTGTTGCGATCAAAAATGGCCTGAAAAATATAAGTAAAACAATAAGGCAAGTCACATCTGCGTTAAGGGAAAATATTCTGTTCTGTTTTTAGGAACAGGCAAAGGATTCACTTCCAAAATGGATCTATTACAAAACTGATGCAAATGGGAGCACAGGGACTGCATTGACTACTATGGGCTCTGGCTGGTTCCATTATTTGTCAGTTTTTAAAAAGTTTTGCATTGTTCTAAAAACTGACACATAATGGAAACCAGACAGAAGCCACAATAACGAATGATGTCCTTCAGCTTCCATTTTATAATGGGGTGGTACAGCAGTAAGGGAATCAGGAGGCAAGATGGTAAGGCAGGCAAAGGCATTCAGGTGAGCCAGTCTGGCCCTGAATATGGTGTCCCTGACTGGCCCTGTTTCTGAAGGTACCTCTGAAGGTGAGCCATTTCGGGCCTCCACGCTAGCCCTTCGCCCCTGATCAGGCCTAGGTTAAGAGCCCCTATCTCCACCCATGGACCAGGAACACCCGGCAGCTTTAAATGTAAATGAATGTCAGGCACAACTCAGCAGAGCATGACTTCACAGCACGGGTCCTAGATCAGATTGAACCAAATCTGCGATATCTGGTGGAGGGAAGCAGAACTCCTTAAGGCTGAAGGGGTGGAGTGCAGAAAGCTCAGACACACCCCTTTACCTTTACCTCTACATGCAGAGCCACAGAGCAGACTAAGGATAAGAAAACTCACTTAAATAGCACAGCAGCAACATTGCAGAACTGCAAAGGCAGTCAATATGTGACACATTTACATCACTAATGCAATAATTCCATTTTGAACATGAAAGGGATCGTTCACCTTTTGGGACATTTTTGTTTTCTAAAATGTATTTATTTGAAGCTGAAAATAATTTTTGCTATTGATATGTATTGAAAAAAATTTGGAGTTTAAATGAGTTAACTGAGAGTCTATCGGAGAGCTCACTGTGATGGTCTCACAGGAGACCATGTACTGCTGTAATCTGTCTGAGCTCATATCAGAAAATATATGACCATAAGTCCCATCAAAGTTAGAGAGAGCCAACTACCAGGATTTAACCACCTGTAAATCAGTGCAGCAGGTGATTGACGTGTGCAGCATGATATCACTATTTTTTTTTTTTTTTTAAATCCTCCCCCGAGGGCTTCTCTTTCTGCTGTCAGCTGAACCTCCTCCCACCTGGATGAGAGGGAGGGTCTGGCTTAAGGCAGACTGCCAAGCCTACAGGAGAAGATTAAAAAA
The DNA here is from genome assembly GCA_033576535.1 of Allobates femoralis. NCBI lineage: Eukaryota > Metazoa > Chordata > Amphibia > Anura > Aromobatidae > Allobates > Allobates femoralis. The sequence continues at coordinate 48,890,652 of JARQOC010000011.1, forward strand.
ACAAAAACAAATAGTGATGTCATGCTGCACATGTCATTCACCTGCTGCACCGATTTAAAGGTGGCTAAATCCTGGTGGTTGGTTCCCTTTACATGTGTCAGGAAATAAAGAGCCAGTGAAAGACAAATTGTGAACATTTTGCATCACTTTGGCTTTTACAGGTTCTTTATTTTCCTGCACATTCAACTTTGATGTAGTTTGTGGTTATAAATTAGATTACAGGAGCTCAGAGATCAGATAAAAGAATTCTAAACTCTCCCGTCAGACTTTCAGAGTGAGCTCTCTGTTGGATTCTCAGTTACCTCATTTTGCAGCCAGCAGTATACAGGATATAAAAAGCAAAAAGCACAATATCTTTAATGAATCCCAATTGCAATAATAATTTTTAGCCTACAGATATGTGCATTTGAGTAAAAAATAAAAGTTGCCCAATCCTTTTAATTCATGTCCCTAAAAACGGTATAGACAAACTGAATTTTTGAATGAAGATGTACCAGGAGGAATAAAGTTAAAGGAAATCTGTCAGGCCAAAAATCCATATGTAACTGCTATAATTTTCTAATTCCTTTCTCTAAGCTCCCTTTATTTATGTATTTCTATTATTTATACTTCCCTTCTATTCTCTGTAAACTTCAAAATAAAAGATTAATTCCATCTGTCAATCACAGTGATTTCTCTACTGCCCACTCCCCAAAAAATGAATATTCATGCTTCATTACACTGCCCTGTGATCTGTCTGTTGTGTGACTCATTCACTGCAGACAGATGCTGGAGGGGGAGGAGGAGTGATCTTGCTGCAGCTCTGACTTCTTCATGTCATTGTGTGTATCAGACATGTGCAGTGTGTGCAGTCTGAGATATTTCTATGTGATTATAAGAACATTTGATCATTTGCTCAGCAGATACACACATTACATGTACGCAGGAAAACCAACCTTTACATAATAGAAATCTTACAGATAGCACAGTCCAGGACAAAACACCTCCCCTCCCAGCACAGAGCACAGAGGGGAGGGACAGAACACCAGCTTGGATGGGCGTGGATATTTAAATAACACTTATACAGCAGCCGGACTAATTGACTGGAAATATAATGCAGGAGCTGCCTGCATGGCCTGAAGATAATTATAGTAAGGAAACTACAAATGGTAGAATAATGATTTTACATGTCTAAATGTACATTTTACATGTTTTTAAAAGCTCTGCCAGGCACTATTCAAGGGTAATATCAGTATCATACTGAAAAATGACATGAAAGTGTCCTTATAATTTCCTCCCGGCAGCAGAGTTTAGTGTATAGGTTCAAAACACTATTGAACTGCACATTAACCCCTTATGTGCAGGTTAATAGCATTTTTTTTTATGTGACTGGTTCCCTTTAAACTCTATAATAAGCACACAGTAGTCTCCTGAGCTCCCCCTACTGGTGGCTGCAAGCAGCCGGAATCTGATTAGTAGATCTAAAAATGATCTGGTGTTAAAAAATATATAGTAATATAATAATTATATAATATATATATTTATTATTTTTTTTATTAACAAAGATTTATAACCACTTTATAAATATAGTGGATTAGGATCTCAAAAAATATTATTTTCTTTTTAATTGTGCTACCAGACCCAGTCATTTGTAGTCCTGCCTCTGATTCATGATATGTCAAAGTGAATCAATGATTTCTGTGTCCTTGCATCGGAATGTCCTCTAGTCCTCCACTCACTGTACAGTACCTATAACCAGGCTACACAGCACAGCAATCCCCACTCGACTTTTGTCTCGCTTTGTCCTTATGTCTCTCGTTCTTTAAAACAATCTTTGTTTCCTCAAATCCCTATCGGTAACTTGTGACATTGTTGAGTTGCCAGAACACTGGTTAAAGGGAGCAAAATGAGTACTTTTGGCAAAAATTGTGCAAAAAAAAAAAAAATGTAAAGCAAACATACAACGTTTGAATTATTTTTACATTTTATAACAATTTTAACCAAATATCTACTAGAATTTTGGTGGCCATAAATGAGGACTTATCTTTAATCATTGTCCTACTTATGCCCCCTCTCTAAGGCCCCTTTCACATCAGCGGTAAATGCTGATCGCGGCAGTTGCGGTGAAAAAACCTCAACTGCTGCGATTACCGCATTGCGGCAAGCCCCATACAATGTCTATGGGTTTGCGGTAAGTCTGCGGCAGGTGCGGCAAGTGCGGTTTCGGCACTTGCGGCAGATGCGGCCGCAAAAAAAACACGGCTGAACGCGTTTCTTTCGCGGCCGCATCTGCCGCAAGTGCTGAAACCGCACTTGCCACACCTAGACATTGTATGGGGCTTGCCGCAGGTGAACCCATGTGCAGCCTTTATGCGGTAATCGCGGCAGTTGCGTTATTTTTACCGCAACTGCCACAAACAGCGATTACCGCTGATGTGAAAGGGGCCTAAGCTGTAATAAATTTTATTACTATTATTATCTTTTTGTTGTTTTGATGGTCCGCGATGGACATTTGTGCTCTGTATGTGCTATAAGATGCTCTATTAAAAAAAACAGAAAAAGGGAACTTGTCAAACAAAATAGTGATGAAACTAACTCACTACAGCTGACCGGATTTATCACCAAACCAAAGTGATTTACTGATTTAAATAAACAAACATGTAAAATTAAAACAACCTTAGCAGTGATATGTATGGCTTCCCGGGCCTCTTCTCTAAATCCGCAGTAATATTAAGTTAGTTTCTCCAGATTTTATGATTGTTCCTTTTTTATTGACTTATCCTTATTACTCAGGTTGATGTAACCAGACAGCTGAATTGCCTACCCACAAAGTAAATAGAGTACTCGGCAACCCTCTCTGTCCTTGGATTACACTCTTAAAGAGGTTTTCCACTACTAATGTCACCCGCTTTCTTTTGTCCTAACTCTTCCTAACTAACACTTTCCCATATATACTTCTGCTACCTTCTCTGGTCATCTAAGCTTATCTCTGAGGGTACCTTTACACGCCGCGACGGCAGGCTGGATACATCCCGCTACTTCACGTGCACGAGCACGCTCAAACGGTTACAAACGGTCAACGCACCCTCTTTACACGCCGCCACAAGGTTCGCTACGCCACGCTACATCTATAGCTAGCTACATCGCCGGGTGTCTCAAGTAGCCAGCTGTAGCTCATTTACACACCGCTATAACCAGCTACTATGGGTGTACCTGGTGCAGCAGGGACAGCACATAGGCGTGCCACAATTGTGGATTACGAGACGTCCGTACGCTGATAGGACGAAGCAATAACATCCTGATTGGGCAGGCAACGCAGGAGGCTGAGTAATACATGACGCTCGAGCGATTGTGTAGTGTGACTCGTCAGCTCCTTTAAATATGCCTCACTATGCAGCGACTACCAATCGTCATGCAGCAGCTTCCACCAATGATCGCACATGGGGCGCGGTAACACGGAGCCAGGGTCACGCCTTAGCTACATTGCAGCTACATCGCAGGCTGTCCCGAGTTCCCTTCCGTTGCCTCTTTACACGCCGATACAGCTCGCTACCATCGGCGTTGTAGCCATCAGTTTTCGAGCAGAGCTAGGAAACAGATGTATCTGTTGCCGGCTGTAGCGTCACGTCTTCAGACGCCGCTACGACGGGCTACATTGGCGCTACAAGCTACATTTGTAGCCTGTAGCGGGATGTATCCAGCCTGCCGTCGCGGCGTGTAAAGGTACCATTAGAGACTCATAAATACCATTATTTTTGCAGCTTTGATCCTTACGGGCTGCAGACTGGATTCAGACAAACTGAGCAGGGCACGTCACTGGTGGGGGCGTGGCTGCCTCTGTGTGAGTGTCAGCAGTCTGTGCACACATGCTCAGATCAGACTTCATTCTCCTCTCAGCCCCCACCAGCGACGTGCCCTGCTCAGTTTGTCTGAATCCAGTCTGCAGCCGAATGGATCAAAGAAAGAACAATAATAACGGTATTTACGAGCCTCAGAAAGATCAGCTAACAGAAGCAGGGTAGGTAGTAGAAGTATAGTAGGAAAATGTTAGTTAGGAATAGTTAGGACAAAAGAAAGGAGATCACATCAGTAGTGGAAAACCTCTTTAAGGCTCCATTCACACTGTGCGTTCTTGGTCTGTTTTTGCTCTTCAGTTTTTGTAGCCAAATCCAGGAGTGGAACAATCAGAGGAAAAATATAATAGAAACACGTCACCACTTCTGTATTTATCAACCACTCCTGATTTTGGCTACAAAAACTGATGAGCAAAAACAGACCAAAAACAAACAGTGTGAATGGAGCCTAAGGAAGTTTTCTGCGCTACCCTTTGTATCTTTTTATCTGTTCTAGCTAATTGTATTCAGTCCCTCTGGGTGTTGGAGCCTTGTGTGCAACTCCTATTGAGGTCTATGGGACTGAATATGATTAATCATATATTGTTTCTATAGGAAGGAAAAGTGAAACAAAAGTTGTATATAAACCCTAATGAGAATGTCATAACTGGAATTACGCTTTAATTTTGCCTTTCTGCACTCTGAATGTCTCCTAAAAAGACTTGGGCTCTGATCTGGCCCAAAACCTAAATCATATAGAAAGGCTTGTTAAAGCGTCAATTATGAATTTACAAAGCTCTCACTGATCTTAGGGAGTCTCAAACACAGGACTAGCCAGATATCCCTCCAGGGAAGGACCCAGCCCTGGGGTGGCTCCTTGCGGAGAACACCATAACCACCATATTAAGTGGCCCTTTTAGTCAATATTCAGCTCTTTTACGAGTTTAGAGATATAACAAGGGAATACCAAGGCCAGGTATCCCATCCACAGACAGCTGTTTCGGGGTGTTGCCCCTCATCAGTGTGGAATAGGATTCTGGCTAGGTGGGAGCAAGGCCTAGTAGATCAACATCATAAAGCTAGGGATATCCGGCTAGTTCTGTGTTTGAGACTCCTAACCGAGGCTCCACAGGCTCTATTTGCATATTCATAATTCCCAGGGGGCAATGCGCCTAGGAATTCACTGTGTTGAGTGCTTTAGCCAGCTGCCCGCAGTGTTTTCCTCGACTGGTCTCCCTGAGATCAGTGAATGCTTTGTGATGTTGGTCTACTAGGCCTTGCTCCCACCTAGCCAGAATCCTACTCTACACTGATGAGGGGGCAACACCCCGAAACAGCTGTCTGTGGATGGATACCTGGCTCTGTTAATTCCCTTGTCATATCTCTAAACTCGTAAAAGAGCTGGATATTGACTAAAAGGGCCACTTAATATGGTGGTTATGGTGTTCTCCACAAGCAGCCACCCCATGGCTGGGTCCTTCCCTAGAGGGATATCTGGCTAGTCCTGTGTTTGAGACTCCTAACTGAGGCTCCACAGACTCTATTTACATATTCACAATTATGAATTTAAGGATTGCTACTTCCAATAGGTGGCACTAGAGTCGTCTACTTCCTCACTGAAGTGACAATTTGCATATGCAATGTCCCAGAGGAGCATTGCGGCTTTAGGTCTCCTCACTGCTGGCTGGCAGAATACTCTCCACAAGGAGAATAGCTATTCCCCCAGACCTTAAAAAAGACTGTCACTCTCTCCCGAGCACCACAGAGTAATAGCATAGACCCTTATCCCAATCTCCTGCTGATAAAACAATGTTTTACCACTGAGAGGACCAGGATAACTGCAGCAATGTAAGGCTATTCTCATATAAGGTGTTTTTGCTGTGTTTTATTTCTGAAGACAAAAGCTGCTCTCTTGGCAGTAAAAATGCTGCTTTTAAAATGCTCTTTTTCTGGTGTTTTCACTGTGTTTTTGCGAGTTTTTGAGTGCTTATTACATGTGTGACTTGTCTACTATACATGTTTAATTAAACTAGTTTTATGCACCAAAAATGCTGCAAAAAAAAAATCTAAAAATAAGTTATTGTGGCTTTTTTTCAATTTCTTATTGCTTTCTATAGGTGAAAAAAACACATGCTGCAGACTTAAAAAAATGCTGCAGTTCTCAAACAAATGTGTGCCGGAGATTCATGAAATCTCAGAGCTTTGGCTGGTGTTGTAAAAAGGAGCTTTTAATTTGCATTAAAAGCTGCAAAGAAAAAAACTGCAAAAATGCTGCATGTGAACATAGCTGGATCCTTGATCATGAGCTCTGGTGATCCTTCTCCTCTACCACTGATTGGCTGCTTTCTTCCTCTGAACAGCAGACACAACACTGTTTTAGGGTAAGTTCACACATACGTCGGCTTAGTGTCGGCGGCGGCTGGGCGGACCCGACAGGAAGCTCGGCAGCCGTCCACCGGCTTCCTGTCGGGTATGTGCGGCGGGAGACGGGCGGGTGCCGGGCGGGTGCACAGCGGGTTAGCGGCGGCGGTTCTGCAGCGGCTGGAAGCAGCACATGATTCTGCTTGCAGCCGCTGCAGAACCGGCCGGTTTATAGAACATGCTCATTCTTTGCTAACCCGCTGGGAACCCAGCGGGTTAGCAACAGATGAGCATGTGGAAACCGCCGGTGTGTGCACACCGGGGGTCGGTTTCCATAGGTTTATATGTTAACCCAAAAGCCGCTTTTGGATTAACATAAATTTACATAAACCTCATGGAAACCGACCGGCGGTTTCCGCTGCTAAACCTGCAGTAAACCTACCAGTGTGCACATAATGTTGCAGGCAGGGCTGGACAGCTCATCATTAAGAGAACAAGCAGATATAATAGTGATTATATAAAAAATACAGTGAGAAGTCCAGTAAGTGATACATCGCTTGAATCTGGGTTTCTTTTCCTACTTTATGATGAAGCAAAAACATAGTGGCAGATTTCCTTTAAGATTAATTTTTTAAGCAAACACATATGAGGGTTGATGAGATTTACCAAACTCCATGCAGACTTACTGAAGGTGTGAGTTTAAGCTCTGAGCGCTCTCGGTCTCCTTGCTCGAAGAATTCACTGGTCACTAATTCAGCCACCTAAAAGCACAATAGATCAGATTATAGCCGGCTCCAGTTGTGTATTGCTTTGTACCTACTAAAACTATTCACTATTCTAAGCCTTTGTTCCTTGTGTAAAAACCATCCGCTGTAAATATGCCTGGCTGAGTCGTATTCTGCCATCACCCGCTATCGATGCTAATCAGTATTCTTTGTATTCATTCATATTACCCTCAGGATGTGATGGCCGAGCAAGACATTTGACTGAATGAATGGAAAGCCCTCAAATTTAAAAACTATGCAGAAACTGATTAATCAATGTCAGTATGTGACAGTGCCTGCGGTATCTCCATAGTGGAGGAATACAAGCTGTCTGAAAGATGGGGGGGCTGATAGCTGAAAAGATTGCAGTACCCTATTAGCTTTGCATTCTTCATGATTTCTCAGGAAAGAGAGAAAGGAAAGAACATTGGGAATATTTTGTTTTATTAACCCTTGCAAACCTATTGCACTATCCAAATTACACACATGCAAGTGCACACATGCAAAGAAAGCTCACACTGAAAATTGCACACATGTACGCAAAGCTCACACTTTGATAATTGCACACATGCACACAATGCTCACACTTTGACAATTGCACACATGCACACAATGCTCACACTTTGAGAATTGCACACATGGACACAATGCTCACACTTTGACAATTGCACACATGCACACAATGCTCACACTTTGACAATTGCACACATGCACACAATGCTCACACTTTCACAATTGCACACATACACACAATGCTCACACTTTCACAATTGCACACATGTACACAATGCTCACACTTTGACAATTGCACACATGCACACAAACCTCACACTTTGATAATTGCACACATGCACACAATGCTCACACTTTGATAATTGCACACATGCACACAATGCTCACACTTTGATAATTGCACACATGCACACAAGGCTAACACTTTGACAATTGCACACATGCACACAATGTTCACACTTTGACAATTGCACACATGGACACAATGTTCACACTTTGACAATTGCACACATGCACACAATGCTAACACTTTGACAATTGCACACATGCACACAATGTTCACACTTTGACAATTGCACACATGTACACAATGTTCTCACTCTGACAATTGCACACATGTACACAATGTTCTCACTCTGACAATTGCACACATGGACACAATGTTCACACTTTGACAATTGCACACATGCACACAATGTTCACACTTTGACAATTGCACACATGTACACAATGTTCTCACTCTGACAATTGCACACATGTACACAATGTTCTCACTCTGACAATTGCACACATGGACACAATGTTCACACTTTGACAATTGCACACATGCACACAATGCTCACACTTTGACAATTGCACACATGCACACAAGGCTAGCACTTTGACAATTGCACACATGCACACAATGTTCACACTTTGACAATTGCACACATGGACACAATGTTCACACTTTGACAATTGCACACATGCACACAATGCTCACACTTTGACAATTGCACACATGCACACAATGCTCACACTTTGACAATTGCACACATGCACACAATGCTCACACTTTGACAATTGCACACATGCACACAATGCTCCCACTTTCACAATTGCACACATACACACAATGCTCACACTTTCACAATTGCACATATGCACACAATGTTCACACTTTAACAATTGCACACATGCACACAATGTTCCACACACTTTGACAATTGCACACATGTACACAATGCTCACACTTTGACAATTGCACACATGCACACAAAGCTCACACTTTGATAATTGCACACAATGCTCACACTTTGATAATTGCACACACATGCACACAATGCTACCGTAACACTTTGACAATTGCACACATGCACACAATGCTCACACTTTGACAATTGCACACATGCACACAAAGCTCACACTTTGATAATTGCACACATGCACACAATGCTCACAACTTTGATAATTGCACACATGCACACAATGCTACCGTAACACTTTGACAATTGCACACATGCACACAATGTTCACACTTTGACAATTGCACACATGCACACAATGCTCACACTTTGATAATTGCACACATGCACACAATGCTCACACTTTGATAATTGCACACATGCACACAAGGCTAACACTTTGACAATTGCACACATGCACACAATGTTCACACTTTGACAATTGCACACATGGACACAATGTTCACAACTTTGACAATTGCACACATGCACACAATGCTAACACTTTGACAATTGCACACATGCACACAATGTTCACACTTTGATAATTGCACACATGCACACAATGCTACCGTAACACTTTGACAATTGCACACATGCACACAATGTTCACACTTTGACAATTGCACACATGCACACAATGCTCACACTTTGATAATTGCACACATGCACACAATGCTCACACTTTGACAACTGCACACATGCACACAATGCTCACACTTTGACAATTGCACACATGCACACAATGCTCCCACTTTCACAATTGCACACATGCACACAATGCTCACACTTTCACAATTGCACATATGCACACAATGTTCACACTTTGACAATTGCACACATGCACACAATGTTCACACTTTGACAATTGCACACATGTACACAATGCTCACACTTTGACAATTGCACACATGCACACAAAGCTCACACTTTGATAATTGCACACATGCACACAATGCTCACACTTTGATAATTGCACACATGCACACAATGCTACCGTAACACTTTGACAATTGCACACATGCAACACAATGCTCACACTTTGACAATTGCACACATGCACACAATGCTCACACTTTCACAATTGCACACATGCACACACATGCTCACACTTTCACAATTGCCACACATGCACACAATGCTCACACTTTCACAATTGCACACATGCACACAATGCTCACACTTTCACAATTGCACACATACACACAATGCTCACACTTTGATAATTGCACACATGCACACAATGCTCACACTTTGATAATTGCACACATGCACACAAGGCTAACACTTTGACAATTGCACACATGCACACAATGTTCACACTTTGACAATTGCACACATGCACACAAACCTCACACTTTGATAATTGCACACATGCACACAATGCTCACACTTTGATAATTGCACACATGCACACAATGCTCACACTTTGATAATTGCACACATGCACACAAGGTTCTCACTCTGACAATTGCACACATGGACACAATGTTCACACTTTGACAATTGCACACATGCACACAATGCTCACACTTTGACAATTGCACACATGCACACAATGCTCACACTTTGACAATTGCACACATGCACACAATGCTCCCACTTTCACAATTGCACACATACACACAATGCTCACACTTTCACAATTGCACATATGCACACAATGTTCACACTTTAACAATTGCACACATGCACACAATGCTCACACTTTGACAATTGCACACATGCACACAATGTTCACACTTTGACAATTGCACACATGTACACAATGCTCACACTTTGACAATTGCACACATGCACACAAAGCTCACACTTTGATAATTGCACACATGCACACAATGCTCACACTTTGATAATTGCACACATGCACACAATGCTACCGTAACACTTTGACAATTGCACACATGCACACAATGCTCACACTTTGACAATTGCACACATGCACACAATGCTCACACTTTCACAATTGCACACATGCACACAATGCTCACACTTTCACAATTGCACACATGCACACAATGCTCACACTTTCACAATTGCACACATGCACACAATGCTCACACTTTCACAATTGCACACATGTACACAATGTTCACACTTTCACAATTGCACACATGGACACAATCTTCACACTTTGACAATTGCACACATGCACACAATGCTCACACTTTGATAATTGCACACATGCACACAATGCTCACAGTCTGACAATTGCACACATGCACACAATGCTCACACTTTGATAATTGCACACATGCACACAATGCTCACAATCTGACAAATGCACACATGCACACAATAACATTGTGAATCATTTCCCAAATCAGCAAGTAACAATGTAAACCTTGAAAATGGGTTTTGTAAACATGACAGCTTTTTCAAAGTTGATTTTCCCTAATATACTATGAATGGCAATTTTATTTGCAATACCTTAGGTAGAATTTATTAAAACACAAGAAATAAATGATTTGGTAGTATGACACTAAAACAGCAACTATAGATAGCTCCTGGCATCCGACCTTAGCCAGTAGCTTAATGATTCTGCCATAAGTGTTTCCAACCAAAGATGCCTTATTTAGTAAACAAAATGGCAGAAATACTTATGGTGATAACAAAAGGAGACACATGTGCCGATAAGCAGCAAAGTATCAGTCTGATGTAAAATATAGTTGTTTTTTGTGTTACATTTTCCAGGACCCTGAGACCATTATTAAGGGGATATCCAGTAGTGGAGAATGGCCTTTAATGTGTTACCTGATTGAGATGTTGAAGCAGAAACATTATAATCAAATGCGTTATCTAAGAACCTAGAACATTTTTAAAATATATTAAGTATCCAACATTTATCTTGTGATGATGTTTAGGAAATAATGAAAACAAACAAACATTGTTTAAAGGGAACCTGTCCCCAGGTCTTTCCCGTATGAACTGTGGCCACCACCAGGAAGGCTTTATATACAGCATTCTAGAACACTGCACATAAGTCCCCAGACCGACCTGTATAACAAATCCTATAACATTTATTATACTCACCTATACTGGGGCGGTCCAGTCCAATGGATGTCGCTGGTCCTGATCCAGCGCCTCCTTTCTTCTTGTGATCGCTATCCTTCTTCCCTGCTTCCTTAGATGAGGCATCCTTCGTCATCCACTCAGTGTCCTCCATTGTTCCCCTGCACATTTCTCTCTGCCATGCAGAGGGCTGAGCAACGCTTTGTAGTGCATACGTGCGGGCATTCTTTGACATTTACCTGCACCTGCGCGTTACATTACTGTTCTCTACCCTCAGCAGCACAGAGAGAAGTGCGCTTGCGCAGGAGCGCAATGGAGGAAAGTGTATGTTGTTGACATAAGATATTTTATTCAAGGAAGCAAGAAGAGAGGAGGTGCTGAATCAAGACCAGCAAAGCCAATCGGCCCAGACCACCCTGTAGGTAGGTATAATAAAAGGTCTTCTTTTACATTATACAGATCAGCCTGGGGACTTATACACAGTATTTGAGAATAGTATATGTAAGGGCTTGCTAGTGGGGGCCGCAGTTTACATGGGAAAACCTGATGACAGGATCCCTTTAAGAATTGGGAGCCTGTCCTATTGAGAAATCAAGCTATTAATTACATCTATATAACTAAAATATGGCTCCACATGGCTTTCTTTGGTCTTTGGTTATGAATTTGATCAACCAAAAAATTGGCATGGTAGTCTGGGCTTTTATTATGGTAATGAATAGCAGATGAAAACTCTCCTTCCCCAGGGATCCCGGTTGGTGATTGAGCCATGATTGGAGTCATCTCCATACACACTAGTTTCTTTCATTCATGCACACCAGACTTTTAATTTAGCTGAAACATAGACGTTGTTGTGGCCATGACCATCCATTGTACCGGTAATGTAAAAAGAACATAGGCATGAGGTCTCCCCATGCTGACGGGAATAAACCATACGTTTTTCACCAGAAGCCAGTGACGTTATATGGCAAAATCATATTTGCACTCATGCATATTCGTGCGTAAAACACAGCTCAAAATGGAGAATTACAAGGTGGCATGTGGGCCTAACTCTATTTAGTTACATTGAATATACAAAAATCCCTATTGCTGCAAACCTCCGGAGTCCTCCTCAGTCCTTATGGTGATCACAGCCACAAGGGTTATATTTATATGGTGCTTTGTAAGTCATTGGAGCCCTTGTAATAGTGTCCCATCAGCATGTTCCTCCCTTGGCCAGCAATAAATCAACACTTGCCTGTCTTGAGATCTCCCATGGTTTGGTTGCGGCTCCAAGGTCACATGCTGTCATCAGCATTGATCTGAAAGAGAGGGGAAGATCAAAGCAAACATACTATACAAGTGCTGGTAATCTATCGCTACCGACCTTATTATAGGAAATGTACTATTTGAAAGAAACCTCTGATTAAAAATATAACAGTTGTGCTCACTTTGGCAGCAAAAACTGGATAGATGCAGAGAATATTATATGGCCCCAGGGTAGGAAGGACACGTAAACTTGTGAAGCTTTCCATACTTTTTCCACCATGTTTATCATGGATGGTATATTTATGCCATTTATGCAGAAAGCACTCTTCCTGTATCCACCCTTGAGAATTTATTCTTCTTGATATTAATTCAGAAATAAAAATTAAATCAATAATAATTAACATATCTACTATATAATTGCCGTAGGCACTTCCGTGTCGGACCCCGCAAAAGACCGTGGCTTTATCACTCTGTGACGTCACCACGTGCGAGCAATGGCCGCAAAGCGGCCATTGCGAGTCGCTGGCCGAAAATCGAACCAGAGGCTCGGCCACAAAGTTAGCGATTTACCGCTCATGTAGCGCGAGCAATGGCCGCGAGGCCATTGCGAGTCGCTGGCCTAATTAGCGATTTACCGCTCATGTAGCGCGAGCAATGGCCGCGAGGCCATTGCGAGTCGCTGCCTGAGCCGCCACACCTGCCGCAAGTCCCCCTATACTTTCTATGGGGATTACCGCAACCGCGCCGCAAGTGTAACGGTTATGCGGCAAACGCGGCAGATGCGGTTACACTTGCGGCGTGGTTGCGGTATTCCCCATAGAAAGTATAGGGGGACTTGCGGCAGGTGCGGCAAGTGCGGTTTTGCACTTGCGGCAAGTGCGGCCGCGAAAAAAAAACGCAGTCAGCCGCAGTTTTTTTCGCGGCCGCACCTGCCACAAGTGCAAAACCGCATTTTCCGCACCTGCCGCAAGTCCCCCTATGCTTTTTATGGGGATTACCGCAACCGCGCCGCAAGTGTAACGGTTATGCGGCAAACGCGGCAGATGCGGTTACACTTGCGGCGCGGTTGCGGTAATCTCCATAGAAAGTATAGGGGGACTTGCGGCAGGTGCGGTTTTGCACTTGCGGCAAGTGCGGCCGCGAAAATCTTAAAAAAAAAATAAAAATATTCTAGACACCCGATGCATTTGCATCGGGCTCACAGCTAGTATGTATATATGCATTGCCGCATAAACATAGGCGTATGAAATACATTATTCCTGGCCACTGAGAATTAAAATGATTTTTTCTTCATCATCATAGATGGCGGCAGATTTTAATTAAGAATGTCTTGGTACATAAATCCATTCATCCTTCCTTATATGAAGTTTGCGTGTGCCATATGCTGAAAAACAGCCCCACATCATGATGTTCCCACCTCCAAACTTCACTGTTTCTATGGTGTTTTTGTGGTGATACGTATTGCCTTTTGGCCTCCAAACATGGTGTGTTTTACGGCATCCAAAGAGTTAAAGTTGGTATTATCTGACCAGACTATATTCTTCCACTATTTCACAGGCTTGTCTAAAGGTTGTTGAGCAAACTTTAAACTTGCTTCTTTGTTTAGCAATGAAGTCTTGCATGGTGATCGTGCCTACAGGCCATGGACATTGAGTGCATTATTGTTTTCTTTGAAACCATTGTACCTTCTGATTCCAGAAGGTCTTCACAGGTGGTTCTTGTCTCTCAACCAACTCTTCTGGTAATTCTTTATACTCATCTGTCTGAAATCTATGCGGAGCACTTGGTTGTGGCTGTTTTATGGTGAAATGATGTTCTTTCCACTTCCAGATTATAGCCTGAACAGTTTTCACTGGAACCTTCAATAGTTTAGAAATTTTTCTGCAACCAATGCCATCAGTATGTTTTGCAACCATAAAGTTGCTATGGTCTTGAGACAGCTTACTGGTTTTACCCATCATGAGATGTTTCTTGTGTGGAACCTTGGTAACGAGACATCTTTTTATAGGCCATCAGTTGAACCAGCTGATATTATTTTCACTACATGGCTGGATTGCTTTTTAATTACTTATAGATTTCAGCTGGTATCATGACTTTCCATGGCTTTTTGTACCTCTCTTTCTTCAATACTCTTTCCTTTAGACAACTTGTGAGCCAAGATTTGGGACAGATATCTGACACTAGCCATACTTTTTGTTATGGCTAATCACAGTAGCGTCATTTAGGGTCTTGTGTGCAGCAGGAAAACAAGTCACTTTTTGGGGGGAAATAGTCTTTAGACCTACGAAGGGTTTCTGCACCCCTTAGGCTAGTTTCACACTTGCATATTTTGCAATCTGATTGCTTGCATGAAATTTATGAAACTCCCTGGATACCCATGGACACCCACAGATTCATGCAAACGGATGTCCATGCAACTTTTTTTTAACATCCATCATCAGTCAACAAAGATAGGGGTGGGAGCAGCTCTACCTTGCTTCTGAGCATGCTCAGTCCACCAAAACGGATCTGTGCTCACGGAAGAAAACAGATCAATTTTGAAATGGATCCGTTTTCCACAGAGTTCCATTTGAATTCATGACATATAGTCACGGATCAGTGAGCGCCCTTTTGTCTGCATATATTTCATGCGAGCCCAAAAATGCAAACGGTGACAACTGGGTGCACACACAACACGCATCCGTCACCATTGAAAGTCAATGGAGACAAAAATGGATCAGTGTCCCTCCAGTTCAAAACAGATAGAAACGGATTGCAAAAAACGCCAGTGTGAAATTACTAAACATACAAGTGCTACTGTATACATACAATATTCATTCCATCTATCAATGTATATAATAGCCAAGGAGGTTTGCAATGTTGTGTTACTTTGTGATGCATTTGTAATGAATGCAGCCCGCTGGTAATTTGTCAGAAATCTTACGATCCTTTAGGAATACAAGGTAAATAGCTTTAACATTCTGACTAGGTCACGAAATATGATACATTCAAGATATCATTTAGGATACTTGTCCTTTTGAAATGCCCACATTTATTTTTTTGTGTATTTGTTCCTCTTTGCATTTAGTCAGTATCATTTGAAATATCTTTTTTTTTTTAAATATACAAATATAAAAGAATAGTGTAAGATTTGGGAATTTCCCAAAAATCGCTATAAAACTCAAAAACCTTTTTCTTACCTGAATATGATTCTGTGGTTTTTAACATTCCAGTTGTAGTCTCCTTTACTGACCAGTTCAAAAAACTCATTTCGTCTCCTGAAAAATACGGAACATGGGCAGGTTAATGGGATCAGAGATGTAAAAATAGAAATTGTTATAGGATGTGATGTTACGAGATTTGTTTGCCACTTGCACCTGACAATGTTATCATGACAATTTATCAAGATGGATCAGATTTTGGCTTTAATGCAACATACCGTCCTCCCTGTGGACGAGAAAAGAAATTGTCATTCTTCTTTAGAAAATTGTAAAGTGCTTAACTCATGCATTACTGGAAGATTGCCCGATATATTCCAGGAGAAGGTTACAGAAAATAATGAGTATTAATAACTACAATAGACTTTTACCATGGGTAACTGTTTTTATGAAGTATTAAAGTTTTTGCCCTTAGAGGGGTTATCTGGGACTTTTGTTCTTTTTTCTTATAGTTCTAACAGCTAACAGGCAGGTAGTTGCTAACTACCTGCCTGTTCTGCCCGGTGCAAATCTATACGCTCAGAACGGTCATAAACTGCTATTAGTGGTGATTCTGCGGCTTCATTTGACCTCACATCAACACAGCAGCTCTTCTCTTCCACTCTGCTCCATTAACAGCGTGCCATTGCTAACGTCTGATTGACAGATGTCTATCAGCATGACGTCAACAGAGATGCAATATCAACAGAGCAAAAGAGTAGAATCTGCTGTGTCACAGTGACGTCAACGAATGCCGCAGGATTGCTGGCAAACGTAGTTCATGTTCTCTGAGCCTCAGAGAGCGGCACAGGGTAGAGCAGCCAGGTAGAAAAAAATACAAAGAACCCAGATAACCCTTTAACCAAAGGCTTGGGTCAGGCCAATCCCACAAAAATCATAATATAATACATTTAAATTAAAGGGATATCCATAGAATATGTTATAAGTTATAGCTCATTGATGGTCCAACTGCATTGATGGTCCAACCAATCGCAAGAATGAGGCACTTTTATCTCCGGTAGAACGGAACGGTAATGCCCATTCTCGACCACCACTTCATTCTCTGCAGGCTTTTTCCGGCTGCCCCTTGGGAAATGGATTGACTGTAATTGAGTATGCGCGCTATCACTTTGTTTAACCAGGGATAAAGTTCCCCATTCTGTTGATCAATGTGAGTCCCAGATTTTAATTATTTTAACTTCGACATTGTGGGTGGCTCTTTTTTACATGATACTTGATTATCAATGCCTTTTGTAAAAAATGAGAATTTTGAGAATTTTGATGATAAATACTGTAACACTTGTAGACCTGGTCAGGGGCGTAACTACAATAGGTGCATGGGTTGTGATCGCACCTGGGCCCTGCAGCCTAGGGTGCCCCAAACGTCCCTTTGGTCCACAGAAAAAGACTAATATTATTAAAGATTTGCAATAATTGGGGTCCCCGTTGGAGCTTTCACATCGGGGCCCCTGGGCCTGGAGTTACGCCACTGGACCTGGTCAAGAGATTTAGGTAGAGTTCAGGCCCTACACCACAATGGGATAGAAGGGCTTTGATTGAGGAATTTTAATTGTAGCTGGATTGGGTGGTTATGTGAGGATCTCAGACATTGACAATTGTTAAATGCTCTCTAAATGAGGAATTTCAGGAAAGTATGATCCAAATGGTGTAAGGTGATAACTATCTAGAATCATGATCTGACAAAATCTTTACTATTAAAGATATGAAAAGGTTTGATGTAGATGGTAAGGGTTGCTATTTAACATGCATTACATGAAGATAATGATTTTGCTGGACTATTGTTGGTAATCTGTGTTCTTAAACCATAAAACCATTGTATAACCCATTGTATGCTGGCTACTGGTACCAGAATTAAGCTCTATTTCTCATCTCGACATGACTCTACAAACGTGATTTTAGTTAAATCTGTCCATTAAATTGATCCTACTTTAAGCAAATGCCTTTGTGAACCAGTAAAAAGGATGATTCCAAGAATTAGGTATTGCAGAAACCACAGTATGTGATGCCATCTTCACAACATGGAGAATAAATGTTTATAACACTCGATACAGTATGTACAGCTGAAGTGTGGGCAAAAGAGAAGTCTTCCAGAACTAGAAAGTTTATAAATGATATCACCTACTTATACATAACTAAATAGCTAATTATATTGTAAAAAGAAGCATGAAGTTGGAGGAGTTAGATGATTGTCCTTTACAACAAATAATCAGTTGCCTAAGGTGAATGTCTGTGGTTTAAACAATGAGGATTTAATGTTTAAAGTTCTGATCTAGTAACTTTTTAAAGTACTTTCACATCTGCGTTTTTCGCCGACGAGGCAATGCGGTGACAAAAATGCATCTGCCCGCATACCGCATAACCGCTGCACTTGCGCACAGTTGCGCAAGCCCCCATAGAATGTCTATGGGGGCCTGCGGCAGGTGCGGCAAGTGCGTCCATCGGCACTTGGGGCAAGCCCCATAGAATGTCTATGGGGCCTGCGGCAGGTGCGGCAAGTGCGGTTCGGCTACTTGCGGCAGGTGCGCCGCAAAAAAAACGCGGCTGACCGTGTTTTTTTCCCGCGGGCCGCACACTGCCCGCAAGTGTCCAAACCGCACTTGCCGCACCTGCCGCACACTTACCCGCAAGCCCCATAGACATTGCATTGGGTTTGCCGCAACGTGCCGCAAGTGCAGCGGTTATGCGTTAATCGCGGCAGATGCGGTTTTTTTCACCGCATCTGCCCGCGAACGACAAAAACGCTGATGTGAAAGTACCCTTAGCTGCAGACACACTGAGTGAGAGGTATGCGAGATACTTGTGTGAGTCTCTCATGATTCCCCTGAACGAAGGTCACCCCACTGGACGGGAGCGTGGAGCTCATAGAACACAAGCAGCTGATGCGCTCCCATCCAGATAGACGTGGCGTTCCGGCTGAGTGATGCAAGACTCATGCGAGGTGTCTCACATGCGTCTCGCTCAGTGTGTCTCCGGTCTTAGAGGGATTTTCTGGACTTACTTTTATGAATAAGGCAAGTTATGTTATATTTTGTTAGTTTATAATTTACTACTCATTTTCACTGATATCTTTTGAAAAGGTTCATGTGATGCGGCCCCTCTCCTTTTTTGGCACTACATGCATTAATTCTACATGTGATATTTCCAATCACTTCATATATAGTGCAGTCTGACAATTCATGTGAAGCGGGCATGGAGGATATGAAAAACATAATGGGTTGGTGGTGCAAAACCATCCTGATAGAGGGCATGCTGAGGATTATGGCATTGTAAAACAGGAGATAGTGTACGAAATCCATCTCAACGTTATAAAATCTCATTTTTTTTAATATATGACATCTTCACGTGTCATTAATCCATGGTCCATCAACGTGTTTCCGGTGCACTCAGCCCCTTACTCTTAATGAGTGCATTGATGTTCTATAGACTAATAATGATATACAGTGCCTTGTGAAAGTATTCGGCCCCCTTGAACTTTTCAACCTTTTGCCACATTTCAGACTTCAAACATAAAGGTATAAATGCTAATTATTTTGTGAAGAATCAACAAGTGGGGCACACTCGTGAAGTGGAACGAAGTTTATTGGATATTTTAAACTTTTTTAAGAAATAAAAAACTGAAAACTGAGGTGTGCAATATTATTCGGCCCCTTTACTTTAAGTGCAGCAAACTCACTCCAGAAGTTTAGTGAGGATCTCTGAATGATCCAATGTTGTCCTAAATGATTGGTAATGATAAATAGAATCCACCTGTGTGTAATTCAAGTCTGCGTATAAATGCACCTGCTCTGTGATAGTCTCAGGGTTCTGTTTGTATGGAAGGAGTATCAGACCACTGCAAATCCACCAAGACCCGCCGTCCCTCTAAACTTTCATCTTGAACAAGGAGAAGACTGATCAGAGATGCAGCCAAAAGGCCCATGATCACTCTGGATGAACTGCAGAGATCTACGGCTGAGGTGGGAGAGTCTGTCCATAGGACAAGAATCAGTCATACACTGCACAAATCTGGCCTTTATGGAAGAGTGGCAAGAAGAAAGCCATTTCTCAAAGATATCCATAAAAAGTCTCGTTTGAAGCTTGCCACAAGCCATCTAGGAGACACCAAACATGTGGAATAAGGTGCTCTGGTCAGATGAAACCAAAATTGAACTTTTTGGCCACAATGCAAAACGATATGTTTGGCGTAAAAGCAACACAGCTCATCACCCTCAAAATACCATCCCCACTGTTAAACATGGTGGTGGCAGCATCATGGTTTGGGCCTGGTTTTCTTCAGCAGAACAAGGAAGATGGTTAAAATTGTTGGGAAGACGGACGGAGCCAAATACAGGACCAGGAAAACCTGTTGGAGTCTGCAAAAGACCTGAGACTGGGACAGAGATTTATCCTCCAACAAGACAATGATCCCAAACATAAAGCAAAATCTACAATGGAATGGTTCAAAAATAAACATATCCAGGTGTTAGAATGGCCAAGTCACATCCAGACCTGAATCCAATCAAGAATCTGTGGAAAGAGCTGAAAACTGCTGTTCACAAACGCTCTCCATCCAACCTCACTGAGCTCCAGCTGTTTCCAAGGAAGAATGGGCAAGAATTTCAGTCTCTCGATGTCCAAAATGGATAGAGACATACCCCAAGAGACTGCAGCTGTAATCGCAGCAAAAGGGTGCATGCCCCCACTTTTCAGTTTTTTATTTCTTAAAAAAGTTTAAAATATTCAATAAATTTCATTCCACTTCACGATTGTGTCCCACTTGTTGATTCTTCACAAAAAAATTAGAGTTTATATCTTTATGTTTGAAGCCTGAAATGTGGCAAAAGGTTGAAAAGTCCAAGGGAGCCGAACACTTTCACAAGGCACTGTATGTGAAGATGTTTTAATCACATAAATAAATCTGAATATTTTATACTGTTGAGCTATTGATCATCATCGTTGGTGGCAGCGATGTTTACTCAATGCTCCAGAGGGACCAGACTGTGGTAAGCTGGGTTTTTCTTCTTTATTCTATATTAAATCAGGGCTTAATGCTAAACTTCTGACACGCCTGAAATCTAGAAGTCAGCGATCAGCATCAGAAACTAAAGTAAAAACTACACTAAACTTAGTGAATCTTAATTATTCTATATGAAAACTTTTCTGTATACTGCCAGAAAACTCCTTTATGATATCTAAGCTTAAGAACTTAAAGGGGTAGTCTGGTGAAGATAAGTTATCATCTATCTACAGGGATGATGATCCCTTATAGATTGGTCTATTAAATAAACAGCTGCACTCTAAAATGCTAAGTTATGAAAACATTAAATACAGGAATGTAACCATGAATTACTGCTAAGGAAATACATTGAAAAATTGAGACACTTAGCGCATAAAAAAAGACAAGCTTTATGTGAGCCCAGCAGCCAACGTCAAGGCGTTTCTCTTTGCTGGATCCCTATTTAAGGCCTCTATCTGAGTTAAAAATCCTACAATTATGGGCTAGTAGGAACCTGCTGATAGAATATTTAAAATTGCCTAAAGCTGATATAAAGGAGTGTTCAGTAAGACGGCATGACCCCATAATTTAATAATCTAAAATGAAAAGAATTGACAGATTGGTACCGGTCCAACTGTAGTGGCCCCCACCGATCAGCTGAATAGGACATTTTCATATCCATTAGAACAGAGAAGTAGTAAACTCAACAGCCACAATATTCATTTCCTATGGGGCTTTGTTGTTTCTTTTCGATGGCTACACAGAGTCAATGTAGATGTGTTCGGACAGGTGCACTACTGATCCATTTTAATGGAAATAATAGTGACCTATTTTGCTGATCGATGTGGCTAAACCCCCATCAGATCCAAAAGTGGTCACCTATCCTATGTATATCACTGTATGCGCCGCTCGGCTGCAGGGTTCACATGTTATCTATAGATGAATTCTTCCTCTTGGATGAAATGTGAATATTGCAGAAAAAAATCAAGCAAAATCACTACAAAAAACATTGTTGAGTGATACGTGTGAATTTACCAATCAATGTTTATAAATCTAAAGTAAACATTTTGCCAATTTACTGATAAAAGTGAAAATTCCCACCATGGTAAATCTTACCCATAGCGTTTTCCGTTTCATTAATCACAATACAAGGCACTTAGATAGACTCATTTGAAGTTTTGTGGTTCCTATTTTACAAAATCAATTATCTGAACTTTTACAAAGCAAAGGCAATTTGTCATTTGCACTTTTATATCACCTGGCTCGGGGTATTCCATTGGTGATAATTTGCAAGTCTAATAATAGCAAGAAAAGGGCACAGAATGACGTATGGAGATGTTAATTGCAAGTGGTAGCTTAAAACTAATGATTTACAAGCACTGGAGGTGTAATTAAAAAGAAACGGATTCAGCCAAGGAGGATTTGATAAAACTGATGGGATTTTGGTTTTATAGAAGTTTCGACATTCCTCTATACTCAAATCTTAGCTTACAATGTGTCTGCATTTAATAACACTGATGATGAAATGTTATTATCCGCCTGAAATGCAACATATGTATCTTGAGTCTTCAAAAATATTGCAGTTGGGCAAATTGCGGCTTTTGGAGTTTACGCGCCAATCCTGAACACCTATACCCCCTAATAGAAGACTTATTGTCACGTGGCCTCCCACTCTCGCCACTGGCACCGGAGGATCATGACGGTGTGCAGAGCTCATGCTGTAAGAATTCAGAAGTCTACAGCCACATAGAGAGACTGCAGACTTTCATCCCAAACCCGGACAACCCTTTCAAGAGTACACCAGCACAACTATTTTAAGCATGGCAGTACAGTTACCAATGTAAGTTAAGAGCTTGAGCTCAATGTCTGAAATTTTGCAAGTTGATTAACTTGCTCAAATTGCGACTTTTTATGTGGGTTAAAGATGGCTGCAACATAAATCTTCCACAACTTTCTAAAATGTCCGAAAAATAATGCTTATAAAGAATGATAAAGCGCAAATAGAGTCTTATTTAAGAGTTAGTATGTGATAGGATTTATTGGAGAGGTTCACCTTGTGTGGTTGTGAGACGTCACAACCATTGTAATAGCGTCAAATGGCTGCCACTGTACCCAGCAGTTAATGCATGTCAGGGAGGAGCAAAAGATGGGTTAATGACCACGCTGCCAATATCAATGAAACATCGGGAGTTAAAGTTATAACATATGTTTATTGTCAACGTGTTTCAAGGCTCTCTGGTTTCCCCCTCTCAGGACACATTGGTTTGTACTGAAGAAGGGGCCAGAAAGCCTTAAAACGCATTGACAATAAACCTATGTTATAACTTTAAAGGGATTGTTTGGTCTTTTTGTATAATTTACATATATATCTAGGCTGCAAAATCTTGACAGTTTGTAACATACATCCTTTCAACACTTTCCAGGGTTTCCTAGATATTACTGATATGTGGCAGCCAGAGAAAGTCCAGGGGGCATGTTTGTGCCTGAGCTGCATGTAAATGAAGAACTGAATGCTCACTCCCAGACTCCAAAACACCCCCCTCCCCCAGTCTACAGTATAGCCAGCCATCCCCCAGACTGCTACAGCCTGCCCCAGCCCAAGCATGACCACCCACCCCTTCTGCATACAAAGGGTTACCTCTGGCACAATGTACCATATCTGCAGCTCTGTGCACCGCTCTGTGAGCTGCAGATTCGGCACATTGGGTCAGTGCAGACGCGTTCATCGTTTGCACAGCTCATATTTATCTGCACCTAGTATTATTCCTGCCCTGCAGGAAGAGGGAGGTTCCCCGCCCCTCCCGTATGAGTTTTGCACACAAAAGCTAGTTCACTGACAGACCATATTATATGAAGTTCTGCCTGAGTCCTGTCTAGAGGTATGTTCACACATAAGCAGGTTTAAATACATCATCTAGGGACTGCTTCAATCAGGGTTACTGTGTCGTTGGTGAAGCAGCTTACTGTACCTTCTTTGAAAATAATGTACAAACCAAAAACTCTGTTTTTGATACTTTTTTGGACAACAATTGCTGCCAACTTGAATATTTTATTACAACAGAGTTTTTGTGTAATTTTCTGTGCGGATTTTGCACTCAGTTTTTTATAGTTCAATTTTGGTGGCGAATGGAAACGGTTATGCAGACGCATTCATCGTGTGCTTAGCTCATATTTATCTGCGCCTAGTATTATTCCTGCCCTGCAGGAAGAGGGAGGTTCCCCGGCCCTCCCTTATTAGTTTTGCACACAAAAGCTATTTCACAGACAGACCATATTATATGAAGTCCTGCCTGAGTCCTGTCTAGAGGTATGTTCATACTTAAGCATGTTTTTAATACATCAGCTAGGGACTGCTTCAATCAGGGTTAATGTGTCGTTGGTGAAGCAGCTTACTGTACTTTCTTTGCAAATAACGTACAAACCAAAAAACCTGTTTTGATACATTTTTTGACAGCACTTGCTGCTAACTTGGATTCTTTATTACAACAGAGTTTTTGAGTGATTTTCTGTGCGGATTTTGCACTCCGTTATTAATGGAGCTGAGGGCTGTCTGCAATCCTGTGTGCCCTAAGCTTGTGTGGCCACTCTGTGCAGGAGCCGATGCTCCTCCTCTCTCCTCAGCTGCCGACTCTGAGCCCCGCTTTGTGCAGGAGATACAGGAGAGGACCGGATTGCCTGCACACTGCACAGAGTAGCCACAGGGGAGCACGAGTTGAGGGCACACAGGATTACACACAGCCCTCAGTTCCTACACTGACCCAGTGTGCTGAATCTGCAGATCAAAGAGCGGTGCACAGAGCTGCAGATTCGGTACATTGTGCCTGAGGAGGAGGTGACCCACTGTGTGCAGAGGGGGTGGGTGGTCATGCTTGGGACTGGGACAGGCTGTAGAAGTCTGGAGGTGGCCGGGCATACTGTACACTGGGGGAGGGGTGTGTGTGTTGGAGTCTGGGAGTAAACTCTTCATTTACATGCAGCTCCAGCTCAAACACGGCCCCTGGACATTCCCTGGCTGCTGAAAATCTGTGATATATAGGTAACCCTGCAAAATGTTGACAGGATGTATATTACAAACTGTCAACATTTTGCAGCCTAGATACACATAGAAATTATAAAAAAAAGCCTGGACAATCCCTTTAACTCTTGATGTTTCATGGATATCAGCAGTGCTGTCATTAACCCATCTTTTGCTTCTCCTGAATATACAACTTTTTAAAGACAATTATGACCAGTCTAGAATATGCAAATCTTACGTAGAAATGAAATTAGAAACATGTTTTTTTTTCACCATAAGATTGTCATTTTTAACCTTTGGTGCTAAAAAGATAACAACAAAATGGCATGAAACATTGATAAATTTGGCTCGAGCATTGACAACAATGAAATGTTGCGATTCGTACAAAAATGTTGGAAAACATGAAATGATAAATGATTATATTGATAGTATTAACACATTGAGGTCAATTGATCAAAGCTTTTATACCAAAAGTAGTGCAGCAAAAGCCTAGAAAAGTGGCAAAATTGTTAGTAACGTGGAGTTGCACAAACTTTGTGACATTTTACCTTTTTCACACCAGCTTGAATTAGTTCTGCCGAAAGGCTGATGGTGGGTTTACATGTCCCGATATCGGCGTCCAACTCCGACCAAAAGTCACGTGGTTCCTGCGTTGGCCCCGATATCGTTCGTGCGTTGTATGGTTTAAACGTCCAATACGATGCACGAACGATGTCAAACCGATATCGGGGATCGAATGAGCGTGCTCTCCAACGGCCCGATTTTGGATGGAGGTTGGAGCCGGATCGTGCTGTGTAAACGCCCAACTACGATGTGCAGTACAACGTCTCCTATTCTCTCCCATGTTAAATGGTCGTTCCTGGGTTGGCCATACAAGGGGGCGTACACATCGTAGGGACGTTGTATGCCGATATCGCGCTGTGTAAATCTCCGATGCGATCTTGGAAATCTGGGCTGAAAAAGCGCGCTCCCGCGGCGTCGGATCCAATATCGGACCGACGTTGGAGTGTGTAAACCCACCATTAACCTTGGTAGGTGCCTGCCTGTCAAATTCATTAACAAGCGCTACTTCGGTCCAGTTCAGAAAATGTATATCATAGAGGAATGGAGCTTTATTTTACATCACAGATGTATAGGACATATCATTGTGTAACACATTATCTGTTGAGTCTTCCTCCTCGTCCTGTTTTGCATAAGATGCCACCGGCATTCAGCATGGAACTCCCAAAGCGAGTGGAAACAAGAACATCTGACAAAATAAATATTTCTGGGACACGTTCCAAGTGGTTACATAGGTGATTTCCATATAATATGGATAGAACATTAATTACGCTTTATACACAGAATTAATCATGTGAGCATAATGAAGAAATTAGCAGTAATATCAATAAGTGTATGGCTACAGATTTAAGCTAAACCAACTTGGCACAGGTGCTTATTAATACATACAATTGATCTAGTGTCAGAGTATGATAAAGCAGCAAAGTAATCGCTGTTGTGGAAACACAAATGTAGAATAGACATATACAGTGGGTGAAATATGTACTGAATATGCCACCAATTTGATAAGCAAATATATTTCTAAAGAAGCTATTGACATGTAATTTTCGCCAGATATCGGTAACAGCCCATCCAATCCACACAGGCAAAGAAATAAAACCATCGGTGTCCATTAATTTGGTAATGTAAATAATGAAAAATGACACAATGAAAAAGTACTGAACACGCTTACTGAAATTAATTTAAAGAGAACCAATCATCTGAATTTTACCATATAAAGTAAAGGCAGTGCCGTACTGGCACTAGCATGCTGAATCCAATCATGCCTTTAGTTGAGAGATTGGATGTTGGATTGCCGAAAAAGACGTTCTCAAAGTTGTAGATATTAGTGAAATTTAAATAAAGAAAATGGGCAAGCCAGGAGAACGCAGGAAGAGGAAGATATACAGAAGTCCCGACCCATATAGTCCTGCCCTGTTGCTGCACACACCAATCAAACAATACACTTATTTCTGCAACTTTGAGAACATTTTTTTTGATAATCCAAGATCCAATCTCTCAACTAAGGGTGCGCTCACATCTGCTTTCTTTTTGTCGCTGCGCATATCAGCGAGAAAAGTATCAGCATGTCATGCGGGTGTCATTTGATTTGAAACTCGTATGACATGCTAGTGTGCGGTTTCCCCGCACCTAGCATCCGTATATCATGCGTATGCCATAAGTATGACATACGTATAACATGCTTTTTTAACATGGTCAATCCCATGCTGTTAAAAGTTAGAATAGATGTGTGGGTGACGCACCCCAGGGCCGGGGTACTTGGATCTCGGCATAGCTTTCAGGGGCTGTCACATCTTGGACTGGGTTCCCTCCCGGACTCACAATCTTCAGTCCGGCACGGGCTTGCACAAGCCAGGGATCCCCTTTCTGTCTGGGTTGCCTTTCTTTTTCAGGCACCAGCCACCACAATCCTCGTAGGGACCTCCTTCTCCTCCTTCCCTCACGGTACTCTCCTCACGTTCTGACTTACTGTCACTCCCACTTCTTTCACTGCACCTTAGCTCCTCCCACCGGGACTGGTTCCCTAGCAACGGGTTCACCAAAAGGTCCCCTAACCTAAGTGTATGAATGCAGGATGAGGCCTCAGATTAACATTATCATCCTCTGATGACCGGGATACCGCACACGCTAGTCTGGGTGTAGTACCCCTTTAGTGGCGCACTGACCAGTGGGGTGCCACATGGGTTCCACCCTATTTTTAATTGCCAGCCAAGGTAAAACTAGGCAGCTGAGAGCTAGTATTTTCAGCGGGGTGAAGGTCCTTTGTTTTAGGCCCCCCACGCTAAATGATAGCAGCCCACAGCCACCCCTGAAAATGGCACATTCATAGGAAGCGCCATTTCCAGGTGTTTCATCAGGCTCTTCCAGTGGTCCTGATGGGGGGGTGGGGTGGCACACTGGGTAATAATGGGTTAATACCAGCTTTTTTTTATCAGCTGGTATTAAGCCTTGAGATTCTTAATGTCAGACCAAGTTAGTCTCGGCTATTGAGAATCTCAAATAAATGGTTAAAATAGACACAACACAGAGAAAAATTAATTTATTAGAAATAAAAACAGAGAGACACTTAGAGACACCATCTTTATTACTCCCTCCCCACCCTCGTACCCCTCCACGATCCTTGTCTACATCAGAGACTACGAGGAGGAAGAATGCTTCCACTCCCCATGGCATCTGATCACTGAATGAGTGAGCAGAGATCTGCGGCTTGATAAGTGGTGATGTCACCGAGGACACCGTTGCTATAGTGACCGAGCAGTTACTATGGCAATGGTGTCCTGGAGTGATCTCAGTTAACTCCCTGCTCCCCTCATTGCTATCCCTGCGACTCCTGAATGAACCGCGGGGATAGCCGTTGCTAAGCAAGGAGTAACTAAGTTCACTTCAGGACACCATGAAGGGCCTGGAGGTGATTGGGGCCCGGGCTGTCTGGGTAATTAATTAATGCCTCTCATTAACCCGGCGCCTGGGCCCAAATCACCTATGGGCCCCACCAACCCAGCTCTTCTGCGGGCCCCCTCAATTGTCAATCACCGCCGCTGCCCACTGCCACCAAAGAAGAGGGGGCCAGACTGACCGGGATTGACATCTGTAGTGATTTAAGGCTTGGCCCAGGTTTGTGCAGCGCATGCACCCAATAGCCTGTCATGCGCAGTACAAATAGGAAGTCACCACACAGCATTCAGCAGGATTTGAACACTGGAGCTGCTGCTAGTATGTTGTCTGTCTGAGTGTCTGTCTGTGAGTCTACACAACACTATACAGGTTCACACTATATTCTGTCACAGTGTGTCTGTATATACTCTATGTAAATAGTGTTGATCTGTTTGTAGAATATAGTGCTGTGTGTATACAGCCAGTAGTTTCTAATGTGCATACAGCCAGCAGATTCAGTTTCTAATATGCATACGGCCTGCAGTGTCTATTGTGCATATGGCCAGCAGTCTCTAATGTGCATACGGCCAGCAGTCTATAATATGCATACGGCCAGCAGCCGTCTATTGTGCATATAGTAAGCAGCCATCTATAGTGCAATAGCCAGTAGCCAGAAAAAAAGACAGTGCATATAATAATTGGGATCACTCCATAGATTAACCAAATATAACAATGCTTTAATTTAAACAATACAAAGTCACAACAAGAAGGACACACTATAAAACAATTAAAATAGCACAAGCTATACAAATGAACATGTAATTACATTACCAGCACCCCTTACAGTTAAACAAAACAATTTTGGGATCTCCAAATGACATTAGTATACCATAGCAGCACAACTAGCCATAATACACATCAATTCAAACACAGTATAACAGACTTGATCTTCGTTTTGAATTTTGTTACTATAGTGCCCTCCTTTTGCCTTTTCTATGGCCATCAGCCATCTCCATTGTGTATACGGCCCGCAGTTGTCTCCATTGTGTTTTCTCTATTGTGTATACAGCCAGCAGCAGTCTCTATTGTATATACAGCCAGCAGTAGTCACTATTGTGTATTCTCTAATGTGTGTACAGCCAGCATCGGTCTCTATTGTGCATAAAGGCAGCAGTCTCTTTTGTGTATTCTCTATTGTGTACACAGTCAGAAGCAGTATCTGTTGTGTAAACAGCCAGCAGCATTCTCTGTTGTGTAAACAGACAGCAGCAGTCTCTACTATATATTCTCTATTGTGTACACAGATACTTGTGTATTCAGCCCAAAAACTCTCTATTGTGTGTGTATATATATATATATTCTGCTCACAAAATTAAAGGGAACACTTCAACATAACATTACACTGTGTAGTTAAATGTTCCCTATATATATATATATATAGTCAGGGGCGGAACTACACTGGTGCAGCTGGTGCAGCTGCACCAGGGCCCCGACCGGCTGGGGGCCCTTTCAAGCCTGGAGGGGGGCCCCCAGCCGACCCCCGCAAGCCGCCGCCAAAGGAGAGGAGGGTCAGGCAAGGGAAGCAGAGAGGTTCCTGCTTCCCTTGCCTGATCCCGCCCCTCCTCTCCTCTGCTCCTCCAGCCCCTAGAATACTTCCGCGCGGCTCCCAGGTAGGAGAGCATCGCGCAGCGGCTCCCTGCGGCTCCCAGCAGCACCCCCCCCCCCTTTCCGGGCCGCGCCGACGGCCAGTAGCCCCGCCCCCCCCCAGTCTCTCCTGCACCAGGACCCCCGGAAGTGACGGTCCATCCCTGTATATAGTATATATATATTTGCTGGGGTGCAGGCAGAGCTATGGTGGAGGCTGGGCGGAGTGTGTGGAACATTTTGCCAGTGAGGGGCCCTGAAATTACTAGTGGCAGCCCTGGCACACACAGCGGCAGCTCACCTGGAGGGCCACTGAAGTTAACCCTTAATAGACTAAAGGAACTAACTCCACCTAACTACTGCACAGCAATTCACAGAAACTGCAGAGCATTCTACACGTGACATTATCTACTGCAGAGCAATTTACAGAGACTGCAAAGCAGTCTACTTGTAACAGTCCTCCAATCCCCTTTATCTTGCCCTAATTACGATTGTCCTTTGTAAGCTCAGCAAATATCCCCTGCATCAGGTGTTCCCTGAAGAAGTCTCGAGAAAACACTGCATTGAACACTAGGCCTCACATCAGATTACCCAAGGTATAGCATTCCTATATCCCACAGCAACAGAGTATTAATTATACTACTGTGACTGACATCTAATGTTATCACCTAAGTATTGAGTGGGAAGGCATATCAAGTGTAATATGTGCTGTCAAATTATAACATAACAGTTTATTATGTAATGAGGTATTATAACCAATGCATATTTATAATCTAGATAGAATCTGTATGTAGATGGTAATGTTGTAGTGTTTTATAATTGCAGTACACTCTGCTGTTAAGATATTTGTATGGATTTGATGTTCCAGTAAAGATGTTTGAATTTTACAGGAAAAGATTTTATTTCATGTCACTTTATACCCCCAGGGGGGTTGATACCCATAAGTGTGCTGCACTAAGGTGTTTGACGGTTTATGATGACCATTTATTAAAGGGATATTTGATAATAATTATGCTCTGAACATTGCGTGCTGAAACACGTAGTCCAGAGGGGATCACAGAGTAAATATTGTCTGTTCATTGTCTGATCCTTTAACTATGGATTGTTAATACATACTACGTTTTAATACACCAACTGGAAATAGCTGGAGAATTTCTTCTGATGCTCTGATGTTATAAGAAACTGCACCCAGGGTATAGGGACAACCCCTTTAATGCAACAATTGTCTTAGGGTAACTATCAAGGTACCTTTACACGCCGCTACAACAGGATGGATACAATCCGCTACAGGCTACAAATGTAGCTTGTAGCGCCAATATAGCCCGTAGTAGCGGCGTGTGAAGACAGGACGTGACAGCCGGCAACAGATAAATCTGTTTCCGAGCACTGCTCGAAAACAGATGGCTACAAAGCCGATTGCAGCGAGCTGTATCGGCGTGTAAAGAAGCTACAGAAGGGAACTCTGGACACCCGGCGATGTAGCTGCAATGTAGCTAAGGCGTGACACAGGCTCCGTGTTACCGCGCCCCTTCCGCGATCATTGGAGGAAGCTCCTGCGTTGCGATTGGTTGTCGCTGCACAGGGCGGCATATTTAAGGAGCTGCCCAGTCACACTACACAATTGCTCGAGCGTCATGTATTAAACAGCCTCCTGCGATGCCTGCCCAATCATGATGTTATTGCATTGTCCTATCACCGTACGGACGACTCGTAATCCACAATTGTGCCACGCCTATGTGCTGTCCCTGCTGCACCAGGTCCGCCCATATTAGCTTGTTGTAGCGGTGTGTAAATGAGGTAAGATGAGCTACAGATGGCTACTTGATACACCCGGCGATGTATCTAGCTATAGATGTAGCGTAGCGTAGCGCACCTTGTGGCGGCGAGTAAAGGAGGTGCGTTTACCGTTTGTAACCGTTTGGGCGTGCTCGTGCACGTGAAGTAGCGGATTGTATCCATCCTGTTGTAGCGGCGTGTAAAGGTACCTTCAAGGTACCGTTACACACAGAGATATATTGCATGCAACTCACTGGTTGCAGTGAAATCATGGACACATTGTTCTATTTTGTTGCTGTGTACAAATGTAACTATGCGTCCATGATTTCACTGCAACCAGTGAGTTGCAAGCAAAATATCTCTGTGTGTAACGGTACCTTAACACATGGAGGTCATGCCCATGGCAATAAAATGTTCACAGACCTGTTAACATACCCTTTAAATTGCTGGTATATGGTGCCTCTATGACAGAGGTGCACAACCGTTTTGGGTACAACGACTACATTGTTGGATCAAACCAATCCCAAGGTCTGAAGGATTATCACAGTATTACGGTAGCTTCTGAGACATTTATTGCATATTGAAAGTATGTGCCATAAATATCTAATAGGTGCTGGTTCAACTTTTAGGGCCTTCAAGAAGGTAGAGGTTCTCTTCTCATGGATTTGACGTCTAGAAAGGAAGAACAGTTCACGCGTTCAGCTCTCTCCATTGTAATATATGTCAGATTATAAAACAGTGGAGTGTTTCCCTTGTCCCATAAACCACAATGAATATAATAGAATTCATACATTGCTATTTCTTCACCTCATCTGCTCCTTTCTGTACTACAGGACTCAAACATTCTGACAAAGTAAGGCTGTCCCAGAAATGACCACACAGAACACCATTCATGAGTACCACAGGTCTTTTCCATGACATGGAATATACATGGGACCCGACACTATCATGTCTGTGAGCCGATGGTTGAGGGCTGCAAAAAAGGGCATCATGGACTGTAGGTTGTGTGACCCAACCATTTAACACATATCTGTGCCACATACGTGCATGCTAAAACTATGTCCACAATGCATGATGTTTTATTCTACCACACTTTATATAATTTTACTTTTGTATTTACCAAATTTTAGTTTCAAGGTCTCATCGAATCTGCGACCAAAGCAAGACAACCCTGGTGGAATTTTGGAAATTGATTTTGTATAGTAAGCTGTAAATGAAAAAAAATAATCTAAAATAACGTGTAAAAACAATCAATGGTTACCAGGTTATTAAAAAAGCCTATTTTCCCAAACATTAAGCCTTCTACCTTCAAAATGAATTCATTTCTGCATATTCATCTGTAAAAAAGAAAAAGAGAAGTACAGGGTGTGCCATCTATGTGAATGCACCTAAATAAACTGGGAATGGTTGGTGATATCAACAAGATTTCTCCCATGCATCCCCTTATACTCTGGAACTCTCTGCCCCACCAAACCAGACTCTCACCTATTATGGAAACCTTCAAATGGAATCTGATGACCTACCTCTTGCAACAAGCCTACAACTTGCAGTGATCCTCAGTCCACCAAACCACCGCATGACCAGCTCTACCCTCTCCTACTGTATCCTCACCTATCCTATGTAGACTGTGAGCCCTCGCAGGAAGGGTCCTCTCTCACCTACTGTATCCTCACCCATCCTGTGTAGACTGTGAGCCCTCGTGGGCAGGGTCCACTATTTTCACCTACTGTATACTCACCCATCCCTTGTAGATTGTGAGCCCTCGTGGGCAGGGTCCTCTCTCCTCACCTACTGTATCCTCACCCATGCCTTGTAGACTTCTGAGCCCTCATGGACATGATCCTCTCTCCACACCTACTCTATCCTCCCCATCGCTTGTAGACTGATAGCCCTCACGGGCAGGGTCCTCTCTCCTCACCGACTGTATCCTCACCCATCCTATGTAGACTGCGAGCCCTCGTGGGCAGGGTCCTCTCTTCTCACCAACTGTATCCTCACCCATCCCTTGTAGACTGAGTCCTCGCGGGCATGGTCCTCTCTCCACACTGACTGTATCCTCACCCATCCCTTGTAGACTGTGAGCCCTTGTGGGCAGGATCCTCTCTCCTCCTGTACCAGTCTGTGTGTATTGTTTATGACTATTGTTCTTGTCTATGTATGCCTCTTTTCACATGTAAAGCGCCATGGAATAAATGGTGCTATGATAGTAAATAAAAATAATAATATATGATACTGGCACAGACTCCATCTACTGTATATGTCCAATAATAACGCTGAGGTCTCGACAACTTGTGGGCTTTTAATGTGCAGGATACTTTAAGGGTTCTTGAACAGCTATTCTCCTCTCTGAATTGGTTAACACTGTAGCCAGTGAACCTGTGCAAGTATCACATTTGTCAAGCCCATCTGGCAGCCTCTGACATTTAAAATGAGCATGGCTCATTTGTACCAAATTGCAAGCAGCCCCTGAACAGCCTCACTTCATACGAAAATGACTAATATGGTGGCGCAAAGTATGTCTCCTGTGCCCTATGTCTAGCCATGTAAACAAGCAATTTTTGAAGCCTTTGCCTGCATGAAGCTCGACCAATAAAATACAATATTTTCAGCAAAGCTTTCTCCGCTTGCTTTCAATGAAATAATCTGATTATAATGACGATTTAATGGTGAGTTGTGTCTGTTTTTATGTGATTGTTACATTCTGGACATAGAGAAGTCACTTGGTAATCTTCACTCCTACACCTATGAATTATTAACATTATTCTCCGAAGCAGAGTATACGGTGGCATGCAAAGGTTTGGGCACCCCTGGTCAAAGTTACTGTTATGGTGAACAGTTAAGAAAGTTGAAGAATAAATGATCTCTAAAAGGCATAAAGTTAAAGATGATACATTTCCATTGTATTTTAGACAATAATTAAAAAAAAAATTTTTTTTTATATATACCGTATATATATATATATATATATATATATATATATAGACCAAAAAATGACTGCTGCACTCCAAAATGGTATATTCCGCCTTTATTGGCCTTCAGGCATCATAGTGGTGGGACGTTTCGGTCCTCAGACTGGAAGAAGGTCTGAGGACCGAAACGTCCCCCACTATGATGCCTGAAGGCCAATAAAGGCGGAATATACCATTTTGGAGTGCAGCAGTCATTTTTTGGTTTGTATGATATGGTGAAGGAACTAACCCGGGACTGTTTGCACCACCCTTATTAGGGAAATAAGTGCTGCTCTAATTTTTTCTATATATATATATATATAATTTATTTATATAGCGCCATTAAATGCCATGGCGCTTTACATATGAAGAGGGGTGAACACGGACAAATACAGTAAATATGGACAATCACATCTGACAGATACAGGAGGGGTAGAGACCCTGTCCACTAGGGCTCACAGTCTATATATATGTATTCATCTTCAATATTTTAAAAAATACAAAAAGGAAAATAGGCCAATGCAAAAGTTTGGGCACCCTTAGAGATTTTTGTGCTCAGATAACTTTGTCCAACATTTGAGACTCTAATTAACCTTTTAGGATCATGGATTGTTCACTATCATCATTACGAAAGGCCAAGTGATGTAAATTTCACCGCTTTATAAAAACCCGGCCTCCTATAACCTTGCGACAAAAAACAGCAGCCATGGGTTCTTCTAAGCAGCTTCCTAGTATTCTGAAAATGAAAATGGTGGAGGCAACAAAGCAGAAGAAGGCTATAAGAAGAATACAATGTATTTTCAAATTGCCCTTTTTGAGTTCAAAATGTAATTAAGAAATGGCAGTTAACAGGAACAGTGGAGGTCAAGATAAGGTCTGGAAGACCAATCATATTTTCAGTGAGAGGATTGCTAGAGAGGCAAATCAGAACCCCTCCTTGACTGCAAAAGACCTTCAGGAAGATTTAGCAGACTCTAGAGTTGCGGTACATTGTTCCACTGTTCAGAGACACCTGCAAAAATATGGGCTTCATGAAAGAGTCATCAGGAGAAAACCTCTCCTGCTTCCTCCACATAAAATTCAGTGCCTGAAGTATACAAAAAAAAAATCTAAACAAGCCTGGTGCATTTTGGAGACATGTCCTGTGGACTGATGAGGTTAAAATAGAACTTTTTGGCCACAATGATCAAAGGTATATGTGGAGAAAAAAGGGCACAGAATTTCAGGAAAAGAACATCTCACCAACCATTAAGCATGGGGTAATCAATTATGCTTTGGGGTTGTGTTGTAGCCAATGGCACGGGGAACATTTCACAGATCGAGGGAAGAATGGATTCAATAAAATTTCAATAAATTTTTGATGCAAGCATAACATCATCTGTAAAAAAGCTGAAGTTGAGAAGAGGGTGGCTTCTAGAAATGCATAATGATCCAAAATCCACAATAGAAGACCTCAAAAGGCACACGCTGAAAGTTTTACAATGGCCCTCACAGGCCCTGATCTGAACATCATTGAAAATCTGTGGCTAGATATCAGGAGGGCAGTGTATGCAAGACAAGCTGGGAATCCTACAGTACTGGAAGACTGTTCCAAGGAAGGGTCGATGAAAATCCCTCAAACAAGAATTGAGAAACTCTTGGCTTCTACAAAAAGTGTTTACAAGCTGTGATAATTTTTAAAATGTTAATGATTAAAATATACATATTTTTGTTTACTAAAATACAATGGAAATGTGTCAACTTAATCATCTTCAACTTGCAACTGTTCATAATAATAGTAATTTTGAATGGGGGTGCTCAAACTTTTGCATGCCACTGTGATATGTGGACATGGGAATTGCTATGTTATTTTTAGTTTTGGCTATCGGAAATATGTTATGTGGGAGAATTGTATTCCCAGATTTGGATTTAAAATTGTATTTATGGAATTAAAGTGTAAGGTTCTGTTCACACCTGCATTAGGAAATGTCTTTGTCTCTTCTGATATAGAAAAAAAAGACACATATATCAGTGTCAAACAAATAATTACTTAAGAGTACCTACCACCTATTTATGGCTGACTGTTTTTATTTAAAGGTAATCTCTTAGTACAGTCAACCCTCCTAAGTGTAATAAAGTGATATATCGATATCTGTGACCTGATGTCTTATTCCAGAAAAATGTACCGTATGTTTTTCTTAATATGTAGATGAGCTGTTAAGATCTATGTGCACGGCATAGATCTACATGAGAATCTGCCTCCAGAGATTATTTTATATGAAATCACCAAATACAAAGATATAACCCTAGCGTTGCAGTCTGGTTCCGCTCTTGTGACCATTTTAGTGATTGATTTTTCACTGATGAACAGAAACATCACCCGATGAACCCTAGTTACTATAACCACACTTGTAAAGCTTCCATCATGGTGTTTGCCATTGCAGATGTGTTAAACTATAACACCTCATAATACTATCATTTAAACCTCATCAAGTATGTTGATATATGCAAACTGGTCCATGATCCTGGGTATGCAGTAAATAGGCCCGTCCCCTTAGTAAGGCTGGGTTCACATTTGCGTTTGGAACACAATGTAACAGAACGCAGCCAAACGCAAGCGCACTGCGTTCCTATGTTTAACATGGGAACGCATAGTAGCTGCATTTGGCTGCGTTTGGTTGCAGTTGCCTTCGGATTTGCATAATTTGTGCGCCCTCCTCTGCCCTCCGAACGCAGCTTGTTGCATTTTTTGTGCATTCACGCGCGCTTGTTTTATCAGCAAGCGCCCGCAAGCGCACAATAAATGCATGGATCTCAATGGATCCGCAGTGTCCTCCACATGACAGCACAGAAGAACGCTGCGGATCTCATTGAAATCCCTCCCGGTGGCTGCCGTTGATCTCCCGGCTGTTTCTTCAAATCTCCCGCGCCGCTACCGCCAGGAGATCAGCGGCGGCCAGGAGGAGGAGATCTCCGCCTCCCGGCCAGGACAGCTGTTTGGCTGGCCGGGCACCATACCGATGTGAACGCATGCAGAGATTCTCCGCTGCGTTCACATCAGTATGGCAGCTTTTGCTCTGCATTTGCGTCTGCATGCCCTCTTCTACCTGTCACAGTCATCACAGGTAACATGAGACTGTCTTTGATCATCCTGGAGCTGATCATTGGCTGAGCCTCTTCTATTCTGGCTATTCTTCAATCCATTTGAATGGCAGTCTTCTGCTTTCTTGCACGTCTCTCTAGATTTGCTTTCCATTTTAAAGCATCGGAGATCATTTTAGCTGAACAGCCTATCATTGTCTGCACTTATTTATAAGTTTTAGCTTCTACAATCAACGTTTTGATCAAAGTGAGCTGTTCTTCTGAACAAAGTCTCAACCCATATTTCTTAGGCTTTTAAGGAGAAAAGCATGTACAACATGTGCTGTCTTCACCCTTAAATAAGGGCCACCTGATTCACACCTGTTTCTTCACAGAATGATTGACCTCACTTATTGAACTCCACACTGCTATTATTTTGAACACACCCCCTTTCAATTAATTATTCAAATACACAGACTCTAAAACACACAGATCATGAATGGTGAGTCGATGCAGTAGATTCTTACAAAACCAACAAACTGGTAAATTTTTTGACGTGTGGTTATATAATTTATACCAAAAACAGTAAATAATATGTCTAGTGTCATTTGCATAATGCATCCAATTCTCTCGCATGAGAGAATATATGCTAATGTGAGCGAGCCCTAAAGGGAATGTTCAGGACTTTAATATTGATGACCTATCCTTAAGATAGGTCATCAATGTCTGATCGGTGGGGGTGGAATTAGCTGTACTGTGCAGCTCTGCAACTGATTAGTTCATCCAGGATCAACACCAGGTACAGGTAAGGATAGGTCAACAGAGGTATGGTCCCAGACAACCCCTTTAAGAAATATCTTCTTTGTACAGATAAAGGAGTCCTTGAAGTGATCACTGAGCCCTGATCTCAACATCACGTCTGTGTGCAAATGTTACTAGTAAAATTGCTGCTGTTCTCAAGGCAAAGAGTGGTCACATTGGGATTTAGATTTCTCCTGTGTTCATTCACTTTGCATTTTGTTAATTGTTAAAAATAAACTGTTAACTCTTGATACATAGCTTTCTAATTATTCAAAAAATATAAATCTGAAAATTGTGATTTGCAGTTCTCTTCAGCATCCTGAGTCAATACTTTGTAGGACCACTTTTCAATGCAATTTTTACTGTAATGGTCCCTTTACACGCGGCCACAGGAAGGTAGAAACCGGCAGGCATCCGACACAATTGTGTCTGTTGCCTTGAAATGACCACGATGTGGCGACGTGTAATTCAGGACTTTCCTTCCTGTGTCTTCCCTGAAGGAAGGAAAGTCCTGAATTACACGCCACCACATCGTGGTCTTTTCAAGGCAACAGGCACAATTGTGTCCGATGCCTGCCGGTGTCTACCTTCCTGTGGCCGCGTGTAAAGGGACCATAAGTCTTTTGGGGGATGTCTCTACCAGCTTTACACATCTAGAGGCTGAAATTTTTGTCCATTATCCTTTACAAAATAAATATACCTCAGTGAGATTGGATGGAGAGCATTTGCCATCAGCAATTTTCAAGTCTTGTCACAGATTCTTAATGGGATTTAGATCTGGACTGTGACACACATGAATATGCTTTGATCTAAAAAATCCTTTGTTGCTCTGGAAGTATGTTTAGGTTTGTTGTCCTGCTGGAAGGTGAACCTACACCCAAGTCTAAAGTCTTTTGTAGCCTCTAACAGGTTTTCCTCCAGGATTGCCTTGTATTTAGTTCCATCCATTTTACCTTCAATTCTGACCAGCTTCCCTGTCCCTGCTGAAGAAAAGCCTCTCCACATCGTGATGCTGCCACCACGTGTGATGGTGGGGATGTTTTTTTCAGGGTGATGTGCAGTGTTAGTTTTCTACGACATATAGCATTTTGCATTTAGCTCAACGAGTTCTAGTTTGGCCTCATCTGACCAGAGCACCTTCTTCCACATCCTTGCTGTGTCCCCCACATGGCTTTTTGCAAGATGCAAACGGGACTATTTAAGGCTTGCTATAAAAAATTACTTTTGTTTTCCCACTGTTCCCTGTTCCATAGAGGTCAGATTTGTGGATAATATGAATAATAGATGTCCTGTGGACAGATTTACCCCTAGACCTGTAGATCTCTGTAACTCCTCCAGAGTGACCGTGGGGCTCTTGGCTGCTTCTCTAATTAGTGCTCTTTGCTTATGTCAGTTTAGATGGATGGCCATGTCATGGTAGGATTGCAGTTGTGCCATACCCCTTTTATTTTTGGATAAATTGGATAGTGCTATGTCAGATGCTCACAGCTTGGGTTATTTTTTATAACCTAACCCCGCTTTACTCTACTCCACAACTTTATTCCTGACCAGGGACGCAACTACAACAGGTGCAGGGGTTGCGATTGCACCCGGGCCCCGGAGCCTAGGGGCCCCAGAAGTCCCTTTGGCCTATAGAAAAAGACTATTGCTGTTAAAGATTTGTAATAATTGGGGGCCCCGTTGGAGTCTTCGCATCGGGGCCCATGAGGTTCAAGTTACGCCATTGTTCCTAACCTTTCTGATGTGTTCCTTGGTTGATCTCTAATGTTCTCACACAACCCTCTGAGGCCTTCACAGAACAGTTGTGTTAGGCCACGTGCACACATTGAGTATTTGATGAGTTTTTACCTCAGTATTTGTAGCCAGGAGTGGGTGATAAATACAGAAGTGGTGCAGGTGTTTCTATTAGACTTTTCCTCTGATTGCTTCACTCCTGTTTTGTCTACAAATCCTGAGGTAAAAAAAACTCATCAAATACTCAGTGTGTGCACGTGGCCTTAAGGCTATGTGCACACGCTGAGTATTTAGTGCAGAAATTTTCTGCATCTCTGGCAGAAAAACACACCAAAAACACAATGCATTTTTACCATGTTTTTGGTGCATTTTTTTGCCCTGCATTTTTCATAATGAAGTCAATGGGTGGAAGGGCTGAAAATGCAGGCAAAAATACACCAAGAATTGACCTGCTGCAGATATATTTCAGCCCCCAAGTCTGCAAGGAAAAAATAAGCAACATGTTCCAACACTTCAAGATTCTCATAGACATTTCTGGCATAAGGATAGGCATTCAGATTTGTGACAAAACTGCTCCAAATCTGCACCAAAAATTACCCTGTGTGCACATCTTTAAATCCCTCATAGTAATTGCACTGTCCACCTGCAGAGGTTTGCACCTTATTTACTCAAATAGCGCTCAACGTAGACTCAAACTCTTAGCCTCTTTTCACACCTAATGCGCCTGTGCGCTTGGCTGCCCTCCCTGCCCTGCGCTATCGCAAATGCAATTGCAGGGGCATTTAGGGGCTAGTGCAGGCAAGCACACAGACGCATAGTTGCCCTGCTCGTGTGCTCATTTGCGCTCGGTTCCCCATTACCTGCTATGGCCAAGCCCAGCTGAGTGCACGCTCTGAAATCCCGGAAGCACAAGTGTAAATGGGCAGACATCACCGTGCATGTGCCTGGTCAGATGCAACCGGAAACATCACGTTACGCGTTTCCGGGTGCAGCACCAGAAGCGCATGTGCGGCGACGTCTGCCCATTTACACTTGCGCTTCCGGGATTTCAGAGCGTGTGCTCGGCCATAGCAGGTAATGAAGGCACCGAGCGCAACCGAGCGCACAAGCAGGGCAACTATGCGTCTGTGCGCTTGCCTTCACTAGCCCCTAAATGCCCTTGAGATTGCATTTGCGATAGCGCAGGACTGGCAAAAACACTGGCGCATAGATGTGCAATGGGCCTTAAAGTCATAGTAGGTTCTATAACATATACTACAGGGTGGGCCATTTATATTGATGCACTTAAATAAAATGGGAATGGTTGGTGATATCAACTTCCTGTTTGTGGCACATTAGTATATGGGAGGGGGAAAACTATTCCAGATGGGTGGTGACCATGGTGGCCATTTTGAAGTCAGCCATTTTGGATCCAGCTTTGTTCTTTTCAATGGGAAGATGGTCATGTGACACATCAAACTGATTGAGAATTTCATAAGGAAAACAATGGTGTGCTTAGTTTTAAAGTAACTTTATTGTTTTATGAGTTATTTTCAAGTTTATGACCACTTATAAAATGTGTTCAAAGTGCTGCCCATTGTGCTGGATTGTCAGTGCAACCCTCTTCTCCCACTCTTGACACACTGATAGCAACACCACAGAAGATATGCTGCACAGGCTTCCAGTATCCATTTTTTCAGATGCTGCACATCTCGCACCTTCACAGCATAGACAAATGCCTTCAGATGAGTGATGAGGCAAACTATTTTGTTAATGGTGAAGTTAACAAACAAAACCAGCGCTATTGGTCTGACACTAACCCACAGTGGATAGATCCCTCCAAGACTGTAGGAACACAAAAATTGATGGTATGGTGTGGTATATGGGGTACAAAGATAGTGGGGCCATTCTTCATCAATGGAAACTTTAATGCCACTGGATATCTGAAATTGCTACACGATTCAGATATCCAGTGGCATTGAGGTCTCAATTGATGAAGAATGGCCCCACTATCTTTGTACCTCATATACCACACCATACCATCAATTTTTGTGTTCCAACAGTCTTGGAAGGATCTATCCACTGAGCGTAAGTGTCAGACCAATAGCGGTGGTTTTGTTAACTTCACCATTCACAAAAAAGTTTGCCTCATCACTCATCTGAAGGCGACTTCAAAATGGCTGCCATGGTCACCACCCATCTGGAAAAAAATTTCTTCTCCCATATACTAATGTGCCACAAACAGGAAGTTGATATCACCAACCATTCTCATTTCATTTAGGTGTATCCATATAAATGGCCCACCCTGTGTAAATGTGGGTGTGGAAAAGGAAAAATAGTGCCAGCAATAAAAGGTAGATTAGATAACCTTGAATTCCGTTGTAAGAACATGCATCAAAAAACATGTTAAATGGTACAGCAACTAAGTCCTTATAAGTATACTTGCATCATACTCTAAAACAAGTTTATTATAACTCATATAGGGTATAATCACCCCACCAATAACACCTATCTAAAATTCCCAAAAGACCAAAGGGGTGAGTAAAAAATATACAATCTTTATTGAGGTACTTGCAATCAAGCTTATCCACAAAGAAATAAATACATACATAGAACACAAGAAACACACAGAAAAAATATTATGGCCTAGTAGGATTTTTCAAGGATTCAACAGAGATCAGTGCTCACGCTCACTATAGGGGCAGAACGGGTGAAATCAAAATTACGACGGTAAATAACCCAACCCAAATTTTTTGTTCCAGAAATGGCATCTCCCCAGTTCTGAAGTAGTCAGTGACCTAGTAGTGACTATAATGGGAGTTAATATTTTACCCAATCAATGTGTACCAATTAGAAAAAAGGAACACACAGAAAAGTAAAAATGTAAAGGAAAAAAAAAAAAATCCATGGAAGGAGGGATCCTCTACTGCAGGGGCTTGATTCTCTCAGCGTTTATATTTGATTGTTGTTTACAATTCTCCTAATTTCCCCATAATTGTAATTACCCATTGTATTGGTCTTTGTTGTGTAATTATCCACTGAGATATTTATACTGTGTATTGTAAAATGACATATATGTACTTATTGCCATTGCTGTACTGAACTTGCTCCAGCACCTTTCCGTCCATTTCTTAATTCTGAAGCAGTGGCGGACCTCGTGTCAAGAGGGCCCTGGAGCAGCAGATGATGGTGAGGGGGGGGTGCTAGTGTATGCCGGCGAGGAGTGGGGGGGGATTGCTAGCGGATGCCGGCGAGGAACGGGGGAGGGGGTGCTAGCGGATGCTTGGGAGGAGTGGGGGGTGCTATAGGTGCTGCGGCTCCTACCTGCGCCTGGCCGCGCAGTCCTGGGAGCCGGGGCGGCAGGGGAGAGAGGGGCGGGATCAGCCAAGGGAAGCAGGAAGCTTCCCTCAGTTAACCCCCTCTCCTCTGACACAGGGTCATGGGGGTCGGCTGGGGGGTCCCCTGCAGGCTTGAGGGGCTCCCTAGCTGGTCGGGGCCCTGGTGCAGCTGAACCAGCTGCACCACGGTAGGTCCGCCCCTGTTCTGAAGCCAGTTGATTTGGGGCAATAAATATTTTGTGCACACTTTCCTCTCCTTGTCCTTTTTATAAAAACAGTGTTTTGGGA
Source organism: Allobates femoralis (assembly GCA_033576535.1). Classification (NCBI taxonomy): domain Eukaryota; kingdom Metazoa; phylum Chordata; class Amphibia; order Anura; family Aromobatidae; genus Allobates; species Allobates femoralis. The sequence continues at coordinate 48,934,772 of JARQOC010000011.1, forward strand.
GAATTCATGGTTAGAGTGAGTTACAGCTCAGTACTTGTGTTATGAGTCATATGGAATTAAATCTAAGGGCCGCTTTACACGTCGCAGTATTGATCGATATTGCATACGATTTAATCGGAGCGCGCACAGTGGAGATATAGGTCAGGAGCGAACGCAACTACGATGTTGTACACCCCTTTTCCACGCTGAGTATGAGCAACCCAGGAACGAGCATTTAACATTGGAGTGAATAGGGGAAGGTGTGCTCTAAATAGTAGTTGCACCATCACACAGCACGATCCTGCCACATCACATATACAGTACAATATCGTACGGTTGAAGGGCTTGCACAATCTTCTTGCAAATATCGTAGGTAGGTTCTTTTCACGTCGCATTGCCCATTTACACGGCACAACGCACGCACGATATCAACTGCAACGGCCATACCACTTGACTTTTTATCGGTGTTGCATTGCGATATCGCGACGTGTAAAGCGGCCCTAATAGTTTATTGATAATGCTTAGCTCAAAGAATGCTGGTAGTGACACATCGGTGATGTTGGAAAAAGGAGAGTCCCTCCATGACGGACTCTCCTTCATCCAACATCACGGGGCATCAATGCTTTTTCAAGACGTAATGCAGCTGGGGGAGAAGACAGTCAGGGAGTAGAATAACAGTGAATAAATTTATAGGATCAATGTTCTAATGTTGCCCAGTTCCCAGGCCATATCTGTATCCATTTTGCACCACTACATTATTGTATTTGCATTTTTACTTTAAAAGGTGTTGTCCGGTCTAACATGATAATTCTGCTATCACTTTATGTGACTGATGACTTTATCAATCTCTCAATCCCCACACTGTGCACTACGAGGATTTGCTGATTCTAAACCAGGAAGGGACCGCAATTATGCAGTATGTCATGTTCCCATACTCTGTAACCAGAGCCCCCAACCACTGGGCATGGCTTCACTCTATACAATTGTATGGAGCAAGGCTGCGCCCACTAGATGGCTGCTGCCACTAGTTGGATGTACCCGCTCCATTCACTTATAATGTAAGGTTCATTTGAAATAGCCGGCGGCTCTCTTCCAGGAATGGGAGTGGGCATAGAGTTGGGGGAAGAAGAGAGAAGGGAACAGGTTAGGATCGGGCAGGGAGGCGTCGGGGGAGCGTGCATCAGCTAGTGATTGTTTAAAAGAGGGGGCTTTTTACCGCCAGCTTTTAAACAATCATCACCCATTTCAGTCTTTTCCTCAGCTCCCAGACCACTTTTTTGTGTTCAGCAGCATATTACTCACATATCCCATTGACTTACATTGGACTCACCACAAAGTAACTCGTGAGTATCAAGTATCCCGAATACCCGTAATATTCTGCGAATAGTAAAGAGTATCTCGCTCATCCCTAGTCACATAGAGTGGCTGTAGAATAATATTTTAGACTTTAAACTTTACTTTTGATTAATATTGCCAAAATAATCTATAAATGTAAAAGATAGAATTGTTTTAACATATCCCAACTTTTTTTATGTTGGCATTGATTTTTATGTCTGTTTTGACCCTTTTATTAGCCAGTATCACATGGAAACACCCACCTCTGTTTCCTTACTAACTTCCCTAACTTACTCCCCCCCCCCCCCCTGTCTGACCACATCCTAATGACATTCTCTCTTACCTCTCCTCTCCTAGTGCGCAATCAAACACATTCATTTACACTCATTCTCAGAGTTCCTTCTCCTCTCACAGACATAGCTTCCTACATAACACAGGTGCTGCTGCCACTTTATATAACAGCACAATAACAGCAGCACTCGATTCGATCACCGCCCTCACGCACAGCAAGACTCATACAATCGACAAGCAATACTGTCTGGCCAGTATGACCAAAAAACTGAGACGGGTTTCCAGGGTAGAAATGAGCCACCACCCTAATGTTCGATCGATTCGATTCGTCGAATTTGAGATTTGTTCGTCAAATGTTCGTCGAATTTCGAAACAACGCGAACCCCATTGAAATCAATGGCAGGCTACAGAAAACACATAGAAAACACCTTCAAAGGGCTCTAAAAGCTGCCAAACTACTCAGAATGGACAACAAACACCACAAAAAGTGACAACAATTCAAACACAGTACAAATAGTCACAGGCTAAGTGGCTTATGTTTTCTACATTAAGTAAAAAGAGGTGGAAGAGTAAAAGGAGAATGAGACACAGGCATGGGCATGTCACACCCTTCTTAAATCATGTAAAACATAGCAAGTAGACTCCAACAAGAATCCTTACTCCTTTCAAAGGGTCACACCTACAGCAAAATGGCATCAATTCTCCCAGACCCTCGAAGTCATTAGCCTCCGTCATGTATGCCCCGCCACACACAGGTGGGACCACCATTACTTTTGTGGAGTACTATAGAAAAAACAGAGAGGTAGGTCACAGACCTGTTTAGGCCTAGAAGGCTACATGAAGTCAAAGCTTGTGCAAGCGTTCCCATAAAAGTCATGCCCCGCCACACACAGGTGGGACCACCATTACTTTTGTGGAGTACTATAGAAAAAACAAAGAGACACGTCAAGAGACTTGTTTGTGCCTAGTAGGCCGGATAAAATCAAAGGGAACCTGTCATTAAATATTAGAGATGATCCACCACCCTAGTGTTTGAATTCAATTCGGTTTGTCGAATTGGGGGTTTGTCTGTCGAATGTTCGTCAAACACCGTCGAATATCATTGAAAACAATGGCTTGAAAATACAAACACATACAAATACATAGAAAACACATAGAAAACTTCTAAGGTGTCCAAAAGGTGACAAACTTCTCAGAAGATACAACAAACACATGGAAAAGTGACAAGTACATATAGAAACACGAAAAGAAAAGAGATGGACGAGTAAAACGAGGAGGAGACACAGATATTGGCATGTCATGCCCTTCGAAAATCAGATTTTAGTCCAGTATTTGTAAGGCATCATGGAGACGATGAGCATTGCTTGATTTTTACTTCGTTTCTGTAAGGCCTCGTGCAGACGATGAGTATTGCTTGATTTTTACATCTGTATTGTAAGACCACGTTCAGATGATGAGTATTGCTGACTTTACTCTGTATCTTAAGCATTCAGACATGATATTGTTTGATTTATTCAGTATGTGTAACGCCACGTTCAGACGATGAGTATTTTGTGATGATTTCCTCACTATCTGTAAGGCCTTGTGCAGGTGATGAGTATTGTGTCACATTTAGGGGACTACAAGAATAGTCTCCCTATTTTCAAAAAATTTGGGCACAGACACCACTTAAGTGGCATCAATTTCCCCACAGTTGCAAACTTTAAATGGTTACTTTTACGCAAAAATCCACAAGGCTTTAGTCTCCCCAGGATGACACAGGGGTAGAAAAGTCCTTGCGGATCCATGCCTTGTTCATATTTATGAATGTTAGTCTGTCCACATTCTGGGTGGACAGATGCGTGCGCCTATCTGTCAGCACACCACCAGCAGTGCTGAAGACACGTTCTGAGAGAACGCTGGCTGCGGGGCACGACAAGATCTCCAAGGCGTGAGTGGTGAGCTCAGGCCATTTTTCCAGTTTGGAAGCCCAAAATGAGCAAGGCTCCAGTTCCCCAGTCATTGTATCGATGTTAAGTTGGAGATACTTGTGTACCATCCGCTCCAGGCGTTAACTATGTGTCAGACTTCTCGTGTCTTCAGGCCTTGAAAATGATGGTCTGAAAAAATCTTAAAACGAGGCCACAAAACTCCTGGCACCACCACCAGATACGGTGTTACTGGTACAGTGTGAGTGATGATGACGCAACAGTCCTACGGTTGACAAGTTGGAACTGTGAGATTCACTCTGTCTACTACTACCACTGGTGGTTTGTGGAAAAGCCGATCTGAGATTATGTATCAGCTTCTGCTGATAATCCTGCATGCGTGAGTCCCTTTGTATGGCAGGAATTATTTCAGCAAATTTGCTCTTGTACCGGGGATCTAAGAGTGTGGCAACCCAGTAGTCTGCATTACTCCTAATTCGCACAATTCGAGGGTCTTGTTGCAGGTAGTGCAGCAAGAAGGCACTCATGTGTCTTGCGCACCAGGAGGACCAAGTCCTTGTTGTGTTGGTGGTGGGGAGGTGAGAATGATGCTTCCTTCCTATGCCCTCTCCCCCCAACCTCGCACAACAGAAATGTCATCAAGGTCTCCCTCATCTGCTGACTCCTCAATGCTCATTGCCAGTTCATCCTCCATTTCTTCCTGGGCTCCTGCAGCTTCCTGAAGAGGTTGGTTGCTAACATGCACCCTCGTGAATGCCTCTCCACCACCCTCCCATGCCTGCCGTCTTGGTGCTGCCGACTGTGAGGATCTTGCAGATGTTGTCATCCCGTCCGCATAGGACTCCTCCTGTATTTCCTCAACCTCCTCTTGTCCCACCACCTGACTCCGAATATTGTTTAGAGTGTGCTCCAGCATGTACATGACCGGAATAGTCATGCTGATAATGGCATCGACAGCACAAAACATCTTCGTCGCCACGTAAAGAAGGCCACGTAAAGAAGTAGACATCTTACTTTGGCTGGAAGATTGTCTATCTTCAGAGATGTTAATGTAGCTTTAGAATCTACCCCACGGACACAATCTTTTTTTCCCTTTCCACCATGCCTACTCCCATTTCCACCAGCAGCAGGCCTTTTGCCACTCATTTTGTATGTGAAAAAATTGGTAGCAGTACAGTTATTTTACAAAAAAAAAGGTGAATGTCAATCAAGCAGAGGTGACTGAACCAACACTGCTACTAGGCCCAAAGTGAGACCTGGGCAAGGTGCAGTTAAAAATTAGTAGGAATACACTGGCGGTGTAGTAGATTGTATTAGAAGTGGCCTACATTAATAATAATAATAATAAAAATATTATTCATTTATATAGCACTATTAATTCCATAGCACTTTACATACATCAGTAATGCTGTCTCTCTTGGAGCTCACAATCTAAAATCCTATCAGTATGTCTTTACAATGTGGGAGGAAACGACCAAAACACGCAAACACGGCGAGAACATACAAACTCCTTGCAGATGTTGTCCTTGGTGGGAATAGTTTTTGCACCCTGCGACTTGACAGAAGTCAGATGTGGACAAGGTGCAGTTAAAAATTAGTAAGGAAGTACACTGGCGGTGTAGATTTTCACAAGTGGGCTACACTCCTGTGCAAATCACACTGCTACTAGTCCGAACAAATTGCTGAGATTAGCAGCAGCAAAAAAATGCCTACTTAAGACAGGTGGTGTAGCTTTCTTAACCGCAGTGCTACACTACCTGCCTAAACACTCCCAGAGCTAGATGTGGCCAGATGCTGTGAAAAAGACTTGCACAGCACTGGCACACACCTGCCTGGCAAACACTAATAGGGACTGCTCTAACCTAGCCCAAAGGGCTGTAATTAAAACTAGTCCCTGCTTCTATGGAGTAGATCTGAAATTGTCCTCTGACCTCTCCTACTGCTCCCTCTTTGACCGGTTACAATCTGACTTTGACTGCATCACTCAACTGAATCTGCCCTAATTAAAGTCACCAATGACCTACTAACCACCAAGAGCAAGCACCACTACTCTGTTGTCCTCCTTCTCCTGGGACTTGTCCCATCCTGACTTTTGACAACTGTAGACCTTAATTCATCTGTCCTTGTTATAGAATTCTCTCACTTCTCTATTGGCATCACAGACTTGGTCCTATCCTGGAGCTTGTTGCATCTAACAGACCGGACATTCATGTCTCCCTCTCCCACACCCCCTCTTCACCTCGCCCCTATCTGTGTTCCCCAAGGCTCTTTCTAGGATCCATACTCTTCTCCATCTACACTTAGGCCTGGGACAGCTGATAGAGTTCCACAGCTTTCAGTATCATCTCTACATTGATGACACTCAGATCTACCTCTCTGGACCCGACATCACCTCCTTACTGAAAAATCCCACAATGTCTGTCAGTTATTTCATCTTTCTTTTCTGCTCACTTTCTAAAACTGAACATGGACAAAACAGAATTCATCATTTTCCCCCACCTCACTCTACCCCCCCACCTAGACCTAGCCATCAAAGTCAATGCTGCTAACTTTTCCTAGTCCTGCATGCTTGGTGCCTTGGGGTGATCCTCGACTCTGCCCTCTCTTTCAACCACATAGCCAAGCCCTTGCCACTTCTTGCTGCGTCCAACTCAAAAATATTTCCCGTTTCCATACATTCCTTGACCAAGAAACTGCAAAAATGCTCGTGCACACCCTCATCATCTCCCATTTCAACTATTGCAAAATCCTACTCTCTGGTCTCCCCTCTAGCACTTTTGCACTCTCTAATCTATCCTAAACTCTGCTGCCTGACTAATCCACTTGTCTCCCAGTTATTTTGCAGCCTTTCCTCTTACCAAGCCCTTCACTGGCTTCCTATTGTCCAGAGGCTCCAGTTCAAAACCCTAACTATGATATACAAAGCCATCCACAACCTGTCTCCTCCATACATTTGTGACATAGTCTCCCAGTACTTACCTACATGCAACCTTTGATCCTCTAAAGATATAATTCTCTACTCCCTTCTTATCCCTTCTAGGCACAACCGCACACAAGATTCCTTCCGTATTTCCCCCATACTCTGGAACTCTCTGCCCCAACACATCAGACTCTCGGACCACTGTGGAAACCTTCAAAAGGAACCTCAAGACCCACCTCTTCCGACAAGCCTACCACCTGCAGTAATCTTCAGTCTACTGAACCACCGCAAGACCAGCTCTACCCTTTTCTACTGTACCTTCACCCATCCCTTGTAGACTGTGAGCCCTCATGGGCAGGGTCCTCTTCTCCTTCTGCGTACTTTTAGGTTTTGGACTTAGTCCTTGTTTGCCTCAAAAAAGTTTATTGTATTTTGACTTCTATGTATGCCCTTTTCACACGTAAAGGCCATGGAATAAATGGCGCTATAATAATGACTAATAATAATATGTCTGTTATTATTTACTGTTAAATGTGTTTTTTTTGGTGCTGCAGCTTTTGTCTTCTTTGTTTTATATAAACTTTTTGGTTTTTAGCTTTGACGATACTTTACTGATACAGTTATGTGCAGATTACATATGTATTTGATACGTTTTCACTGTGAAAATGCACTAACAATGAATGTGTGATTTTCCGCATCCGATCCATGTCTATGGGAAAAATCTGCACAGAAAACTCATTGTATCCACAAGAAAAATTGACAAGCTGCAGATTTGAAACGTGCACCGCAGGTTCATTTATGTAATTAAAAAGAAGCACAGAGGGCAGGAGATTTCTATAAATCCCATCCACTGTGCCAGAAATGTAAGGCTATGTTCACACTGGACATTTCTGATCTGTTTTTGGTGCCGTAATTTTTTTGAACACTGCACCAAAAACAGATCAGTCCCTGTGTCTGCCAGCAAAGTGAATGGGATTTTCAATTTGCTGTGCAGATGCAGCATTGTTGACTGTTGCGTTAGTGATGCAGAAAGTGCATCCAGAAAATAATGAGCGTCAATTATTGCTCCGTGTTTCTGCTGCGATTTCCACACCATAAACGCTCCATTATTTACCCTCTATGCAATCCCCTGGTGAACCCTGATGATGTCTTGCTTCCGGGCACCTGCAGGACCTGTGAGTAGTATGGGTACTGACAGGACCTGCCCATGAGACTCAGCCTGATAGTCACATGGTTAGGTCCTGTCAGTACTTGTACTACGCACAGGTCCTGCTGATGCCCAGAAGGAAGACATCACCAGGGTTCACCGTGGGGTAGCAGGGAGGGTAAGGCTAGGGTCAGATTCACGCCATGCATCCACTAAAGGCATGTTTTTTTTTCATGTGCAAATGTGTAAAAACGGATCCGTTAATGCACCCATAGACTCCAATGCAAAAACGCATTGCAAAAGTGCAATGCATTTGGTCCTATGCTTTTTTTGTACCGCACATAAAAACACGGGCTGCAGCGGTTTTTGTTAACATGGGAGTCTATGGGAAACACATCCATCCGTTAATGCATGGTACATGTATGTATAATGCGTTAATGGATGCGTTAACGCATGGTTCATGTACCATGAGTTAACACATCGGTTAATTTAGGCAACATAAATGCACACATGTATTGAAAACACAAGGACAAAAAAATCCATTCTTCAACGCATCCTTGAAGCAGATGCCACAAACCCAAGTTTTTCCCTAGACTAAGGGTAGGGTCACATTGCAAACATGAATTGCATTCACCGCATCCGGATCCGGATGCGGTGAATGCAATTCCGGTCACACACATTTTTTGTCAAAAATGTGTGCAGAATACCGCACTGCGGTAACCGGATGGCTCAGGATGTGTAATCCTGAGCCATCCGGTAACTGCATAGTTTGCGGATCCCGGCTATTGCCGGGATCAGCAAACTGTCCTCTGGCTATTCAAGAGTTAAATGTAGTAAGTAAAGTACTGTTTGAGGTCTGTAGGGGGGGCTAAGACCCCCCTACAGACCAGCCGCCCACTCCGGTGGGCTTCTACTACAATTTCCTATGGCTCGGGGCTCGGATGAGCCCCGTGCATGTCTCCAAACCTCCCGCCCCCCCGTATCACTATACAGGGGTGCCTGCACCCCTCTTGTATAGCGATTCCTGCATGTGGCCCTAAAGTTAGAATACAGAACACATGTAAGCTCATACTTACATGTCATCGTCGGCAGTGTAGTGTGTAATCCCTGGGCGGGGCTGTTTGCTGCAGCCTCCGCCCCCTCATTCCGTATGGCCGCCCCCTCTGTGCCTCATCCAGTGATGTGAGGGCGGCCACGTCATGAAAGGGGCGGGGCTAAATATGTGACGCGGTTAGCCCCGCCCCTTTCATGACGTGGCCGCCCTCACATCACTGGATGAGGCACAGAGGGGGCGGCCATACGGAATGAGGGGGCGGAGGCTGCAGCAAACAGCCCCGCCCAGGGATTACACACTACACTGCCGACGATGACATGTAAGTATGAGCTTACATGTGTTCTGTATTCTAACTTTAGGGCCACATGCAGGAATCGCTATACAAGAGGGGTGCAGGCACCCCTGTATAGTGATACGGGGGGGCGGGAGGTTTGGAGACATGCACGGGGCTCATCCGAGCCCCGAGCCATAGGAAATTGTAGTAGAAGCCCACCGGAGTGGGCGGCTGGTCTGTAGGGGGGTCTTAGCCCCCCTACAGACCTCAAACAGTACTTTACTTACTACATTTAACTCTTGAATAGCCAGAGGACAGTTTGCTGATCCCGGCAATAGCCGGGATCCGCAAACTATGCAGTTACCGGATGGCTCAGGATTACACATCCTGAGCCATCCGGTTACCGCAGTGCGGTCCCAGAAACGCTGCGAAAACTGCTGCCTGCATGATTTAAAACGCAGGCAGCAGTGCCGGATCCGGCCACCGGATGGCTTGTGAAGCCATCCGGTGTTTTGCATAGGCTCCTATGAGGAGCGTTTCCTGGTCCGGTTTGGAGCTTTTTGAAAGCTCCAAACCGGATCAGGATTTATAAAACAAAACGCAGATGTGACCCTAGCCTAAGAAAGTGTTTGTATGTCTGTCTGTGTCCCCTGAAAATGGAGCAAAAATGGAGCACAAACAGATGATCCGTTTGTGGTGCTTTTTCTGCAAAAAGAGGATCTGTTTTGGTGGAGAAACTGTACCAAAACGGATCAACAAAAATGGAGCACAAACGCTCTGTGTGAATGAGGCTTAAGACACTGCAGTTTTGACATGCCATGAATTCACTGTGTGCGCAGTCTTAAAGTGAACGCTTTATCAGAAAATGACCTATTTATGTTCAATACATTTCTTTTTCAATTTCAGGTATTTTATTCTTATATATCTTGGTTACAAAAATACATTTGCAGCTTTCAGTCTTTCCATTGGGCCAAATATAAAGGTTAGGCCAATCAGCTCTCTTAAGTAATTAAATAAATGCACATATAAATTGAAGATATTTAGACAGGTTCATGTCTTCTCTTTGTATCTTTCCTACACTGACGCAGGAAAGGCAGCTGGCACAATCGTCTCTTCAATAGATCGGGACAGTGGGACATTTTTATATATTTTCCATTGCCGGTAACCGCTCACAACATGATCCGGTGACTTTCAATAATTTGTTTGGAAGCCATTTCATCACAGACACGACTTGTGACTTTGTTAGATCATCATGGTCCCGCAGACGTCACTAGACCAATATCATGGTGCGTTATAATTATACCGTTCCCGCCAACCTCTTCCCGAAGCGATGAAATTTATATTCCTCCTTAAACAGTTAACAAGACTTGGAAGGGATTTTAGTGATGGCATTTTTCCTGAACCATAGGCTTGTAAACACAATGGGGAGCCATTAGGATTCATGTAGCTGGGAATCTTGCCCTTAACATTCACACATAAATGGGCTGCTGGCTGCATGTGCTCATGCCCATCTGTCTAGTGGGCATTGTGCCTGATCACAATGTGTGCGCCTGTCTCGCTCAGGAACAGGGAAAAGCTGAAAAATTATGTATCCGAAGGCAGCCGGGATAATATACACTGACGCTCCAAGGAGTGGGAATGTGGAAACACGCGAGAATGTGACACAAGTTTACATGTCTTCCCTATGCACACTTCTAGTGGGACTCTGCAGATATTCTTATAAGGGTACGGTCACACTGGCGTGAAAAACGGTTGAGTGCAATGCGATAAAATCTTGCATTGCACTCTGGCCAATGTTACAGAATGAGTGAGAACACATTAACGTGTGTCGTCTGCTTTTTTCTCATCCAGATTCTGGATGAGAAAAAAGTTGCAACATGCTGCGACAGTATGTGACTCTCGTGCGAGACTCGCCAGTGCAAGTCAATGGGTCCGACAAACTCACGGACAGCACACGGGCCATCCTAGTGGTATCCGTTTTTTTTAACTGATACATTATCATTCTGTAGCTCAGAACACTGTAAAATGTTCTTGTAAATAATTATACAGTAATAGCTGCTGAGAAAAAAAACACATTGCACATGGACAGCACTCGGATGTCACACGGATGTCACACGGACAACACTCGGATGTTAGCTGAAAAACAAATTGCACACTCGCATAGCATTTACATGCTACACAGATCAAAAAATCCAACTCTCCTGGATGAAAAATGGACCGATTTTTTAAACACCAGTCTGTCCCCACCCTTATACTTCATGTGGTGGAGTACCTACTTTTTATAACTTTTCGGCACTAGATTACCATGGAACGTGCATTGTATTCCATTACTTTTCAAGCCTATAAGGGTAAGTTCACACTTACCGGCGGGTTGGTCGTCGGCGGCTGGGCGGGACCCGCCAGGAAGCTCCGGCGCCGTCCACCGGCTTCCTGGCGGATATGTGCGGGCGGTATCCGGCGGCTGCCCAGCGGGTTCTCGGCGGAGATTCTGCAGCGGCTGGAAGCAGCACATGATTCTGCTTGCAGCCGCTGCAGAACCGGCCGGTTTTAAGAACATGGTCATTCTTTGCTAACCCGCTGGGAAACCTGCGGGTTAGCAACGGATGACGCTGGGTAACCGCCGGTGTCTGCACAGCCGTGGGCGGGTTACATTAGTTTCAATGTTAATCCAAACGCTGGTTTGGATTAACATAAATTTAAATAAAACTAATGTATGCAAAACGGCGGTTTACACAGGTAAACCGCCGAAAACCCGCCCAGTGCGCACATACCCTAAAAGGAATCCATAGAGGGAGAGAGGAAAGAGAAAGACGTGCAGCAGCTGAGAAATTCTTTGAAGCCTTGGTGACTTTGTGACTAAACTTCAGCTGATCAACTACAAAAAGTGATTGCCACCAGCTTACTTCTATGTGAACCCAGCTGCCAGGCGTATAACCGGCTCACATAGGCAGAGGTATATTGCACTTAGGGATTGGACAAGATCTCTGTATACCGTTAAAGTTATTAGACACTTTCTAATTCAATTTCTTAAAGTTTTAAGACCTCTGCTGCCTATGGATCCAACAGTGGATGCTGGTAATCCCTATGTCCATGACACTTAAAGGGGCTGTCTGGTCAAAAATGATAATTCTGTGACTGTCGATGTATCAATCCTCCCAGAGCATGCACTGTGCACTGCGAGGATTCACCGGTTTTAATGCTGGGAATTTATCATAATTATGCGATATTAAAGTTCGCGTACAGAACCCGACTAGTGGGCACAGCCTCCCCAATACAAGTGTATGGAGAGGGCATGTCTGACTAGTACGCCTGGCCATCTGGTGGGTACAGCCTTACTAAATACATTTATATTGAGCAAGGATGCGATCACTAGACAGGTTCCGGCTTAGAAACTGGCAAATCCTCGCAACTGCAGAATTATTACTTAAGACCTGACAACCACTTTAAGAAGGTGGCAGTCACATGATTTACCCACATGACCGCTTCCTCAACTATAGGCTCTAGTCCGCCTGAGCTGAAAGCGGATACAATAATTTTTGCTGCTTGATCTGCTCATCTATGGCATGAATTCAGCATTCATTGGAGTTAACGCACCATTCCAGCCTTTTGTTTTTATTTCAGTGATGGAGTGGTGCATTAAATTAAGTTCCCTGACCCACGTCTGATACTCACTTTCCGGGGAATTCAGCTTTTTCCAGCAGCGGACCGGTCAGTCTTCGGGGATTTTTGACCTCCCAGCAACTCCAGTGCTTTATAGAGCGGGTCTGAGGTCACAGACACTGAGTTTTGGTCACAACTACAAGTAAGCAAATCGTATACATGCAGTAACATGACCACCTGCTAGCACCAGGAATACTGGGGAATATTGGACAACACCTGCAAGGAGTGTATATGTTCTTCCTGTGTTTGTGTGTGTTACCGGGTTCCCCGGTTTCCTTCCACCCTCCAAAGACATAATGATAGGGATAGCGTTTCAAATCTCGCACTATTTCAAGTGGACCACATGACGCGGAAGCGCACATCATGTGGTCCGCTTGAAATAGAGCGAGATTTGAAACGCAGGCACCTTTTGTACCCATGGTAACATGCGCGCGCATCCGCTGCTCCATGATACTCTATGGCAACGTTAACATAGCATTAGGCTGCGGTAATCCTCTTCTTTGACGGACCCCCAGGACGGTATGCCAGCGCTAGTGTGGCCCTAGCCTCATATGTTCTTTTTCTCTTAGTAATTCAGCCTCTTGTAAACTCAGTCACAATTAATTTATAAATTAGTGAATTTTTAAAAAAAATTAAATGAAAAAATGTCCAGTTTCACCTTCTGGTCTGTGTTCAATGTTCTCTCTTATATAAAATATGTTGATAAAAGATTTCTAAGTCGATGTTCTTGTCTTCTTTACTTTTTACCCAGAGTCCAAACTTTTTTGAAATTGGGATTGTATAATTTCATATATTTGTACAGAAATGAAAATACTCATTTTAATGGAAAATATATAATAAGAGTATCTATAGAGTACCAAGAAAAATGTATCACATAAATGTAATTTTCTTATTATTTTATTCCCAGTATGGATACCCAGCTAATTCTATGATGTCTTTATGTCAGACTGTGGTTATTTCCACTGGAATTCTCTTTGGATTACTTAGAAAGGCTTTACATTCAGTATCCTCATCTGCTTCATGTGTTTACCGCACTGAGACTCCTGGGATGCATCAAATCTATTTAAACTTTTCATGATTGATACCAAATGACTTGAATTAAGTCATCGTGACATGCGATATTAATGGCAGTGCGGAGAGGAATTTGAGCAGATATTTTAAGAAGAAAAAGTCAAATAAACATGCTATTTTAGGAGAAATTGGACTGGAAAAAAAACAACCTTTGAGATCAGGTAAAAGGAGAAATTGCTTAGCACTGCAATTTATACAATCACAGACAAATATGCACACATGCATGAACATACACAAATATACACACACATACAGATAGGTACACACACTATACATAGACATACATACACATACTCATATATACACACTATATACATACACAGATATACACACACACTCATATACACACAGACACCTGCATACAGATAGGTACAACTAAAACCAGAAGATTACATTCACTATATAAAAAGACACATATGCATGTTTTTCTCACTGTCATGAAATCAGAATAAACCTTTACAATTTTAGGTCAGTTAGGATTACCATAATTATTAATATTTGCCAAATGTCACAATAATGAGAGAGAATGTTTTAAATGATTTTTATTACTTTCTGCAAAGTTACAAGTTTACATACACTAAGATTACTATGCCTTTAAACAATTTGGGACAGCCCATATGATAATGTCATGTGGTTAGAAGCTTCTGATAGGTTTATTGGCAATATCTAAGTTAATTAGAGACACACCTGTGGGTGTATTTTAACGCACACCTGAAACACACTGCTTCTTTGTATAACATCATGGGAAAGTCTAAAGAAATCAGCCAAGATATCAGGAAGAGAATTGTGGACTTGCACAAGTCTGATTCCTCCTTGGGTGCAATTTCCAGATACCTGAAGGTGCCTCGTTCATCTGTACAAACAATTATATGCAAGCAAAAGAAGATGGGAATGTCCAGCAATCATACCACTCAAGAAGGAGAGGGGTTCTGTGTCCCAGAGATGAACGTGCTTTGGTCCAACATGTGTATATCAACACAAGAACAAAAGCAAAAGACATTCTGAAGATAATGGCGAAAGCTGGTAAGATTGTGTCGTTATCCACAGTGAAACAAATACTGCATCAACATGGGCTGATAGGCCACTCTGCTAGGAAGAAGCCATTACACCAAAAGAATCATAAAAAAGCCAGGAACAAAGACTTACATTTTTGGAGATATGTCCTGTGGTCTGACGATACTAAAATTAAACTGTTTGACAATAATGACCATCGTTACGTTTGGAGGAAAAATGGAAAAGCTTGGAAGCCTAAGAACACCATCCCAATTGTGAAATATGGGGGTGGCAGCATCATGTGTGTTGTTGTTTTGCTACAATAGGGACTGGTGCACTTCACTGAATAGATGACATCATGAGGAAAGAAGATTATGTGGCTATACTGAAGCAATATCTCAAGACATCAGCCAGGAAGTTAAAGTTTCGGTGGAAATGGGTCTTCCAAATGGACAATGACCAGAAGCATACTGCCAAACTGGTTATAAAGTGGGTTAAGGATAACAAAGTCAATGTTTTGGTGTAGTCATCACAAAGCCCTGATCTCAATCATACTGAATATTTATAGGCAAAGCTGAAAAGGCAGATGCAAGCAAGGTGACATAAAGACATGGCTCAGTTACACCAGTTTCGTCAGGAGGCATGGTCCCAAATTCCTACCAACTATTGTGAACCGGTAATAGAAATGGTGTAAATTGGTCTACCTCAGTTATCAGTGTGTAATATAATCATACGTGTGTATATTTGTGTGTATATATCTATGTGTGTGTTTATGCATATATCTGTGTGTATCTCTGTGTTTATGTGTGTGCATATTTGTGTATAAGTATGTGTATATATCTATGTATGTATGCATGTATAGTGTGTGTATACTTATGTGTCTATGTATTCATGTATACAGTACAGACCAAAAGTTTGGACACACCTTCTCATTCAAAGAGTTTTCTTTATTTTCATGACTATGAATATTGTAGATTCACACTGACGGCATCAAAACTATTTTTTAACACGTGGAATTATATACTTAACAAAAAAGTGTGAAACAACTGAAAATATGTCTTATATTCTAGGTTCTTCAAAGTAGCCACCTTTTGCTTTGATTACTGCTTTGCACACTCTTGGCATTCTCTTGATGAGCTTCAAGAGGTAGTCACCGGAAATGGTCTTCCAACAGTCTTGAAGGAGTTCCCAGAGATGCTTAGCACTTGTTGGCCCTTTTGCCTTCACTCTGCGATCCAGCTCACCCCAAACCATCTTGATTGGGTTCAGGTCTGGTGACTGTGGAGGCCAGTTCATCTGGCGTAGCACCCCATCACTCTCCTTCTTCATCAAATAGCCCTTACACAGCCTGGAGGTGTGTTTGGGGTCATTGTCCTGTTGAAAAATAAATGATGGTCCAGCTAAACGCAATCCGAAAGGAATAGCATGCCGCTGCAAGATGCTGTGGTAGCCATGCTGGTTCAGTATGCCTTCAATTTTGAATAAATCCCCAACAGTGTCACCAGCAATGCACCCCCACACCATCACACCTCCTCCTCCATGCTTCACGGTGGGAACCAGGCATCTAGAGTCCGTCTGTTCACCTTTTCTGCGTCACACAAAGACACGGTGGTTGGACCCAAAGATCTCAAATTTGCACTCATCAGACCAAAGCACAGATTTCCACTGGTCTAAAGTCCATTCATTGTGTTCTTTAGCCCAAACAAGTCTCTTCTGCTTGTTGCCTGTCCTTAGCAGTGGTTTCCTAGCAGTTATTTTACCATGAAGGCCTGCTGCACAAAGTCTCCTCTTAACAGTTGTTGTAGAGATGTATCTGCTGCTTGAACTCTGTGTGGCATTGACCTGGTCTCTCTAATCTGAGCTGCTGTTAACCTGTGATTTCTGAGGCCGGTGACTCTGATGAACTTATCCTCTGCAGCAGAGGTGACTCTTGGTCTTCCTTTCCTGGGGCGGTCCTCATGTGAGCCAGTTTCTTTGTAGCGCTTGATGGTTTTTGCAACTGCACTTGGGGTCACTTTCAAAGTTTTCCCAATTTTTCGGACTGACTGACCTTCATTTCTTAAAGTAATGATGGCCACTCGTTTTTCTTTACTTAGCTGCTTTTTTCTTGCCATAATACAATTTCTAACAGTCTATTCAGT
Source organism: Allobates femoralis (assembly GCA_033576535.1). NCBI lineage: Eukaryota > Metazoa > Chordata > Amphibia > Anura > Aromobatidae > Allobates > Allobates femoralis. Next base: position 48,951,565 of record JARQOC010000011.1, read on the forward strand.
AGGACTATCAGCTGTGTCTCCACCAGACTTCTGCACAACACAACTAATGGTCCCAACCCCATTTATAAGGCAAGAATTCCCACTTATTAAACCTGACAGGGCACACCTATGAAGTGAAGACCATTTCCGGTGACTACCTCTTGAAGCTCATCAAGAGAATGCCAAGAGTGTGCAAAGCAGTAAACATAGCAAAAAGTGGCTACTTTGAAGAACCTAGAATATAAGACATATTTTCAGTTGTTTCACACTTTTTTGTTAAGTATATAATTCCACATGTGTTAATAGTTTTGATGCCTTCAGTGTGAATCTACAATTTTCATAGTTATGAAAATAAAGAAAACTCTTGGAATGAGATGGTGTGTCCAAACCTTTGGTCTGCACTGTATGTGTGTATCATTTTTGTGTGTTTATTTGTGTGTGGGTGTGTGTACGTATGTGTGTATAAATTTGATATTTGACTTAAATCCAAATTATGATTTTTTATTATTCTATTATTTTTTTTTTTTGCTGCTCTTGACCTTGCTGATCTCCTTATGGAATTCTATCTGAATTTGTCTCCATAGTACGTCCTCCCATCGCAGCTGGGTTATTTTTGCCTCACAACTTTACAATATGTCTCCAATGCAACAATAGTCACCAGGCAACACTATAGAAGAGCATAAGTAATAACCCCCCATCGTTGCGACTGACAGAACTCATACATTAATGATTGCCCTATTTTAAGACCACCACTGACATTGCTCTATCTTGGTTTGGGGATCCTTGGAGAAGCTAACAATTCCCCAACCTCCTATGCAAGTACATGATATATTCCAAAAATCCAAAAGGATATTCATAATTATAAAGAGAATCAAACATCTTCACTTCAGATCACAATGTCTCCTTCAGACCTTCAGTAAGTTACATATATTTGGTGAATTTACTTTTGCAAGTCTTAGTTCACAACGTTTCTTAATAATGGAATTGGACGACAGTAATTCTGAGCTATACAGATTCATCAACATATTATTTAACACCTTTACTTTCATTTGTATATTTAAACAAAAATGGAATTAAAAAGAATTATATATTTTCTTTACAAGAAAAGTATCTTTGTATTGTGTTATACTCCTGGTGAAGAGACCGAAGTAGCCTCGAAAGCTTGCTATGTGTTATCTAACATCTCTTCCTTTAGGGTATCTTTACACGCCGCAATTATTCCCGGCGATCGGAGGCAACCGAACGTGCGCGTGCACGGTTTTGACGGTTGCCTCCGAACGCCGAAGGTGCATTTACATGACGCAATTGTGCCCTCAACCTAAGGTGATATGTCGTCCCGGAAGTTCCCACACCAACATTGGGAAACATCCGGTTGACTCCTGACGCCGCTTCACATGCAGCAATCCCCAAAGGAATGTGGGCGTACATGATCAGCGCCGCCAAAACATAGGCGTGACAGACATGTGTATTCCGTGACCCAAACATGCTGATTAGACAACGCATTAGCGTCATGATTGGCCAGCCTGCGCAGGAAGGCTGGCTAATACATGACGCCATTGCAATTGTGTAGTGTGAATGGATAGCTCTTCAAATATGTCGCCCTGTTGAGGGACAGCCAATGGAAACATAGTAGCCACCACCAATCATCGCTGGGGTGGGGGTGTATCCAGCACGCTGTGGCACGCCTCTTGAAAATCACTAGGCGACGCAGATTCCATCCCTATCGCCCATTCACATGAAAAAACCAGGGCAATTCACCTTCAGGGTTGCGTCTGGTTTTTGAACAATGTTCTGAAACCGCAACCGGGAGCAACTTTAATAATCACCATCAAGTTCCACAATTACACGCCGCAAATTTCGTAGCAATTTCAGGGCAACGGTGACGGAAATCCGGATTGTCTCTCAGTTGCTACACCGTAGTTGCGGTGTGTAAAGGTACCTTTAGTGGTTAAAAGTTATCAACTATTGAGGACGCTGAAATTTCAATAATGTTCATATTATCTCATTACCCACCAAATATCTATAAGGCCTAGTGCACATCTATGGGCCGATACATTTAACAACATTGCGCATGTGCAAGCACAGGTGCTATCATAGCTCATCGCAGCTAAGTGCATCGGTGTACGGATGAAGCACATTGCGCTTGCACTGCCATTACCTTCTATGGCCGAGCGCAGGAGACCGCATCCCGGAAGTGCAAGTGTAACAGGTCCTGTGTCACAGCGCATGCGCTTATTCCGGACACACCGGAAACGTCACAAGACATGTATCCGGTGCGTCCGGACTAGCGCATGCGCTGTGACACAGGACCTGTTACACTTGCGCTTCCGGGATGCAGTCTCCTACGCTCGGCCATAGAAGGTTATGGCGGCGCTAGCGTAATGCCCTTCATCTGTGCACTGATGCACTTGGCTGCGCTGGGCTGTGATAGCACCTGTGCTAGCGCAATGCTGCTAAACGCATCGGTGCATAGATGTGAAAGGGGCCGCCCTCATATGTCTGTTTTGACGAAGATATAAAAAAGTTATAGCTCTTGGAAGAAGTGGAGAAAAAAACGGAATATGGAAAATTGCCTGGGGGTGAAGGGGTTAATTCATATTAGTAGCTCTTAGTGTATGCTACATTTTTACATTTTAGGTTTTTATCTTTAGAGTTTTTTCAACTTTTAGAAAGAAATTTTAAATCTATTGGACCTAATAGACCAATCAAGTACAACCTTCAACCAAGGACAGAAGAGTTGGAATATATTTCTGTTATTTTAGAGTAAATATATATATTTTTTGAGTTATTTAGGTGTATGTGGATACAGCTGACAATATTTTACAGAAATGAATAATCTTGCTCCGACCGAACAACTGAATGATGATTTGACATTGGCATAATCCATGTGTGTAATGTAAAAACCGCTCAAACGACAAACAGGCTGTCTCAGCACACAGCAAATCGCTGCAATTTTCCCACTGAAATTTGAGCTTTTTTTCTTCATTACTCTGGCTAATACAAAGATTGCTGGCAGAGAATAAAAGAAGCTTCTGCTGTGTGGTCGGGGCGAACGGCAATGTGACACAAATGCATATTACAAATGCCGCTAATAGGATTCAAAGTCATAAGCACAAAACAAAATTAATTTCTCTCATTCAGATTCATGGCATGACGAGGACATTAAGAGTCTCAGAGGCGGATAAATGGTAAGCGGTAGGAAACATGTAGATCTCACATTAACTAGTGCCTACATTTTCAGCACAGTTATTGGCATGCACCATCAAGCAAAGTGCAGGAAGATGCTTTTCTCATCCATAATGCGACCAATGTACGGTAGGTTTCTGTTGCGCTCTAGGGCAGCGGTTTACACACTGTACTGAAAATACAAGTACTATCATACATATATCAGGGCATGCTGGGTGTTGTAGTCTTGTTCAGGGACCTTTGTGGTCGATGGTGTGGCAGGCCGATACCACAGCACAGCCCCAGCTGGCTCCCCAGTGCAACAACTGAGTGCCGAAGCGCCCTTATAGAGAGCCAAATCATTTAGAGTCAACTAAAGTCCTTAGAACAAGTTTACTAAAACAGTCTTGTGAAACATGGGTGACCCAGGGGTCTATGGAACTCGGTATCCGGGCGTTGATATGGGGGTGCTGTCTCTGTGAGTGGTGCGTGGGCCTGTAGCCCTGGGGGTCAGTTTTATAAAGGATTAAATGATAAAAGTGTAAAGAAAAGAGTCTAAAGTCTCGTGACGCCACCTGCAGTTTCTGGTGATCTCACCAGCGCTGCTGTCAGACCGCCGGGGATGGTGGAATTGCAGCCAGTTGATAACGCTCCCTGCAGGCGGAGCGGGATGCCCGGCGCAGTGCTGCTGCTGAGCTAGTTGGTGTGGCAGCAGCTACTTCTTTGCTTAACAGAATAAAACACCGGAGGCTTGCTGATTCTATTCGGGTACTTTACTGGCAACAGTTCTCAGCAGTTCAGGTACACAGTTACACAGTCTTTGTGGGTAGCCACCGGAGAGGATAAAGTCTCTTTGAGGCTCCCAGAATGTTCCTTCAGCTACTTACACTGTCCTTTGCTGTCTTTCTTGAGCCTCCTCACTATCCTTGCGCTGTCCTGCACAACCCGCTTGACTACCAGGCCCGTTGGGTGCTATGAGATTACCCTTCTTCTCTAAGGGGAATTAACCAGGTTTAGTGCTCCTGGTAGGGCTGCATGTTCTGGACGAGGTTGAGGGTGCTGGGCAAACCTGCGCCCCACTGGTATTAACGGCTTAGGGTTAGACTTGCCTGCACCATGACTCGGAGCTGGTACCCAGTTATGGACCAGGGTTCCCCCGGACCGTGGATAATGTCCGGCACTGGGTCTCCTCCTTCCGTCTGGGTCGCCGTTCCTTTCAGGCGCTCTCCCTGTGGTGTCCCTCTAGGACTTGTTCCTTTCTTCGTCCCTCAGACTAGACTGCTCCTGTCTGTGTGTTTTTCCCGCTCCTTCTACCGTAACGCTCCTCCCACCAAGACTGGTTACCCTGGTAGCGGGTGGCCAATTGGTCCACTATGTTAGGTGTAGGAATGCTGGGATAAGAGCCTCAAGTTGATTTTACACTTTCCAATGACAAGAATACTGCACACTCAGTTATGGGTGCAGTACCCCTACTGTGGCGCACTGACCAGTGGGGCGCCACATGGGAAACCAATGCTTGAACATTGCATAAGAAGGAATTTTCACAGGTGCATAATTGGTAGCATACTGTCGCCCGGGTCCCGTTCCTCTTGGTTTCCAATTTTTGGCATCACCGCTACACAGTTGCTACCCGTTCGCCCGGGTCTCTGTCTGGAACACACCAAATAGGCAACAGAGGGCATAACCATGCTACGGATACCTGCCGGAGGCAGTAGATGGCACCTGTACTGAAGGAGTGCACGTTTACTTATTTTTCAGCCCACTTTCCGTGTCCTGGGTCCAATCCCTGGTGACCCAAGGGTCCAAAGAAATTACAAAAAGGGGGAAGGTGTTAGTTTCAGTACCTGCTAGGTCTCCTTTTCTTGGGATTCTCCTGGTTGCAAACCACAGAGCAAAACCTTTTATAGGCTAAGCCCCGCCCCTAAGTAATATGAATAATTCTCCTAAGTAACCATCCTAAATTAGTGGGGATCGTAGGACTGCCTTAAAGAGAACCTGTCACCCCCCGGTGCTTCGCAAACTGAATGCTGCACTGAATGCAGCATCTCTGCAGCATTCAGGGAAGGAGTCCCCCATGGCTCTAACCCCCCTGTAAGCTTTAAAAAAGACTTTAGAAACTTTACAGTTTAAGAGGTCGCCTGGGTTGGATCAGAATAAGGGGTCCTGGCTGCTGGCACAGCCTATCTGCCTCCTCCCTGTGTGTTGCGCCCCTTATGTTTCTGCGCCGCCTCATCTTTCTGGGTCTGCCCTCCTCTTGCTCCTGACATCACACAGAGCATGAGCAGAAGAGGAGGGCAGACCCAGGAAGGAGAGGCAGTGGTAGACACATAAAAGGGGTGGAACACACAAGGAGGAGACAGGGAGGACTGTGCAGCAGTGAGGACCTCCTAATAAGATCCTAACCAGGCAGGGGTGCACTAAGCCTCCCCGCCGCCTGATCCAAAGAGCGGGGGAAGTGGGTGCAAGCGCTTACGGCGCCAGTGAGGACCGGGGAAGGGATGCTAGCGCTGGCGGTGGGAGTGAGGAGCGGGGGGGACGGTGCCGCATGCAAATAAGCACCAAAAATGCACTAAAACACTAAAAAATTAATTGCAGATTTTCATGATTTTTTTTTTTTACATATGGTGTGGATTTGGTGCAAAAATGTTAAAGGGGAACTCCGGGGAGAAAAAACATTTTAAGTACAGTCCCTGCCTTCTTACATGATGAAGCAGAGCCATACACTGCAGTTCTAGGATGTATAGATCTCTTATAATTCAATAAAATCATTCCTGCTCTTTTGCTCTCCCCCATTCCTCGTGAGACATAGAATTTCAGCCTGACAGTCTCATGCTGCTGTGAGAAGAGGAGGTGTGTCGTGGGTGTGGATGCTGGGAGCTGCAGGATCATCCTACATTCCAGCCCCCTCACACTTTTGTAGGGTGGGGGCATGGCAGGGGGTGTTACTGCCAGCCCCTTTGATGTATAAGTGATCTACAGATCCTAGAAGTGCAGTGTACAGTTCTGCTTCATCATGTAGAAGGGCAGGGACTGTACTAAAAGTTTTCTCTCACTGAAGTTCCCCTTTAAGTTGATATTAATGCAGACAAAATCTTGCCCACCCATGAGTGAAACCCTTCCCATTTGTAAGCAGCCAATTAAAGTGATGAGTGGGTGGAGTTTGGTTTGGATGGGTGGGGTTTTGTCCATTGAACAGTGTAATTTTATGCCCAGTGAAGACCATTAATCAAATTTATTGGTTCCCACTAGGGTGCCAGCACTCATTGTTCCCAGCAGGGAGCTGGCTTTTTGTCTCGGATTCTTCCCAAATGACCCATCACTAGAACGAGGCTCTCATAGACTTGTGACCTCTGAAACGCTGGAGCAGCCAGCAGGTTACAAATAGCTGGAGATCGACCGAAGCAACACTGGAAGAAGATGAAGACGCCAAAAAGCAGGGGTGTAACTACAATAGGTGCATCGGTTGCAATCGTACCTGAACCCTGGAGTCTAGGGGACCCAAAAGTCCCTTTGGCCATAGAAAAAGACTAATGCTATGAAAGATTTTCAATAATTGGGAGCCTGATTGGAGCTTTTGCATCAGGGCCCATTAGCTTCAAGTTATGCCACTGATTGCATGGCCTATAACTCTCCCTACACCAATTTGGTGCTCTCCACAGAGAGAAGCTTTACCCCTTAGACACTTGATAAAGGTAATTCATTTTTGCAATAAAATTAGGGTTGTTAAATTCTACTAATATAAGATTAGTGAAGGATTGCTCAGCAGCGCCATCTTCTGGGGGAATAGTCCATAACGGGAATTCTCAAATAGAATGTTGGACTTGTCCCATATTATATACATCGCTCAACACTGATACTGCAAAACTGACATGGAAAAGTTATGGAAATCATAGGATGGATAGACATGTTAATCATACGCAAAGATGAAGAAATGTAACATTTGAAAAACATCTTGATTTATCCAGTTTTGAGAATGAAACTATGAGCAGAAATGACCTTCTCGACAATATATATATATTACATCACACAGAGCGAGAGAGTAAATAACCTAATAAACCCATTTTATTACAAAACTCCAGAACACAAGTCATACATACTCAAAATGAAGAGTGATGTCCGTGGCAAGAATAGACTGCTTCAGGAGCTGCATGAGATCGCTGTACTGGGCGGAGGACAGGTTGGCAAATATGTTGTGCCCCTGCAACACAAAAGCTACAAAAAATAAAGATACAGGCAAGTATATTACTGAGAGACATGATGTATTCACTTATTAATATGCAAAATAAGCCAGGTAAGCAGATGACCCCTCCTGTCCGTATTGAGGTCTATACAGTACAACAGCCACTTCTATGGTAAGAGCTAATTCACACTGAAGGTTTAGATGGCCGAAAATGTGACAACCACGTTTTGGAGTCACAAATAAACTACCAAGTTGTGACTTCTCCTGAGAAGACATAGGCGCATCTGAATGAATTAGAATATCACCAAATAGTTAATTTATTTCAGTAATTCAATATATATTATATAGAGTCATTACAAACACACTATTCTATTTCAAGTGTTTTTCTGTTAAAATGTTGATGATTATGCCTTCAGCCAATGTAAACCTAAAGGTCATTATTTCAGAAATTTAAAGTACGGAGGATGAAGGGATAACAACGGCTGCCGTATTCCACGAGACATCAAAGGGTGAATATAATATTGATTTATTAGTCAACGCGTTCATGACTCCCAGAAACATGATAATAGGATATTGATTTGTCCTGAAACGCATTGACTAATAAATCAATATTATATTCGCCCTTGTGGAATATGGCAGCGCGGTTTTTACCCTTCATCCACCCTACTTTAATTTCTGAATAATGACCTTTGGGTTTTCATTGGCTGTAAGCCATAATCAAATTAACAAAAATAAACACCTGAAATAGATCCCTCTGTGTGTATGACTCTATATAATATATATGTTTAACTTTATGATTGATTAACTGAAAAAATTTACTTTTTGATGATATTCTAATTCATTGAGATGCCCTTGTAGAAAGGGCAGAGGGGAAGCCCTGGAGTCGCCCAGCTTGGGAAAATGTATTAAACTCCATATTCGATTAATTTACCCCTAAGATTTGCCATAAAAATGTTACCATTGGGGATCAGGTGAGAGGCGCCCAAATCAATCCCAAGAACAAGGTCCTCATCCAAGCACCGGAGTGAGGAAGAATATATGGAAAAAGTGGAACAATCAGTGTACTGGACGGGCACTGCGAGGTACGGTGTTATTAATCCGCCCACTTACCTGATATAATGAGGTTTAGTTTCTGTGTGGAGTAATTAGCTGTCAACATCATGCTGTATAGCTGTTATTTCTGAATTTCTTTTCAAATTTGCTGCCTAACACAGTACAAACATTTTTTACCTTATCAAATTTGTAAGAAACTTCATACAGTGAGAAAACTGGAGAAGATGAGTATTACTTTCATGTGTTAGGCTGTGTTCACACATAGCGTATTTCACCATTTACACAGCGTATTTAGCAAAGCGCATATGCAAGAATAATGACCTTGTCACTTCTTAGCGCTTTTACTCACCTCGCCGCGTTCTCCTGTGATCACTCCTCACACCAGCACTGTATGGACCTTAAACAGCCCCATGTGACCAGGCGAAGTCACCAGTCACATGGTGCTGCAGGGTCCTGGAGGCCACCGCTGAAATGATTCTTTAAACCTAAATGCCCTGACATCGGTCTTATACTCACCCTCCAGCATTTTCATCCTTTTTCAGTGTCATTCTGCTTCCACGGCACCGTCTTGTGACCGTAACGTCTGACTGTCATAAGTTACATAACAAGCTCACAATGCATCTCAATGAGAGCCAGAATGAGATTCACATAGACTTGTATTGAGTGTTGACCTTTGGAGGGCTCCGAGTTGTCGCCAGGACACAAATCACAGGAGACCAACCGGGGCGATGCCTAAAGGTGAGTATAAGACCGAGGTAGAAAACTTACAATATATCACAAAAGAGTCGCATGACACCGAGGAGGGAAACTGGCAAATTTGGCACAAATTGACCATTTTCACTTAGGAATGTCTCACTTTTGTTGCTAACGTTTAGACATTAATGGATGTATGTTGAGTTATTTAGAGGACACCAAATTTCCACTGTTATACAAGTTGTACACAGGCGCCGTCCATTGGACAGTGTGAGCCCTTTCACTCAGGCGGCAACAGGCAGGGGGAGCGGCTGTGCAGAAGGGGGCGGCGCCGTATGCACACAGCGTCCCCCTGTCATGGCGCCGGCGGCTCAGGGCAGGTAAAACCCGCCGAGCGGCGGGCTCTGACAGCAACCCACCCCTCCCCCCGGGCTCACCAGCGGCTATAGGGGTGGCGGTGCTGGGCTCTGACAGCACCCCCTAACTCCCCCCTCCCTCCAGTCCTCAGCCTGCGGCTCAGGCGTCAGGGGGGCTGGGTGCACCCCTGGTTGTACACTGACTACTTTACATTGTATCAAAGTGTCGGATCTTCAGTTTTGTCCCATGAAAAAATATAATCAAACATTTCCGAAAATGTGAGGGGTGTACTCACTTTTGTGACATACTTGTTAACATATCTTAATAGTAAAAAATTCCTCTGTTCGCACTTATTAGACACTTTTTGTCTCCTGCACTGAATATTGCCTTCCCAGATCTCTATAATCTGTCAGCAATCATTCATCAAATGACTCCTGTTGCCTATAAAAGCCGATGGAGAAGGATAGAGAAAGGAGCTGGAGAGAGGAAAAGGAGACACTGCTGAGGCTTGTAGTGCAAGGGGTAATGCCTACCAAAAATACATTTTACAAGACATCTCTATAAACCTATGCACGATAGACAGAAATAAATATATCCAAAGTCCACTAGCAAAATATTTGTCAATTTGTATATTACAAAGTAGGTATTAAAGGGAAGTCCTTATATAACTGCTAAAGAGAGGGAATAGGAAAAAGAAATATCTCAGAAACATCAATGTGTGCAAGTCAGCAGCAACTTGCAGAGCAAGATACTATATCCAAGCTTCATAAATTTGCTCTGCGTCCTTAGAACCAAGCCTTATTCTATGCAATATTACTCCTTCTGCCAATGGTTTCGCCATAACTCTGCCTCTGCTAGTCGTAGGCTGTGACTATTATGCCACCTAGTGGTTGATGGTATATTATAACAGTTCAAAAGTCTCGTCATGGTTTTGCTGAAAATATTTGTATCGAAAAGATACCATGAATAAAAAGGTAATTTTTCATATAAAGTGTTAATATATATATTATATATATACTGCATGTATTTTATGTATGAACAGACATACATGAAATATGTATTGAACACGTCGCCAGTTTTTAACTAAATATATTTGTAAAGGTCCCATTCACATGAATTTCTCACCAGATGTGGGTAACAGCCCATCCAATCCACACAGGCAAAGAAATCAAATTATAGATGTCCATAAATGTAGTGATCTGTAATACTAAGAAAAGTATTGAACACGCTTACTGAAATTTATTTAATACTTTGTAAAAAAGCCTTTGTTGGTGATGCCTCCTGTATGGAGAAACTTGTCGCCTGCATTGCTTATGTGTCATTTTGGCCCATTCTTCAACACAAACACTCTGCACATCCTGAAGGTCCCGTGAGCTTCTTCTATGACTTCTGACCTTTTGTTCCTTCCATAAATATTCTATTGGATTCAGCTCCGGTGATCGGCTTGGCCAGTCCAGCAGCTTTATTTTATTTCTCTGAAACCAATTGACAGTTTACTTGGCTGTGTGTTTGGGATCATTGTCTTGCTGTAATGTCCACCCTCATTTCATCTTCATCATCCTTGTAGATAGCAGCAGATTTTTATCAAAAATGTCACGGTATATTTGTCCTTTCATCCTTTCTTTAATTATATGAAGTATGCCAGTACTGTATGCTGAAAAATAGCCCTACACCATGATGTTCCCTCCCCCAAACATCACTGTTGGTATGATGTTTTTTGGGGTGATATCAAGTGCCTTCTGGCCTCCAAACATAGTGTATATTATGGCATCCAAACAGTTACATTTTGGTCTCATATGACCAGATTTCTTTAGGCTTATCCTAATGTGGTTGAGCAAACTTTAAACTTGTCTGTACATGCTTTTTGCATGGAGTCTTGCATGGTGAGTGTGCACACAGGAGTGTCCATACAGGCAGGGCCGCACCGTCCATTGGACAGTGTGAGCCCTGAGTCCAGAGCGGCGGCAGCCAGGGGGAGCGGCATCAGAGAAGGGGGCGGCGCCACCAACATCAGCGGCCGGCCTCAGGAGAGACAGACGCTGTCCCCGGTAATAGCGGCAAGAGGGCGCAGCGCGCTGTGGTTCGCTAGCACCCCCCCCCCCCGGACCACAACTGAGGCTGCAGGGGTGGCGGGGCTGAGATCCGCCAGCACCCCCCCCCCCCCGGACCTCAACTAAGGCTGCAGGGGTGGCGGGGCTGAGATCCACCAGCACCCCCCCCCCCGGCCTCCAATCGGCTCAGGCGGCTGGGTGGCTAGATGCACCCCTGCATACAGGCCATAGAGGGAGAGTGCATTAATTATTGTTTTCTTTGAAACAAAATATACCTGCTGGTCCTTAGCTCTTTGACAACTCTTCTGATAATTATTTTCTGTCTGATATCTTGTTTGGAGCACCTGATCATAGCCGGTTTATGGTAAAATGATGTTCTTTCTACTTCCAGATTATAGCCCCGACAGTTTTCACTGGAGCCTTCAGTAGTCTAGAAATACTTCTGTAACCTATGCAATCAGTATGTTTGTAAGAATAAGGTTGTGATGGTCTTGAGACAGCTCACTGGTTTTACCCATCATGAGATGTTTCTTGTGTGGCACCTTGGTAATGAGACACTTTATTATTTTTCAGTGTGCATTTTAAGCCTTTGGATGCAAATAGGATTGTTTCCGTTCTCTATATGCAAGCAGAGAACTTGAAAGTGGCAAAAAATGAAACATATGAAACATACTGTAAGGTATATTATTAGGGGTACTATTGTGTTATTGAGAATTTTTATTGTATTGTTTATTATTTTACCCCTTTTTAGTTTACAGGTAGGATTAAGTGCATAAAATCAAGCTGAAGCAGATAAAGAGCTATACATTTAATCCGCCCCAGAAGAGATACTTTATATTCCATTTCAGTAGATTAGCTATTGGCGCACATCGTAACTAATTCTGATTAGGATCTCAGAGGCCAAATAAAGGATGCTGCTGATAAAAGTGAATATATTCTGGATGGAGCAGAGGAGTTCTGCCTCTGAGCTGCTGGAAGGAGTTGAGTAAAACAATTAGAATATCCATGCAGAAATCCGCCATCGCTGCTGCCAATTACCAGTCTGCAGTGAGACACAGATGCCACGCTCAATGTCAATTCCAGATTTCTTTCCCCTCTTTACTACTTTTAATTCTCAAGTAACATGGAGAGTTCAGCTATTATCAAATGCTCTTGCAACCTCATTAATTTTTATTAATGCTGATGAGCGCCGGGGTCCGGTTTGCAGCCAGCACAAAGTCAATGAGCTGCAGTCGCTGCTGGCACAATGCAGAGATCCGTGGGCTTACACTTCTTATTTCTTTACTCCAGATAGGACATTAAATTGTCATCACATTGTACACGAGAAGTGTCAGAACGCTAAAATTATTGAGAAAATACAGAGCCAGTGTCAGGTGTAAAACATTCAGTAGACATACAGTAGGCCATGAGATTACTGGGAAATATGTGATTAAATGAAATAAACTACAAAATGATTCTAGGTTTGTTGAGTTATGTCTAATTGCTTATATTGCACTGCCATAGTCCATAATGCTTACATCAGATCGAGTCCTTACCTCTTGCTTAAGCCAATCACAGATGTTCACAATATGCCTGATAGTCAAAGGCAAGGGTGGACCTACCGTGGTGCAGCTGCACCAGGACCCCCCCCGCTCCTCACCTGACACTGACAGCACCCCCCCTCACCTGACGCTGCTAGCAATCCCCTCTTCCCCCCCCCTCACTTAAAGCTGCACCAGGGCCCGCCAGGCCGAAGGTCCGCCACCTACAGGTGGAATATAGATATTTTTACTTAAATAATCATATTGATCTCCATACTTTCCATCATACTGGTACAAGTTGATCTTAGTTTCATCCGTCCTCAGAATTCTTTTCCAGAACTATGCAACTTCTTTAGATGTTTTGTTGGCAAAGTCTATCCTGGCCTTTCTATTTTTAAGGCTGATGAATGGTTTGCCCCCCTGCGGTGACTCCTCTGTGTTTGCTCTCATGAAGTCTTTATGGTAGACTTAGATACTGAAACACCGAATTCCTGGACAGTGTTCTTCACTAGGGTGGATGTTGTGAATGGGGTTTATTCACCATGGAAAGGATTCTACCATTGTCCATCACTGATGTCTTCAGCCTGAGCTCCTCACCTCTTGCTCTGCAGCGCTAGTGCCAGAAATCTCCACCGGTTGGACAATGAGGAGGACAGGAGGACTGAGCAAAAAATGAAAGTGTTCTTGTTTCAGTTGCAGCCACCAACAGAAGAGAGAAAAAGAGTTCAGTAAATCAAGTAATGCCATTATGACCAAAAAAGTGTGAGGAATGGGCCCAACCCCACACATTATAGCAGGGTGTTTTAGTCAGAGATTTATCCACTGGTAAGAACATCAGTAGATGCACAGATTACCAGGTTACTTTAAATCTCCTAGTCTAAGAATTGCAGAAATCCATTCTTGAGTGATCTCTGCTATTGAGAGTTCCTTTGACCACAAGTTGTGGGTTCACAGCAAATGCAAATGCCACATCTGGAATCAGCTCCAGACCTTTTGTCTGCTTAATTGATGATGGAATAACTCATGCAGCTTATTAAAGAACATTTGAGAGAATTCTCCAATTACTTATTGCCCCTTGAAAAAGGGTAATCTACATATTAAAGAGCTGTAATTCCTAAAACCTTACTCCAGTTAGGTTGTGAATACCCTCAAGGCAGAGAGTCTGCACTTTAAGCCCATATTGATTTTATAACTGTATCTTGAATATGTTTAGGTAAACTGCTAAAATGCCAAAATCTCTGTGAGTGTCCAAATATTTCTGGACCTAACTAGCCCTATATGTCACTAATGTTTTAACATTAAAACACTTATCTGTGTAATCGGCTTTATTTTTGGTCGCCAGATGCTTTTGATAATCTCAGCAGAGAAAAAAGATACATGGACATATACTGTTCCCGCAAGCTGTAGTGCAATAGCAGCCTTATATTAACAAAGTGTTGTGTTGACAACATTGTATAGAATCTTCTAAAACGGTTTATACTGAGATTAAACCTTGTCCACTATCCATATGGAAAGGGATCACTGGGATCCAACCACTATGACCCTGACCAATTCCATGAGAGAGATCAGAACTTTATGGAGGGCGGCAACTTCTAAACTTGGCATAAAACCTTTACATCTCCTATGTATTGTTTAGCTTACAAACAATACAGTGAGATGTATTTACCTTTCACTGCAGCGACTCCTTTCCAAAACTGACATTTCAGAGCACACCCCACTATATGGAGGGCTTGTGCAGATGACCGTATTTTTCATTTGAGCGCAAATGAACAAAATGTGACAAAAATTCGGATCCCACTTGAACAAATGTTATACAACAAGGCACTGCACAAGTCTGATTCTTTTCCCTGGATGACTCGAAAAAAATTGCAGCATGCACAATATGCCTATGAGAATCCGATGGCTCTCGCCCATTCAAGTCTAGGGGTCCGTGAAAATAATCGAACCGCACTCAGATGACATCTGACTGCAGTCCAGTTTTCACACACTGACATAGTGGAGAAGGTGGGGCTCCGGGCTCCATTCCTCCTCCTTGTCCTCGCGCCTCTCTACACGCCCCGCTGGGCGTCCTCGCTCCCCCTTTGCAATGTGACCTCTTCTTTGAACTTGCCGCCTCTTGGGATCATGTGATGCCCGGGCCAGAACGTCATATCCGGCCCGATGCATTGTGGGGATGATCACGTGGTATTGGCAGGCTTCAATATGCGCACTGCGCATGCGCTAGAGCCGGCCGTACCACGTGATCGGCCCACAATGCACCGGGCCGGAAATGACGTTCTGGCCCAGGCATCACATGATCACAAGAGGCGGCAAGTTCAAAGAAGACGTCACACTGCCAAAGGGGGAGCGAGGATGCCCAGCGGGCGTGTGGAGAGGCGCGAGGAGGAGGAATGGAGCCTGGAGCCCGCCTTTCCAGTCTCCAACTGGATACTACATGTAAGTATATAACTTATTTTTCTCCCTCATTATAGGTCCCCTTTAGCTCAGCTAGGGATGGTTAGGGATCAGATAGGGAGGTGCAGGGACAGGTAGAGATAGGTTATAGGGGTAGATCCAGGTGACAGGTCCCCTTTAATGCTTTTTGTGTTGCCCAATATGTTGGTGCAAAATAAGAGCAAATAAGCTGTTTGGGTTCAGAATAATCTTACAATATAACAAAGCAAAGTAGTTTCGCACATGGCGCTTTCATCCTGCTACAAAATGTAAATCACTTTTAAACTGTAGATAAACGTTCGGCTGCGGGATGGCATCTCATCATGTATTATTTAACTGAAAAAAATAAACCTATTTTAATAGGAATAAATGTAATTTGCCGCAACATATTTTCGGTACTATTGTGTCTAGATTTTATTTACAATACACTTGTATACATGTCTCCAAATGGATATAATGTGTGTACGTAGACTGGTATCTTTAGGAGCCTTTTATGGGGCCACAGGGCTCTTTTAAGGGCTCGCTCACACTGGTGCATAACTCAGACAAGTGCTATCCAATGATTTAGATGAGGGGGTGGCGAACTCCAGGCCTTGAGGGCTGCCAAAGATGCAGGTTTTTAGGATTTCCTTAGCATTACACAGGGGTTGGAATCATCACTAGTGCAGGTGATTTAATTACCACCTGTGCAATACTAAGAAAATCCTGAAAACATGCACCGTTGGAGGCCCTCGGGGCCTGGAATTCCACAGCCCTGTTTTAGATGATAGCGCTCAGTCCAATGTTATTCTATGGGGCAGTGTCTATCAACAATTTTATTCTCAAACCGAGTCGGCATGAGAGTAAAATCAGGGTATGCTGTGATTGGCAGCGTATATCGGATGGTGCACACCCATTCAAGTCTATGGCTGCATGGAAATCATAGGACTACACCTGGAAGTCATCAGTCTGATTAACGCTGAGACGGGCAATGGGGAAGATGGAGAAATTATGTTTTCTATCTTCTCTGCAACTATAATCCATGTCTTGCATACAAGAGAATCAGATCACAGTAAAATGGAACCCGAGTTTGACCCGAGTGTCATTTGCATAATGCATCCAATTCTCTCGGAAGGGAACCCCAGTGGGAGTGAGCCCTACAGATGACCTTTTTGTCAGTCTACTGAGTACTATAACCATAGGCTATAACCATAACCTGCAATGCAGTGTTTGCCTACATTGCTTGGGCACATGAAGAAGATTAAACCTACTGTCTAAGCAGCAGAACCAACAAAGAAAAAAGAAAAATCCTAGATAATTAAGGTAGCACTGCATGTAGTTTGGATCTCTGTCATGCAGAAAAAATGCCACGAGTGCAGTCTGAAAGATAGGATTATAGCAGGGCAGGATGGGCAGACGTTGGGACTGTTGCTTTGCAGCGCTGTGTTCCTAAGTCCAATTCCCACCAAAGACAACATCTGCAAGGAGTTTGTATGTTCTCCCCATGTTTGTGTCGGTTTCCTCAAGGTTCTCCAGTTTTCTCCGACACGCCAAAGACATAATGATAGGGAATGTAGATTGTGAGCCCCAATGGGGAGAAAAATAATAATGTATGTAAAGCTCTGGGAAATATAATGGCATTAAATAAGAAATGCATATTAAATAAATATTAAAGTGCACCCATAATGTTAAAGGACAGGAGTAGAATCATCTACAGGAATGTTGCTATCAAGGATCCAATCAAACTTGGTGCCAGGAACCTTGAGGAGGCTCAAAGCAATATCAATGGCACATGGTGTGTGTGAAACCCTGGTGCAGATTTTTCATGCCTCCTTATGATCCCAGATCCAGCAAGACAGTGCTGCATGTGGGGGCTGTCATCTTATAGGTCGGCAGCATGTTCCACTTTCAACTATATATACATTTAAGGATACAGCTACAGTTGAAGGTAAGATTGAGGCACCATTCACCAGTGACAATGGAGGCTGTGGAGTGCAGTACAGAGATGATGTCACTATGGAATGCCTACTGCGCCGGAACGTGGAGAGTTTCTCAGCTCAATGTGGGAGTGGGGCTAGATACTTTTTTTGTTTGCTGGGGAAGTGGGGGGTAGTAGGAACTGTGGGATATTATACTGCACGTATGTGGGGGCACTGTGGGAGCACACATTTAGTGTAGTAGGGACACAATGTGGGGGTTGTGTGGGGAGGCGCAATAGGGACGTAATAATGTACCTTGGTGGGCATTATGTGTGGGGGCACTGTGGGTACCATGTACTTTGGGAAAGGGTACTATTGAAGTATTATAATGTACTACCGTGTTTTCCCGAAAGTAGGACCCCCCCAAAAGTAAGACAGGGTGGGACTTTCGGGGGGGTCCTCCAATGTAAGACCCCCCCGATTGTAAGGCAGGGTCGGGGGGGCCACTGGGAAATGTAAGGCCTCCCGTACCTTTGCACCGCCGCTGTTCCCCCGTGGGTCCCCAGGTGTTTGCAGGCTCCTCATGTGTCCGTAGGTGCAGCTGGGCAGGTCCGGCGCTCATGGGGTTAACTCGCCGTGTTACCCCCGCTGAAGTCCACCCAACTCGGGCTGTCATTGGCCGCCCCAGCCCCGACGTCACCTGTTCCTCAAGTCCGCGCCGGCCCCCGGCTCGAGCGCTGATTGGCCAATCAGCTCGACTGCTGATTGGCCCAGCAGCTCGGGCTGTCATTGACCGCCCCAGCCCCGACGTCACCTGCTCCTCAAGGCATCCGGCTCAAGCTGATTCCTCACTCCCTGCTGATTGGCCCAGCCCAGCGTCCCCTGCAGCAGAAGCCTTCCACACCCACACCCACAGCCGCACCGCAGAGGAAAACGTCCACCATTGAAAGAGAAAGTAAGGAAACATGTGAGGGTACTGTATAGGGTCTGGGGCTGTGTGCAGTGGGATCCAGCAGTCTTATGGGGTCTGGGGCTGTGTGCAGTGGGATCCAGCAGTCCTATGGGGTCTGGGGCTGTGTGCAGTGGGATCCAGCAGTCTTATGGGGTCTGGGGCTGTGTGCAGTGGGATCCAGCAGTCTTATGGGGTCTGGGCCTGTGTGCAGTGGGATCCAGCAGTCTTATGGGGTCTGGGGCTGTGTGCAGTGGGATCCAGCAGTCTTATGGGCTAATGTAAGACCTCCCCAGAAAGTAAGACAGGGTGGGACTTTTTGGGGTAAAATTAATGTAAGACAGGGTCTTACTTTCGGGAAAACACGGTAGGAGGCATCATACTGTGGTGGGCTCTGTGGGGGCATTGTGCTGCGTTGGAAAGGGGGCATCTTTGGAGAAATATACTGTTTGTGGGGACATTGTGGAAGAGTCATACTGCAGAGGGAGCCATAAAAGTGATATTTATTACTGTAGAAACAGTGTATCTTTTGGGAATCATACTGTGTGGAAGAACAATATGGGGGCATCATACTGTGTGGGGGCACTGTGGGGGCATTGTGCTAGGTTGGTAAGGGGGCATCATTGGGGAATCATACTGTGTGGAGGAACAATGTGGGGGCATTATACTGTGTGGGGATGTGGCGCCCCTGAGGGTCGAGTTGCCACAGAGGTACTGCACCTCAGCCAAAGGTGTGGTACCCCACTCTTGGGTAAGGAGGGGGCACTATCCAGTACCCACACACCAGAATCCAACACTACACCACTCCAGGCCAGGGGATCTGGGTGGACCCTATTTAGGGAGGGTCCCATCTCAGGCTGGAGGGAGAACTAGGTAGAGGGTGTCGGTGGAAGAAGTGGAGAAGGGTAGAATGCCCAGGAGTAGAGGAAGTAAAAAGAATGTGAGGAAAACGACAGTTAGTCAGTTGGTCAGTCAGTGAGTAGTTGGAGAGAGACGTCCTGGGGACTGGAGTGGAGAGGAGCTTGTCCCAGGCCAAGGAGGCGAGAGGAGAGACGTAGGAGCCGGTGAGGGGCTCTAGAGACAGAGAAAGGGTTCTAGAGGCACGGGGAAGTGAGGGATCCACCCGTGGCGTCCAAATCAACGCTGACTGTAGTTGGGTGGAGGGACCAGGTCGCAGTGGGGATCAGCCCCAGACTAGTGGAGAAACTATAAGACTCAACTAGCAAATCGGAGGCTCTGGTATTTGTATAATAATAATAATCTTTATTTACATAGCACCAACATATTCTGCAGTGCTTCACAATTCAGAGGTTCATATTCGAAAAAATCATAAGAAACAGTTAGCAGAAAATACAATACAATGCAAAAACAATACAATACAATATATAATTAAAGCCCTGCTCATAAGAGCCCTGTTCATAACAGCTTACAATCTAACAATGAGGTGGGGATGACACAAGGTACAGGTGCTTATTTACAATGATGGTATAGTCAATTTGAGGAGATGGGGAACAGATAGGAGCAGTATAAGTGGCCACCAACCATTATTTGTGATGCATTTGAGACTGGTGGGGCAGATAGGCTATGTCTAAGTGACTTTGACTAGGGATCAAGATAGGCCGCCTTAAAAAGATGTGGTTTTAGGGATCGCCTGAAAGTATGTAAGTTGTGGATAGACCTAATGGGGTAGAACATTCCAGAATATTGATGCAGCTTGGGAGAAGTCCTGCAGCCGGGAGTACGAGGTTCGGATTAATGCAGAAGTGAGTCTAAAGTCACTTTCAGAGTGAAGAGAAAGGGTGGGGTGATAAACAGAGATGAGGGTAGAGAGGTAGGGTGGTGCTGCACTGTGAAGAGCTTTGAGGGTGAGAACAAGTAGTTTGAACTGGATCCTATAGTGTACAGGCAGCCAGTGCATAGAGCAGAAGCGTCTGAGTAAAAGTTAGCTAGATAGGTAATCCTGGCTGCTGCATTAAGGATGGACTGGAGAGGGGAGAGTCTAGTGTGGGGAAGGCCAATTAAAAGAGAATTACAATAGTGAAGGCGGCAGTGACTCAGGGCCACAGTGAGGGTTTTTGTGGTTTCCAAGGTAAGAAAGGGGCGTTATTCTAGAGATGTTCTTCAGGTGCAAGCAGCAAGAGTGACCCACCCCAGGCCTGGGGTACTCAGATCCCGGGCGTTCAGGTATGGGTGCTGTTACTTGTGGCCGTTGCCTGGGGCCATGGCCCTGGTGGTCGCTTTAAAAGGGGTTTAGTGAAATAAAAGTTAATTTGTGACGCCACCTGTGGTGTCTGGTGATGGTACCAGCGCTGCCAGCAGACCACTGGGGATGATGGGTAGGCAGCCACATGATGTCGCTCCCACAGGTGGAGCGGAGTCCCCAGGGCAGTGAAGTAGCTGATGTCATAGTAGAAATAAAACACGGGAGACCTTCTTGCTCTGCACAGGTATTTACTGGTGACTTCTCAAGCAGTTTACAAGTAAAGTCACGGGTAGCTGCAAGGTCACAAAAAGGATGCAAAGTCTATTTGAGGCCCCAATGATGTTCCTAAGGTTTCTTCCTCTGTCCTTATCTCTCACTGCTCTCTCCTTACTACCGTGCGCTGCCTTACATGGAACCCTCTTGCTACTAGGCCCACAGGTCTGTTAGAGTTTACCCTTCTCTATAAGGGTCTCAAACGGAGATCCTGGTGGGGACGTGCGTTAGACCGGTCGTGGTTATATGAAGGCCTGCGACCCTCCGTTAGGCGGCTCAGAGCTGAATTTTCCTGCACTGCACTCGGGCCGGTTCTACGCTTTGGACTGGGTTCCCTCCCAGACTGGCTATTGGTACAGTCTGGCACCGGGCTTGCACAAGCCAGGGATCCTCTTATGTCTTGGTTGCCTTCTTTTACTGACACCCTCCACTACGAGCCTCACGGGTCCTCTCTCCTCGACTTCCCTCACAATTCTTCTCTCACTGTCTGTTCTTCCCGCTCTTTTTACTACACCTTAGCTCCTCCTACCGGGACCGGTTACCCTGGTAGCAGGTTTAGCCAATTGGTTGCCTAGCTCTAAGTGTATGAATGCGGGGATGAGGGCCTTAGGTTTATCATTACCATTCTCTGGTGATTGGGATCCGCACACCCTTATCTGGGTGGAGTACCCTGTAGTGGCGCACTGACCAGTGGAGCGCCACAAGAGTGGGCGAGAGATTGTATATATGGGGTGAAGGAAAGATCAGAGTCAAACATAACACCCAGACAGCGAGCCTGCTGCTTAGGCATTATTGTGGTTCCGCACACTGAGAGAGAGTTGTCATATTTAGGGAGGTTAGTGGAGCGCGGGAGCAGAAGAAGTTCAGTTTTAGAAAGGTTGAGTTTCAGGTAGAGAGCCGACATGATATTGGAAACTGCGGTTAGACAGTCATTGGTATTCTTTATTAGAGAGGGAGTAAGGTCAGGGGAAGAAGTGCATAGTTGTGTGTCATCAGCATAAAGATGGTACTGAAAGCCAAATCTGCTGTTGGTCTGTCCAATCGGGCTGTGTAGAGAGAGAAGAGGAAGATGTCCAAGGACTGAACCCTGAGGGACCCCAATAGTGAGAGGAAGAGGGGAGGAAGTGGAGCCAGCGAATGATACATTGAAAGAACGGTCTAAAAGATTTATTATTATTATTTATTTATATAGCGCCATTAGATTCCATGACACTTTACATATGGGAAGGGAAGACGAGGACAAGTACAATATATATGGACAATCAGGTCTTACAGATATAGGAGGGGAGAGGACCCTGTCCGCAAGGGCTCACAGTCTAAGATAGGAAGAAAACCAGGAGAGAGACCATGTCCTTGATGCCGATGGAGTGCAGCATGTAGAGTAGGAGATGGTGGTCAACAGTGTCAAAGGCTGCAGAGAGATAAAGAAGGATAAGCAGATAGTGGTCACCATTATGTTTTGCTGTCAGAAGGTCATTGGACACTTTGGTGAGGGCAGTTTCTGTAGAATGTAGGGGGCGGAAACCAGACTGTAATGGGTCTA
Source organism: Allobates femoralis (assembly GCA_033576535.1). NCBI lineage: Eukaryota > Metazoa > Chordata > Amphibia > Anura > Aromobatidae > Allobates > Allobates femoralis. The sequence continues at coordinate 48,973,862 of JARQOC010000011.1, forward strand.
GAAAAGAGTGAGTGGAGAGGTAGCAACAGCCACATCCACACACATTCGCTAAAAAGGCAGCTGCGTAGGTTCAAGGGGACCATGAAGATGTCGCCCGACAGGACCTGAGGCTGCTGGCTTGTGAGGCGCAGGGCAAGAGGGAGAGAGCTAGCGCAGAGAGATGACCCGGAAAGGTACACTAGAAAGGGGTCCTGGTAAAGTGCACCCAGTTAGCCTAGAGTTGGCTGGATCCCTGACCCGGAGGACACAGCACCCGGCTGGTTGTTGTAACTTTGAAAACTGTGAGAACTGTGAGTAAAATGTGAAGATTGCACCCTGTTGTGTCCTCAGATATATTTACTGCATCACTTGCCTGTGCTACATCAGTAACCATCATCAAATAGACTTTATAACTGCCCTGGGGCCTCGCTCTACCGGAGGAAAGCTGTAACATCACTGCTGTGTCACCAACCGCCCTGTGGATCTGAACCAAAGCATCGGCCATCCAATTGCCGAATACCACATATGGCGTCACAAATTAATTCTCCATATAAACTTCCCCCATTTTTATGACACGGCCAGGGACATGGAGCCGGTCACGCCACCATGACATATCCCGGCCCGGTTCTGAGTACCCCAATGCCCTGGTGTTTGGGCATGTCAGGGGCACTGTGGGGGCATTGTGCTATGTTGGTAAGGGGTCTTCTTTGAGGAATGATACTATGTGGAGGAACATTGTTTAGCCATCATACTGCAGGGGGGCCATAAAGTAGTATTTATTAGAGTAGAAACACTGGGGGCTTTACTAGGGAAAGGGATGTTGCTTTGCTGCAAAAAAAATTGACTGCCGCAGAAGACGTCCCTCTTGGCACTGGCAGCCCTTCAGATTTGGGAGATGTGAATTTTGCATTAGGACCCCCTGGACTTTGAGTTACACCTCTGTATGGGGAACATATAAATAGGTGACATACTGTGGCTTCTATAGCACTGACGTCCACTAGGTCCACATGGACACTTGATAGCATATAATAAGACCATAGTACAGTGTAGTTACTGTATATTACTATTTTCTACAACTTTTGATGACTCAGTTGCCCGATATGTGCCTGTAATGCACTTGCTTGCCCCATAAGTCAGCCGGTCCCGTGAGATCCTCTGCTGCAGCACATTAGGCTTCACATCCAGCTTGTGGGTCCCCGGCTGCCGCCCGGGCCCTTGGCTTCAGCCCAGATGCTGACACCGGTCCAGCACTGACACTTCATTAGGAACGCAGCTCATCATACTGGGAATACATATCCGATCAGCCGTAAAACACATCATTTCTTTAAGTGTCGGTTTAACACCGCATCCCAACAGACTAATGTATTGTCCTATTAGCTTCTTATTTGTGTGATGCATTGCTCCCACTGCTATCTATGTAAATTCCTACTTTTATCAGCCCGTGGTGGCAGCGTCGCTGTTTTAAATCAATTGGAACATTTGCACTAAACAAGTCTCAGCCATTTGATTCCCTGAAGCGGTTTTGCATAAACGGGATGTTTACGAGTCTAAAGCTGAGAATGGAAACAAAAGATTCCTCCTATGATTAAACAGAATGCCGCGTGCAGGCGGTGAAATAGAAAAGACATAACAGGAAGTCCGCAAATAAAAGGTATAAAGCTCCTGTAGATAAATATCATCATGGCTGCATAGTAGAACAATACAACAATTCACCCAATCACTCATGTTCCTGCAAATGCTGCCCCCTTGTGGCAATTAGTGGGAACTGCCACTTTCGTTTTTTTTCTCCCTTTCTTCCAAGAGTCATCATTTGTGTTTACTTTCGATCCAACGCACTTATATAAGGACTATATAAGTTCCATCATTGAATGACACCATTAATTTTACTATAAAATGTGCCAAAAACAGTGAAAAAATGTCAAGTTTTCTGAAATCGAATAAAAAAAATAACTATTCTGCCATTGTTTTATGGGACTTATTTTTACAGTGTAAACTCTACCTGGAAATCCAATTCTACAGGCTGTATAATTATACTGATATTAAACTTTAATTTAATTTTTTTAAAATATTTTTCTTATTAAATTCAGAATTTTTTTTTTAATTCTGTCGATGTAGCTGTATAAAGCTGTCATTTTCATTGGTACCTTTTTTGGGCACATACAATGTGGTAATAGCTTTTTATGGCATTTATGGAACTAAAAAAAAATAGTAATTTTAGTGTTTCAATTTTATTTGCTTTACTGCGTATAAATCTAAATATCGCTCGTTTGCGGTCATGGTGATACCGAAAATGGTCATTTTTTAATTTTAGTATTGAGGAAAAAATAAATAATTCAAACTTTAATGTTTTTTAATGATCATTTTACTCCTTTTAGAGCAATTGAACCCTCGATTGTTTGATCACCGTTAGGCTAGGGTCAACTGATCCGTGAAAATGCAGAGACCGCATCACTTAAATGGAATCTCAGCAAAGTCAATGGGTTTTCAAGTTTTACTGTTCAATCTGTGCTCTTAAGATCTGCTGCGTTTTTATCCCTTGAAAAGTGACCCGCATAGAGAATGAGCTGTCAATTATGGTGTGTTTTTCTGATCTGCTTTTACCATTGAACCATTGTCTACGGGCTACAAAATGCACCAGAACAAATGCAGCCAAAACAGATCAGAAACGGTTGATGCATGGTATGAGCACCATCAGGCTTGTGGTCCAGCCAGTCCGGGAAGAACTGTAGTCCAATCTGCTGGGTGAGATATAGTGGCCTTCCTGATGACTTTTTCTGGCTACAGTGTCTAGGGGCTTGCGAGCTCTCCTGTACGCTCTTCTGTTGCTGTTCCATGAATGCTATTTCACCGTCTGCATGCGGAATACATTTCTGATTCATTTTTTGAAAAGTTGATCCAGATTTCCAGCCGAAAAAGAAAGAAAAAGCCACGAGAAGAAAAAACAGATCAAAAACGCACAGTGTGAACACAGCCTTAAGCCCCCGTCACATGGGGCGACATCGCCTCCCATTACAGAGGCGATTTGGGGGCGTGGTCTATCGCCGTCATCATCGCCCCTACGTCACCTCATGTAAAGGGGCGATGTCGGTGGTGCTGGCCAGTCGCCTGGTTTCATAGCAGTGCTCTGAAACCAGGCGACCATAATGGGGCGATGTGCACACATCGCCCCATGTAACCGGGCGCCGGCGACCTGTCAGGCGATGGGAGCCATAGGCTCCCATTGTCCTGCATCGCCGCTGGGGTTTCCAGACACCCCGGCGGCGATGCCGCCTGACAGCTCACCGGCACGGGGCTGGACGTGTCGCCCCATGTAAACGGGGGACGGCGGCGCTGGCGGGGTGCCAAAAACATGCGCGCGCCTGCCAGTCACCGCCGACATCCCCAGCCCCGTCGCCTGGTGAGACGGGGGCTTTACAGTTCCACAGGACAAGGAGATCTTCCATTATCCAAGAGATTTCTACACCTTTGGATAAGGTCAGACTGGCGTGAAAAACAGACGACTGTAATGCATGATTTTAGCGTATTGCTGTCGAACCCATGTTAGATAATGGTATAGGACAGACTATAGTGTGTGTTGGATGCTGATTCCACATCCAGATTCTGGATGAGAAAAAAGTTGCAACATGCTGTGACAGTATGTGATTCTCGGCTGGGAGTCGTCAATGCAAGTCTATGGGTCCAACAAAAAATCGGACAGCACACGGACCATCCTAGAGGCATCAGTGTTTTTCACTGACACATTATCATTCTATAGCTCAGAACACTGTAAATGTTCCTGTAAATGATTATACAGTAATAGCTGCTGAGAAAAAAAACGGATTGCACACGGATGTCACACGGACCAAAAAACGGATTAAAGTCGTCCAACTCTCCTGGATGATTGTTCATGCCAGTGTGACCTTACCCTTCATTTGAAGCTGCAAATGGAGCAGATCAGCTGCAACTAAGGTCTATCATCTACCTGGGTGATCCCATACATACTAGTGCATCTCAATAAATGACAATATCATTTAGAATCGATATCACATTGCCATGTTTCAGGGCGTTTCTGGGAGCCCTGAAATACGTTGACTAATAAATCAATATTATATTCACCCTTTGATGTCTCGTGGAATACGGCAGCACGGTTTTTAAATCTCCATCCTCTCTACTTTAATTTTATGAAATAATAACCTTTGGGTTTTCACTGGCTGTAAGACATCATCATCAACATTAACAGAAATAAACACTTGATCCCTCGGTGTGTAATGACTCTATATAATATATGCTTTTCACTTTATGTTTTGAATTACTGAAAAAAAAATTAACTTTTTAATGATATTCTAATTCATTGAGATTCAATAGTATATTCTATAGGGCAGGCATGGCAATCCAGACTTTATAAAACGAGTGTGTACAGGGCGGCTTAGTTCTCCTTGTCCTCTCTCTTGCATTGTGCAGTTAGAACACTGATGCCCTCTGCTGGCAGGATCTGGTACACCACCAGTAACATTTTCACTACCACCTTTATTATAGGCTTAAAGGGAACCTGTCACCAGGTTTTTGCAACCTAATGTGAGTGTAGCATAATATAGAACCCGAGATCCTGATTCCAGCGACGTGTCACTTACAGGGCTGCTCAGTGTAGTTTTTATAAAATCACTGTTTAATATTGTGGAGATTATCATTAGTCACAAAGTGCTAAATCTGCAGCAAAGAAAATACTACTTTTATCAAAATCACAGCAAGCAGCTCAGTAAGTGACACATCGCTGGAATCAGGGTCTCTATTTCTACATTATGCTGCTCTCAGATGGGATGGCAAAAACCTGGTGACAGGTTCCCTTTAAAGAGATTGTCTGTTATCTGAAAAAGTGGAATAACAGCAATAAAAGCAAAAAAAATTCTATTCAATCCAGCAGGGCTCCACATCATTGCAGCCAATCACTGGCCTGTGAGAGATGAAACTGACATCTATGGCTCAGATATGTATGATGATATTGCTACAATGGCAAATAAAAAGAACAATTCCCCCACAAAAATGAGTATAAAAGACTGTCTGGGAGCACTGAAACAGCTAAGTTATGAGAGATTAATCCCATTTTTTATTTCATCACTTTTCCTGATGGTTGCCACAAACCTAAGATGGTACCATGTTCTGAGGATATTCATATTATACATGGCCGCAATAAAAGAAGATATGTGTTAAAACCGCTTTGATAGAAAAGAAGAAGAGCCAGTGACATAATTGAGACTTGTCTGATTTATGCTCTTGGTCTATTGCCAGCATGGAAGATGTTGCTGTTGAGAGCGATCACCGGGACACTAAGTTATGATATTGCTTAGAAACAACCACTAGTTTAAGTAGTAAACAGCAACTTAAAGGGAATCTTTCAGCATGTTTTTGCTGTATAATCTGAGAGCAGCATAATATAGGGAGAGACACCCTGATTCTAGTGATGTGTCATTTACTGGGCTGCTTGCTGTCATTTTGTTACAATCACAGTTCTCTCTGCTGCAGATCTAGCAGTGCTCAGAATGCTGAACTGTGCAACCCCGCCCACAACACTGATTGGCAGCTGTCTGTGTACACTATGTATGGGCAGAAAGCTGACAATCAGTGGTGGGGGCAGTGTTATACAAAATGTATGACACTCTATATTACAAGTGCTCTACTTAAAGGGCTTCCGGGTCAATCGTCAAGTGACTGGCTGCAGTAGCCAATCACATTCAGCGATAAGCTAAGGGGTGGTTGGAAAGTGACGCAGCGACGCGTCACACCAGGAAGATTTCCCGCCCTGCTCTCTGAATACAGCATAAACAAGGCGGGAATCTGGAGCTGACATCAGGTCAAATGCTTTGCAGCCGCTCTGAACAAGCTCTGTGCGGCAGGTTGAGTGACAGAGAAGCAGGAGAGGAGAAGGGCAGAGCCAGCAGAACAGGAGGTGGTGCAGAGACATAGAGGGGGCGGAATACACAAGGGGGAGGCTGGAGGACTGTGCCAACAGTGAAGACCTCTTAATAAGATCCCACCCATTAGACCTCTTATCTGTTTGTTTTCTAAAGTCTTTTTTTAAAGCTTAAAAGGGGGCTAGAGACATGGGGACCCCTTCTCTGAATGCAGCAGACATGCTGAATTCAGTGCTGCATTTATTTGCCATGCACCAGGGGGTGACAGGTCCTCTTTAAATTGCACCAAGACTGTACTTGTATTTATGTCTTCATGGACTTTGGTGCTTTTATTAGTTTCACACTTTTAGCTTTAGTTTATCACTAGAAAAATATGCTAGGGTTAGTTATGTAATTAAAGGATTATTCCCAAGATAGTACAGAAGGTTACCTCCATCTATGGCAGAAAATATACCGTACTAATCACTGGGATCCAACCACTGAGAACCCCTGAGATCCCAAGAATAAAACTCTGCATTCTGACCCCATAACTAAGCTGCCAGTGTAGGGCGCTTCAACACTACTCCTGTGGCTGTCCGTATTTACCACTATTACATGCAGAGATGTCATCAGATTGCTTGAATTTAGCTGTAGAGGCGTGTATGAAGATTCCAGAAGCAGTGGTTTATCTTCCAGCTGAATTCAGTACAGTAGGATAAAAAGACCATTCTGAACCAGAGGTGCATAGACATAGTGCCAGCAAGATGGCTGACAAACATAAAATGCGGAAGGAGGGCGGGGTTACACAGCAGAGTAGCTACAGGGAGAGAGGGAGGACAACATTCAACAAAGGCAAATCTTATTGCACCCAACACAATGACCACAATATTATACTATAGGATTTCCAAGTTTTGGGACAGGATACTCTGATACTCAGAACCAACACAAGGTTCAACCTCCACTCCTATCATTATCTATGGGATGGCTGGAATAGCTGAACACTGTACTTAGCTTCCTCAGGCAGTTCCATAGACAATGAATGGATTCAAGAGACGGTTCGGCAGATCCAGCTTCCCTGGTTCCAGAATCCTGTTTTTGGGATCTCAAGGATCCTCAGCAGTGAACTCCCCCAAAGGTTGGACAAATTCTGTTTATAGGGGATAGATTACCATCTTGTAGATAAAGATAATCCTATAAGAATACAATGATAAGTAACCACCATGCTTTACACTGCAGCTCTATGTATTCACATTGGCTGAGTAATACTGATTAGAATTTCATTGCAAAACATATGGAAAAGCAATTGGGGGCGAATATTGAAATCCTTATAATCAAGATACAAATAATGAGACTCAGATCCAGACATTAATGGTTTTCTGCTATATAAATGTACTACAATCAGTCATCAAGTAGGAAGGATGTATGATCAAGTGCTGGGAACCTAGGCTGCTATAATGGCAAGTGACAAGATACAGCTGTACAGCGGATTTTATGGAAATGTATATTGCTGCAATTTTATTTTAAAGTCCTCATTAAATGAACCAGAATGAATCACTAAAATGACAAAATATTCATAAAAACACCAAAATGATCCTATAAGACCAGTTTATATTAGATGTAATATATACAAATGGCTGCGCCATCCTAACGCAATATGCTGATGTGGAGGAGCAGATGGGCCAGTGTGCAGCGACATTGGCCATTTTATGTTAATGGCTAGAAAATGACACTAATACAGTAAATAAATGTATGATTACTAGGGTTTATTGCATAATGCCACTAACCGATGACCTTATTCATGGGTCAATAATCCATAGAGTAAATACATTTCATGGGTTTATTCATAAGTTTATTTTATGCAGACTCAATCATCGATCATTGCATTGTGATGGATGCCTATACGTAGCGCTATTGTTTTATTGTCAATCTGCAGCACCATCTAGTGTCCGACCAAAGCAATGGCAGCAATGTAAAGACAAAAGCATCACTCAGTATGTACACATTGCCACCTAGTGTCCAATCAAGGCACCTACATGCAGAATTTGCAGACAGCCATTGTTTGGGTTATTTCACTCCCGTTTCTTCTTCATTGACTTCCATAAAGATATACTTTTATTTTTGCATTAACAAACACGGATGGGGGGGGAGGTAAGTAGCCAAAAAAATATGATTATATGTCAGTGTCATTTTTTTTTCTTGGTGCATACATCATCATTTTGAGCAGTCATTGACAAATATATGTGCGTATTTGTAATATAAAATGTATATTATGGGTCTTTCCATCCCTTCTCTTTTTTCTTTTTTATTATTACTTTCACCAGTTCCCCAATAGGACTAAAATTTCTAAAACTTGCATTTACTTAATGACATCTACGATTTTTGAATTTTTTAATGTTTTATGAAAATCAGTAGAATCACCAGATCAATTCACCTGGGTTGTCACAAAAAAATGTTTTACTGCCATCTAGTGGACCAGAGGAGAAGAGCATTTATAAAGTGTTTAATTGTCCATTTTCTCTAAGTTTTGTTCTGGAGGAGTTAATTTGTACAGCTGTACGTGGAGGGAACTCACATAAATGTGGTTAGAACTGACAAACTACAGACTTCATGCACAGATTTTCTTCGTTGGATTCAAACCCTCAAAAATATACATTGGAACCTTGGATTACGACCACATTTTGTCCTGGGAATGTGCTTATAAACTAAATCACTTGTAAATCAATGCAAATTTTCCTATAAGAAATAAGTGAAATGCAGACAATTCGTTCCACAACCCAAAAATATTTACTGTATCAGTATGACATTATTATAGTTCTGCACTTAATTGCAGTTCTATGGTACATACAGTATACATAGGTACAGGACATTAATCAGTTACAGTACCTAAAGTTGGTTTAGTAGCGGTGTCACCTGTACAGTATCAAGTATGGAGGCTTCATGTTCTGAGGTGAACCCAGAAGTGAGGAAAATACCACAATTGATGGCATACGTGCATGTGCTAGAAGCGGTATTACTAGTACTGTACTGTATGTGCACAGGGATGGGGGTACAGTACTGTAGAGGGGTGGGGAGAGCCCATACTGTACTGTATCTGTGCAGGGACAGGGGTACAGTACTGTAGAGTGTGGGGAGAGCTCGTACTGCACTGTATCTGTGCAGGGACGGGGGTACAATACTATAGAGTGGTGGGGAGAGCTCGTACTGTACTGTATCTGTGCAGGGACGGGGTACAGTGCTATAGAGGGGTGGGGAGAGCTCGTACTGCACTGTATCTGTGCATGGATGGGGCTTCAGTACTGTAGAGTGTGGGGAGGGCTCGTACTGTACTGTATCTGCACAGGGTGGGAGGTGCAGTGCTGTACAGGGGTGGGGAGAGCTTGTACTGTACTGTATCTTCACAGGGACGGAGGTACAGTACTGTAGAGGGGTGGGGAGAGCCCATATTGTACTGTATCTGTGCAGGGACGGGGATACAGTACTGTAGAGGGGTGGGGAGAACTCGTACTGCACTGTATCTGTGCAGGGACGGGAGTACAGTACTGTAGAGTGGTGGGGAGAGCTTGCACTGCACTGTATCTGTGCAGGGACGGGGATACAGTACTGTAGAGGGGTGGGGAGAGCCCATATTGTTCTGTATCTGCACAGGGAGGGAGTACAGTACTGTAGAGTGGTGGGGAGAGCTTGTACTGCACTGTATCTGTGCAGGGACGGAGGTACAGTACTGTAGAGGGGTGGGGAGAGCTTGTACTGCACTGTATGTTTGCAGGGACAGGGGTTCAATACTGTAGAGTGGTGGGGAGAGCTTGTACTGCACTGTATCTGTGCCAAGACGGGAGTACAGTACTGTAGAGTGGTGGGGAGAGCTTGTACTGCACTGTATCTGTGCAGGGACGGAGGTACAGTACTGTAGAGGGGTGGGGAGAGCTTGTACTGCACTGTATCTTTGCAGGGACGGAGGTACAGTACTGTAGAGGGGTGGGGAGAGCCCATACTGTACTGTATGTGTGCAGGGACGGGATACAGTACTGTAGCGGGGTGGGAAGAGCTCGTACTGCACTGTATCTGTGCAGGGACAGGGGTACAATACTGTAGAGTGGTGGGGAGAGCTTGTACTGCACTGTATCTGTGCAGGGACAGGGGTACAATACTGTAGAGTGGTGGGGAGAGCTTGTACTGCACTGTATCTGTGCAGGGACAGGGGTACAATACTGTAGAGTGGTGGGGAGAGCTTGTACTGCACTGTATCTGTGCAGGGACAGGGGTACAGCACTGTAGAGGGGTGGGGAGAGCTCGTACTGCACTGTATCTGTGCCGAGACAGGAGTACAGTACAAATTGCAACAAAACCTGATGTTTTTGTTAGTAAGTACAGATTTCTTAGCAAGAGAAAACCTGTGTTTTTGTTTGCTGCATTTTTTGCACATTTTAATTGCATTTTTGCTGTGCTTGGTTTGCTGTGTTTTTGACCCATAGAAACTGCAAAAACACAGAAAAGAGTTGATGCTCATTCTTTCCAAAACGCAGCAAAACCTGCGCAGGTTTCAGTTTCTGCAAAGAAATAAAACCAATGTGTGTGCACAGCTCTTCCCTGAAACACATAGGTTTTGCTGGTAGTCAAAAACGCAGGTTTAGATTTACGTAAACCACGGTAAAATGCAGCACAAAAACACAGTGTGTGAACATAGCTTAAGCTTCCTCCTCATGCTTTGTATATGTTCTTATGTACTGTATATAATCCCATGGATAACTCGTGTACTGTATCAAACCTGATGGGGAATCTCTCACTTGTACAACAAAGCACTCAATGGTCCCATATACATATATACATATATATGTCTTCATTATACAGAATTAGCCTCTACACAACACTGGGCAGTAACCATACATACCATAATATTTCAAAAGGGAAAAAAATGAAAAATGAATGATAAATGGAATATATCACCAGGTCTTTGCTACCCCAACTGAGAGCAACATAATGTTGGGGTACAGACCTTGATTTCAGTGATGTGTCACTTACTGGGCTGCTTTCTGTCATTTTGATAAAGTCACTGTTTCTCTGCTGCAGATCTAGCAGTGGTTTGGATATGGAGCTCTATAACCCCACCCACACCACTGATTGACAGCTTTCTGCCCACATGTAGGGTAACAAAAAGCTGCAATCAGTGGTGAGCGGGGTTACACAGGGCTCATGAATATGATAGTCTATATGGCAGCAGGACAAGTAGTCCTCTAGTGATAAACCCTGCAGATTAAACAATAATTTTGTCAAAACTGCACTAGCAATGCAATAAGTGACACATCACTGGAATCAGGGTCTCTGCCCCACATCATGCTGCTCTCAGATTAGGTAGTAAAGACCTGGTGAGATAATCAACAGTAGAAATTAACCTAAGAAGAAAAATTGGCTATATCCATCCAGGATTTAATCCACAGGAAAATCCAGAGCAGCAAAAATACACAGCAAAATGTGCAGATTTTCCATTTAACCCTGTAAAATCCACAGTACTGATCACATTACGGTGCAGATTTAGTCAGTATGCGTACGGGCCAGGGTCACATATAAGCCCTAAATCCGCTAAAAGCATTTGTTTTTCAACTTAGATTTTGTTGAACAACAGATCCGTTAACGGATCCATAGGTCTGCAATGCAAAAAACGCATTGTCTAAAGTGCACTAAAAAAACAATGCGTTTTTGTAAGGACACCAAAAACGCTGCTAGCAGCATTTTTGGGTGCAGTAAAAAGACTCATGTGTTTTTTTAACATGGGGCCCTATGGGAAACGCATCCGTTAATGCAGGTACATATAGGTATGTTGGCATTTTCCAAAAACGGAATCAGATTTGGGAAAAGGCAGAAAACCGGATTGCTATGTGTGACCCTGGCCATTGTCTATGATGGTTTGTAAAGTCTTTTTACCCTGTAATGTGGACTCACTTTGCCGTCTGCAGCTTGTGACATTAGACCTCACTCATCCGTGTTTTCATGGATAGAACACTTACCCAATAAAGTCTATGTAGTTCCTCACATGTCTTTGTGAATTTTTTTTTTTCAGACCGACTATCCACACAAAAAAAGCAGAGACATGCCTGTTTTAGGCTAGGGTCACACTTGGCTGCGTTTTTTTAAAGTTTTTTTGCGCTGCGTTTTTGCTGTTAGGTCTGGAGCCGCCTTAAAAAACGCAAGCAAAAACGCATGGTACAATTTAGTGCCATGCGTTTTCGCATGCGATTCCCATAGGGCCCCATGTTACAAAAACACATGCGATTTTGACTGCGCACCAAAAAAATGCAGCATGAATGCATTTTTTGGTGCTGAGCCAAAAAACGTATCCAACAAACGCATGGCACTTGGCAATGTGTTTTTTGCATTGGGGCCTATGGATGCGTTTTTCCATGCGGTTTTCACAAAAGACAAGTGTGAAAAACGCATGGAAAAAATACATCCATGATGCCAGTGTGACCCAAGCCTTATGGTGCCGTCACATGCATCCAGGCCATTTACCGAAAACATATTTTACATCACATGGCCACCAAAAATGCTAGCTGATCATTGTTTTGGTGAGCTGTCAACAACGATCCAACAAACGCATGGCATTGGACCAAGTAATATGGTAAAGGACCGGTCTATTAATATTACCTTGGTTACCACCTTGCTCTTGCTCACCGGCTGTATCAAGGTACACAGCGGGTAACTAGGGTCCCTAATATCGCTGTGACCTTGGATACACTGTGAGCGAGAGGCTGCCAGGTTACTCGGTATTACACTGGATACCAGCTCCCAGCCTTGCAGAGAGGTGCTGAGAGCTGGCTTATTGGCCTCACCCAGTGTCACATGCAGCGATGCTGCGTGTCCACCAGGCGACCAACGATAGATTTGAGGTTCCGTCCTCAAATCAAACGATGAACAATCAGCCGACTGAGTGTCACTCATCGTTTATAGTGTCACACGCAAGATGTCGTTTCGACATTGTTTAAGCGTCACAAAACACGTGACTTTTGAACGATATCGGCAACGATATCGTTACGTGTGACGTGGCCTTTAGATACGAATCACTGATCAAACTCACCTAACCAGATCCATGGATTCATCAAGAAATTTACATGGGGGAAGCAGAGAAGAGGCCGGCCTGGCCAAGCTATCAGTCTCAGCCAGGTTTGCACTGTGCATGTGCCCGATGGGCTGACATGCATAGTACAAATGGAAGTCACCGCAGAGTATCTGTGGTGTCTGTCTTGTACTTATCTGCCTCTACACAGTCATTATACTGCATATACAGGTCCACACTACATGCTGTATTAGTGTGTCTATATACTGTATGTATATAGCATGGACCTGTATATGCAGTATATTGCTGTGTATACAAGATATACAGCCAGTGGACTCTATGCATACAGACCGGCGGTCTCAGTATATACGGCTGGCATTCTCTGTGCATACATCCCGCAGTGGTCTCTAAGGCGCATACGTCTCACAGTGGTCACTAATGTGCATACGTCGTGTAGTGGTCTTAATGTGCATACGTGCAGCGGCGGTCTCTAATATGCATACGACCCGCAGTGGTCTGCATTGTGCATATGACCCACAGCGATCTGCATTGTGCATATGTCCATGGTGGGGCTGCATTGTGAAACATCCCGTGGCGGTCTGCATTGTGCATACGTCCAACAGTCATCTCCATTGTGCATATGTCCCAAAGCTGTCTCCATGTCTATATGACCAGCTGTATCCATTGTCTACATGCTCCAGCCGTATCCATTGTGTATACAGCCCGCAGCAATCTCTATTGTGTATTCTAATTGTGTACAACCATCAGCATTCTCTATTGTGCATTCTCTATTGTGTGTATAGCTGGTTGCAGAATCTATTGTCTACTCTCTATTGTGTGTATATTCCAGCAGCAGTCTCCATTGTGTATATGGCCTGCAGCCATCTCCATTGTCTATATGTCCCGCAGCTGTCTACATTGTGTATACAGCCCGCAGCCATCTTTATTACAGCCAGCAGCAGCCCCTATTGTGTATTCTCCATTGTGTATACAGCTATTGTGTATTCATCTAAAGTAGTCTCAATTGTGTGTGTGTATATATACAGTATATATGTATATATATTTACAGTATATGTATATATATATGTATGTTTGGGTGGGAGGCTGGGTGGAGTCTATGGGGGACCCCAAAATGTTGCCAGTGAGGGGCCCCAAAATTCCTATTGGCAGCCCTAGTTACATTCATGTGTTATTTAGAGCTGCCTGATTTTTTTTACTGTTTTATGGGTAGGAAAAGCTTGTATTTTTTTTCATCTCAAAAAGATGCATGCTACACTTGTGGTAAAAATAGACCAAAAATGGATAAAGAATCAGATCATGCACACTGATTAAAAATTGTCAATTGATTTTCCCATTTATTAGAAAATGCTGAAAAATGCTATAAAAGAAATGGAAAAAATTTACATGCTGAAGAATAGAAAAAACACTTTGTTGGTTAACATCTGCAGGGAAAAAATAAATCAAATTTCTCACATCTGTTTGTGATGCTTTTTTCTTGGGGTTAGAAAGACGAACATGGGAAAAACAAGCCCAAAAACAGGCTGTATAATTGCAGGGACATTAAAAAAAAGCTGGTGATTTTTGTGTGGCACCCCAGTAGTCCGTTGTCACAGTGGGTGATGTCATGCCTGGAAGCAGGAAGAGGTCCCCACACTAGGTAACCACAGCATGCAACACTTTTCCTGACTCCAGGCCAGAAGGGGGAGCTCTAGAACCTGACTTCAGGGGAACTGCCCTGGTTCTGGTCAAGAGGAGAGGTTAGGGAGAGCGTCTGAGGAGAGGGAAGAGTGAAGAAGCGAGGAGAAGTGCTCTGGGGAGTGGAGCTGCAACTGGGCTCACCCTGGACAGCGCCAGTAAACGAACGCCAGACCTTGGTGTGCGGGTGCTGTACATCCCAACAGTCGTATCTTGAGGGCAAGAGACTGCAAGTCTCCTGGCTGCACTGAACACCCAGAGCCACAGCAGCGTGCTGAGAGCCTGGAGCTGCCTTAAGCAAGGTGGCACCGGAGAGAAGTTTGTGCTGCCTGCCATATGAGTCAGAACCAACAAACAGGAGAAGGGCTACAGCGTAGCTATAACACTAGGGACCAAAGGAGAGAGCACAGCAGGAAGGCCTCCAATCCCGCCTGATGAGGGGATCCCCGAATGCTTTCAGGCCGGTCAATCCTTCTAACACCTGTAACCAGTACCCTGGACTGCAATACCATCTGCCAATGGAACGGAAACTGCGCCTTTTGTGTTCTCCAATTATTGCCTGCTCCCTCAGTCCTACACCCAACGATTATCACCACCACTATAGAGTGTCTCACTATCCCTGGGATCCAGCTCCACCAGCACCACTGCTTTACCATCCTGGCTGCACTACCATCTGCCCAGCGGTCATATCTTGCAGCGTCGGCCGCCCCATAGGTGGCGTCACAAACTATCCCGGTAAATAATCCCCTTTTACTGCACGCCCAGGGCCATGGAGCCGGGTCACCACCACCATGGCCTCCCACCGAACTGACAGCCCGGTTACCAAGTAACCCCAGAGCTAGCGGGCATAGCATTACATTTTCACCAAAAATGAAACACCCAAAAACACATGTGGGCACAGCTTTTGCAAAATCACATTGACTTTCATTACAAAGATGTGGGGGCTGTGTTTTTGATGCAGCAACATAGTAACATAGTAAAAACAAAACAGCAATACTCTGGTTCAGACATATAATAGAAACTGGAACCATGTTACAGTTAAGGTAAAAAAGTTGACAAATTAGATACTTTGCTTTACAAATAAGGCCAAAACCATCCAGTAGCCATGTGAGGCGTACATTGTTAGAGTGACAAAATGCGACTTTTACCAAAGTTCTTTTTTTGGTGGGCACATGTCCTTGCCTGCTGCATGGTGTCTAGAGGAGTTTATAATTTGGAGCATTTTCAGGACAAAACATGCAACTTTTTAAATGTTTTGCAACTTTTGGTGCTAGAAAATTCAACTGATTAAAGATAAAAAGAGTTTATGCCATATTGAAGAATAAAGTGCAAAAACATAAGTTAATACCATAAAAGACTCCCCCCCCCCCAAAAAAAAAATTAAAGTGAGTTAAGGAAATTATAAATGATGAGTCGACCCCTATGTATCTATTCACCATTGCCCTATGCATTAGGTAAGACTTTCCTGAAATTCAGATTTCAATTGCATATCAATGTTGCACGGGCCGTTATCGCTCCACTGTGGGTTCGGACCGGTTCATTCTTGGGATTGATGTCATCTTATTCTTGGATTGATGCCAATCTGAAGTATGTTATTAGGGAAGATCCTTTTGAATCATAGAATTTGCAAAAATAATATTGTCATAAAGGAAAAGAATGTGGTTCCTCCACACTGCTGATAGTGAGCTTACTACTCTGCATTTACGGTGGTTGGATCCTGATGAAGAAGTGCAATGACTTAACGCATTAATAATAAAACCGTGTTCAGTTTATCGTGTATCCCAGACTTTTTCATTGGACCACTACCAGCAGTGTAGAGGAAACATGTCCTTTTCCTTTCTGGTTATCTATGGTTTTGAATCCCAAGGGTCTGTAGAACCTGATTTCCACAAGACTTATCTATGTTGTGTATCGCCTACAAGGTGAGCAAATCCTTGTACTATTTAGTGTCTGCTGGTTTTGGATAAGCCTCTATTGTGCTTTATTGTTCCTCCAACTAAAAATAATATTGTGACACTTTGTTTTCTCCTTGGAGAATATTGTAATTGTAGGTCTCTGGATGCTGGCTGCTTCACAAGTTCAAGAGTCGAGCTAATGCAACCTATAGTCCCAACCTCCCAATTATGTGTGTACCTCGCTCTGAAGAATCATGACAGCGTGGTTAAAATGATGATGCTCCAAGGTGGCCGACGTTCCATAGAGCTGAGACAAAGCCGAGCCGCTTCTGTAAGAGAGAAGGAAAGAATGTCAGCACAATGACACTTGTCGCCGTGTCATGCAATGTCTGTATCCCACTGATTTCATCAATCTCGATGAGCTGCAGAAGTGACAGACAATGACTCAGTGTTCACTGACCTTGCAGAGAAAAGAATACTAGATGTGAGCCATGATATCAACATGGCTGAATACTGATATAATGTGCCGCATGAGAACAAATAATAGTTTGTAACTAAAACTTTGCGTAGATAATACTGGCATGTGTACATTCTATAATATTCAGCTGAATATCCCTTGGTTAAAGCTATCTCAACTTCATAAAATAAGCAGAATAAATGTATGGTCACGTCAACTGCAAGATTGAGAAAAAATTCTGGTAACGGGAGATTGGGTCTATATACGGGTCTGGAGTGGAGTCTAATTTTAATGGGGCCTGATTTGGTGTCTGTAATTTTTAGGGGTTTGCATATCCAAGAGGGATTGATAAGGGTAAGTGTCTGGGCTGGAGTCTGTATAAGGTGGGCCTGGCTTGGGTGTTGAGGTGTCGGCCACATATGACCCCAGTAGTAGAGGGCGAGGCAAGGCGGAGGCTGTGGAGCAGCCCCAGCTTTGCTGAGCTTACCCCGGCCAGCTCTTCAGTGCAACAATTCAGTTCTGGATTGCCCCTAAGTGAGGGCCAAAGCATGCAAAGAGTTCATCAAAGTTCTCATTGAAGATTTATTAACAGGGCACAAATCTTGAATGTTTCTTGGTTGGGAGTATTTACAATAATACATTTTGCTGCAGACTGCTCCCCTCATCCCGGTGCCTCCAGATTCTTGTACCCAATGCCCAGTGGTGCCCGCCGTGAATTCAAGTGGTCTTCCATTCTCAGGCCCTATCCCACCTATGGGAAACCATGCAAAAGGAACCCCCGTGTGGCGACCTGTTTGCTCAAGTCTATGCCAGAGTCCGCTGAACCGGCACTGGAGGAAACAGTCGCTGCATGGGGTTCTGCTGTAGGCAGGCAACAAGTGTCAGGACTGAGGGGTGCGCACTCATAGATGGTTCAGCACTCCCATATGCTGCATTCAAACCCTGGGGTTAAGTTAACCATTGACCCCCTTACATGCAGACTGTATCTATATTTATGAGCTTTGGTGTGTGGTCTTTATTCATGTTGCACTCAACTTTTTCTTCCTTTCGGATGTACAAAAATAATCATTAAACATGTCGGATCCATCACATAACAGACACCAATATTACCCAAGAGACCACATTAATTTATAGAGTTTATCAGGGTTCAAATGTGGTGCACTTTTCTATCTGTCGAATCTAAAGGAACTGTGGATAGAGGTTCCAAGCAGAGAATGGATGGTTTTAGAGAAATAATATACTGAGGCTAGGATTCATGTGAAGCAAGCAGGTTTTTTATTGTTGCATCGAAGAGACAAGAGGTCAAAGGTGTTGTCTGTCCAATAAGACATGACTCGACCTTGTATAACCTTAGATTACAGTACAATAGACACTTAGGTAAAACCTGTCCATTTCTTATTGTTTTAATTCTATATGTGAATGCAACTTCTACGGAATTTACTAATTGGAATAAGGCATTGTTCC
The DNA here is from genome assembly GCA_033576535.1 of Allobates femoralis. Lineage (NCBI taxonomy): Eukaryota > Metazoa > Chordata > Amphibia > Anura > Aromobatidae > Allobates > Allobates femoralis. The sequence continues at coordinate 48,992,267 of JARQOC010000011.1, forward strand.
TAGCTGGAGTAAGGAATTTAATAATTGGACCAGGCAGTCCCACATATGTTTGCTTATCTCTTATCTAAGTCACAGGTGTGGAGATAATCATATGTCTTTACAAACTCTAGGACACAATTTACATTCTTGCTTATCTCTATCCCAAGTCCTAAGCATAAACATTCAAAATACATTTTATTATAACTTTTAACAGATGGCATTGTTGTTGGTAATGCTTTCTTTAAAAAAAAATCACCAAGATCTGTTGCTGGCAGCATGTTTTGCAATTGCCAACCAATGACATCTCAGATGTGTGCGATGGGAGACAAGTCTCGGCTGACGATGGACCGAGACCAAGATAGGAATAGAGGGCTACCCTCTTCTGCGATAAGAAACTGGACCCCTTTAGTCTTCATTCCAGGTACACTAACGACTCAGTGTTATACTGATTTGGTTGTGGAGTCAGTGGTACAGATATTTATCCAAAGTATCCCAGGAGCTGTTTTTCAACACAAAATCAAGGCCACATGTTGCTCATGCTACTGTGAGCTTGCTGTGTGTGCTAAACGTGCAGCATGGTCTGCAGCATCTCTTGACTGATCTCACATCAAGCACATCTAGAACATCATTATTTGGCAATTGCAAAGGGAGCTGCCAGCAGTGGATCTTGATGATTTGCTGCCCATTGCTCTGAAAATAATAACTTCCTTTATAGCAGCCAAAGCTGTAAATGTTGGGATTTCTGTGTGTTACACTCATTTTCCATGATTAATAAATTGAGATGTTTTGACATTTTTTTTTTTTCATTTTTCATTAGTTGATTATTAACATCATTTATCAGTCCTGTTATTTACTTAGTGTTGCAATTGCAATGTTGAGGACTGCATATTAACTGTCTTTAAGAAAAAAGCAAAAAGTTATCCAAAATAAAGGGAAGAAAATGAATTACATTTCCTCCCTCCATAAGGTTAACTGTGATGTGCTGGTGGATGAGTGCGATCATTTGTCATGCTCTGCTCTGGTCTCCCCCTTTCTCTATACTGTGTGATGATATTGGTTGAGGAATGCTGAAATTTTAGCCAAACTCCATAATACTACAGCGGTGTAGACAATAATTGGGTCAAGGGCTGACGGCACAAATGGTTAAAATGTGGCAGTGGAAGAAGTGAAGAATGTAATTATGAAATGGAGAATTGTTGTGAGGGGGTGGAGAATAGGATTGGACTGTCACAAGAGATTTATGTGCCGTACTCTTTCTCTTCTGGATCCCAGCCTATGATGACAAGATGGGTTTTCATTCTCCAGAAATGAGTAAAAGAGATTATACTTGGGAAGGAATACACTACGACTCCCTGGAGGAGTCCTGAAAAGTTGCACTGTCCTGATATTAAATCAGTATGGCAACTCTAAAATTGTGGGAAAAATTAGGAAGAGTAAAGCTTAGTTCATGTGTTGGGTAGTTGGTGACTTTTTTACCTCCGTATTTGTAGCCCAAACGAGGAGTGGAACAATCAGAAGAAAAGTATATTAGAAACACACCAGCACTTCTGTATTTATCACCCATTTCTTATTTTGTCTTACAAAACCTGAGGTAAAAAAACTCACGAAATACTCAATGTGTGCATGTGGCCTAAAGCCATGAGTCCATGATGAGCTTTTGGTGACTTTTTTACCTCAGTATTTGTATCCCAAACCAGGAGTGGAACAATCAGAGGAAAAGTATAATAGAAACACACCAGCACTTCTGTATTTATCACCCATTTCTTATTTTGTCTTACAAAACCTGAGGTAAAAAAAACTCACGAAATACTCAATGTGTGCATGTGGCCTAAAGCCATGAGTCCATGTTGAGTATTTGGTCAGTATTTTACCTCAGTATTTGTAGCCTAAACCAGGAGTGGAACAATCAGAGGAAAAGTATAATAGAAACACACCAGCACTTCTGTATTTGTCACCCATTTCTTGTCTTACAAATCCTGAGGTAAAAAACTCACAAGATACTCAATGTGTGCATGTGGCCTAAAGCCATGAGTCTATGTTGAGCTTTTGGTGACTTTTTACCTCGGTATTTGTAGCCCAAACCAGGAGTGGAACAATCAGAGGAAAAGTATAATAGAAACACGTCACCACTTCTGTATTTATCACCCACTCCTGGTTTTGGCTTCAATTCCTGAGGTAAAAAACTCCCCAAATACTCACTGTGTGCATATGGCCTAAAGGTCTATCTCTAAACGTGTAAAAATGTCCTTTTGGTTTGGGTCTCTTGGTGTCAGGATATATTGTAATAGTACTGTATATTTTAAACCAGCAATGGCAATTTAACAAAGCTACTGCTAAATAAAATTGAATTTGTTGCCATTGGCAAATAAAATTAGCAACCTGTTTGGTTAGAATAAGCAAAAGTGTATCTAGAAAGTGCTGGACACCCTGCCATGCTTTACAATGGGCACCTGTAATATCCATGTTGATACCTGTCGCAGGGATGAACAAAGGGTTAATGTTAATAATAGATGTGGGCAACATGTCTGTAGGGAGTGCCCACCCTCCCTAGAGACATGCTGTCCACATAGTTAGGCATGTTAAGGGTTAATATGTGCAATTACAGTATTGCCGGCTATTGTCGGCATTTACTATTTTCTGAATGAAATAGACCTAATGTTAATTCTTTCAGGACCCTGGATAGCGGCAGATACAGTACGCAGATTACGTACTGTATCTCCTTCACAGCGAGGAGCCGCCGGGTTTCATTCAGAAAATAGTAAATGCCTAACTATGTGGACAGCATGTCTCTAGGGAGGGTGGGCACTCCCTGGAGACATGTTGCCCACATCAATTATTAACATTAACCCTTTGTTCATCCCTGCGGCAGCAAGGATGAACAAAGCATCTGAGCAACCTGGTTACCGAATCCGGGTTTAAAGACACATTGTGAACTCAAAATGTGTCTGAAGGCTCGTGTGATTACCGCATCCGGATCTGGATGCAGTAATGCAATGAGCCTTCCAAATGTGACCCTAGCCTATGAGTGATTGTGAAACATTGGACTGCCGCAGATTATTACAAACACAAACAATAGAGAAGGTGAAGAAATTTACCTTTTGTCTTTTCCGTACCTGTGATAGTGTTTAATCCAAGTGACATTAGCATAAGCAGCCCAATTCTCTCCCATAAGTGAATAACCTATGGCTGTGTAGTGCCCCTAAGAGTAAGTACAGGTGGTGTGGGTGGGCACCAGCCGAAGTTCTGCCCACCAAAGGCTGCACATATTTTTTCAAAATCGTGCGTCCATTGTGCACTGCAGAAGAACAGTTTTGGCTGCATGGCCAACCACACCACCTAATTCCCCCCCTAGGCCTCGCTCCCACTTCCGTTTAAATAATCGGTCCGATTCGCATCCAAAAAGGTTTATATTCCATATGACATGCAAGTGCAATTTTTTTTCATGCCAATCATTTGTAAGCCATCCATATGCAATGTGTTTTTTCCTCAGCATCTATTATTCTACAATAATTTACAGAACCACCTACAGTTTCCATACTACAGAATGGTAATGTATTCGTAAAAAATAGATGGATATGGATGGCCGATGTGCCATCCATTTTTTTTCTTGCTTCCTTAGACTTGCATTGGGGATGGCGAGTCTCGATGGATATATGTAGCCATGTGCAGCATACTTAAATTTTTTTCATCACTCCGATAACAGTTGAAAAATAACTCACAGATCAGCGCTGACTCACTGAATAACATGGGTCCAAGTGCAATGCAATTTTTTTCTCATATTGAAATCGTTCGATTTATATGCAAGTGGGAGTCATCCTTAGGGCTCAGTCAGACGGCCATATAACTATGGACGGTGATGACATCTAAATGCTTGGACTGGGCAACGACTCTCCTGATCCGAACATGACAGCGGCGTAGAAATACATGAAGCTGTCATGCTCAGGCAACTAGCCTGAGCATTTCGATGCAATCCTCGGACAAGTTCTACGGCTGTGTGACTGCGCCAATAAGGAGGAGACACACTGTGCGAGATGTATGTGAGATACTCGCATGAGTATCACATGACTCACCCAGTCCGACCACCGGCTCTCTGGATGGGAGGGCGTCGGCTGCATGTGTTTCTATGGAGCTGACACTGTCCCATCGAGAGAGGGGGTAGCTAGGCTGGGTGAGTTATGCAAGACTCGTGCGAGTATCTCACAAGCATTCGCATAAGGCCGAGTTACACAACCGATGTTCCAGCGACCCGATCAACGATCCGACCTGACCGGGATCGCTGGACAATCATATGTGATCGCTGGTGAGATGCTAGACAGGCACATCTCACCAGCGATCACCCAGCGATTGGCCCCGACACCCAACGGTTGCTGGGATCGGTCAGGGTGTCGGGCGCACACAGGGTGTCGCTGGTCTTGCCCCTGTCACATATGCCGATGCATGTGTGCCAGCGGGAGACCAACGACCGAAAAATGGTCCTGAGCCATTCCACAGCGAGCTGATCGCTGGTCGTTGCAGCATGTCACATGCAGCGACTTCGCAGGCGAGGTTGCTGCAACGTCACAAAACCTGCGATGTTGCAGCAACATCGGTAGCGATGCTGCTCCGTGTAATCCCAGCTTTAGTGTGTCTCTACCCTTACCATGCAAAAAGTAAGGACACTTTGCAAACGATGCGTCAATGTGAGCAGCAGAAATGAGCTCTTGGATTTAGGAGGCCTGCTTATAGACGAAAAATACAGTTGACAGCATGAAATGAAAGAAATCCTGCAATTAAAGCAAGAAGGCTGCTGCATCATTTACCATAATGTGTTTACACAGCAGTTGATAGCTCTGTTCATGGAGCATAAAAATGAATATTCCCATATATAAATCTACACATCAGTGAATAGCGTGTACAGATTTACTAATTAAATTCTGCACAGGGAAACAATGGATGAACTTACTTGGCCTGGAAGGCATTATTGGTTCCTCTGTGGTCAAGATCGTGACACAGACACCCCACCAGCACAGCCAGTATCTCTATGTCGGTCAGAATTTCCTGGAACCCCGCTGTCTGCAGATTAAAAATACATACGACTGTAACTCTCGCCTGCAGCAAACTTGAGAAGTCTCAGCTGATGTGGATACAATGGCCTGAATCCCAGGAAAAGGTTTTTTTTTAAATTTAACATTATATTTCAACACAATTTACCATCATGTGCTTACATTTGAAAAGAAGCAAATTTCCAATATTCAACCATTAAAAATTACTTTTTTGATGTACATCACATATAAAGGGGTTGTGCAAGAAACAATTGTACATTTAATAAATTGATCTTAGAGTAAAAATAAGTTCCACAATTGGATATTAAAAAAAATGTTCCTGTCCCGAGATTTTCTTATAACTGTACCCCTGTGTAATGTACCAGTGCCCCTCAATGAATTAGAATATCATCAGAAATCAATATTCACATTGCCATGCATCAGGGCGTTGCTGGGATACCTGAAACACGTTGACTAATAATCAATATTATACTCATTTTTGATCTCTCGTGGAATACGGCAGCACAGTTTTTAACTCTTCATCCTCCCTACTTTAATTTTCTGAAATAATGACCTTTTGTTTTTCATTGGCTGTAAACCATTATCATCAACATTAACAGAAATAAACACTTGAAATAGATCACTCTGTGTGTAATGACTCTAATATGTGTTTCACTTTTTGTATTGAAAACTGAAATAAATTAACTTTTTGATGATATTCTAATTCATTGAGATGCACTACAGGGTGGGCCATGTACAGTCCCTGACAAAAGTTATGTTGCTTACCATGTTATAGAAATAAAAGCTTATAACCTGACGTAAATTCATCCATTGGTTTTAAAATTACTCTTTTGAAAGCTGAAACCCTCCAAATGTTGTTTAATTAAGAAAATAAATTGGCATCAATGCTGAAATATTGATCATTTATGAACACAGAATGGTCAGATTTTGGCAACACAAAAGTTTTGTCTTCTACAGAAAGTAAAGTGATATTCACAAATAATTAACTTAAAATACAAATATATGTTGTACAACATTGGTGAATGAAGTTGTGGTACTATTAGAGTCATATTTAATATTTTGCGTGACTTCCATGAGCTTGAAGGACTGCATCAATGCGGTTCAACAATGATTCATACAATTTATTAATGAAGTCATCAGGAATAGCAAAGAATGCAGTCTTACATGCCTCCCAGAGTTCATCTAGATTCTTTGGTTTTGTCTTTCAAGCTTCCTCTTTCATCCTACCCCAAACATGCTCAATGATGTTCATGTCTGGTGACTAGGCTGGCCAGTCCTTGAGCACCTTGATCTTTTTTTGCCTGGAGGAACTTTGTTGTAGAGATGGATGTAGGAGATGGAGCACCATCCTGCTGCAGAATTTGACCCCTTTTATGATTTGGAATGTATGAGCTAGCTAATACTTCTTGATATTTTAGGCTATTGATATTGCCTTCCACCTAGCAAATGTTTCACATACCCCATACTGAATGTAACGCCAGACCATGATCTTTCCACCACCAAATTTGGATCCATATGTGCGCCAGTAGGTATCCTGCAGTATTTGCGGCGGCTATGGTGTAATTCTACTGAAGATTCATCACAGAAATTCACCTTCTGCCACTCTTCCAGCATCCATCTGTTTAGCAGCCTGGGGACTTTGGAAATGCCACCCGGTTTTTAATATGCCTTTTGTTTAGTGCTGGCTTCCGTGCACTAATTTGACCATGGAAGCCATTTTGAGACAGACTCCTACAAACTGTTCTAATTGACACAGGGACTTGAGGTGACCAGGCCTGTTGGAGCTCTGCTGTAGTGGAAGAGGGGCTTGCTTTTGATTTTCTAACCAACAAACGTTCCTCCTGAGCAGTTGTCTTGCGGGTCTGCCGGACCTGAGCTTGTCAAACACATCTCCAGTCTCTTCAAATCTTTTTTTAATTCTTTGTACTTGATGCTGAGACACATTAAAGGTGCCATCCACCTCTGCAGTGGATCTGGTCTTCAGCCTCTTATAATCAAGGCTTTTGTAGAAGGGTGAATTTTTGGCATGTTGTCAGAGCTCAAGTTGCAGTTCAAGTGAAGGTCTGGGGTGCTGGGTTTCTTTTTATACACACCCACTAATAAACCGATCATTTACTGAGCACAGGGATGTAAGCTAGGATTGGGTGCATTATATGACCAGGCGACAAAACCTTTGTCTTGCCAAAATCTGACCATTCTGTGTTCATTAAATGATCAAGATTTCAACATTGATGCCAATTTATTTTCTTAACCTAAACCACATTTGGGAGGGTTTCAGCTTTCAAAAGAGTAATTTATAAAACTAATGGATGAATTTAACATCACGTTATAAGCTTTTATTTACATAATATGTATAAGTGACATAACTTTTGTCAGGGACTGTATATGGCAGCACCTAAATAAAACTGTGAATGGTTGGTGATATCAACTTCCTGTTTGGGCACATTAGTATATGGGAGGTGGAAAACTTTACTAGATGGGTGGTGACCATGGCGGTCATTTTGAAGTTGACCATTTTGGATCCAACTTCATTTTTTTTCGTGGGAAGAGGGTCATGTGACACATGACAATCCAACACAATGGGTAAGACTTTGAAAACATTTTATAAGTGGTCATAAACTTGTAAATAACTCATTAAAGAATAAACTTACATTAAAACCAAACACACCATTGTTTTTCTTATGAAATTCTCAATATGTTTGATGTGTCACATGACCCTCTTCCCATTGAAAAAAATAAAGTTAGATCCAAAATGGCCGACTTCAAAATGGCCACCATGGTCATCACCCATCTGGAAAAGTTTTTTCTCTCCCATATACTAATGTGCCACAAACAGGAAGTTCCCATTCCCATTTTATTTAGGTGAATCCATGCAAAATGGCCCACTCTGCAGTATGTGCCGAACATATGGGAACAGGTCCGATATACCACAGGTCCTGAGCAGGGGAGAGTATACAGATATTACAGCTGGGGCTTGCTACTGATTCTTTGTGTACTCTAAAATCTTTCATTGTCTGTTTAAAAACTTGTTTTACATCATAGAAACAATCAGCTGTGATCCCCGACTGTAATGTCTGTATACTCTTATATTCCGTGATCCCCGGCTGTAATGTCTGTATACTCTTCTATTCTGTGATCCCGACTGTAATGTCTGTATACTCTTATATTCCGTGATCCCCGGCTGTAATGTCTGTATACTCTTCTATTCTGTGATCCCCGACTGTAATGTCTGTATACTCTTATATTCCGTGATCCCCGGCTATAATGTCTGTATACGCTATATTCTGTGATCCCGGCTATAATGTCTGTATACTCTTATATTCTGTGATCGTCAGCTGTAATGTCTGTATACTCTTATATTCTGTGATCCCAGGCTGTAATGTCTGTATACTCTTATATTCTGTGATCGTCAGCTGTAATGTCTGTATACTCTTATATTCCGTGATCCCCGGCTATAATGTCTGTATACGCTTATATTCTGTGATCCCCGGCTATAATGTCTGTATACTCTTATATTCTGTGATCGTCAGCTGTAATGTCTGTATACTCTTATATTCTGTGATCCCAGGCTGTAATGTCTGTATACTCTTATATTCTGTGATCGTCAGCTGTAATGTCTGTATACTCTTATATTCTGTGCTCCCCGGCTGTAATGTCTGTATACTCTTATATTCTGTGATCCCCGGCTGTAATGTCTGCATATTCTTATATTCTGTGATCCCCGACTGTAATGTCTGTATACTGTTATATTCTGTGATCCCTGGCTGTAATGTCTGGTAACTCTTATATTCTGTTATCCCCAGCTGTAATGTCTGTATACTCTTATATTCTGTTATCCCCAGCTATAATGTCTGTATACTCTTATATTCTGTGATCCCAAGCTGTAATGTCTGTATACTCTTATATTCTATGATCCCCGGCTGTAATGTCTATATTCTCTTATATTCTGTTATCCCCAGCTATAATGTCTGTATACTCTTATATTAAGAATAATAATTTTAAAGCACCCTTTTTACATTAGCCCAGGGTCTCAAACTCCAGGCCTCGAGGGCCGCACACAGTCCAGTTTTCAGGATTTCCTTAGAATTTGGCAGTTGGTCATTTGATTACCACTGTCAAATACTATGGAAATCCTGAAAACCTGCACTGTGTGCGGCCCTCGAGGCCTGGAGTTTGAGACCACTGCATTAGCCAGTTAGTAGGACACAAGTGACCTAGGAGGACTTGTTCACGATAATTGGCTGAAATAAATGTCCCTAATACTGCAGCCATATCTGAGTGGCGTAAATTTAATCCATGAAGATGAAGAGCAAATTCACAAATACAGACAGATACATACTGTACATTCGGCGTGTCTGATGCATTTGCTAAGTATTAACAACACTGAACCTTTCAGAGACACTTTTGCAACAACATCCTAAACAGCCCTACAAAAGGGAGAAAGCAGAACCTGGTTATGATTTAAGAATTTCATCTTTGTACAATAATTTCTAGTAAGAGTCCAACATGGCTATCTATGTACACTAACAAATAGAAGACGCAGCTTCTATCTCATACACAGCCAATATTATACTGTATATAAGCTCGACTGCGTCTTGTAATTTGCTTACAACATCTTACGTTCATTGGGATCAACACTTTTGTTGAAGCCCCATTGGGAGGTCATATATTGGTTGCAATAAATCTCATCTCACTGCACCTGCAGAAAATACGCTGATAGATGTCAGCTCAAATTATAAGCCCTAGAGATAAGAAAAAGACGAACAGATCTCCAATGCTCCGCAAGAGTGAGAACATGAGATGTTAACATTACTATAGGAAAATATCTGGGCTTAGTAGGAAAAGCTCGGACATCCTTTTAACAAAGACCCAAGACCATACAATGACCAAATAGTAAGAATGAGCGTGCATGCATAGAGTAAAAAAAAAGCATATATATGTAGATATCATACTTATCCCATATAGATCCTAAAATACAATATTTATTAAAGGTCAAGTCCCTAAAAGCAAAATGTATAAGTAATGGACAGTGACTGGAAGGCAATGAGTATTTGGTGCCCTCTGGGCCATGGAATTTGCGTTCTCGATGGTAAACCAGACACAGGCCCCGATTCATCAAAGCTTTTTTCGCTAGAAAACTAGTGTAAAAACCTATGAAAAGTTGCAAAATTTTGAGCAGTGTTAAGCTGCATAAAAAGAAAATCAACTTTGGCCTTTTTATGCCTTTTAAGCCCAGCTCCGACAAACTGAATAGAGCTGGGAATAATGAACCCTGATTGTCAAAGTCATGACCAGCGGTGGTGCAAATCACTAAAGATTTGTAGGAAGGGAAATGCACGCAACTTTGCACCTTGCCCGAGTTATTTAGAGGTGTGCACCCATACAGGTACAGTATACGACCACTCCCCAAAAAAACATCAATTAGGCATAGAAACATTAACTACTTTAGTCAAGAGTGATCTTAAAACCCTATAAGCCTAAACAACCCCTCCTGCTTAGGGCCCCCAGATACCACCCCTGGGCAATTTTATTTTCTAATTTGGCTTAAGCACCTCTTTTTATGTACATGTGTTTTTAAAAGAATTGTTATATCAGTCCCTAAATGACTACCAATATACAGTGATGAGCATCTGACAGCAATGCTTGGCTACATTCCTCCTTACGTGACATAGTTTTTTGGATAGCGGTACCTGCTCTGGTGAAATACTCTCAAGAGCCCCTATATACCCTAGCAGACATGCTTTGCATTTCAGCAGAAAGTACCAAATACCAAATACTCGTATACCTTACTAATTACATCTTTCACCTCAAATCATAATTCTCTTATACGGCAAAAATACGGCTTCAATACCGCTCCTTCCTCACTACAATAAGAACACATCAATGTCTCTCAAACCCATTTTACTCATTTGTGATACGGTCCATTCCACTCAATGAATTATAAATAGTTGTGACCTCCTCCGGCCTATATTCATGGAGACCAGACCAAACTCTAATATCCTACCCCTTAGAGGAGATTAAGCACATGATTGCTTCCTATTTCCAGTTAAGTATATCTAAGTTAATTCCCGAGATTCAGCATCTCTTATGAATTATACATTCTAAAGATCCTTTGGTCTTCAATGTGGTTCAACTCTCTAATCTGTGGAAAAGCTAAGGTCTACCTCCTTTTCTTATGCTTGGGCATTTGTAATTGTCAGACTGTTGGAGGTCAAAATATTTCTTCAGTTTTTAAAAAGTTCAAAAATGGGCTTCTGAGTAAAGGTGGTGCACACACTCCTATACTGTCACACTGCAGCATGCGGTGCAACACAAAGGAGAAAACAGGAATAGAATAGGAGAGGAGGGAGGGGTCACCTAATGACACTCACCTGTGGCTAGACCCTGCACTTGCTTTCATTTCTATAAATGTGCTATTCCCCGTAGCTACTAGAATGAGAGGAGATAAAAGAGGCGCAGATTGTGCCTTATCAAAAAGACACTGTGTGTTTCAGTGTGGATTATATAGATATCCACTCACCTTTTGAGGTTGTGAGACCCACAACCAGTATGAAAGTTTGATTCCTGATTTCCCGCGGATTTTAGCGTGACGGTGGAGGTTCTGCAGCAGCTGCCTTAAGCTTTCATACTGGTTGTGGGTTTCACAACCTCAAACTGTTTGATTCCTGATTTCCCGCGGTTTTTAGCGTGACGGTGGAGGTTCTGCAGCAGCTGCCTTAAGCTTTCATACTGGTTGTGGGTCTCACAACCTCAAACTGTTTGATTCCTGATTTCCCGCGGTTTTTAGCATGATGGTGGAGGTTCTGCAGCAGCTGCCTTAAGCTTTCATACTGTTTGTGGGTCTTACAACCTCACTGTTTGATTCCTGATAACCCGTAGCTGTCACGTGCTTAAGCCCTTGCTTCTGTGGCGCCCCACTGGTCAGTGCGCCACAGTAGGGGTACTGCACCCACAACAGAGTGTGCAGTATTCCTGTCATTGGGGAGTGTAAAGTTAATCTGAGGCTCCCACCCTTGCATCCTTACACCTAGACTAGGGTACCAATTGGCAACCCGTTACCAGGGTAACCGGTCCCGGGGGGAGGAGAGTTAGGAAAAAGGAAAAAGCGGGGAGTCACACTGTTGGATGTAGTCCTTACTGAGGAGCGAAGCAAGGAGGGAGCCCAAGACAGTGTGGTCTCCCAGGGAGGACGCCTGAGAGAGAAAAGGGCGGCCCAGGAAATGAAAGCGGAAACCCCGTTCCGGATCTTCCATAGTCTGGTGGAATCCTAGTCCACCAACGGAGTGCCGGCTCCGAGGAACGGTACAGACGAGTTCACCCCTGAGCCGTCATCACCGGTCAGTCGAGGGTTAGTTCAGCAACCCCGACATCCCCGTCCAGAACGTGCAGCCCCACAAGGATCACCCAAACCAGGTCGAGCCCCTTAGAGAGAAGAAGGGTACCTCATAACACCCAACTAGCCTGGTAGACAAGCGGGCTGTGCAGGGTAGCGCAAGGAAAGTAAGGAGGCGCAAGTAAAGGCAGCAGCACGTAGGATAGACAAAAGAAGGTATACTACGTGAGCCTCAAAGAGACTTTACCCTCCTCAGTGACTACCCGGCCAGCTACCCGTTCAAAGACTGTGAAAACTGTAACCTGAAATGCCATCTGAACCGGTTTCAGTAAAGTACCCGTACAGAGTCACAAGGCCTCTGTGTCTCCTTTCTACACCAACTGCTGTGCAACTGCACTGCCCACATCCAGCACTACGACAACAGGTGCTGTGCTATCCTGCCCCGGGGACCCGGCTCCACCTACAAGGAGCCATACCACTCAAGCTGCAATACCATCGTCCCTGGCGGTCCAACAGCGGCGCTGGTGAACATCACCAGAATCTGCAGGTGGTGTCACGACAATATTTTCTTTTCCTTTTTCTTTTATTCCCCTTTCTACATTTCCCCCAATTTTTGGGCCGACACCAGGGCTACGGGTCCAGGCGGGCCACTAGTAACATCCCTCAAACTCCACGCCTAGGTTCCGAGTTCCCATAGACCCCTGGGTGAGTCACTTGCTCTGTGTTAACCCTAGCTAGTGTGCAGGCCAGCGAGGACACTAGTCTCACCACTGCAATAATACAAAACAAGAAAGGGAAGACAGAATCCCAATATTCTATAATGACAAATACCCATTATAGTTCTACAGTGACTACTTTCATCTGTTTCTGCACCTAATCAGTCAACTGGCAGGTAGGAAACAAAAAGTTAATTAAAGAAGGGAAAGCCCCCTACAAAGAAATGGAAGGGAATCCTGGGTTTTGTGTACAGAGAGTATAGAAGTAGCTTCCTTGGTACATTCTTGTGATACTGTTGTGCTCAAATGTTTACATACTCCGGCAGATTATTTGCTTTATTGACCTTTTTTCACAGAATATGAATGATACCATAAAAACCTTTTTCCACTTTTTAGTGGTTGGGTGAAGCCATTTATTGTCTAAGTACTGTGTATTCTCTTTCTAAATCATAATAACAACCAAAAACATCCAAATGACCATGATAAAAAGTTCACATAACCCAGTTCTTAATACCATGTATTGCCCCCTCTAACATCAATGACAGCTTGAAGTCTTTTGTGGTATTTGTGGTTGAGGCTCTTTATTTTCTCTGATTGTAAAGCTGCCCATTCTTCTTGGCAAAAAGCCTCCAGTTCCTGTAAATTCCTGGGATTTCTTGCATGAACTGCGTGCTTGAGTTCTCCCCAGAGTGGCTCAATGATATTGAGGTCAGGAGACTGAGATGGCCACTCCAGAACCTTCACTTTGTTCTGCTGTAGCCAATGACAGGTCGCCTTGGCCTTGTGTTTTGGATCGTTGTCATGTTGGAACGTCCAAGTATGTCCTATACGCACCAATCGGGCTGATGAGTGCAAATTTGCCTCCAGTATTTGCTGATAACGTGCTGCATTAATCTTTCCTTCAACTCTGACCAGGTTTCCTGTGTCTTTGTAGCTCACACATCTCCACATCAACAGTGAACCACCTCTGTGCTTTACAGTAGGAATGGTGTTCCTTTCATCGTAGGCCTTGTTGACACCCCTCGAAATGTAACATTTATGGTTGTGGCCAAAAAGTTCGATTTTGGTCTCATCACTCCAAATTGCCTTGTTTCAGAGGTTTGGAGGTTTGTCTCTGTGCTGTTTGGACTATTGTAGGTGAGATACTTTATGGCATTTGCACAGTAATGGCTTTCTTCTGGCGAGTCGACCAAGCAGCCCATTTTTCTTTAAGTACCTCCTCCTTATTGTACATGTTGAAACAGCCACACCACTAGTTTTCAGTGAGTCCTGTAATTCAGTTGATGTTGTTTGTGGGTTTTTCTTTGCATCCTAAACAATTTTGCTGGCAGTTGTGGTCAAACTTTTTGTTGGTCTACCTGATCATGGTTTGATTTTTATAGAGCCTCTAATTTTCCATTAATCACAGTTTGAACACTGCTGACTGGCATTATCAATTCATTGGATATCTTTTTGTATCCCTTTCCTGTTTTATAGAGTTCAACTATCTTTTCCCGTAAATCTGTTGACAATTCTTTTGCTTTCCCCATGACTTACAATCCAGAAATGTCAGTGGCTGGATGAAAGATGCAAGAGTCTGTCTGGATCCCAGAAATACAGAATCCTGGACAAAGTGCTTCGGTGTCCGCGCTGCTGCTCCAAAGCCAAAGAAACACAGACACGGGAATGTCTGGTACAGCTACAGCCTTTATTTTCCTCCTACGCGTTTCGGAGCCTCCTCCCGAGCTCCTTCCCTGAGGAAGGAGCTCGGGAGGAGGCTCCGAAACGCGTAGGAGGAAAATAAAGGCTGTAGCTGTACCAGACATTCCCGTGTCTGTGTTTCTTTGGCTTTGGAGCAGCAGCGCGGACACCGAAGCACTTTGTCCAGGATTCTGTATTACGACCACGGTCACCGTTGAGAGTGCGGTCCCTGCAGCAGCTGCCTGTACGCTATTCTACCAGTTGTGGGTTTCACAACTGACTAAGGTGAGCAATTCCACATCGACAAGTGAGAGTTTTTAATTGAGATAAGACCCTATATGCGCATTCTTTCTTTCATGGATCCAGAAACTCCTCAGCTTTATGCAACACATGATTAGGTCACAGGTGAGGATGTTACCTTTATTAGCCATTCAAACCATTGTGTCAACATCTGTGCAAGTTATCAGGTCAAATCACCAGGTAAGTGAACTTTGATCAGGTCATTGGATGTTTTGTCATTATGGTTTAAAAGAGAAAACACAGTAGTTTGACAATAAATAGTTTCACCCAACACTAACCATAGTGGAATTTTTTTTTGTGTTATCATTCATATTCTCTTAAAAAAGGCAAGAAAAAAATCCCAGGTATGTAAACTTTGACACAATGTATATCAAAGGCCTTACCAACTTCGTGGGCCGGAATATTATTCTGAATTATGAAAATACTGTGCATCCTAGCTCTACAGCATTAATTACTGAACTCTTGAAAGCCAATTGCACACATGTAATTCCAATTTCATTCTAGCACTCTGCGTTGAGGAGATACACAAAATGGTGATACAAGCCAGCTAGGGAGCGGTATTTGGTTTTAATATGCAGTCCGGAGTCAGCTGGATCTGATGGTACCGAACCATGTTCCATGGTTATCCCTGGTGGAAAGTTATGACCCATCATACTTTTGTGAATTTCGCTCAGAGGACATATGGATGGATTGCAGGACAGCCATTGGCAATGAAAGCCCATCAAGTTTTAAAAATAAAAATGCCCAACCCCTTCTGGTCATCAACTCTTCAAGGTCGACGTGTCAAGAAACCCCATGCTCTCACTGCCTCTTGTGGCAAGCAGCAGACGGTAAACTGGTTACACTTTATTCTGCATATACCTGTCATTTACTTTATCCATTAATTTGCATAAGTGACTAATCTGTAATATATCATTATTAATATTAAATATATTTATAAATTATATATATATATATATATATATAATATAAATATATATAAGCAGTAATAAAAATAATTTTAAACTTTGAAGGCTAAAATAATAATCATTAAAAAATGCAAACATGAAAGTGAAGCATAAATCAATGTTTTGTGGCTCCATATCTGACATATGCTCATTAGCATTCACTACAGAGAATAAATGTTTTCTTTTATCTGTACACTACATAGCGAAATAATAGCTTTTCCTTCTCTTTTGTTTGTGTATTCCTTTATGTATTCGAATCAGAAGGAGTAAAAAGGATAATTAAAGCGCTTCCCTTACCTATGGCATAATGCATAAAAGTAGGTTATCACCATATTCAAATTCATTTCTGCAGATGTGAATGACCTTCATAACTCAATTTAAGATCCTTCACTCATGAATTATAACTCATTCTTATGCCAGTTTCCACTTCTGCAATATCCATTTCTCTCCAGGATTCTTCCCTGAGCTTCTTTAAAGTGAGTAGATTATATATAAGACAGTTAAACATGTTTATTGCACTGATCTGAATAAGATGTTTCAGATTTTCTTCTATATACCAGCATATTAACTGGACAACAGTCAGGGGTCACTTATTCTCAGTCCTCTTGAAAGAAAAAAATGTCATCACTCTTCACCTTGCTCTACCAACAACCACTATTTTCTACATAAGGGTATTGATTTTTTTTCAGGAACATACATCATAACTATTGTTAAAATAGGCTATTAATTTGTGATCAAAGAGGTCAAACCCCTAAAATTCCTGGGCAGAGATGGGCGAACCAATGGCACTAATGTTTAGGTTTGGTGGATCCACCCAGATTTTAAAAAATTCTGGGTGCATCCACCAAACCTAAACATTAGTGCCATTGGTTCGCCCATCTCTGCCCAGGAATTTTAGGGGTTTGACCTCTTTGATCACAAATTAATAGCCTATTTTAAGACTGGATTTAATCCAAACTTGTGCCAGAACTCGGACTGTAAAGTTATAAAATGGACGGCTATGGGGACTGGGTGGCAGTAAAAATATGCAAAAACAGTGATTAAACAGCAGCATTATACTTACCGAGGACTGCCACTCATTAACTTCCTGATTATTCATGCTGAGAATCCCAGCCCCCAGCTGTCTGGTTTTACCTTGGCCGGCAATCAAACATAGTGCGAAGCATTTATTTTCTTCATTATTTATATATATATAATTTAAAAAATAATAATGGGTTCCCCTGTATTTTTGATTGCAAGCCAAGGTAAAGTGAGGCAGCTGAGGGTAGCAGCCCATAGCTGTCCACATTTTATGGGCTGAGAATCAAAAATACGGCGAAGCCCTACGTAATTTTTTTAAAATTATTTATTTTTACACTCCTATGACAGCAGGTTCATTGCCAATGGAAACCAATCACAGACGCCAGCACAATGGGTGGGGAAGCAACAGCCAATTACAGATGCTGTCACATAGAGTGGGTCTGTGATTGACTGTTGGAGTGAGAGTGCAGTGAATAATCAGGAAGTTAATTAGTGGCCCGGAAGTACAAGCGAGTGGTCCTTGGTAAGTATAATGCTGCAGTTTAACCACCGTTTTGCTTATTTTTACAGCCCCTCAGCCAAACCTGAACAGTAACACGCCATTCTCAGGGAAGCTCGTGTTCGGGGTCCGTTCCTGAACACTAGGTCTTCGGTACAGACCCCATACTTTACAGTTCGGGTTCGTCCATCACTATGTCTGGAGAGAGGAAAAAAAAAAAGGGCTAAATTGCAGTTGGTAAAAAATGCCCAGCATTGTCACTTCGCTCTTCATTTCCTAACCCCATACTGTCAGAGCCGTGATATAAGAGCTATACCGTGTCACCTACATCACTCTAGATGTATGCCAGTAACAAGACAGAATTCACTAATGCCCGGCATACTATAAATGCAGAGAGGTGTTTGTAATATTACACAGCTCTGCTCTAGTCAACCCCACTTGTAAATGCCAGCAATGACATCTATGTGACCTGGTGAGCATTACATATCTTTCCAGATCATACAGAGAAATCCTATCTGGTCATACTTTTTTCTCTACATAATTCTGGCCTCATGGCAGGCTTGTCCTTCCTCTGCCATTTCTGAGAGCTGGGAGAAGAGGACTCTGAGTGTACCGTCACATGTGGCGATGGTACCGCTGATTCGTTAGGCGATGCAGGGGCGTGGCCTATCAGCACCGATATCACCCCTGCATCGCCTAATGTAATTAGGCGATGGCGACGCCTTTTACTGGTCGCCTGGTTTCAGAGCAGTGCTCTGAAACCAGGTGGCCGATCTGTGGCGATGTGTACACATCGCCCCATGTAAACGGCCATCGGCGACCTGACAGGCGATGGGAGCCATAGGCTCCCATTGTCCTGCATCGCCGCTGGGGTTTTGAGACACCCCGGCGGCGATGCCGCCTGTCAGCTCGCCGATGCTTCGCCGGAGGTGTCTCCCCGTGTAAACAGGGGGCAGCAACACTGGCGGGGCGCCAAAAGCATGCGCGCAAGCGCCTGTCGCCGCCGACATCTCCGGCGAGGTGGCACCGTGTGACGGGCCCCTAATGGTTAGAGGCACTATAGTGCCCAGCAGTACTTCTAATGAAGTGACGGCTGCTCCTCCTGCACCCCCTTAGCCACCTTCCTCACAGAAAAATAATAGTAAAATTAATCATGTGCCACACACAAATAATAAAGCACCTGGTTACTGGTTAGGATCAAAATGGATCAGAACCTCTCGTCCTCCACCCTCAACCACACAAGCACAGGCAGCCCGTACCCAGCATAATCCTGCCTTTTAACTTGTGTCAACAAGTCCCATTACTGCCACAGTCACCGCATTGTCGTACTGTTGCTACCAGTCGAGGTCCACTTCTAAGTCATTATGGTCCAGTGGCATGTCCACAGTTTAAGATCAGAGTAGGAGGGTGGCGCTTAGTTTAAAAGATGGGATACAAGTGACAAGGATGTAATTCAGTCTTTTACTTCCACATACCAGCAGAGGAAATCTCTATTCTACAGCTAGTAGATACATCAGTCAGTACTCCCCAGGCACAGACGTCTGATTGTGACTTAACATGCCCAATGGCATGGAGCCAACAGTCTTTTGTAAATGGTGAAGTCTTATGTGTTTTAATTTTTATTAAAACTTAAATCAAGGGTCTGTAGCTGTTCCCGCAGTTGACGTTACTCAGCCTTGCTATTTTGGGCACTCATTTAACAAATGAGTTGAAAGAAAAAAATTGAGGATGAGTATAATATATGGTCTGTAATGTCTTCAGACCATCTAACGATTGATTTGGAACATATGTTTGAAAAAAGACCAACGATGTTTAACGGCCACAGATTTGTGACTACATTTGATGGTGTCACAGATGCCATTGACCTAGTTTCTGCCAGCTGCCACTATAGGAAATTACCAGTTTGCAGCAGCAGGTTGTGGACCAAGAGCATGTTGGCTTTTTATTGATGGGCTATAATGATTCTTTGTATTGAATGTTCAATTTGCTGCAGTGGTCACTCAGCCCTGCATTGCTACAAGGAGGGAAGATCCACTGGAAAACTGGCTACCAGTGGAAAACCAGAGGGGGACACCAGTGAGGGGTCTCAAGGATGTTCCCATAGCTAGACAGGTATCCCAGGAGGGAGGAAGCCAAAATACTCATTGATGGTGTTTCAATGGGTTTTTACCATCCTCATAATTCAACTTCACTTTTCCTTTTTCAGAGATAATCAGAAATATATTGCAGCCCTAGATCAAAGAGCAGACACTTACCAAGATGCTCATTTCACTATCTGAGACTCTCTCCTTTTGGCCTGGTCCCTTAGAGGGACACAGGAAATGTTGGCTCATCCAGCTTCTATCTTTTCCATAAGGTACATCAGTGAATGATGTAACATGTAAAGAGGAAACTGCGGTCACTTACTTTTCTTCCATACATGTATTGTACAAGGTTAGACGGGACGCTAGATTTCTTTTTTAGAAAGGACTGTCAAGTTGCAAAAAGGTAACTCATCAGCATTGCAGTACCAAGGCGACTTTGTGTTCACCCTCCCCTCACTCTGGGTCATCAGTTTGCCAGCAAAGTTTGCACACTCCAATGCTTTATGTGTTAGTTCAGAGTGACCCCCACAAATGAAAAAACAGAATGCCCTTCCATCTGTCTGTCATTTTTAGTGATTGAGATTAATTTAAAAAATACCGTACATATGCTCGCGTATAAGCCGAGTTTTTCAGCCCAAAAATTGGGCTGAAAAGTCCCCCCCTCGGCTTATACGCGAGTCACTGTATACTGTATACAATGTATACAGTATACAGTACCCCCCATCTATATACAGGCCCCCCCCCGCCGCAATCCTGTAAAGGAAGAGATTAGTATACTTATCCCTCCGCTGCCGCTGTCCCACCGCCATCACGATCCTCCGTCTTCTTCCAGCGTCTACCGTCGTCTTCCGGCTTCCTCCGATGGTTGCAGGCAATGACGTCATTGCCTGCGCGACCGAGGAGGAAGCCGGAAGAAGACGGAAGATGCTGGAAGAAGACGGAGGATCGTGATGGCGGCGGGACAGCGGCAGCGGAGGGATAAGTATACTAATCTCTTCCCTTACAAGATTGCGGCAGGGGAGGCCTGTATATAGATGGGGGGACCTCTGGGGCATCTGTATACTACCACTGGGGCTGCTGTATACTGATAGGGGGGGCCTGTATATACCTGTGGGGCTGCTGTATACTACCACTGGGGCTGTATATACCTGTGGGGCTGCTGTATACTACCACTGGGGCTGTATATACTGTACCTGTGGGGCTGCTGTATACTAACACTGGGGCTGTATATACCTGTGGGGCTGCTAGATACTACCACTGGGGCTGTATATACCTGTGGGGCTGCTAGATACAACCACTGGGGCTGTATATACCTGTGGGGCTGCTGTATACTACCACTGGGGCTGTATATACCTCTGGGGCTGCTGTATACTACCACTGGGGCTGTATATACCTCTGGGGCTGCTGTATACTACCTCTGGGGCTGCTGTATACTACCACTGGGGCTGCTGTATATACCTGTGGGGCTGCTGTATACTAACTACTGGGGCTGCTGCTGTATATACCACTGGCGCTGCTGCTGTATACTACCACTGGGGCTGCTGTATATACCTCTGGGGCTGCTGTATACTAACTACTGGGGCTGCTGCTGTATATACCACTGGGGCTGCTGCTGTATACTACCACTGGGGCTGCTGTATATACCTCTGGGGCTGCTGTATACCACACTGCTGAGGGCTGTATACCTGTGCTGGGGTCCACCCTCGGCTCATACACGAGTCAATAGGTTTTCCCAGGTTTTGGGGGCAAAAGTAGGGGGGTCGGCTTATACACGGGTCGGCTTATACACAAGTATATACGGTATGTTTTTTTGTCTGACTCTTGAAAAATTGTGAAGAAATTGTTGAAGAACCCTTTCAAGGATATAGGAATCAATATATTTTTGTCTGGTCCTCAAGTCACTATAGGCATCACGCTCTCACCTGCAACTGAAGTCCGCTACCTCGGAGTAACCCTTGACTCTGCCCTGTCCTTCAAACCGCACATCCAAACTCTCACCACCTCCTGTTGCCTCCAACTCAAAAATATTTCAATAATTTGTCCTTTCCTCACCCCTCAATCTCATAAAATGCTTGTACATGCCCTCATCACCTGCCGCCTTGAATACTGCATCATCCTCCTCTGTGGCCTCCCTGCTAAGACTCTCACACTTCTCCAGTCTGACCTTAACTCTGCTTTCTGCCTAATCCACCTCTCTCCTTGTTACTTCCATGCTTTTCCCCTCAAAAAATCCCTCCATTGGTTTCCAATTCCCCAATGAATCACGTTCAAATTACTAACACTGATCTACAAAGCCATCCATGACCTGTCTCCTTCCTGTATATCCAAACTAATCTCCCAATATCCTCCTTCACATAATCTCCGGTCCTCCCAAAACCTCCTCCTCTACTCCACACTTATTAATTCCTCACCCAATTGGATGCAAGATTTCTCCTGAATATCCCCCATCCTCTGGAATTCTGCATTACACGTCTGATTATCCATCACACTCTGATCCTTCAGACGGAACCTGAAAACCCTTCTCGTCAGGAAAGCTTACAGCCTGCAATGACCAGCTGCTGCCACACCAGCTCCGGAGTTGCCACCTCACCACCACCAGAGCTGCCACAGCACCACCACCAGAGATGCCGTCTCACCACCACCAGAGCTGCTGCAACCTCCAACCTACTCTTTCTTCCCCATTGTCCGGTAGAATGTAAGCCTGTGAAGGAAGGGTCCTCTCCCCTCTGTACCAGTCTGTTATTGTAAATTTTTTCACTGTAACCTATATCTGTATTTTGTATGTAGTAATTTCTCATGTACATCACCCTAGAATTGATGGTGCTATATCTAATATATAAAGCTGAGTGTATGCATGTGTGTTTACGTGTCATAGCTCCGCCCATTCCACATAGCCACTCCCAGTTCATAGCCTGCATCTCCACATATCCCCACCTCCTCCACATAGCCACATCCCCAAAACTATGTGGAGGGGTGGAGCTGTGAAGAGCCAGGGCTATACGTGGGGTGGTGCTATGAAAGGGGCAGGGCTACTGGGAGAGGTGGGGCTATGTATTGGGGCAGAGTTATAAGGGCGGGGTTACTGTGAGGGGGTGGGACTATGATACATACATACACCATATATGGGTGTATGGGTGATACTGCCACATATGGGCGATATTGCCATTTATGAGCATTACGGCCATATATGGGCATTATGCCCGGGCAACGCCGGGCTCTATAGCTACCAAATAAATAATAGAAATAATATAGAAAAAGCCCTTTTCATTTAACATAGGTGTGAAAGTTTGGTGTAGGATTACAGTGCTTTCATGTGAAGGAAAAAGGAACCTTGTTGGGTTTTCATCGATCCATCAGTGGAGTCACTAAGAATAAATAACATCACATTCCAGCAAGGAGGGCAGACGTATGTCGGTGTCCTGGTGTATGCGAAGGTCTTTACTGGTTTAGCACACTAAGGCCCTTTTAACATCTGCCTATGGGCTGCGTTTGCGTTTCCATTGCTTTTTACCGAAAAACGCAATTGAAACGCATCCAAAAACGCACCCATTGATTTCAAAGCAAAACGCATTGAAAACGCAATGCAAAACGCATGTCATTTTCAGGAGATGCAAAACGCATGTGTTTTTCCAAACGCAGCCCAAAACTTTGCACGCAACGTTTTGGGCTGTGTTTGCAAAAATGCATGTGTTTTGCGTTTCCTGAAAATGACATGCGTTTTGCATTGCGTTTTTAATGCGTTTTGCTCTGAAATCAATGGGTGCGTTTTTGGATGCGCTTCAATTGCGTTTTTCGGTAAAAACACAATGGAAACCCAAACACAGGCAAACGCAGCCCTTAGGCAGATGTGAACTGGGCCAATGTAAACGGACAAGTTTCCCCTTTCTTTGAAAACTTTTGGGAGGGTTTCAGGAGTCTTAGGGCCTTTTCACATCTGCGTTTGTATTCCGTTTGGCTTGCAATCCATTTTTGACAGCATTTGTGCCAACAAAATGCATTGAAACGGATGCGTGTTTTTTCCCCCATAGTTTCCCCGGGGACGTTTCATGTGCATTTGCAAAAACACATCCGTTAAACACAAATGCCGTTTAGCCGCATTTGGATCCGTTTTTATAATGGAACCCTATGGGGAAAAATGCATCGGTTTCAATGCATTTTCTGGCACAAATGCTGTCAAAAACAGATTGCAAGCCAAATGGAATATGAATGCAAATGTGAACTTAGCCTCAGTATAATGTTTTTTGTTTAGCTGTTCCCACCCTAACCTTACTATCCATAAGGCTAGGGTCAGACCTGCGTCAGCCCTCAGGCTGATGATTCTGTTTAAAATGTAGATATTTTCAGCCTGAGTGCGTAGCGTTAACGGCATGTAATGCTACGGTCGGCTGTGTATGCATCTCTACGGATACCGGCCGCCAGCTCAACACACAAGGACCAGATATGTGCTTTTGCTGAGCGCACAGGAAACGCAGTTTGCATCCATAGAGATGCATACACAGCCGGCGCATAGCGTTACATGCCGCTAACGCTATGAACTCAGGCTGAAAATTTCTACATTTTAAACAGAATCGTCAGCCTAAGGGCTGACGCAGGTCTGACCCAAGCCTATGGAATATTTTTAATGTTAATAGTATAAGAACCTGAAGGTAGATGGTACTGGTGTATTGTAACTGACGGCAGATTATTTCTGTGCTGGGTGAATATTGAATATGATAATGGCGGTCAGGGGCATAACTACATTAGGTGCAGGCATTACAATCACACCTGGGCAATGGAGCCTAGGGGGCTCCAAAAGTCCCTTTGGCTCATAGGAAAAGACTAAACCTAATAAAGATTTGCAATAATTGGGGTCCCGTTGGAGCTTTCGCATCAGGGCCCGTTAGTTTCAAGTTACACCACTGATGGCGGTTCATGTTGCAGTCATACCTGGGCCAAGGAGCTTATAGTTGCCCAAAAGTTCCCAATGGCCATATCTAATAAAGACTGATGATACTTAGGAGTCATGTTGGAAATTTTGAATTGGGACGAATTAGCTTCAAACTAAGTCACTCTGTGCACCCCTGTAGGCTGAATTGTCTTTGATCTAAGAGGGGCCCAAAAGAATACAAGAAGCTTAGCACACATTTTTCATCTCCTCTTCTGATTTCTATAAAATATGAATGTAGAGGTCAATAATTTATATTCAGTAATTATCCAGCCAAGCAAATATTTCTTTTGTACTCTTGGTCCAATAATAAAGTTAAAAGACAGCCTCCATATTTCTCATATATGATTCGTGACAGTTTTAACATGACAATCATTTGTCAAGCTGCCAGAGCACTCATGAAGTGTGAAAGGGCTGCACAACTATTAGCAAAAGACAAATCAATGCCAACTTCTCCAGAGCATTGAAAGTTTTATGGCCTCCTTGACATCCCCACTCCTGACGTGAGAGTCGAGGGTGGAAAGGGAGCCAGACGGGTAATTATGCCTTCATCCGTTAGTCACCATTCCATGTCAAATTGTTTTTACACCTGTCAAATGATCATTGTTTCTGCCAAGCTGAGTCAGCGACTTTGTTATTGAGTGGTCCCAGGAACGAACCGTGGGGATTAATATTTTATGATGGCTGCATAGATATTTTATGCCCTCTGCACATCTCGGCTATCTCTATTTGTCAGTTCTACAGCAGATTCTAGTAAATCAGCGGATACTAGTACACAACGACTGTAAACCAGAAGGAGACAACAATTCATGAAGAATACAGATGATAATTCATCTCCCAAACAGATGTTTCTTTATTTCTTATGTATGAGGATATGCATGAGACTATTCCTTAGATGGCTTTCTTGGCCAGCGACGTGTATTCTGAGAAGCCCTTGTTGTCTGGATCATTGCAGACAAATTACAGGATCGTAAAGTCTCCATGACTCTTCATACATATAAATCTCAATTATTACTAATGACATTTTCCATGTTAGGTATGCTATTTCTAATCCTATATACAGGATCCTTAGGTGATAATTCTATAACATCATCTATCTTTTGTGTAGTGGCAGATTATAAAAGATATGTCTGCTCTTTACAGTGTATTCAGGAAGAGTGGATGTGATCAAAATGGTCCAAGGAGCACAATTGTTATTAGGACAAATAAAACAAATGGTAACAATAAAAACAATAAAATAAATAAATATTAATTTACAATTAAGTACTGTAGGTAAGAAACGTTTCATATTTATAACACAACCATATGTTATATAGAAGATAGAGCAGAAGAAGCTGAGCAGAATGATACATCAGTTTGTGGGAAAACATTCAGCCTTAGGTTAGGGTCACACTTTGAGGGTAACCCACATTTCCCGGATCAGCAAAACGCATAGCAAAGCCTGCTGTAACAGCCAGCGTCTCCATAGTAACCCGTAGTTTACCTTGGATGCGGCCACACACAGAGCCCCAGGAAGTGCGCTTTAGCTGAGTGCACAGGGTCAACGTTGTCTGCAATGTTTTCCTGTGCGCTCAGCTAAAGCGCACTTCCTGGGGCTCTGTGTGTGGCCGCATCCAAGGTAAACTACAGGTTACTATGGAGCAGCATTGCTGGGCAGCGAGCGACGTTAACGCTAGCCGTTACAGCAGGCTTTGCTATGCGTTTAGCAGATCCGGGAAATGTGGGTTACCCTCCAAGTGTGACCCTAGCCTATGTAAGTAAATTCTGTCATATCTTTAATGAGCAAATAACACTCGTTATGTCTAGGTTGGTATAGAAATAAAATCTCCGTCATCTATTACATAGACAAAAATCTGTCCTAGATCGTTAGTTAAATAGGTTTCTGTGAGCATGTAGAGCTCTGCCACATTGACCAAGTTATGACCTATAAGCTAGGGCCACACTTGAGAGGTTGAATCCACTAACTTGATCTGTTAACGGATCTGGTTTTGTTCCTTGTCATTTTGGAGGCATTTTTAGCCCTTGCATTAATGCATGCATTAACGCATGGTACCACTCACAGTTTGTTGAAGGAGCCAGCACCTCCTGCCGTGGTTACGCTGATACCAGTGTTCCTGGGGTGCCCCCTGGAGTCAGAACTTCTCTCCTCCTTGCTGCACACGCTGTAATCCTGGTGCCTGGGCTCCTGTAAGCAGCACAACGTCACTTCCAGTTCCAATATCAAGTAGGAGCCGCACACAGGATTCTTTTTGCAGCCTTTATTTTTTCTTCTTCTTGTGGGGTCTTAGAAAGTGGAGGGTGCGGGAGGGAGGACGGGGGAGCAGCCTATACTACGGCCGTTTCGCACCGTCAGTTGTGCTTCTACGGGTATAATCCCGTAGAAGCACGACTGACGGTGCGAAACGGCCGTAGTATAGGCTGCTCCCCCGTCCTCCCTCCCGCACCCTCCACTTTCTAAGACCCCACAAGAAGAAGAAAAAATAAAGGCTGCAAAAAGAATCCTGTGTGCGGCTCCTACTTGATATTGGAACTGGAATTAACGCAAGTACCTTTATGTACCATGTGTTAACGCATGCGTTTCCCATAGACCCCCCATGACACAAAAACGCATGCGTTTTTGAAAATGCACCAAAGAACGTTGCAGACCCTATTAAAAACGGATTTCTCAAAAATGCAATGTGTTAAACGGATTTCACTTTAGCACACTTTTGCAATGCGTTTTTTGCATTGGAGTCTATGAGTGTGTAAACGGATACGATTTTACACATTTCCACATGTCAAAAATGGATCCAGTTAGCAGATTGCAGACGCAAATGTGGCCGTAGCCTACCACATACTGTCAAATTATTGCCATGTCTCAGCAGCTGCTCAGCATTCAGAAATGCTTTGTGGGCATTAGTGTGAGCAGCCTTTTCTTACCCTACCACCCATTGTGCTTCCAGAATTAGATCAGATAGACATGGTACATACCAGTGTGTACAGTATCTTATTATCTCAGCACCCATGGTAGTTCCAGTATCAGATCAGATAAACAGGGTGGTTAGCAGTGTGAGCAGCCTCTTCTTACCTCAGTACCACTGATATCTCTAGTATTAGATCAAATAGAGAGGGTGTACAGAAGTGTAAGCAGCCTCTTCTTAACTCAGCAACCCTGGTATTTCCATAATTAGATCACAAAAACAGGGTGGACTGTAGTGTGAGCAGCCTCTTCTCAACTCAGTACCACTGATATCTCCAGTATTAGATCTGATAGGCTAGGGTCACTCTTAAAAGGCACAATGCGGTAACCGCATCCATTACCGGATGCAGTTTTACCGTGTGCCTTCATACTATCTTTTGATAGTAAAATTGCAACCCTCATTTTGCATCTGAATACATTAACGCATCCGGTTTTGGAATGTGGGTTTTTGCAATTTTAAAAACCGCATCCGGATCCGGTATCGCAAGGTACATTTATGTACCTTGCGGTAGCGGATCTGGTCCCATGGGCGCCCATGTTAACAAAACACATCCGGTTTTTCAACCGCTGCGAAAAATGCAGCTTGCATGATTTTTACCGCAGGCTGCAAAACCAGATGCAGTAACGTGATTACAAATAGTGCAATCCGGTTTTTCTATTGAAGCCTATGGGCTGCGGATCCGGATGCGGTTTTGAGCATTTTTAATGCTTGGAGGCTGTTCTGGGCTGTATATATTACCTGAAGGCTGTGCTGGGCTGTATATATTAACTGGAGGCTGTGCTGGGCTGTATATATTACCTGGAGGCTGTTTTGGGCTGTATATATTACCTGAAGGCTATACTAGGCTCTATATATCTCCTGAAGGCTGTGCTGGGCTGTATATATCACCTGGAGGATGTGCTGGGCTATATATATTACCTGAAGGCTGTGCTGGACTGTATATATTACCTTAAGGCTGTGCTGAACTGTATATATTAACTGGAGGCTATGCTGGGCTGTATATGTTATTTGGATGCTGTGCTGGGCTGTACATATTAACTGAAGACTATGCTGGGCTGTATATGTTATTTGGAGGCTTAGCTGGGCTGTATATATTATTTGGATTCTGCAACTGGCCTCCAAATAATATATATAGCCCAGCAGTAGCCTCCAGATAATAAATACAACCCTGCATATCCTAAATATTATATATACAGCCCATTTAGTGTGGGAAAACCCACAGCAAGAATTGATATGCTGCAGATTTTCCCGCACTAAAATATGCAGCATTTATAAATATTACAATCTATATATTTACGTAACTTTGTTGCACTATGAAGGGGAGAGGAGGGCCAAACAATTTCTTGCACAGGGGCCCATTAGAGCCTGTGTCCGCCCCTGTATGCACCTTTCCTACAAAACGGACAAAACAAATCAGATGGTTGTGAAATAAGAAAAATAAATTTTGTTCTAAGTGTTCTTGGGTTATAAAGTTCTTCATCAAACAAAATAGAAAAAGTACATAAAGGACTTTTTGGCCCTTTTTGACCACTGATCCAGGAACGAATATAAACTGCAGGTATTGGTTTTACAACTGTAATAGAGGTTGGGTGCACAACGTTTATAGCTGATGGATAGGAAAAATGGAAAATTCAAATAGGGATCTCAGTAGGACTTGGTGATGCTGACTGATATAATGTGTGTCGATGCAATATGATGTGCCAAGACTCCACAGAGACTAAATAAATCCTCAATAGAGTTCTCATCCGCCGGGCTGGACCTGACACTGATTAATTCCAGCCCGCCCCACTTGCAGCATATTCTCTGCTTCCATCATGCAGGGTCTTGGATAATCTGGAGGGCTCTATTGAAGCGCAGCCAAGTGTCATCTACTCCCCACATTCGGAGCAATGCTACGTTCACATCAGCATTGTAGCTTCCTTTCATAAAGCCAATAAAGCCATAACACTGTACTGAATCCATTGGGCGACACACACTCACATATTGGTAATGCCTCATTACTTATATCAGGTTCTCAGGTTCTGCCAAAGTGACTATTATTTTGATGGAAAATATATTCTACAGTGCTATTGTTTTCTGTAAAATATTATAATAACTGCTTGTGCAAAAGACCGTATGTTAGGTCCGTGTGCAATCTGATGGCACTTGGGTCACACTTGGACTACTGTTATTCAAGGAGAAATTGCACTTGTTTGATTTTTGCTCTGACAAAGTGATCCAAGGAAACTATTCACAGCATTCATGACTTGTCTCCGTAAATCGGACCGAACTCTGATGTAATTTCGAGCGCCGTCTGATTTTCGTGGGCTTACAGAATAGAGGATATTTTTTATATTCTTCTCCATATCAGAAAAAAATGTATGCCACTCACTTCAGATCTGATCAGAGTCTGACTTGCATAATTGGACAGTTTTTGGATGGAGAAAATACAGTCATGTGACCCTAACTTAGCTATGACTGAGACCCTGCTGCAGATGTTAAGACGTTTGTCCACCATATTTAAATATGGACCCAATGGAGATCAAAAAAAATACCTACCAGACAGGGCTGTGGTGTCAGTACGCCAAACCTCCGACATCAACTCTGACTCCGATTGCTCAATTTCCCTGAATCCGACTCCAACTTCAACTCCACCAAAATGGACACTGACTCCATGACTGGCTCCACAGCCCTGGTGTGCAGTCAGTTAAGCCAAACCTATAACTCGTCAATTTTCCTGAAATCAACTCCAACATCACCAAAACGGACACCAACTCTGCAACTCTGACTCCACAGCCCTGTTACCAGACCCCATCATTCCTCAGTACTGCTGCCCCTTTCCCCTCCCAACCTCACAGCTTCCTATTCTGATGGGGTAGGTCTTATGACCGCTGCAGTCAATCGGCAGCCACTGATTTACTACTTTGGTTACATGCAGTACAAGCCTGGGGAGAGAACCTCTTTGCTCACTCCTCTGGTTCTTATGTCATGTGACTACTTCAGTCACTAGTAACCACAGATTGGCTGTAGTGGTCATGTGTCATTCCACGTAAGAAGAAGTAAGTAGACCAGCGTGGGACACTGGCACCAGTATGTTTCATAGGTCAGTAGATAATTTTTTTCCAGACCACCTCAGGAATATCTTTAAAATAAAAAAGAAGTTTTTTTTTGTTTGGTTGGAGTCGTTGTAATAGCAGTGCACTATAATGCACTGATACTGGGGCACTGTAATGTATTGTATAATTTGGGCACTATATGGTACTATTCTCTTATAAGCAAACTTCCAAAAGGATAAATAAAGATACTTCTGTCGTTTTCTGGTTGTCAAGGTTATCCATTGGGGATAAGACAACATTTTATTTCTGTTATATATTTCTGGTCCATGCAGACAGACAGAGAGAAAGACAGGTTAATGGATGTCGGCCTCCACTCATACAAAAGCATGCTAACTATTTCCTCAATCTGCTTTATTTGATCTTTCTTCTAAGGTGCTAAAAAGCTGTCTGGAAATTTACTTTAACTGCGACCATAAGGTCAAACCAAAGCTTGTGGGCTCTAAGCCAAAATTTGGAACTGGCTCCCAATAAAAATTTGCCATTATTACTGTTGGCTAAGCCATCGTTCTGATTATTTTGTATCTGTCCATATCTCCTGGTTCTGACCTAGCTACCTCACTCTTCTTCTCAGCTTGTACCACCGATCAGCAACCAACTCTTTGTAAGTCCAAATCCCGACACAGGGGCAAAAAAGATTTGGTAACCTAAATGGCTAGCACCAAGTTTGTCAGTGGTAGCCATTTTTAGAACTGCTAGAAGACCACAAACAGTGCCATCATGCCACAATTCAATTATTTAACTCAGTCTATGGAGTTGAGTTGGAGCTCAAAGATTTTCTAAAAATGACATTTGGGAAGATTTTCAAATAAAATATATACCAGAATATGAACCTCTATTGTCCCAAATTTCTGGTGCCAGATTTTTTAAGTATTTTAGCACCTTTTGGGCCTCAATACAAGGAGGCATGTATTCGTAGGAGCAGGTAATGGCATATGATATGACACCTTGTGCCAAAGTTTTAGTGTTAAAGAAATGGTCTAAAGTGTTAGGGGAGGCAGTACGGGTCCTTAGTAGTCAGGGGTGACACTGAACCTTGGCTGCTATGCAGCCTTGGATTTGCGGTCGACGATCCAGCCACCTACCCAGTCCAAGCACATGTTGACTCACCATCCCTTTTTCTGTATGAATACATGGACACTTTAGAGGTTTTTGCAACAAAGGAACTTTACTTGACTTTACAAATAAATTAATCTTCACGCATATTGCTGGCACTTCCATTTTTCATGAATGTGGTGTCAATAGCAACAGTCACAATTTATTGGCCGAACACTTCCCTGGCACTTGGGCTCCTAAAGATACGCTCAAGCCTCTTATCCACTTTAGTAATGTCGTTGTGTGTGATCCATTCCGTCCCACCCATAGGAATTTAGTGTAAACTATTGGAATAGCCAGCTGCTTCTGGATCCACACATCCACGAGTCACTACGGTGCAAAGATATACTTTCTAGGACAATGTGTCTTGAGATCCGCGCTGCTGCCAAAGCAAAACCAGAAGACCGGAGTGTCTGGATATGGTGTAGCTTTAATCTGATGCGTTTCGGAGCCAAAATCCAGCTCCTTCCTCAGGGACAATTCCTGAGAAAGGAGCTGGGTTTTGGCTCTGCAACGCATCAGATTAAAGCTACACCATATCCAGACACTCCGGTCTTCTGGTTTTCCTATGGCAGCAGCGCGGATCTCAAGACACATCGTCCTAGAAAGTATAATGTCATGCTGATTGACAGCCGGCTCCCCTTTGCCTAACAGCAGGGAGCTGGCTGTCAATCAGTATGATGTCAACAGGAACACCACAACAGCAGAGCAGCCTGGCAGAGGAAGAGCTTCTCAATTGCCATGATGCAGAAGAATTGCTGGCAGGTGCGGTCCTGAGTCGGCACCAGGTAGAACCAGGCAGGTTGTTAGTAACTACCTGCATGTTAATTCTTAGGCCATAGTTTATGAAACCAAATAATAGCCCCAGATAATCCATTTATTGCGCGGACGATCCGGCAGGTGGCAGCGCATATGCTGGATCGGCCGCCCAATGGCCGCACTTGTGGCCTGGATCTGGCAAGCCCAATGCTTTGTCTATGGGGCTTGTGGTCCGATGGGGCAAGTGTGGTTCTGGCAGATTCGGCAGATCCACCACTTGCGGCCGGGAAAAAACTAGCTTTTTTTTTGCTGCCGCAAAGTGCCGGATCTGGCCTATCCGGCGTAAGCGCACGCACTTGCTGCACTGGACCGCAAGTCCAATAGACAATGCATGGGGCTTGCCAGATCCGGGCTGCAAGTGCGGCCATTAGGCGGACGTTCCGGCAGATGTGGCGCCACCTGTGAACGGGGCCTAAATTCTTCTCATCTTCACTATGTACTGTATATCTAAAAAAATTAAATATGTTATTTTTACACCAATGTCCAGTCTAAGACATATTGCTGCAGGTTTAAGCAATCACATCTAAAAAAAAAACAGAAATATTGCCTTCAGTTTAAAAAAGTTTAATTTACATTGAGGTTAATTGACTTCAGTCACAATAATTTATTACACTGAAAATGAAAGGGCACAAGCCGATAATTCAGTACTTACAGTTAACATGGCAAACATCAGCTGGCACACGTTGAAGGCATGCCGCCAATTGTGATAGAGAACCATTCGATAATTCTTCCTTACTGTCAGAAGCCACCTGCACAAGGTCTAAAAAACAGAAGGGGCAAGAAGAGCGGTGTAGTTACAGCTGTGTGAGGCGGAAGATCTCATTACGAGTGTAGAACAAAACCCCAAGAAACGTAGACCAGGTCGCACGGCAGATGTTTACCTCGTAATCAATTTTAAACTTCTGAACCATTCCCAGCTCCATAAACATTCTCAGCGCGGCTGTAATCATCTCATCCACGTCCAAGGAGAAGTCATCGAAATGGATGTCATCGATAGAAAGTTCTGACACCAAGGGGATGTTAGCTGCCTTGAATGAGAGACAACACAGTTATACTTCACTATATTTTACTGATATGTACCGTACATTTTTTTTACATTAATTTTTCGTTTGTGAACTTATTTATCTGGGCAACTGATGTTTAAGCATTTCAATATTTTGAAGGCTAAAGAGGAAACCTTGGAACCCAGATTTTGAATTAATCTGCAGATTAATAGTGTTACAATGCTTTTCGACTGCCTTCCTGAAGGTCCGGATACAGGGAGAAAATGTACTTAATTTCTCCTGGTAGCCTCTGCTTGCTTTCAGCAATGGGGCACTTTGATTGACTCTCACTCTGCAGATGCGCTGCACCGGGAGCTGTCAATGCTGTGCTTGGTGGTTGTAAGAACACCCTGGCAATTTGATTGATAGCTCACTTTGCAAAAGATGAGAGCACTAGGGAGCTGTCAATCAAAGTGCTGGAGGTGCTTACAATTTCTGTTCACAGTATAGTGAATAGTACTGTATTCGATGACTGTAATCACTCCGTGCATTCCCCGATGCTAAACTCCCAGTAGAAATAGAATTCATATTCTCCTGGTAGCTGTGCTTTCAGTAAGGCAGGGGTCCGGTAGCAGGTAGACAATTCTGTAAGGCGGCTGGACAGCATTATAAACTATTAACCTGTGAATTAAAGAGGACCTGTCACCCCCCTGGTGCTTGGCAAACTGAATGCAGCACTGAATGCAGCATGTCTGCTGCATTCAGGAAGGGGTCCCCCATGTCTCTAGCCCCATTGTAAGCTTTAAAAAAGACTATACAAACTTTACAGATAAGAGGTCGGCTGGGTGGGATCTTATTAAGAGGTCCTCGACCCTGGCACAGCCCTCCCTGCCTCCTCCTTGTTTGTTCATCCCCCTCTATGTGTCTGCTGCCGCCTCCTCTTCTCCTGGGTCTGCCCTCCTCTTCTGCTCCTGACGTCACAAGGGGCAGGAGCAAAAGAGGAGGGCAAACCGAGAGCAAGAGGAGGCGGCGGCAGACTCATAGAAGGGGCAGAATACACAAGGAGGCGGCAGGGAGAAGTGTGCCAGGGGTGAGGACCTCTTATTCAGATCCAACACAGGCGACCTCTTAACTGGAAAGTTTGTAAAGTCTTTTTTAAAGCGTATAGGGGGGCTAGAGGCATGGGGGACCCCTTCCTGAATGCAAACGACATGCTGCATTCAGTGCTGCATTTAGTTTGCCATGCACCAGGGGGTGACAGGTCCTTTTTAACTCTATATCTGCAGGTAAACAGTGTTGACAGGTTCCCTTGGCTGTCAGCAGATTCTTGCAGTCCTAAAAACAGGCAGCATGAAATATTAACAAGCTCATTACAGAGAACTATGCTTCACGCTGAAAACTTCAGCAACTCAGAGAAGACATAGTTGTGCAATATTTCAGACACGGGAGAAATCTTTGCTGGAGGTTTCTTCTTTTACTGTAAATTCAGCCGAAACTTGCTGAGAAAAGCTGGAGGAGAGCCCCCCAGAGGACACATCTCCCTGCCCCCGACGCATCACACAGATGTTTTTCTGATATTCCGCAATGTCTCAGAGTAAAATGTAGTTTAAATTAAATGTGGGAGAATGTTATTTCACGCTTTCTGTGGTTAGGACAAAAATAATCTACTTGTAGGTTCTATTTGGGGCAAATAAATGAAAATATGTATAAATAAAAATATACATCATATTTAATAACATATATGTGATTATGTATTATGTTGTATATATATTTATATCTATATAATCTATATAAATAAATATATATATATATATATATATATATATATATATATATATATATATATGTATATATATATATATACACGGTACAGACTAAAAGTTTGGACACACCTTCTCATTCAAAGAGTTTTCTTTATTTTCATGACTATGAAAATAGTAGATTCACACAGAACGCATCAAAACTATGAATTAACACATGTGGAATTATATACTTAACAAAAAAGTGTGAAACAACTGATAATATGTCTTATATTCTAGGTTCTTCAAAGTAGCCACCTTTTGCTTTGATTACTGCTTTGCACTCTCTGGCATTCTCTTGATGAGCTTCAAGACGTAGTCACCGGAAATGGTCTTCCAACAGTCTTGAAGGAGTTCCCAGAGATGCTTAGCACTTGTTGGCCCTTTTGCCTTCACGCTGCGGTCCAGCTCACCCCAAACCTTCTCGATTGGGTTCAGGTCTGGTGACTGTGGAGGACAGGTCATCTGGCGTAGCACCCTATCACTCTCCTTTTTGGTCAAATAGCCCTTACACAGCCTGGAGTTGTGTTTGGGGTCATTGTCCTGTTGAAAAATAAATGATGGTCCAACTAAACGCAATCCGGATGGAATAGCATGCCGCTGCAAGATGCTGTGGTAGCGTTGCTGATCCAGTATGCCTTCAATTTTGAATAAATCCCCAACCGTGTCACCAGCAAAGCACCCCCACACCATCACACCTCCTCCTCCATGCTTCACAGTGGAAACCAGGCATGTAGAGTCCATCCATTCACCTTTTCTGCGTCACGGTGGCTGGAACCAAAGATCTCAAATTTGGACTCATCAGACCAAAGCATAGATTTCCACTGGTCTAACGTCCATTCCTTGTGTTCTTTAGCCCAAACAAGTCTCTTCTGCTTGTTGCCTGTCCTAAGCAGTGGTTTCCGAGCAGTTATTTTACCATGAAGGCCTGCTGTACAAAGTCTCCTCTTAACAGTTGTTGTAGAGATGTGTCTGCTGCTAGAACTCTGTGTGGCATTGACCTGGTCTCTAATCTGAGCTGCTGTTAACCTGCGATTTCTGAGGCTGGTGACTCGGATGATCTTATCCTTCACAGCAGAGGTGACTCTTGATCTTCCTTTCCTGGGCGGTCCTCATGTGAGCCAGTTTCTTTGTAGCACTTGATGGTTTTTGCAACTGCACTTGGGGACACTTTCAAAGTTTTCCCAATTTTTCAGACTGACTGCCCTTCATTTCTTAAAGTAATGATGGCCACTCGTTTTTCTTTACTTAGAATTTGTATTATGGCAAAAAAAAGCAGCTAACAGTCTATTCAGTAGGACTATCAGCTGTGTATCCACCACACTTCTGCACAACACAACTGATGGTCCCAACCCCATTTATAAGGCAAGAATCCTACTTATTAAACCTGACAGGGCACACCTGTGAAGTGAAAACCATTTCCGGTGACTACCTCTTGAAGCTCAAGAGAATACCAAGAGTGTGCAAAGCAGTAATCAAAGCAAAAGGTGGCTACTTTAAAGAAACTAGAATATAAGACATATTTTCAGTTGTTTCACACTTTTTTGTTAAGTATTTAATTCCACATATGTTAATTCATAGCTTTGATGCCTTCAGTGTGAATCTACAATTTTCATAGTCAAGAAAATAAAGAAGTCTCTGTGAATGAGAAGGTGTGTCCAAACTTTTGGTCTGTACTGTATATGCAACATAACACACGGCCACATCCACATGTGATACAAAACATGTAAATATATATTGAAGCACCATATTCCCCAGTACAAAACATGTAAATACGATTTGAAGCACCATATTCCGCCAGTGCTTTTGGGACAGATGTCCTCCATTATATTGGAATATGCCGCAATATTTCACTTATGGAATTATTGGGAAAAGAAAACATGTAAAAAGACACATGCATAAAGTGAGACAGTATTGGTGTACAGCATGGTGCAGGCACTATATTCATGATCAGATAAAGACAAACGGCAATCTTTACACCATACTTTGTATATAAAGCAAGTAATTTTATTTGTTACAGGAAAACATCACACTCCATAAAAGCCCATCCCTTAAAAACACCCCAGACAGTGTGTATGCAGGTATATATATATACAAAATACAGGCAAAATGCCATTATAGATACCATCATCACTTGGTCTGCACAGGGGGAATTAAATCCATTCTCCATTACACCTACTGACACCCCAAGATTGTCCAAAGGGACAGGGATACAGCATAGTATATAGTAACCGTTATAACCCTCACAAAGTGCAAAAGTGCTCAGTTAGAACTTTCGTTTAAATTTTTATTTAATAGTAATGTAGAGCAAGAGATTTTAATAAACTTTCACATAAAATGTATTAATGAAATCAGTAAGGAAACCATTAAAAAAAACTTCCACAAGATGTCCTCAGCAGCTGTATGTAAAGCTCATTCACATCTGTCTTCAGGGGTCGTGGTCTAAGCTGCATTCACAATCCCGATCATAAGACTCAAGTTACTTCATAATGGCACCTGCTGAGCTCAAACAGCTGCTGTGAGATCTTATCTGACTCCTCATTCACATGGCCTCTCTGCTCTTTGCTCTGTCCTAACATCAAGCAGAGCCATGTGAATGTAGGTGCCGGCATGAGGTAACTTGAGTCTTATTAGCATTAGGGTATGTGCCCACAGGAAGGTTTTGCTGCGTTTGAGATCAGGTTTTGCCTTGGTTTTATGTAAATCTATGCTAATTTAATCCTGAGTTTTTGGTTTCCATCAAAACCTATGTGATCAGGGAAAAGCTTTCACACACACAAACTGTTTTTTTCTCTCTACAGAAAATGGAAATACCACAGGTGTTTCCACTTTAGCAAAAGTGCAGCAAAGAATTGGCATGCTCATTCTTTCTAAAACTCAGCAAAACCTGAGGTGTTTCCACTTTCTTCATGAAACAAAAACCAATGTGTCGGGACATAGGTTTTGCTGGAAAACAAAAATGCAGCAAATCCTGTGGTGTTTACACTGTCTCCAGAGAACAAAAACCAATGTGTGTGAAAGCTTTTCCCTGATCACATAGGTTTTGCTGGAAACCAAAAACTCAGGATTGGATTAGCATAGATTTACATAAAACCAAGGCAAAACCTGATCTCAAACGCAGCAAAACCTGCCTGTGGGCACATACCCTTATTGTGAACGCAGTTTAGACCACGCCCTCTGAAGACGGAAGTGACTGAGAATGAGCTGCACACACAGCTGCTGAGGACATCTCGTGGAAGTTTTTTTTAATGCTTTCCTTTTGGACTTCATTAATAAAGTATAAGTGAAAGTTGATTATATTGACTTGCTTGACATTACTATTAAATAAAAATGTAAATGATGGTTATACTTTAAAGGGAACCTGTCAGCTACTTTATGTCCCCTCAGCTATCACTATCTGTACCTGTAGCTTAATAATACTATTCTAATTATCTCTGTCTGAGCTCATAGTGTAATGTGAAAGGTGAAAAAAAGCATTTACACACTTACATTTCAATCTACACCATGGAGGAGGGGGACTGTCTGGCAGGATAATAGTTAACTCACTATTAACTTGCATGGCTAAAGGACCTGTGTGATGTAACGATCATGTGACCATAGTGGGCGGAGCTAAGCAAGCAAACTTATTATGTTCTATGGGGACTTAGCTCCGCCTATTGTAGTCACATGGTTGTGACATCACATCAGGTCTTTCAACATGTTCTAGCACAAGGCTGAAATGTTAACTATTAACCTGCCAAACAGTCCCCGTCCTCCAAGCTGGGGACTGACTGCCTCATTACATAAGGAAATGTAAGTGTATAAATGCTTTTCTTTCACCTCTCACATTACACTATGAGCTCAGACAGGGATGATTAGAATAGTACCATGAAGCTGCAGGTACAGACAGTGATAACTGGAGGGGCATAAACCAGCTGACAGGTTCCCTTTAGTGTTACCTTGGTGGTAAGCAGCCACGTCAACCATCCATGGCCAGGCAGAGTTCAATAAAATATCCAAATACTGAGAAACGATTTTTTTAAATATTTTTACAGTATATTTTTAAATGGGCATCAGAGAATATGGAAAGGCAAGAAAAAGATAGAAGCCAGAAAAGAATTAAATGACATCCATAGGTACAAATCTCAGCAATGAAGAGCATGCGAGAGATCTAAAGACCCAACAGAAGACAGACAATTATGGGGGAAAAATATATTACATAAATTGTTATTTTTTCGTGTGGCTACCAAGTGTCAGACTCATCTGGCCAGGTCATTCATATGTTGTAGCTGGATAACCCCTATAAAGAAGATCTACCAGTAGATTTATGCTTTCTGAACCAAGAACAGCATGAATCAGAAACGTTAGCAATATTGTAGCCATATATGTTTTACATACAGGACCTGTAGAAGCGCTGAGGCGCGAAATGGCACCGTAGTAAGCAGGACCCATTGAAGCAAAACAGTGCAGCCATTGTCTACTCCTGTACCCTCTACCTGCAAACGATGTAACCCCCACCTTCTGAATTAATAGCCTGCACGTAATAGAAGACCGGGGAGTGCCGTCATTCTCTCTTATTTGCAAATCAATATTATATTCACTCTTTGATGTCTCATGGAATACGGCAGGCAGTTTTTAACCCTTCATCCTCCCTACTCTATATGCCCTGCTGGGGACTGCAGTACCCGTGATCTGCTTTTATAGTGGTTGTGACTCTCACAACCACATGAGGTGAAGCCTCTGATACCTATTAGGTCATATTTTATCTCTCAGACCCTTGATCCTCCCTACTTTCATGTTCTGAGATAATGATTTTTGGGTTTCCATTGGCTGTAGTCATAATCATCAACATTAACAGAAATAACCACTTGAAATCACTCTGTGTGTAATGACTCTATATAATATATGTGTTTCACTTTATGTATTAAATAATTGAAATAAATTAACTTTTTGATGATATTCTAACTCATTGCGATGCTCTTCTATGTACATAACTTATTATTTACTACTTTTGTCATAATAATGGGGAACTCTCGGCTCGTTTCTTTTCCTCTATTTTATTCCTTCTTCTTTCATAGAGCAAGTATGTCACCCTGTGGTGGAATATTTGTATTATTTTTATCTGAAAGGGTATAGAACAAAGAACGGCAATAACAGATGTTTCTGAAGCAAAATTACCTGCGAACATGCCAAAGAGATATCAATCACAGGTTTTTCTGTATTCAGGAAAGCACATCTACATATGCCAAGACACCGGCAATAAAATATAATATTTGTATCATTGCTTCTCATCAAATTTGCTTTGTACAAATAAAATGTCACAGCAAAATAAACAACAGAAGGCGGGAGATCTCTACTTCTAGGTGCTTTTATAGAAATAAATCTGCTGTGCTGAATACATAAATAACAAAGTCGCTGAGACGTGAGGTGGAGCTGCCAGGTATACAAATTACAACCGTTATGTGAATTTAAAGAGGACCTCTCACCCCCCTGGTGCTATGCTAACTGAATGCAGAACTGAATGCAGCGAGTCTGCTGCATTCAGGGAAGGGGTCCCCCATGTTTCTACCCCCCCCTGTAAGATGTTAAAAAGACTTTAGAAAGTGTACAGATAAGAAGACCAGAGGGACTTACTCAGTAATAAGCCATCGCTGTTGCTGGTGTCCTCCCCGCCTCCAGCCCTCTCTGTGCCGCCTCCAGCCCTCTTTGTGCTGCCTCCAGCCCTCTCTGTGCCACCTCCAGCCCTCTCTTGTTCAGCCTCCTGAATGTGTCTTCGCTGTTGCTGGTGTTACTCCCCGCCTCCAGCCCTCTCTGTGCCGCCTCCAGCCCTCTCTGTGCCACCTCCAGCCCTCTCTGTGCCACCTCCAGCCCTCTCTGTGCCACCTCCAGCCCTCTCTTGTTCAGCCTCCTGTATGTGTCATCGCTGAGGGCTGGAGGCAGCAGAGAGGGCTGGAGGCAGCACAGAGAGGGCTGGAGGCGCACAGAGAGGGCTGGAGGTGGTACAAAGAGGGCTGGAGGCGGGGAGGACACCAGCAACAGCGATGACTCATTACTGAGTAAGTCCCTCTGGACTCGTTATCTGTACACTTTATTAAGTCTTTTTAACATCTTACAGGGGGACTAGAAACATGGGGGACTCCTTCGCTGAATGCAGCAGACACGCTGCATTCAGTGCTGCATTCAGTTAGAATAGCACCAGGGGGGTGACAGGTCCTCTTTACCAGTCATATCACAGAGGCTCAGTGGTTAATATGTTGTTTTGCAGAACTTGGTTAAAATCCCACTAAGGACAACATCTGCAAGGAGTTTGTATGTTCTCCCCATTTTTGCGTGGGTTTCTTTTGGGTTCTACGGTTTCCTCCCACACTCCAAAGACATACTGATAGGGAATTTAGATTGTGAGCCCCAATGGGGACAGTGATGATCAGGTCTGTAAATTAATAGCACCTCATATGCGAGTTGCAGAGATACTAGCATTTGTTGTTTTGGAGTGGAGTATGTGAAATTTCTGCTCGTGGTGCAACTGGGTGTTTCTACACAGTCTTATCTGGTTGTGAGCGTATTTACTCATCCTTTCCAGATGCTGCCAATTTAGAGCGCACTTGCTGATCTAGCAGTCCTGAAGTCTCAGGTGCTAATGAATAATCATTTATGCTTTGTCCTGATGAAGAACTCCAAAGGCTTCAAATTGGATTTACAATAAATCGCACAGATATTTATCCTGGTTCCTGGAATCTGCATTCAGCTGTCTATCAGCATTACAGATTAACCCGTATTTTATCCTTACTGATTGTTGAGCTATCACTAGCAGTCCCTCAAGGGAGGGGTGAAAACACATGATCCCAGAGAAGACTCAGACTGCTAGAAAACCAAAATGTGTTTATCAGAATCTGGAAAGAAGGGGTAAAAGTGGACTCCCCAAACAAGGCTCCCAGTTGGTCTGCAATCAGAGATTTCACATACTGTGCTACAATGCAATAAATGTAAATATCTTTGGAAGGGAATATTACAAGGTATTTCACAAAATTTTTGGGGGAAGTGACGAGTCTTTTTAAACAATAAGAACAATTATATAGATGGAATATTAGGTGAAAATTGGATGTCAGACATACTTTGAGGGAAACACCAATATAAGTCAAGAAATATCCAACATATTTATGCTTCACTGACAGGAGATCCCACAGGTCCCCACGGGCTTGGCATGTTATCATGTGTCCAAAATAGGCAATTTGTAGCTTGGTGATCCTTGCTCGAGTGATATTTCTAGCTTTAGTACTTTGGTAGTCATTGAATCATAGAATGGTAGAGTTGGAAGGAACCTCCTGGGTCATCTGGTCCAACCTCCTGCTCAAAGTAGGAATCACTAAATCATCCCAGTCAGATGTCTGTCCAGCCTCTGTGTGAAGACTTCCATTAAAGGGGAACTCACCACCTCTTGTGGCAGCCTGTTCCACTCGTTGATCGCCCTCACTGTCAAAATGTGTTTTCTAATATCTAATCTGTGTCTCCTCCCATTCAGTTTCATCCCATTGTTCCAGTCTTTCCTTCTGCAAATGAGAAGCTGATCCCTCTACAGTGTGACAGCCCTTGAGATATTTATAGACAGCTATTAAGTCTCTCCTCAGTGTTCTTTCTTGCAAGCTAACTATTCCCAAATCCTGTAACCGTTCCTCATAAGACTAGGGTTCCACCGGTGATATTTTTGATAAGTGGGAAGCAGAAGAACAGGGCCTAGTAGACGGGATGTCATTATTAGGGTACATAGTGAATGCCATGACTGTGGGGTCTTGTAGTTGGAGATAGATTTGAGTAAAATCGGAATCTCCAACCAGAAGTATAAGGTTTTGACTCCAACTTTAAAAAAAAAAATATATATATATATATTATTAGTTATTAACAAAGGTTAATAAATGTATTAGCTTTCAAATTAATTTAGACAAGTTTAGAAAGCTAATAAATATAAATATGATTTATTACTCTGAGGTCCCTCTTTAAAAAATAAAAGTGATTTAGTGATGTTACCATTTTACTTCGGTGAATTTGTTATTACTAATTATTGGCCATTTATCAAGGAGCCGGGGTCAGGGTCGTAACAGAAAAAATAGAGGAGTCAGAACAAGTATGGAAAAACAGGGGAGTTGGCGTAGAAATCTTGGCTTACTGACTCCACAGTCCTGGTGAATACATCAAACTAGTGATGGCTGGGTACGTCAAGGGAATCTATCATCATGTATTTAATCTGAGAGCAGCATAATATAGGTGCAGAGACCCTGATTCCAGTGATGTGTCACTTACTGGGCTACTTGCTGTACTGTAGTTCTTATAAAATCAACAGAAGACTAGTTAACCTGCTGCCATGTAGTCCTTCGTATTCATGACCTCTCTATGGGTATGTGCACACTGGTGGGCGGGTTTGTGTCGTCGTCGGCTGGCGGACCCGCCAGGAAGCTCTGGAGCCGTCCACCGGCATCCTGGCGGCTATGTGCCGCGGGTGTGCGGCGGGCTACGGACGGGTGCACAGCGGGTTAGCGCCGGCGGTGTTGCGGCGGCTGGAAGCAGTACATGATTCTGCTTGCAGCCGCTGCATAACCGGCCGGTTTATAGAACATGCTCATTCGTTGCTAACCCCCTGGGAACCCAGCGGTTTAGCAACAGATGATCATGTGGAAACCGCCGGTGTGTGCACAGCGGCTGTCGGTTTCCATAGGTTTTAATGTTAACCCAAAAGCCGCTTTTGGATTAACATAAATTTACATAAAACTCATGGAAACCGACCGGCGGTTTCCGCTGCTAAACCTGCAGTAAAACTACCAGTGTGCACATACCCTATTACTGCCCCACCACTGATTGTCTGCTTTCTGCCTATGCACAGTGCACACAGGAATCTGTCAATCTGTAGTGTTGGCGGGGTTATGTAGAATTCAACATTTAAGGGCCCGTTACACGCTTCAATGTGTCGGCGATCCCACCAACGATCCGACTTGACCTACATCGCTGGAACGACGTTCAATGATCGCAAGTGAGGTGTCAAATGTAGTGATATCGAGAATGACGCAGCAACGATTCCGCGACAAGAGAACGATACTTGCGGTCGTTTGGTCGCCTACGTCCTTCAGTTCTGAATAGGCGAAGTCGTAAACAACATCGTTATCAAGATGTCACGCACACCGATGCTGCAGGTTGAATGAACGATCAACAACTGATTTATGGTCCGGTTCATAAACCTCCGATCAATGATCAGCCG
The DNA here is from genome assembly GCA_033576535.1 of Allobates femoralis. Lineage (NCBI taxonomy): Eukaryota > Metazoa > Chordata > Amphibia > Anura > Aromobatidae > Allobates > Allobates femoralis. Next base: position 49,036,762 of record JARQOC010000011.1, read on the forward strand.
ACTTATCGCTGGTCGTATCGACATGTCACACGCAACGACGTTGTTGCTCTGCTCCAAAAGTCGTGACGACTTAATGATATCTTAGCGTGTGACGGGCCCTTTAGAGAACTGGTAAACTTGCAGCAGATAAAAACAGTGAATGTATGTATCAAAACCATAGCAAGCAGTCCATTAAGTGACACATTGCTGGAATCAGGGTCTTTGTCTTTATAACATCTCAGATGGGATAGCAAAAATGTGGTGACTGCTTCCCTTTAAAAGGTTAAATCATATCTTGACTCAGTCACCAGCATTACTGTATACGCTGGTGTTCATGGTTAATGTTGTAATATGCTTGGTCTGAGCCATGGCTGCACATGTAATCAGGAGGCGGCATACGCCTAAAGGCTTGTAGGGTCACAATACAGCACTATACAACTCCAGAAAGTAAAATGAATGACAACAGGGATGGTAAGTAATGATTCATTTCACCTCATGCCGTGACTGATGCTTTGCTCCTTGTAGTTGCAGTTTCCAATTTGCTTGTGTTCTCGTTACATTCCTAAGCCCTCGAGCTGGTTTTTGCTTAGATAATGCAATTGTAATGAAAAGTGAAATTCCCAATAAAACAGCGGTATGCCTTACAAGAGAACGCTATTCCGTATCTGCTCGAACATTACCAGCACATAAGTCATTTTCTTGCTCAAGTGCGGGGTTCCACATTTTGCCTTTTAAAGTGAGTCAGAGCCCTACTGTGCTTGAATAAAATGTTCCTGACTTGTGGTAGTACAGTAACACAACAATACAAGAATAAGTAAATCTGTACACAGCGGAAAATTGTTATGAGCTTTTCTCCTGTAAAAGCCAACATGATCTTTTGTTACACTCTCATGCTGCTCGATTCTTGTAAACTAAAGAACATTTATTATGAAATCACATCAATAACATCAGCGGCTCAGGATCTGACTATAAAACAGGTTTAGGTCCACGTTGATAATGGTGGTCGGTTGCACGAGTATTGGCCAGAGTAATATCTTACAAAATACACACTATTGGAAGAAGATGGGCACAGTGTCATATTCCCCCTCGAAGACACCAGTGATGTTGAATTGTAGGGCAAGATATAGTTAATGTTTGGGACTAGCCCATAGTGGGATGGGTTTGAGCATAGGGACATTGACAGTTTCTTGTGAGAACGTCAGATAGGGCGCAGCATTACAGAGGAGCAGACCTTAGGTCTATCTAGTAGCAGTGCTGCATGACATGGGTGTCCCTGGAGTGAGAGATATTCAAGATCTTGACAGAGGAAAGAGAGATCCTAGAGGGAGAATAAATGAGGGACAGAGTTATCTGGTGGAGATGGGTCAGAGGGGTGACTGAATGACTAAGTGATGGGTCTATAGAGAAGGACAACAGAACGGCTCAGAATTTCTAACTAAGAGAGCAAATTGTCACTTCAGTGAGGAAGTGGAAAACTCTAATGCTACCCAATAAGGGTGGCAATCCTTGAAGTCATAATCGACTTTTTAACAAGCCTTTTAATATGACCCAGGATTTGTGCCAGATCAGAACCCCAAACTGCATACGCTGCATTTCTGGGTGATGGCCCCTCATCAGTGCAGTGTGTGGGAGTTCTGATCTGGCTCTATGAGAGGCTAAGAGGAGGTCTGGGGAACTAGCTTTCTATAAGTGTCCTTATCAGCTTATCTCTCTCCTTATGGCTGCAGGGAAACTTCTCTCCATAAGGTAGAAAACTAGTTCCCCAGACCTCGTCTTAGCCTCTCATACAATCAGATCAGAACGCCCACACACTGCACTGATGAGGGGCAATCGCCCTGAAACACAGCGTCTGTAGTTTGGGGTTCTGATCTGGCACAAATCCTAAACCATATTAAAAGGCTTGTTAAAGAATCGATTATGACTTCAAGGATTGCTGTCCTTATTGGGTGGCATTAGAGTTTTCCACTTCCTCACTGAAGTGACAATTTGCATTTTTCCCAGAAGACCATTGCGGCTATAAGTCTCCTTATCAGCTTATCTCTCTCCTTATGGTGGCAGGCAGATTCCTCTCCATAAGGTAGAAAGCTGGTTAACTAAGAGAGGTGATGGTCTGGGCTGGAGCAGAACATGAGATAAAGTGAGCGCCTCAGGCATGAGTCCCCTCAGTGTCAGCAAGCTGTTTCCTTGTTTGGCCATATTGGCAAATCATCCCTTTAAGAGGGAGAAGATGTAGAACCACAGGAGTAAAATATGACTTTCTTGGACAGTTCTACAGAGCTAGTCTGGGTTGTGGAGGGACAAATGAGACCAGTCGAAACTGGAAGAGGTGAAGTGGAAGAAGTAGAAACTGTGTATAAAGATGATCTGTTGTAATGAAATGTACGAGAAGATGTGCCCGCTATCTTATGTCATCAAACTGCTTTTAAGTAAAGAAATGTTTTTAAAGATCTGGTGGTCTCTCTTGATGAACTGGTTAACACCTGGTCCTGGTCAGCCGAAACCATTGGCAACATGCAACCTGCATAGGCATACTGCCTCCTAAGTACCAATACACACACCCAGCCAGGAACCACCTTTCATGTAGGATGCCAGGGCGTAAGACTCGTAGACCTCTCCCACGACTGCCGCCCTGCGCCACCCTACACTATAACCCTGCACTATAACACTAATGGCCACTTTACACGCGGCAACAGGTAGATAGAAAATGGCAGGTGTCGGAGACAATTGTACCTTTTACCTTCAAAACACCTTGAAGTGGCTGCGTGTAATTCAGGTATCTGCGAGGTGTTTTGAAGGTAAAAGGTACAATTGTCTCCGACAACTGCCGTTTTCTATCTACCTGTTGCCGCGTGTAAAGTGGCCATAAGGGGTTTTATGGATTCAGAAAACCCCTGTCCCCAGATGCATTTGGATCTAAAAGACAAACTGAGCTCTACTCACCCTCCCTGTGTCTAGCGCTGTCTCTGTCTCTGCTCCCAGTGCTGCTAGAGCCGCCAACTTGGTCAATGTGAAATCAGTGCTTCAGACAATATCAGATACCAGGAGCAGTGGTAACAACTCAGCACCGGACCAGGGAAGGGAGAGTAAAGCCAGTTTTGATTTGTTTTTAAATAAATGAACTTTATGATGATATTCTAAATCATTGAGATGTACCTGTAAATGTTATCTAATTAGATAAATGAGTGTGCTCATCAGTTCTTCACTACATGAGAATTCTTGAAGACCACACTCAATTGGCCAAAAAGACTAAATATACGGTAAATACAGGTCACAAGAAATGGACCAAAATTCAATAAAATAAGCCAGTCTTTCATACCAAAAACCAGATACAAATACCAAAGTACTACATGATACCGCAGTTGTGAGCTTGTATATTTTGGTTAAAATATCGACAATATCTAATGTATTTTATATATCTTTTTGTTGCACGTTTAAATGTATACAGTAAGGCCCTTTAGGCTGTGTTCGCACCTGAGTTTGTGCTGTGAATTTTGGACTTACAAAATCTGCACCTACTGGCAGAAATACGCTCCCAAACCATCCCTGTCCGCACAGTGCATTTTTGATACGTTTTTGGTCTGGATTTGATGCAATTTTATGTTGCTTTGTGACTTTTTAAATAAAGCTTGGATACTTTGGCCTCCCAAAAAAAGATCTCATATCCTGCTCCACCCCCCTCCTCAACATGATCATACCTCAGATTTTGAATGCAAATTAGGCATAAAATAAGCAACGAATATGCATAGTGTGTGCACTGCTGCATATTTTGAGTTAACGTGACGGTCTATCGGTCTATGGGTGAAAAACACTGTAAAATCCACAGCTCTTTGGGCCATGCCAAGCCTGTGATCCAGAACGTGGGGCTGAATACAAAGTGACTGTGCACCCCCCTTCCCCCGTGTTGGAGCTCATCTCCTGGTGCCTGGATAGTGGCAACGTCTCCCCTCATGTTGGTTTGGTGGGTCACCACCAAAACCGGTCACCACTGTGCTAGCGGTGAAAGAACTCTGTCTGGCATTGCCTTAATGGTCCTCTAGATGTGTCACAGTGAGTGGTGTAGGGCTGAAGCTGCAATAGACTTTATGAATTCACGGCGAGTCGCTGTGATTTGGGTGGCCAGGAGTCAAGATGTGCCAGTGAGGGCAAGGGAAGCAACCTGCAACAGATTGTGCAATATAACCCTGTCCTTTTAAAGTTTAAGCACTGTTTTAAAATCTTTGATTAACTCTGTAAATATTTTGGCCCTCAACTGAGGCACTTCAGAACTGAATTTTTGCACTGAGTAGCTGGCCGGGGCGAGTGCTGCAACACCCGAGCTGCTCCGCAGCAGAAGCCCTGCCTCACCAGCCACAACTGCCCGGTCCCGTACGGCCGACACCTCAACACATGTGTGACTCTCTACAAGACTTATCTATTTGCATTTATAATACTAGACAATCACCCCCCTCGGAAGAAGCCTTGCGAAACGCGTAAGGGGGCCACAGCCACAGATAGGTAACAATTTGACCCATGAATCTATTTACTTTGTATGCATTTGCAATCTCTTTGCTTGTTATGTACCCAGTTTTGGGGCATGATACTAGTATTGAATAGGCAGTAAGGTATTGTTAATTTGGCTGTACCTTGCATGTTTCATGTGGTCACCTATTTATGTGTGCTTTGTTGCATCACTTTTATTTGCGGCATTTTTGCTGTAATTTTAATAAAGTGCACTTTACTTTTCAACTTTGGCCTAATTGCATTTATAATACTAGACAATCACCCCCTCCATCACTGTAGCTATGTGAGTGGTTCTTTCATCAGTATTTTGCATCTGTACTGCCCCCAACTATATTATGGGGTGCGCTGCATCCTGTAGTGCTTACGTATTGTCATCTGGTGTCGGTAGGGAAGGCTGCCTTTTTCTGTGAGATTTTTTTTAGAACTACAGGATAGAGGAGGCAGAATTAAAGAAAAACAATACCAGATATAGAAAACCAGATACAAGTGAGAAATTATATATTTATGGTAAATGACAGATTCTCTGTGAAGCAAAATAATTGTTTGTAGAAAGGTTTTACCATGTACTCTATCATCAGGACCACGGCAGAATTATTAAAATGTGACCCTGGGGGAGAAGTAGGATCCTCTGTTTTGTTCAACCATTTTATTTTTACTTTGTCATTCCAAATAATCCACCATAAAATACCTTAAAGGGAACCTGTCACCTCCTAAAAGCCAAGCGGTTCCGGAAATGATGCGATCAGTGTCATTAGCACAGGAAGGCTGCATAGCAGAGTGGAGGGGGCCGGGCTGGGGGCGCGAAATTTGATTACAATATTTTGCCCATGGGGGCGTGATAAAGGATCATGGGCTGCAAACCAACACGCCCAGGGGGACTATTGCATGTAGCCCCCGCTTCATTATCATCCTAATTAGTAAGTATAATAGGAGATTGAAAGCAAGCATTAGCAGAGAGAGGGATAGCTGTAATGGTAATAGAAAGGTGCAGGGACATGTATTGATAAAGGGTTTGGTGGCTTATCGGAGGTGACAGGTTCCCTTTAAGAATACTTCCACATAGTTTAAAATAATATCTATGTCTGGGAGAATAGCTGTTCTCCTTATGGAGATTAATCTGCCTGCCAGCAGTGAGGAGACTTATAGCCACAATGCTCCTCTGGGAAATACGGTATGCAAATTGTCACTTCAGTGAGGAAGTAGACGGACTCTGTGCCACCTATTTGAGGTAGCAATCCTAAAAGTCATAATTGACTCTTTAACAAGCCTTTTAATATGATTTAGGATTTGTGCCAGATCAGAGCCCCAATCTGCAGATGCTGCATTTCGGGGGTGATTGCCCCTCATCAGTGCAGTGTATGGGATTCTGATCTGGCTGTTTGAGGCACTAAGGTGAGTTCTGGGGGGGGAAAGCTTGAGGAGACTTATAGCTGCAATGCTCCTCTGGGAAATATGCAAATTGTCACTTCAGTGAGGAAGTGGACGAACTCTACAACCCTCTATTTAAGGTAGCAATGCTATAAGTTTAAAGGATTGCTACTTTAAATAGGGGGCACTTGAGTTTGTCCACTTCCTCAAAGAAGTGACAATTTGCAAATAATATCTATGTAACACCAGTGTGTTTGTACCTTGTTTCCCTGGCGTTACTGTGCATGTCAGTACTCTTACTCAATGCTCATTGCCCCCAACCAGCTGGAATATCATTGCCTGTTACCTGTAAGGATGCTGCTCAGTTCCCTGCTCTGCTGCATAGCCATACACGTGTTGTAGAGTCTTTGCTCTGTTGCATGAACATCCACGTGTGTGGTCCCTGGCTGCCGCTGTGGAAGCTATCTATGGGTTGCGAGGTCCTCTGCAGCTGGTGCATGACTTTTTACACGTGTCCAGGCTTGCAGACGCTGCCAGGTGCCCTAGGCCTCAGTTCCTGTGCTGGCTATGCTGTACTGGATCTTGTCTCTGCTTTTGATGTGCGTGGCCACACCTTCCCTGCTTTTATTAGGGCAGTGAGAGCGCCTGAATTACTGTCCCCAGCCTATTGATGAGGGGCCTTCCCTGTTGGGCATTGCCAGAGCTTCTCATTAGGTTGCAGAACCTAGCCATGTGTGTTTGGTCCAACTAGTTGCTCTTGGTTTGCCTTGTCTTCAGCTCCTGTTCTGCCTGCTACCAGTTCTGGGATAGCTGATGTCTCCCTGTCTTAGTCCCTGGATCAGTCCTATCTATGTGTCTATGTCCTTGTCTTCGAATGTGGATTCCTGCTGTGTGAATTCCTGAAGTCCTTCTATGTATTGAATCATGTACCCAGTGACTGCGAGTTTCTGATGTCTCATGAATAAACACTTTGTAGATCTTTTGAAGATGGAGTCCGGTGTTCCAGCTGAACGTGTACTATGCTTTGCTAGTGAGTCGGTCGACAGGGTAATGGGTACTCGGATACCGGGACTGATGGTCAGTTTGATGGGGAATCACGGCTGGTCGGTTCCTGTTCCGGCCCTGGACCCTCAATGGCAGGGATGGTGGGGGATGATGATGATGGATGGGGGAATGGTAACGTGACGCCACCTGTGGTACCTAATAACGTGGATACCAGCGCTGCAGACGACCACTGAGGTGATGGAGGTGCAGCTCAGAGTAGTACAGCTCCCCACAGGTGAAGCTTTACCTCAGGCAGCGAGGGTGGATGAGGGGAGTAGTAGTCCTCACCTTTTTTTTGATTCTGTAGGAGCCCTCTGGGCAGCAGAACAAATGAGAACAGACACCAGATCTGCTCAAGAAGATCTTTACTGTCTCCAGATGAAAAACAGGTACACAGTGCAGTCTGGTTTACTGAGGACGTAGCCACAGATTTGAGGTAACTTAGCAGAGTATGTCGGTGGCCCTCTCACAACTTTCGGGGTCTGTGTTCCTCTTTACTCTCATTCACCACTCTGAAGAGCTCCTTCGCCAGTCCCCTGGTCTGTTATTATTAGGTACGGTCGGTTCCTTACCGGTATGGACGGAGCGACAACGAGCAAATCCTCCCGCCACTGGAATTCGGTCCTTTCCCTAATGTGTCCTGGACCTTTTTGGAACTGAGGAAGAGGTACAGTCTGTGGCGCTATGGCTCCCTTCTGTCGGTCCCACAGCTTGTCAGTTCACAATTAGGGATAGACCTCTGACTGCCTCAGCTCCGGTATGCCGGTGTCGACCCCGGACTCCCCTGCCGGCTCCAACCGGTCCTGGATTGTGCCCTCAATTTCTGGGTCACCTATCTCCAAGGAGGTGCCCTCCTGTCGGAACACTGTCAGGCACGTCCTCTCTGGCTGCCTTCCCAGCACTGTCTGACTAGAACTCACTCAACTGTCACTCAAGTCTCCCGCTCTACTCTATGGTCCACCCCCTGGACCTTCTGAATATACGGTTCCTATGCTAAAGTGGGCTAGTGTATGGGTGCTTAGGACAGACTCTGTATGAAACCCCATAACCATGGCTATGGAGGCACTACACCTTCTGTTTAGGGTGCAGTACCTGCCTGTGGCACCTTCCCATAGGGGCGCCACACTAGCTCCATCCAGCTCCAGTCCGCTCCTGCGGTCCATGAGTCTCTCAGTTTCAGTCCATGCTGAGTGTGTTTGACAAATGTCAATCTTCTAACATGACATCCATTATAATCAAACGGATGATCAAAGATTGTCAGAATAAGAGACAATATGTCCATTATTTTGTCAGAAGCCACTCTGCAGGTGTCCAAAGTCGCAGTGATCTAATGATTTCTCTAAAGACCTTTGAAAAGAGTGCACAGTGCAAGCATGCACTCATTCCCCTCAGCAGGTGCACATATGAAGGGGCGTGCCTTCTATGTGCACGAGCTCTTGGATAGCTTAAAAGGAAAAAGCTGGGATACATTCTTAGAACTTGGACTGCGGCCCCTGCACACTGCCCTCCTGTCTCTCTGTCTCCAAGCATCTCCGTGTCCCCCTCCTCCTCCTCTCATCAACCACAGTTAAATCTTCACCTTCTGCAACTTCCACAAAACATCAACATCATCCTGTGTTCTGCAGCATCATCCTGTGTTCTGCAGCATCATCCTGTGTTCTGCAACATCATCCTGTGTTCTGCAACATCATCCTGTGTTCTGCAACATCATCCTGTGTTCTGCAGCATCATCCTGTGTTCTGCAGCATCATCCTGTGCTCTGCAGCATCATCCTGTGCTCTGCAACATCATCCTGTGTTCTGCAGCATCCAGCATCAATAGAGTGTGAAGTATCAAATCTTTCCCTAAATTCTAACTTTCTGCTTCCCTTCCTGTTCGTTTTTTAAATCCAGGAGAAGGCAGGTAAAACCTGAATCTCCCCAGATTCTCTGGCAAATGTAAAACCTGATGCAAATGGTGCTCCTGCACTGGATATTACACTGATCTGGATCTGTTAAAATCCCGGTGCAGTAGCATCCTGTTGTATCAGGTCGTGTACATTTTGACGGATCCAGTGACAAATGGGGGTGTCATATGAAACTGGCTTTTGGGCACGTTCAGTCTGGAAACGAGATCCGTGCACCAGGATGCACACGGATACGTGTTCCCCTGGATCCGGGTTCCGTAGAACTCCATTGTAAAGTCAGACAGATTGCCATGGATCCATGTTCTTCCGTGTTTTACACAAGCTAAAAAAACACTACAAGTTGCATTTTAGGTATCGGCCAAAAAAACAGAGAGAAATGGATCAGTGTGGAAACGGATACAACCGGATGCCTGGCTACCATCGACCACCTGCCTGCTGTCAATCTCTCCTGCTACCCTGGGCCCCCTGGCTCCACCACCCGTCCACGGCTGCGCCATCCGATCCCCGGCTGCACCATCCCATCATCCGACAGCACCACCCGGCTGCGCCACCTCGTCTCAATCATCTCGTCTCCGGCTCGATCATCTCGTCTCCGGCTGCATCATCCGACGGCACCATCCCATCATCCGACAGCACCACCCGGCTGCGCCACCTCGTCTCCGGCTCCATCATCTCGTCTCCGGCTCCATCATCTCGTCTCCGGCTCCATCATCTCGTCTCCGGCTGCATCATCCGACGGCACCATCCCATCATCCGACAGCACCACCCGGCCGAGCCACCTCGTCTCCGTCTCCATCATCTCGTCTCCGGCTCCATCATCTCGTCTCCGGCTCCATCATCTCGTCTCCAGCTGCACCACTCCATCCACGGACTGCACCCCACTTGTGACCACGACTGTACCCCCTCGCTATACCCCATCCCTGGCTTTTATGCATCCTGGGCTATTCCTGCATCCCCGGCTGTACCACTTCCCTAGTTGTCTTCCACCCCCAGCTACACCCCACCCCTCCTATTACAATCCCTGACTCCACCCCACCCCAGGCTGTACCCCACCAACTGACCGCACCCTACCCCTGGCCACACCACACCGTGCGCCACACCCGACTCCACCCCGTCTGCCGCCACCCCCTAGCTCTACCCACACCCCTTCTCCATCCACGCACCTCACCTGCCACATCCCACCCCTGTCACTTCTCACCGCCAAAACCAGCTGCCCACAATGTTTCCCCTCCTCTTCACCCTCACCCCCATCCTACTCCACTTCCTCCTAACCCCGCACATCCCTCCACCCACCAAGGCCATAGCGATCTCTCCATCCTTCCTACCCACCCATCTCACCCCTCCTCCGAACTGTTCCTCCACACCCAATCACTCTTCTCCACACACGCACGGCCCCCACGCAAACTCTCCTGCTCCCACCTCCTAACCCTCTCGCTACTTCTCCTACTTGCAGGTGACATATCCCCCAACCCTGGACCCCCCCACCACATCCCTCCACTCACCTCCAATTTTCGCCCATCCCCCATCACAAACTCTCGCAACCCCCGCAACCTCATACCCATTCACCCAACCCAGTCCCCCTGTCTGGAGCACTCTGGAATGCCCGCTCAGTGTGCAACAAAGGCTAGGGTCACATTGGCGTTTTTTGTTTTAAATCCTGATCCGGTTTTGAGCTTTAAAAAAGCTCAAAACCGGACCAGGAAACGCTCCTGATGGAAGCCTATGCAAAACACCGGATGGCTTCACAAGCCATCCGGTGGCCGGATCCGGCACTGCTGCCTGCGTTTAAAATCATGCAGGCAGCAGTTTTCGCAGCGTTTCTGGGACCGCACTGCGGTCACCGGATGGCTGAGGATGTGTAATCCTGAGCCATCCGGTAACTGCAGAGTGTGCGGATCCCGGCTATTGACGGGACCCGCAACCGTAATAAAGAGTGAAATTGCTGACCTAAATGACTGATAGAGGTCTGTAGGGGGCTTAGACCCCCCTACAGACCGGCTCCCACTTCTATAGTGTTCTTCACCAATTTCGCACCGGCACGGGCTCCTCGGAGCTGCGTGCATGTCAACCAAGGTGCCCCCCCCCCCATCACTATACAGGGGTGCATAGACCCCTCTAATACAATTATGCTTACATTGATGTGTTTTACACAAAGAATAATCACAATTGCATTGTTAATTATATATTTACATGTGTCCGGAGCCAGAGTCCAGTGATTTCCAGGGCGGGGCTGTGTGCAGCAGCCTCCGCCCGCTCCTTCTTGATGGCCGCCCCCTCTGGCCGTAATCCAGTCTTGTGAGGGCGGCCTCGTCGTTAAAGGGGCGTGGCTAACCGCGGCACATAGTTAGCCACGCCCCTTTAACGACGAGGCCGCCCTCACAAGACTGGATTACGGCCAGAGGGGCGGCCATCAAGAAGGAGCGGGCGGAGGCTGCTGCACACAGCCCCGCCCCTGGAAATCACTGGACTCTGGCTCCGGACACATGTAAATATATAATTAACAATGCAATTGTGATTATTCTTTGTGTAAAACACATCAATGTAAGCATAATTGTATTAGAGGGGTCTATGCACCCCTGTATAGTGATGGGGGGGGGGCACCTTGGTTGACATGCACGCAGCTCCGAGGAGCCCGTGCCCGGTGCGAAATTGGTGAAGAACACTATAGAAGTGGGAGCCCGGTCTGTAGGGGGGTCTAAGCCCCCTACAGACCTCTATCAGTCATTTAGGTCAGCAATTTTCACTCTTTATTACGGTTGCGGGTCCCGTCAATAGCCGGATCCGCACACTCTGCAGTTACCGGATGGCTCAGGATTACACATCCTCAGCCATCCGGTGACCGCAGTGCGGTATTCTGCACACAGTTTTCAAAAAACTGTGTGCGACCGCCATTGCGTTCACCGCATCCGGATCCGGATGCGGTGAATGCAATCTAGGTTTTCAATGTGACCCTACCCAAAGTCTCCTACATCCACGACCTCTTCATCACCAACAAATTCAAATTCCTTGGCATCACCGAAACTTGGCTCACCCCCGCCGACACAGCCTCCCCTGCCGCCCTCTCCTACGGCGGACTCGCGCTTTCCCACACACCACGCCCTAATAGCACCCGTGGGGGTGGTGTGGGTATACTCTTGTCCGACAGCTGCTCCTTCATCCCTACTACACCACCTCCCTCCGCCTCCTTTCCCTCCTTTGAACTGCACTCTATTCGCATTTTCTCCCCCTGCAACCTCCAACTCGCGGTCATCTACCGACCCCCGGGATCCACCACCTCCTTCCTTGACCACTTCAACACTTGGCTTCTCCACTTCCTCTCCTCCGACATCCCCACCATCATCATGGGCGACTTCAACATCCCCATCGACACCCCCGACCCGCCTACCTCCCGACTCCTATCTTTGACCACCTCCTTCGGCCTCTCCCAATGGTCCTCCTCAGCCACTCACAAAGACGGCCACCACGCTTGACCTCATCTTCTCCCGCCTCTGTTCCCTCACCGACCTCTCAAACTCACTCCTCTTCCAATCTGACCACAACCTGTTGACCTTCTCCTCCCTCTTTCCCCCCTCCTCACCCCCCCCTCTCCGAAAACTCAGTCACCCGCGCAGAGACCTAAAAAACCATCGATATCAACTCACTCTCCCACTCCCTCCTCCCTCTCACGGACCTTGCCTCCTCACCTGACGTTAACACTGCCGCCACCCTCTACAACTCCACTAACTGCGGCTCTCGACCAGGCTGCCCCCTCACACACACCAAAACCCGCACAAACAGACAACCCTGGCTCACCCCTCTCACAAAAGAGCTTCGCCGAACGTCCAGGGTCGCTGAACGGAGATGGAAGAAATCCCACTCCACGGCCGACCTCACAATCTACAAGCAATCCCTCTCCAACTTCAAGGACGCACTCACTGCCGAAAACAAACCTACTTCTTTTCTTTAATCAACACACTGTCCCGAAACCCCAAACAACTATTCAGAACCTTCAACTCCCTCTCCGTCCCCCAGCACCTCCTCCTTCCCCCCTCATCTCCGCTGACGACTTTGCCACCTTTTTCAAACACAAGATTGACAAAATTAGAGAAAGCTTTGGCCCAACGTCCCCCCAACCCACCACCATTACCGCCCAACCCTCCTCGACCAAAGGAAGCTTCTCCAACGTGACTGAAGCCCAGCTCTCCATCCTCCTGTCACGATCTCACCTCACCACCTGTGCCCTCGACCCTCTCCCTACCCATCTCATCCCAAACCTCACCACCGCCCTCATCCCTGCCCTAACCCAACTCTTCAACCTGTCACTCACTACTGGCGTCTTTCCCTCCTCCTTCAAACACGCCTTAAATCTCACCCATCCTCAAAAAACCCTCCCTCGACCCATCATCCGTCGACAACTACCGCCCAATATCCCTTCTCCCTTTCGCTTCCAAACTACTCGAACAACACGTCCACTCTGAACTGTCGTCCTACCTATCCTCCCGCTCCCTATTTGACCGCCTGCAATCTGGTTTCCGACCTCATCACTCCACCGAAACTGCCCTTACTAAAGTCACCAATGACCTCCTGACCGCAAAGAGGAAAAAACACTACTCCGTCCTCCTCCTCCTCGACCTATCCGCCGCCTTTGACACAGTCGACCACTCCCTCCTACTCCAAATCCTAGAATCCCTTGGCATCACCGACCTCGCCCTCTCCTGGATCTCCTCATACCTTACGGACCGCACTTTCAGCGTCACCCACGCCGACATCTCTTCCTCGTCCTACCCCCTTACTGTCGGCGTCCCCCAGGGATCGGTACTTGGACCGCTACTTTTCTCCATCTACACCCTCGGCCTAGGTCAACTCATTGAGTCCCATGGCCTCCAGTACCATCTCTACGCCGACGACACCCAGATCTACCTCTCCGGGCCCGACATCACCTCCCTTCTGTCTAAAATCCCCCAATGCCTGTCCGCCATCTCATCCTTCTTTTCTGCTCGCTTCCTCAAGTTGAACATGGACAAAACAGAGTTCATCGTCTTCCCCCCCAGCCGCCCTCCCCCTCTGCCAGACCTGTCAATCCGAGTCAACGACTGCTCTCTCTCCCCAGTCCCCCACGCAAAGTGCCTCGGGGTCACCCTCGACTCCTCCCTCTCCTTCAAGCCCCACATCCAAGCCCTTGCCACCTCCTGCCGACTCCAACTCAAGAACATCTCACGCATCCGCCCGTTTCTTAACCACGACACCGCCAAAACTCTCGTCCACGCCCTCATCATCTCCCGCCTTGACTACTGCAACCTACTGCTCACCGGTCTCCCAGCCTCCTCCCCTTGCACCTCTCCACTCTATCCTGAACTCAGCTGCCGTCTAATCCACCTGTCTCCTCGCTACTCCCCTAGCTCCCCTCTCCGCATGGCACTCCACTGGCTCCCCACCCCCCAAAGATCTAAATTTAAAATCCTAACCCTGACTTACAAAGCCATCCACAACCTGTCCCCCCCTTACATCTCCGACATGGTCTCCCAATACCAACCTGCACGCAACCTACGCTCCTCACAAGAACTCCTCCTCTCCTCCCCCCTCATCTCATCCTCCCACAACCGCATACAAGACTTCTCCCGCGCCTCCCCTAGACTCTGGAACTCCCTCCCCCAGCACGTCAGACACTCGCCCACCCTCAAGAGCTTCAAAAAGAACCTGAAAACTCATCTATTCCAACAAGCCTACAACCCATGATGAGACCCAGCGCCGCTCCACCAACCGCTTGGCGCTTACCCCCCCCCTATCGTGTCCTCCCCCACCCCCATAGACTGTGAGCCCTCGTGGACAGGAACCTCTCCCGTCGTGTATCAGCAAGCATTGTCTGCTCATATGTACTGTACCTGTCCTTGTTACCCCCACTGCTTATGTAAAGCGCCATGGAACCAATGGCGCTATATAAATAAATAATAATAATAATAATAATAATAAAAATGCAACTGCAATTTCATCCGCCCCCACTGACAGTCAAAGGGGGAGAAAACTGATCTGGTTGTATCCAGTTTTAGATTAGGGTCACACTTGGCATGAGTTTTGTAAGTGCCTTAAAAAAACGCATGTGTTTTTGCATGTGTCTGTTGGACACATACGTTTTTGCATGCGTTTCCCATAGGGCCACATGTTATGAAAACGCATGCGTTTTGGGAAAAGCACTCAAAAACGCAGCATGTAGTATTTTTAGGTGCGGAAAAAAAAACGCACACAAAAACGCATGGTACTGTCACATATGCGTTTTTGCTATTAGGCCATGCGTTTTTGCTATTAGGCCATGCGTTTTTTTGCATGGGGTCTATGGGTGCGTTTTTACATGCGTTTTTAATAACGCAGGTCTCCAAAAACACATGTAAAATCTGCAAAAAATGGTAGTGTGAAACCAGCCTAACTATTCCATTAACCCTTTGTATCCCTCTGATTCTGCTTTGCTCTGTATTAACTTTTTCTTACTCCTGCATTGCTATACTGTATGTTAACCCCTGTATTGCTGTGTTAACCCTTTATTACCCTTTATTGTATTGCTTTGCTGTCTGTTAACCCCTTATTGTTCAGGGATAGCTCAGCGTCAGGAGGGCGGGTGTAAACAACATAGTGTGGATGTATGTTTAGGCGGGATCTAATTATTAGCTATTGTATTAGTTATTGTATTGTTGTGCGCTAGTGCTGTGTTATTTGTACTATCTACCATATATTTATATCATTATAGACTTTTTGGGTTGTTTAATAAATATTCTTTTATTAGAACGGTCTTGCCTCATTAAGTCGCCAGTATATATCTAAAGTTGTGTGTATGTGCGTGTGTATGTATCATACCGGTAGCCCCACCCCTCACAGCTCCACCCCTTCCACATAGCCCTGCTCTTCCTAGCTCTGCCCCTTCCACATAGCCCTGCTCTTCATAGCTCTGCCCCTTCCACATAGCCCTGCTCTTCATAGCTCTGCCCCTTCCACATAGCCCTGCTCTTCCTAGCTCTGCCCCTTCCACATAGCCATGCTCATCATAGCGCTGCCCCTTCCACATAGCCCTGCTCTTCATAGCTCTGCCCCTTCCACATAGCCATGCTCTTCATAGCTCTGCCCCTTCAACATAGCCATGCTCATCATATCTCTGCCCCTTCCACATAGCCCTGCTCTTCATAGCTCTGCCCCTTCCACATAGCCCTGCTCTTCATAGCTCTGCCCCTTCCACATAGCCATGCTCTTCCTAGCTCTGCCCCTTCCACATAGCCCTGCTCTTCCTAGCTCTGCCCCTTCCACATAGCCATGCTCTTCATATCTCTGTCCCTTCCACATAGCCCTGCTCTTCATAGCTCTGCCCCTTCCACATAGCCCTGCTCTTCATAGCTCTGCCCCTTCCACATAGCCATGCTCTTCATAGCTCTGCCCCTTCCACATAGCCATGCTCTTCATAGCTCTGCCCCTTCCAGATAGCCTTGCTCTTCATAGCTCTGCCCCTTCCACATAGCCCTGCTCTTCCTAGCTCTGCCCCTTCCACATAGCCCTGCTCTTCCTAGCTCTGCCCCTTCCACATAGCCATGCTCTTCATATCTCTGCCCCTTCCACATAGCCCTGCTCTTCATAGCTCTGCCCCTTCCACATAGCCATGCTCTTCATAGCTCTGCCCCTTCCACATAGCCCTGCTCTTCATAGCCTTGCCCCTTCCACATAGCCATGCTCTTCATAGCTCTGCCCCTTCCACATAGCCTGCTCTTCATATCTCTGCCCCTTCCACATAGCCCTGCTCTTCATAGCTCTGCCCCTTCCACATAGCCCTGCTCTTCATAGCTCTGCCCCTTCCACATAGCCCTGCTCTTCATAGCTCTGCCCCTTCTACATAGCCCTGCTCTTCATAGCTCTGCCCCTTCCACATAGCCCTGCTCTTCATAGCTCTGCCCCTTCCACATAGCCCTGCTCTTCATAGCTCTGCCCCTTCCACATAGCCATGCTCTTCATAGCTCTGCCCCTTCCACATAGCCCTGCTCTTCATAGCTCTGCCCCTTCCACATAGCCCTGCTCTTCCTAGCTCTGCCCCTTCCACATAGCCCTGCTCTTCATAGCTCTGCCCCTTCCACATAGCCATGCTCTTCATAGCTCTGCCCCTTCCACATAGCCCTGCTCTTCCTAGCTCTGCCCCTTCCACATAGCCATGCTCTTCATAGCTCTGCCCCTTCCACATAGCCCTGCTCTTCATAGCTCTGCCCCTTCCACATAGCCCTGCTCTTCATAGCTCTGCCCCTTCCACATAGCCATGCTCTTCATAGCTCTGCCCCTTCCACATAGCCCTGCTCTTCATAGCTCTGCCCCTTCCACATAGCCATGCTCTTCATAGCTCTGCCCTTCCACATAGCCCTGCTCTTCATAGCTCTGCCCCTTCATAGCCCCACCCCTCACAGCTCCAGCCCTTCCACATAGCCCTGCTCTTCATATCTCTGCCCCTTCCACATAGCCCTGCTCTTCATAGCTCTGCCCCTTCCACATAGCCCTGCTCTTCATAGCTCTGCCCCTTCCACATAGCCCTGCTCTTCATAGCTCTGCCCCTTCTACATAGCCCTGCTCTTCATAGCTCTGCCCCTTCCACATAGCCCTGCTCTTCATAGCTCTGCCCCTTCCACATAGCCATGCTCTTCATAGCTCTGCCCCTTCCACATAGCCCTGCTCTTCATAGCTCTGCCCCTTCCACATAGCCCTGCTCTTCCTAGCTCTGCCCCTTCCACATAGCCCTGCTCTTCCTAGCTCTGCCCCTTCCACATAGCCCTGCTCTTCATATCTCTGTCCCTTCCACATAGCCCTGCTCTTCATAGCTCTGCCCCTTCCACATAGCCCTGCTCTTCATAGCTCTGCCCTTCCACATAGCCATGCTCTTCATAGCTCTGCCCCTTCCACATAGCCATGCTCTTCATAGCTCTGCCCCTTCCAGATAGCCTTGCTCTTCATAGCTCTGCCCCTTCCACATAGCCCTGCTCTTCCTAGCTCTGCCCTTCCACATAGCCCTGCTCTTCCTAGCTCTTGCCCCTTCCACATAGCCATGCTCTTCATATCTCTGCCCCTTTCCACATAGCCCTGCTCTTCATAGCTCTGCCCCTTCCACATAGCCATGCTCTTCATAGCTCTGCCCCTTCCACATAGCCCTGCTCTTCATAGCCTTGCCCCTTCCACATAGCCATGCTCTTCATAGCTCTGCCCCTTCCACATAGCCCTGCTCTTCATATCTCTGCCCCTTCCACATAGCCCTGCTCTTCATAGCTCTGCCCCTTCCACATAGCCCTGCTCTTCATAGCTCTGCCCCTTCCACATAGCCCTGCTCTTCATAGCTCTGCCCCTTCTACATAGCCTGCTCTTCATAGCTCTGCCTTTCCACATAGCCCTGCTCTTCATAGCTCTGCCCCTTCCACATAGCCTGCTCTTCATAGCTCTGCCCCCTTTCCCCATAGCCATGCTCTTCATAGCTCTGCCCCTTCCACAATAGCCCTGCTCTTCATAGCTCTGCCCCTTCCACATAGCCCTGCTCTTCCTAGCTTGCCCCTTCCACATAGCCCTGCTCTTCATAGCTCTGCCCCTTCCACATAGCCATGCTCTTCATAGCTCTGCCCTTCCACATAGCCATGCTCTTCCTAGCTCTGCCCCCTTCCACATAGCCCTGCCTTCCTAGCTCTGCCCCTTCCACATAGCATGCTCTTCATAGCTCTGCCCCTTCCACATAGCCCTGCTCTTCATATCTCTGCCCCTTCCACATAGCTCTGCTCTTCATAGCTCTGCCCCCTTTCCCCATAGCCCTGCTCTTCTAGCTCTGCCCCTTCCACATAGCCCTGCTCTTCATATCTCTGCCCCTTCCACATAGCCCTGCTCTTCATATCTCTGCCCCTTCCACATAGCCCTGCTCTTCATAGCTCTGCCCCTTCCAATAGCCATGCTCTTCATAGCTCTGCCCCTTCCACATAGCCATGCTCTTCATAGCTCTGCCCCCTTCCACATAGCCCTGCTCTTCATAGCTCTGCCCCTTCCACATAGCCCTGCTCTACATAGCTCTGCCCCTTCATAGCCCCATCCCCTTCATACCGCTTTCTTTAATTAAAGGGGCATTACCATCTCCAGAGCTTGCACAAGTATCGTCAGCTTTCAGGTGCATGTGACATAAAATCTATGAGAAAACACTAATACTAATAAATACCTTGAGAAGGAAAACCCAAGTGGGGAAGCTTCCAAATAAGTACTAAATAAGAAACCCGCAGTTAAATGCCGAACTTCAGTTCTGAGGTCGACAGCTCTGCAGGAAACTGCGTAATGACATAAATCCTTCTGTGTTGCTGCTGATTAAAGGAAAGAAGATCAAGGGCCGTACTGGCAATGTGCAGATATACACAGGGACATCATAGTGCTGCTTGAGTTATTGGGCTGCCCTGTATTAGATAACTTCCAGTGATCATTTAGCTATGATCCGCCAGAATATTATATATTACTGATCCTGTAAATATGAGAAATACCTTTGGGAGGAGTTCAGAAGAAAAGTGCTGAAACAGCAAAGCGCAGCCTGTATGTAAAAGCCTGGGAGCCTTTGGCACATATAGGATGCCATATAGCCAGGATATTATTCACAGAGTTCTTCTAAACAGCTGTGATAACCAATTTTTTTTATTATTATATAAAATCACATTACTGCTATAATCACTATACTTAGCGCACATTTTAATCACATTTTGTAAGCCCACCTGCCACCACAAGGAGTCTAGACTCGGATGGGTCCCTATACTAAACTGTATGCCTGGACAACAAAAAACTCAGTTCTCTCTCTAGGGTTTAGACTTTCTGTACAGATTGACGGTAAGTCAGGATTCAGCTTAATTCTGTAAGACTGGTTACACTGGTGTGTGACTCGCACAAGCGCAATGAAAGAAATCTCGCGTTGCACTCGGCCTAATGTTAGAAAATCAGGCAGATCAGACCTGCAAGTTTTTCTTCAGCCCTATATGGGCTGAGGAAAAAATCACAGCATGCTGTGATTGTCAGCGAGTCTCAGGTCACTAGCAGCCATACAAGTCTTTGAGTGCGAGTAAAACATTGGACTGCATTCAGAACACATCCGAGTACAGAGCGATATACGCAGAGGCCATTAATGGAGAAAATGAGATTAATTTCTCCCTATCCTCCGCAGCTGTGATCCGATCATAGGATCAGATCACAGATACATGACCCACAGATCACACTCACAGCAGAGTCTGAGCCCGAGGATCATTAGCATATTGCAGTCGATGCTCTCCCTTCACATGCAATATGCTAAAGTGATTCCAACCTAATACTGAAAACAGTCTGAGATAGGTGGGATTGTAAGTGAGTGGAAGATGGGTGGCATCCCTGAAGAAGTTGTTATTATGACATTGCTGTGATGTATTGCACAAATGCAAAACAAGGGGCAGACTTCTGGTGTAAAACACCTTGAACTGTCCCCATATTTTTGAACAGCAAAATATTGGGTAAAAATATTGCATCTTTTTTGGAATTTTTATGCTAGTCCCAACCAGCTTTGTCAAAGTGAGAGGATTTGGGTTAGAATAAGGTGTGGTATTATCACATATAGACTGCACTGCTGTCTCTGTGAACTGATCTGCAGTTGTTTACGTGAGTTTATTTCTGTTTATTTCTGTTGGTACCTTTAGGGTTAACGTCAGTAGCTGTAGCTGCAGTATTAACTACCCATGGTAATAGCTGGCTGTTGCTCTCCTGTACTCCTTACCTTCTGCTGTGTGTGTGTCAGATGATGCAGTTCTCCACTCCCCCAGCAGTGCTGTTTGGATGTTGTGCAGTTCTGCTGAAGCCCTCCAAAAGCCTTTACCTCTGAGAGAGTCATCTTGTGGTGTTGCTGTTTCTATCCCAATCCATGGTTTGAGGTGAGGGGTGTTAGCCCAGGGCTGGTCAAGAGCAGGGCAAGGGTGGCGGCTCAGACATCCTCACCTTTAGAGTTAATCCTGGGAAAAAGTTAAGCTAGGAAACCCCAGTCTACTGGGCCAGACTAGCTAGCCAGAATCCCTTTGCTCATCACTGTCATTGTTCTACAATTCCCCTCATCTGCTATACCCACCTGTGACAGGCATGGTATAGGCTGCCTAAAATAATCATTAAAATGTCCTTTAGTGGTATAAATTACACCCATTTCCTGACTGGCGTGCATTTCTTTCAGCGGCACATGCCAGTTGAAGGTGCATCTAAATCATTATGTGGGGTACGCCTCTTAATGAATTTAGCACATCTTACTCCAGAGGTCCCTTAATTAAGAATGTAGTGCAGACTACCTGTCTTAGGCCCCTTTCACATCAGCGGTAAGCGCTGATCGCGGCAGTTGCGGTGAAAAAAGTGCATCTGCCACAGTTACCGCATAATGGCCGCCCTTGCGGTTCACCAGCGGCAAGCCCCATGTAATGTCTATGGGGCTTGCAACAGGTGCGGCAAGTGCGGGATAGTTGCGGTTTCGGCAATTGCGGCAGATGCGGCCGCGAATAAAACGCGGTCAACCGCACTTGCCGCACACTTACCGCAAGCCCCATAGACATTGCATGGGGCTTGCCGCAAGTGAACCGCAAGTGCGGCCGTTATGCGGTAACTGCATGCGTTTTTTTCACCGCAACTGCCGCGATCAGCGCTTTACCGCTGATGTGAAAAGGAATCAGGCCCTAACTGACTTATCCTTTGTACTGATTCAATTCCCGTCATATTCTGATTAATGCTATTGTTCTATTGTATACTATTCTAAGAATATGATGGTATAAGGGAGAAGTGGGCACTGTAGTCAAAGGGTCATGGAAGGGATAAATAGGTACAGCGAACCCTGCAGTTGCCAGAAAGTTCACAATGAAAGGGTTTGTCCGGTCTTAGGCGACAATACTGCAGTCAATCTACAAACTTGCAACCTCTCACATCATGTGCAATGTGCCCCATGAGGATTTTCCTATATTTAAACCATTAGCAGGAGGAGCGTGACCACAAGTATGTAATTTGTATACATTTCAGTCACGTACCTAATAGACTGCATATGGCCTTGTTCAATACATTTGCATTAAGGAATGATACAGTCTAGTCGGAATGTTGCCAGAAGAATGCAAGTGAAATACTTCCGGTCACATGACCACCCACTCCTGGGGCTGGCACAGTGTGCGCGATGTGAAGGTTTACAAGTCTGTAGTCACATAGAGAGACACATAGAAAGACTGCAGACTTGTTGCCTAAGACTTAAAGAAGTTTATATTGGATTCTGTAGCGGATGGACAACCAGTGCAAAGACTGGCACATGGTAGTGGCGCTATTGTAGTGGTTGGACGGAAATATGATCCTGGCTGCTGCATTCAAGATGAATTGGAGAGGGGAGAAAAGATAAGTGAAGGTCGAACATCTTAAGTCATATACTCCTATTTTGTTCAAAGCTGTTCTAACACTTTCTCAGACATAACTGTTCATCTAAATGACAGTGGAGGGAAGGTATTAACCAAAAACAGACAAAACAAATAACGTCAGTGGATAAAACAGACATCATGCTGCAAAGGCCACAATAGGATATAACTGATACAAAAGCCTTGCTGCAACACAAAAAATACTTCTATATCCATAATCATTTTTTTATGGTGCAATGATATTCAAATGTGAATAATCCTATGATATTTGTAGAAGGTAACGTAACTACTTTATAGAAGTCATTAGATTAGATATTAGGCACGAAAAAGGGTAGAGTCCTTCTAAAACGTAAATAGTCATGTATTTCCTTGACATCACACTAGAGGGCGACAACATACAATTCCTGGACACCCTGCTCCACTCCAGCAAATCGGTTAACTCTTTGGATCCCACGTGGAATCCTAGTGCCTGAGAGAGGAATTATAATCTGAAAATAATCCTTCAAGATTTGCTAATGGAAAATAAATAAAACTTTCTTCCTCTTCAGAGATAAAACATGTAGTAAAGTATCAAAAACTTCAGAACTATAACATACCACATCAAATGATTCAATTTCATGGTTACAGAACGTCTACCATAAGGGCACGTTTTTTTGGACTATATAGGAAACACTCCATCAATCTATAAAGAAAGTGCAAGCACTAAGGAGTTGCTGTTTCATAAAAATTACCACTTTATTAAACACATATAAAGTAACAGACAGTAAACCGTTAAAAATGAAGTACTTATGTGGATGAATCCAGACATAAACCACACAGAGGTAATTACACTCTCAGGATGACACAGTATTGCACATAATAACACCACAATGGTTAGTCTCATTCCATATCATAGGAGAAATCAGTAGTGGAACACAATCGCTCAATCACTTACTCACCCATAATACTTGTGCTGTTGCCTGGTCCAGTATAATGCCCTCTGCTGTGGCCCCCCCTACGACCGTTTCGCAAGGCTTTATCAAGGGGTTTGTGATGAAACCCCTTCCTTGAGGACCCTTTTTTCTCAACTATCTTTATCACTGTCTTTTTAAGTGCACAATGCCTCAAAAACACATTACAAAGGCAATGCATTTTTTTACACCTGTTTAAAATAACGGATCTAGTTTTGCTACTGTAAATTCAGCAAACACGAATCCTCAAAAAACACAGGAAAAACGCTGTGTGTGAATGTAGCCTTACAGTAGGGCCTGGATGCTAGCTCAGTTGCAAATATGAACATAACTTTTAGTTGCACTTTTGTCGTATGTACTGCCTAGTTTGGAAATATACAGAAAAACGTACAAGTATGAAATACTTTATAGACTGCCATACGTAAGATGCAGTTGTACTGAAGACCATTAGAGGGAGCTCCGGTACTTTTCTTCTTGGAAGTCAATGTTATATCAATTTAATATTGTAAAAATATACAGAACCAGTTAAACGTTTGCACACACTATAGACTGTATATATGTATATATATATACAGTGCCTACAAGTAGTCTTCAACCCCCTGCAGATTTAGGTGGTTTGATAGATTGCAAATAAGTTAGAGCCTTCAAACTGCAAACGAGAGTAGGATTTATTAACAGAAGCATAAATCTTACAAACCAAAAAGTTATGTTGCTCAGTTGAATTTTAATAAATTTTAAACATAAAAGTGTGGGTCAATTATTATTCAACCCCTAGGTTTAATATTTTGTGGAATAACCCTTGTAGGCACTGTATATATATATATATATATATATATATATATATATATATATATATATATATATTGCAAATCTAGAGTGAAGGCAGGAAGAATAGAAAGGAGCATATATGAAAACAAGGAGCAAAGAGGAGTTCAAAACAAATCAGAATGTGTTAAATCATAGATTCCTCAGATGACAACCCTCCCCACCATTACTCCTTTACTCTGTCAAAAGCTTTATACACTCTTGGTGTTCTCTCAAGCCTGTACATGTATACAGTACTTTGCAAAAGTTTTAAGCTGATTTGGGAAAATAACAAAAAGTAAGAATGCTTTCAAAAGTAGAACTGTTAATAGTTTTTTTTATCAATTAAAAACATGCAAAATGAATGAATAAAAGAGAAATCTTAATAAAATCAATATTTAATGTGACCATCCTTCTTCAAACACAGCATCAATTCTACTTAGTACTCTGGCACACAGTACAAGGATTCAGCAGGGAGGTTGTTCCAAACATCCTGGAGAAGTGACCACAGATCATCTGTCCAAATCCTTTCGGAACTTCATGTAATCCCAGACAGACTCAATAAAGATCTGGGCTCTGTGAAGCAGATCATCACTTCCACAACTCCTTGTTCTTCTTTAGGCTACGTTCACACATTTGCGTATTTTGCTGTGCTTTTTTGCGCACGCTTTTTGCCGCGTTTTTCGGCCGCGCAAAAAAGCGCAGCAAAATACGCAGGGGCTTTCACACACTGCGCTTTCTTTCCCCCAGAAAGCGCAGTGATGTCACAGAGGGGAGGAAGAATCCTGCTTCCTCCTCCCCTCTGTGACATGTGTGACCGCCCCATTAGACTTCACAGTGTATTAATATATACTGTGAAATCTAAATTAAACAAAAGCAAGTGTGTGAAAAATAAAAAAGAATCAATACTTCACCTCACCGACGCCTTCTGCCGCTGTGCGATCTCCGATTCCAAGTGAGATCTCTTCTGACAGGACCTGTGATGACGTCAGAGGGGGGGCGTTCCCGGGGCGGTCCCATCGCTGATTGGCTGCTCGCGGTCATGTGATATCACATGACCGCGAGTGCCCGGGAACGCCCCCCCTCTGACGTCACCACAGGTCTTGTCAGAAGAGATCTGATTTAGAACCGGGGATCGCACAGCGGCAGAAGGCGTCGGAAGGTAAGTATTCATTCTTTTTTATTTTTCACACTCTTGCATTTGTTTAATTTAGATTTCACAGTGTGTATTAATACACTGTGGAATCTAATGGGCGGCCACAGCTGTCACAGAGGGGAGGAGGAAGCAGGATTCTTCCTCCCCTCTGGGAGAATACGCAGAAGTAGCTGCGTAAACAATTGACATATCAATTGTTTACGGAGCTGCGCTTTCTCCCGGAAAACGCACTGCGTATTTTTACGCAATGTCTGCACTGCAAAGTGAATTTCCCATTCACTTTGCAGGCAGACAAAAGGCACATTGCGTATTTTGAAAAGCGCGCGTAAAAAAACGCGGCAAAATACGCAATGTGTGAACGCAGCCTTAGGGTGTGCTCACATCTGCTTTTTTTTCTCGTTGCGGATATCAGCGAGAAAAGTATCAGAGTGCCATGCGGGTGTCAGGTGTTTTGACACCCATATGACATGGGCCGGGTGGGGAGCAAAGGGCCGGGCGGGGTGCAAAGGACTGAGTAGGGAGCAAAGGACCGGATGGGGAGCAAAGGACTGAGTAGGGAGCAAAGGGCCGGGCGGGGAGCAAAAGCTTGAGTAGGGAGCAAAGGACCGGGTGGGGAGCAAAGGACCGAGTAGGGAGCAAAGGGCCGCGCAGGGAGCAAAGGACCGAGTAGGGAGCAAAGGTCCGTGCGGGGAGCAAAGGACCGGGTAGGGAGCAAAGGATTGGGCAGGGAGCAAAGGGCCAGGTGGGAAGCAAAAGGCCGGGCGGGGGGCAAAAGGCCGGGCGTGAAGCAAAGAACTGAGTAGGGAGCAAAGGACCGGGCGGGGAGCAAAGGACTGAGTAGGGAGCAAAGGACCGAGTAGGGAGCAAAGGACTGGGCAGGGAGCAAAGGACCGAGTAGGGAGCAAAGGACCGGGCGGGGAGCAAAGGACTCAGTAGGGAGAAAAGGGCTGGGCAGGGAGCAAAGGACCGAGTAGGGCGCAAAGGACCGGGCGGGGAGCAAAGGACCGAGTAGGGAGCAAAAGACCGGGTAGGGAGCCAAGGATCGGGCAGGGAGCAAAGGGCCGGGTGGGGAGCAAAGGGCTGGGCGGGGAGCAAAGAGCTGAGTAGGGAGCAAAGGACTGGGCAGGGATCATGCATCAGCTGATTGTTTAAAAAAGCTGCCCAGCTTTTTACTACCCGGCTTTTAAACAATCATGCATCCATTTCAGCCTTTTCCTCAGGCCTCCAGACTGCTTTGTAGGGGCCAGCAGAATAGTACTCACATTTCCCATTGACATGTATTATACTCGCTACTCGTAATGAATACATGAGTATTAGAACCTACTCGTTACAATTCCAGCGAGTCCCAATATTTCACTACTCGCTCATCCCTTCTGGTTACCACCAGGCTACAGATTTGCAATGCTCATGCTGGTACCAAACATTAAAACTATAAAAAGAAACTATATCTACAAAGTTCCACCTTTCCACAAAGGGCTGTTAGTGTATAACCACATATTACTTTCAGCTTCTTCTTCATCATTATTTTCTATGCACTCATACATTTTCTGGAGGGACATAACCAGGTTGTATACACAGCATAATTCTGCAAAATGCAATTCAGATGCCTCCATTCAATAGAGCAGTTGTCAGTGCTCTGCTGCGTGTGGGCCCGGATTCTGGTGCACAGGTCAGCAAGCCTATAAATTTCACTGTTCTCGTTTCGCTCTAGCAGATTAATTCAGTAATCAGCATTTGTCCTTGAAATACCTTGTTTTGCTTTTCTTTCCTGCTCTATTGGCCTGTTATTGTTTTTCCAATCTACAAATCTGTAAATCGGATTTAGCAAACCCAGCTGCAAAACACTCTGCAATAGAAGCACTCGGATGATATTTCGTTGCCCACCAACTTTCCTAATTAATGTGCACCAAACTTTACACTCACAACAGTAACAACAGTATAACGTCCTGATTCTTTTATTTTACTCATTAGCAGAAGAATTGCTGTATCCAATTAAAATAGACATCCACAAAAAGGTAAAAAAAATGTAAACCAAGCACATTCTGAAAAGAATCAACATTAATCTAATATAATTGTTATGTCCCATTAATGGGAATTAGTCATTGTTGTGTGTGCTGTGTATTGCATTTTCTCTGTTGCTAGGCAGATGTACTGCCCTTGGTATTTTATACCTTTCCTCTCCCTGTAGCTCTATGATGTCAGTTTTACTCCTCCCTTCTTCCCCATGTAGTTGTTTGTTGTTTTTCTGCCATCTTAGCATGGACTCATGTTTTACTGCTCTTTACAGAATCACTCTTTTTACCTGCTACATTGTAATTAAATGATTTCAGTGAAAATCATCTCCACTTCTCCTGGACTTCTCTTATTTTAAAGGGACACTGTCAGGTCATTTTTCAGTATGATACTAATATTACCCTTGAATAGTGCCTTGGCAGACCTTTTAAAAACATGTAGAATCATTATTCTACCCTTTGTAGTTTCCATGTTATCAGCATTGTCAGACCCCGCAGAGAGCTGCTGAATTAGTCCTGTCCATTGTAAGCAGAGACGATTAGTCCTGGCTCTGTTAAACTGTCATGTAATTATGCACTCCCTCTCAGCAGCTCTCCCCTCCCTCCTCCCTCTGCTCTCTGGGAATGTGGTTTAACTTTTAGGAGATCTATTCTGTTGAGGACACAGGGAGAGAACTATTGCAGGTCTGCCTTATCTTATCTAGACTCCATTTGTTTTTCTAAGCAGGAATCCTGCAGTGACAGTTTCTGTGTTGCATTTGACCTCTTGTGATGCTGCAGACACAGAGAGAAGAGAAGAGAATACAGCCCCACACACACTGATCTCCTGTGCTGTGATGTGATGTGAATAAGTGACATGCATATTCATTGTATGGGGAGTGGACAGCAGAGAACTAAGGGGATCACTCACTGTAGTGACAGAATGAATGAATCTCTTTATTTGAAGTTTACTGAAGATAGGAGGGGAATATAAATAAAAGAAATACATCAATAAAGCAAGCTTAGAGGGAGGAATTAGAAAATGATAGCAGTTTTCCTTTAAGTTAATGCGGTTGCAATAGACTATCTGGGGATGCTTGCATGTGAGTTCAATGGTCAATATGAATATCAGAGGGATTGATACTTCAGGCACCTATAGTGCACTGCATTGAAGAGTCAGAATAATAATTTAGGGTTACCTGCCAGATATTAAGAGATAAGGAAACTTTCCAGACTAACACAACCTCAAACATAAACTAATGAGAAAACTACAAATGTTCATTCTGCCTATGAAGACTCTGACAAGGGCCAGAATACTCAGAATACAAGGGCTGGCAGAATACTCTCTACAAGGAGAATAGATACTCCCCCAGTCCTCGTCTTAGCCTCTCATACAGCCAGATCAGAATTCCCACACACTGCACTGATAAAGAGCAATCACCCCAAAATGCAGAATTTGCAGTTTGGGGTTCTGATCTGGCACAAATCCTATGCCAT
Source organism: Allobates femoralis (assembly GCA_033576535.1). Classification (NCBI taxonomy): domain Eukaryota; kingdom Metazoa; phylum Chordata; class Amphibia; order Anura; family Aromobatidae; genus Allobates; species Allobates femoralis. Next base: position 49,065,345 of record JARQOC010000011.1, read on the forward strand.
ATTAAAAGGCTTGTTAAAGAGTAAATTATGACTTTTAGGATTGCTACCTTTATTGGTGGCATTAGAGTTTGTCTACTTAAGTAACAATTTGCATATGCAATTTCCCAGAGGAGCATTGCGCCTTAAAGTCTCCTCGTATGCTAGCTGGCAGAATATTCTCCGCAAGGAGAATAGATACTCCCCCAGACTTTGTCTTATCCTCTCATACAGCCAGATCAGAATTCCCACACACTGCACTGATGAGGGGCAATCACCCTGAAACGCAGCGTCTGCAGTTTGAGGTTCTGATCTGGCACAAATCCTGAGTCATATTACCGCCTCCGCACACAGAGCTCAGGTACCAACAGCCACGGGTGCTCAGTTGTACCACTTCCTGATACTGCTCCGTAGTTCGGCAGCCTTCTCCCATTAGGAGCTCGGGGCCTCCGGTTTCAACAGTTCGTGTCTACAGTATCTGCGCCGTGTTCAGGGCCGTATCCCTGTGTCGTCCACTAGCCCCTCTGTTCTCTCGCCAGATATAGGTGTACGGGGATCTATGTCTCGTGCTGTACCCCGAAGACTCTGTTCTTCCTCCACACCCGTCGGTCGTTCCCTCCCGAGGCGAGTGTGACCGTGCTCCAGCCTGCGGGAGCTAACACCTCCTCCTCCTTACTTCTTCTCTTTCTCTTCACTTCTACTGCTTCCTACTCCTCTTTTCCCTCCCAGCTACTTTTGGGTCCTCTCACCTCATCCACACACCGACCCGGGGTCCTAAGTGTTGTGTGTGAAGCTCTACTGCGCCATCACAGCATCTGGAGAGCAGAGGCACAACTGTCCTTAAAATGGAGGCATGCAGTTCCTCTGGCAGCGGTCTGCTCGGTGGGGCGCCACAACGACACTTTATGAGAGTAGCCATGTATCACATAATCTTACAGGTTATAGATTGTTACATGTGTACAGGATCAGAACCAATAACAGCAAATAACTGCATCACCAGACCCATGTCTGGCGTCAGCACCCGGCGTAACCGGGCAAGTGCCGGGGCCCTGAGCAGCTGGGGGGGCCAACTGGCCATCAGAGACAAGCAGCCCTGACGGCCAAGGGCCCACCATGGAAGGCAGCCCTTACAAGGAGGGGCCCAGCAGCCAGGACACTCAGGCAGCTGAGTGCTCCCGCAGCGCTGCCAGTGTACATGGCTACTTTGAATGCGAGTTAAATTAGCCATGTGCCGACTCCCATCTGCGCTTCCTCCTCAGCCGACTGCAGCAGATTGATGAGTCATCACCCTGTGACTTCATCACACTGATGCAGCCTTACTGGCAGTGAAGAGGAGCGTCGACGGGAGCCTGCTGCAATGACGCAAAGGGACAGCAAATGAGGAAATCAGGGTTTCCGGGGGAGCAAAGATAAAGTGAGCATAATCTTTTCATTTTCTTTAGTATGTACAGCATGATGGGAGATTATAGAGGCTGTCACTGGGCTGCTTGGAGGTTGTGCTGGGCTGTGGAGGCGGCTGCAGAGTTATGTAGGCTGTGTTATGGAGGCTGCTGCTGAGGTATATGGAGGCTGTGCTATGGAGGCTGCTGCTGGGGTATATCAAGGCTGTGCTATGGAGGCTGCTGCTGGGGTATATGAAGGCTGTGCAATGGAGGCTGCTGCTGGGACATAGAGCCTGCTGCTAGGTTATGGAGGCTGTGTTATAGAGGCTGCTGCTGAATTATAGAGGTTGTGCTATGGAGGTTGCTGCTGGGCTATGGAGGCTGAGCCATAGAGGCTGCTGCTTTGCCATAGAGGCTGCTGGGTTATGGAAGCTGTGCTATGGAGGGTACTGCTTGGCTATGGAGGCTGATGCTGGGCTATGGAGGCTGTGCTATGGAGGCTGCTGCTGGTTTATGGAGGCTGTGCTATGGAGGCTGCTGCTGAGGTATATGGAGGCTGCTGCTGAGCTATGGAGGCTGAGCTATAGAGACTGTTGCTGGGCCACAGAGGTTGCTGCTGGGTTATGGAGGCTGTGCTATGGAGGCTGCTGCTGGGCAATGGAGGCTGGACTATAGAGGCTGATTATAGGCTATGGAGGCTGCTGCTGGGCTATGGACGCTAGGATATGGAGGCTGTGCTGGGCTATGGAGGCCGCTGCTGGGCTATGGAGGCTATGGAGGCTGCTGCTGGGCTATGGAGGCTGCTGCTGGGCTATATGGAGGCTGCTTCTTGGCTATGGATGTTGCTGCTGTGCTGTAGAGGCTGTGCTATGAAGGCAGTGCTATGGAAACTACTGCTGGGCTATATGGAGGATGCTGCTGGGATATATGGAGGCTACTGCTGGGCTATATATATAATATAGAGGCTGTGCTGTATATATTTTTGGAGGTTGTGCTGTATATAGAATTTGGAGGCTGCGTTGGGCTATATATATAGTATTTGGAGGCCGAGCTGGGCTGTATATATTATTTGCAGGCTGTGCTGGGCTGTGTATATAATATGGAGGGTGTGCTGTGCTGTGCTGTGTATGTTATTTGGATGCTGTAGTGTACATATAAAATGGAGGCTGTACTGTATATATTATTTGGAGACTGTGCTGTGATGTATATATAATATGGAGGCTGTGCTTTGCTGTATATATTATTTTGAGGCTGCCTGTATATATTATTTGGAGGCTGTGTTCTGCTGTATATATAATATGGAGACTGCTGCAGTGCTGTATTTGTATTTGGAGGCTGTGCTGTATGTAGTATTTGGAGGCTGTGCTGTATATATAATATGGAGGCTGTGCTGGGCTATATTTATTATTTGGATGCTGTGCTGGGTATTGGGCTGTATATATTGGAGGTTGCTGCTGGACTGCCACAGCATCCAAATAATATATATAGCCCAACACAACCTCCAAATAATATATTCAGCAGAGCCTCCAAATAATATGCACAACTCAGAGCCTCTTTATTATGTTTATACAGCCCAGCACAGCCTCCAATTATATACAGGCCACACCCTCTATGTTATATATACAGCCCAGCAGTAGGCTCTATACTATTTATACAGCTCCGCAGGTCCCACCCAGGAGCCTCTATATTATATATATACAGCCCGCAGCTTCTAGAATAAAATTAATGAATCATGGTATGTGTTAAATGGGGCCCACCGAGATTGTTTTGCCCGGGGCCCACAAAAACCTGGAGCCAGCCCTGACCAGACCCACCAGAGGTACAGAAAAACATCCATATAACCCGCATCAGTACAGAAACACAGCATCACAACTCTCATCAGTACATAAATACATCACCAGACCCACCAGAGGTACAAAATGTCATCCATATAGCTCGATGTAAATACTTAAGTCCCAAAAAAAAGGTTGAGATAAGTATTATAGGAGTGATACCTTTATTGGATAACAAGAAAAATTATATTTGTGAGCTTTCAGAGCTCAAGGCTCCTTCATCAGACAATGATTGTCTGATGAAAAAGCCTTGAGCTCTGAAAGCTTACAAATATAATTTTTCTTGTTAGCCAATAAAGGTATCACTCCTATAATACTTATCTGAACTTTTTTTTGGGACTTAAGTATTTACATCAATTTCTCTGGCTAACACGGTACCACAAAATTATTATCAAAATTCTCATGAGCAAATATATCTGCCCTACGCTGTGGCCCGGAAAAAATAATTGCTCCTCCTCACCGTTCCCAGTACAAAATATGATTTACACACTGTCCTTCTGTTGCATGTCCCCACACTGCCCTCTCCCTCCATACTGGGCTCCCTGGTCACACTGTCCTCTCACACTGTGTTCTCCTATACTGCCCACTGTTTATACTACTCTCCCTCATCAAACTTGATCTCCTCCTCACTCCACATACTGCGTTGGCAGCCATCCCCCTCACTCCTCGTATTATGTCGACACTCTTCCCCACCTCATTCCACATACTGTACCCCAGCCATCCCCTCTCTCTCCATATACTGTGCCGCAGCCATCCCCCTTCACTCACCATACTGTGCTGCAGCCATCCCCCCTCACTCACCATACTGTGCCACACCCATCCCCCCTCACTCACCATACTGTGCCGTCACCATCCCCCTTCACCATGGTGTGCTGCAGCCATCCTCCCTCACTCACCATACTGTGCTGCAGCCATCTTCCTCACACCTTATACTGTGTCCACTTTGATCGCCCTTACACTTTTTTTATACTAGCTCTTCAAATTTACACTCTTGGTTAACATATACTCACCCCACTCTCTCCCCCGAGGTTTGGTTCACATATACTCCCTTCAACCTCTTTCTCCAGTTTGGTTCATATATACTCCCCACCTCTCCCCCCACCTGGTTTGGCTCACATATTCTCCCCCACCCTCTATCCCCAGTTTGGCTCACATATTCTCCCCCCTCTCCCCCCTAGTTGGGCTCATTTATACCCCCCACCTCTCTACCCCAGTTTGGCTCACTTATTCCTCCCCAGTGTGGCTCACTTATCCCCCCCTCTCCCCCCACCAGTTTGTCAATTGTTCTCCCCTCTCAGTGTGGCTCACTTATTCAACCCCTCTCCTCCCCAGTTTGGCAATTATTCTCCCTCCCCCAGCTTGGCTCACTTATTCTCCCCCTCTACCCCCAGTTTGACTCTTATTCTCCACCCTCCTCCCAAGTTTAGCTCACTTATTCCCCCCACCTCCCCCCCCCAGTTTGGCTCACTTATTCCCCCGCCTCTCCCTCTCAGTTTGGCTCACTTATTTCCCCCCTCTCCCTTCAGTTTGGCTCTTATTCTCCCCCCCCCCTAGTTTGCCTCACTTATTTCCCCTTTCCTTCCCCACCAGTTTGGTTTATTCTCCCACCCTCCCCAGTTTGGCTCTCTTATCCCCTCCTCTCCCCCTTAGTTTGGCTCTTACTCTCCACTCCCCTCTTGTTTGGCTCACTTATTTTCCCCAAACCCTGACCCCCTTCCCCTAATTACATACTTCTTCGGGATCTTCAGCTCCTATGTGGAGCACTTTTCCCATCCTGCTGCCTCTGCACTGCAGGGCAGCCGAGTGACCTCAGTATTGAAATGCCGGGTGTCAGGGAGCTATTCCATCGTACAGAGCAGCTCATAGCCACTCTACACCTTGGATTGCAGGAACTGGTAAGTGGCACTTTCTCTGCTCCTGTTGTCAGCTGAGAGCAGGAGCAGAGAATAGCCGGCTCACACTGCGGGGGTAGGGGCGGAATATGCGGTTAGTTGGTAGACACCTCGGGTGCTGCAACAGGATGCTGAGGGTGCCCCCCTGCCTGCTGCGCCCAGGGCAGATGCACTGCCAGCCCCCCTGCCCCCCCAGATACGCCACTGACCTAATGTTCCCTCAGCCCTTTCAATGTTTTGAGCCAAATAATGCCTGAGCAATAATAGTGCTAGGCAAAAAAGAAGAAGGTACTCGAGAGCCCGGCTGGCTAAGCATCTGGCTAAGCATCTGATTGTAATGGCCGCAGAACAATGGAGAACCAGAAAAAGTGAGACTTCCACCACATGTTGTGATGTCCGTCTATTGCTGCACACAAAAAAGGCTTTCTCGGACAGACCAGGCACAAGCCGCTCCGTTAGGCAGAACCCCGAGAAACCCTGATACCCTGTAACCACAATACAAGGATCTGGATTTATTACAAGGTCCTGGAGAGTGCTGCCTATAGAAGGGCTGCAGTCCAGAGAAAGGAAAGTTGCCAAGCAGGGTCAAAGCTGGGAGCTCAGGAAAAAAACAAAATCAGGATCCGATAGCATAGCCAAGGAGCCGTGTCAAAACCAAGATGGCAGCAAGGTACAAAATGAGGAGAAGCATCCAAAAAACAGGAAACTAGCCAGGGGATCCATAATCTTAAAGCTATTTCTGGCAGCTTCCAGCAAGAGGCTGAAGTAATTAGTAGGGTGTGGTGGTTTCCAATTGCCTGAAGCTTAGGAGTTAATGACTTCAGCTGGAGAGCACACCCAGACACCTCCACACTGACTGTGAAGTACTGCAGGTCCCAGCCACTCTAACCTTAGTGGATTGGCAGAGCATGCATTCTCTAGAGATTCTGGTTCTGACTTCTCTATCACCATCACCGCCTACAGAGTGAATACAGCCATGCTTGGTAACAAAAGCAGATGTCGCAGTAGCAGGCTCTGTAGGGAATGTGGAGGGAAGAAGGAAGCCTCATATGGAAATGCATGTTTATCCCACTGTGTTAAATAAAGCATAACATCTATTTTTGAGGCTATGATTTGCATAAGCCCCAACCTTTTTTCACCTTGGATCATTGGAATGTCCCCACTAATTCATGATGGTGGACAAGTATGATAAAGTAATTCGCTCAATGCCAACTGTCTGACATCTTCATCTGGAAGCCCCTTCCCCACAACACTTCCACGATGCCCAGCAAATGAACATTGTGTGTAGGTCAGCGCTAATTACAGTGTAGATAAGAGAACATGGAAAAGAGTTGGGGTCATGAATCAGTCGACACATTAATTTCAACTTTCTATTATGCTGGGGAAATCGTATATTTAATTGGCTTTGCAAATGGATTTCAACGGATGCTGTCATTTCAAGAAACGCTGCATAAATCAACAGTATGAGCAAATGTAAGAAATTTTATATTAAATCGTATTAGTCGTTTTTTCCCCTGGCTTCCTAAACTGATCATTCCCTCTCCAAAACTGCTAAAATCCATCTTCACCCACTAGCTCAGGGAAAACTGCCAATTATAGGTAAATAAAGCATCGGGGAACACTGTAAAAAACAATTACTGTAAACAAGTCATATAAAGGACATGTTGCTAGTTTCTCAGGTGCACGTAAGTGACAGTTTATTATTATTATAAAAAGTAAAAAAGAAATTGCTAGAACCTACAGGTATAGTTTAACAATATTGTAACAATATACAGAATTATTTAAAAAAAGGTATCAGCTGCCTAGATGTTAGGAGACTCTAAGCTCAAGGCAATGAGCGGCTGATTCTTACAGGCGCCTGCCAGAAATGGCTGACTAGTAAAATACCTGTAATTATATGTAATAACATCTACTATAGCCTAACATCTGATATCAGAGATCTAGAGAGAAGCTGCGAGAACAAGGCACTTACCGTACTTCCTCGCTCCAGCAGTTGTCTACAATAGGACTTTTGTATAATTATGCACAGTATACAGCGAGTTCCCAGGAGCTACAGCGGACAATATTTTATGATATAATTCTATGGTTATGTGAAGACCAGAAAATGATTTGATCACAAAAAATATGAGCTCTAACACCTATAAAGATATATTATAAAATAAAACAGAAGAGTTATGGACCTATTTTTTTCGACAGTACATAAAACAGCACTCGCTAACTGACATAAGTTAGATGAGGGTACTCTCATGGCACTTGTTATTAAAGGGCACTATTTTTTATTGCACTATTTATCAGAGGGCACGCTTGCTTGTATTAATTATCGGAGGGCACGCTGCTGCTGATTATGTAGGGCCCCGTGCTGGCACCATTTTCATTAGAGGAACTTTGATTGTACTTTGGTGAGGCATTATTCTGATGGCTGAGAGAAATAGGAAAAGAGCTTCACTGCACGTATGGACTAATCTGTGTCCGTATACTCAATGTAAGATCAGTCCATGGACCAACGGGTGTCCGGCGCACAACACAACACACAAAGGTACACAGGGGACACAATAACAATGGAGGGTCCTGTCGGTAGGGAGCAGAGGATGGGACACCTCCTGCACTCACCCGAGGCTGTATCCTGATCTCCCTAGTGTCCCTACATGGGTTCTTTACCCCATTGCCGAGTAGGATACCTAGTCCCTCACTAGCCCTGCTCTTATCACTCACTAGGGAGATGGCCAGCGACAGCACTAATTCCACTGCCGCACTAATCAACACCGAAGGAAGGAAAATATACAGGAGAAAACAGCAAAGGATCAACAGCGACTACACAGTTGTTGCTGCACTCCTAGACAGCAGACAGCTTGGTACCGATCAGTTTACCAACAGTTCCTTTCACACAGGTGGCTTGCACAGAACAAGATTCTATCACCAGAAATAGCTCATGGGTCATGTGCATATTTGAAGAAGATGGGAGTGATCACAGAGTAGCTGCACCTGAATACAAACAACAACAAGGAGCTGCTGGCAGCAAAACTGACATTAACGCTGCCAAAAGAAAGGAAAACAAATTTAATATGAAGAGTCTCACTAAGGAAATGAGACTCCAAGGCAGAGAGAGACCATTGTGACATTGACTAGTTACATTAGATTGCCTGAGTGGGTAAGGATTGGAGTTGCAGGACACTGGTCCAGTGACTGTGTTGGTAGTTCATAGCCAACGAACCAGAGCCCTTGGAACTTTCCTTTATTTGCTGTACTAGCATCCTTGTGGCCTTTTATTATTATTAGGCTTGGTGCCATGCCATCTACATATCGTAGGACCAACTAATCAGAAGAGGTATCGGGGATGACAGAAGGTTAGGGTTCCTAAGGTTTTGGTTATGATTAACAACACTATTTCTGGCCATTATTTTGCTTATACCCTGTATTTCTTAGCAGTTTTTCCATCTTCATGTTCTAGTCACCAAATGTAGCAGTCTCTCAGTGTGGCTTTCTTTAAAGAGGTTGTCTGATCAAAACTGTTAATTCTGCTGCCACTGTATGTGACTACAGACTTATCAATCCTCCCAGTGCCCACAATTATGCGGTATACATGTTCCCGGCAACAAAATGACTAGTGAGCCTGGCCTCGCTCAATACAAGTGTATAGAGCAGACGTGTCCAATAGTGGGAGCGGCCGTCTAGCAGGTGCAGCCTCGCTCAATACAAGTTTATATAGGGACGTGTCCAACTAGAGGCAGCGGCCCTCTAGTGGGCGAGGCCTCACTCGATACAAGTGTATAGGGCGGAAGTGTCCAACTAGTGGGTGCGGCCATCTAGCGGGCATGGCCTCGCTCAATACAAGTGTATGGAGCGGACGTGTCCAACTAGTGGGAGCGTCCGTCTAGCAGGCGCGGCCTCGCTCAATACAAGTTTATTGAGCGGATGTGTCCAACTAGTGGCAGCGGCTATCTAGTGGGTGAGGCCTCACTCGACACAAGTGTATAGGGCGGATGTGTCCAACTAGTGGGTGCGGCCATCTGGCGGGCGTGGCCTCGCTCAATACAAGTGTATGGAGTGGACGTGTCCAACTAGTGGGAGCGTCCGTCCAGTGGGTGAGGCCTCGCTCAATACAAGTGTATAGAGCAGGCATAGTGGGGGCGGCCTTCCAGTGGGCGTGGCCTCGCTACAATTACAAGTGTCCAATTAGTGGGAGTGGCCGTCTAGCAGGCGCAGCCTCGCTCAATACAAGTGTGTAGAGCGGACGTGTCCAACTCGTGGAAGCGGCCATCTAGCAGGCACGGCCTCGCCCAATACAAGTGCATAGAGCGGATGTGTCCAACTAGTGGGTGTGGCCTTCTAGTAGGCAAGACCTTACTCAATAATAGTGTATGGAGTGGGCATGTCTGACTAGTAGGCACAGCCATCCAGTAGGCGTCGCCTTGCTCCATACACTTCTATTGTAGTGAGGCCACGCCCAATAGTCGGGTTCTGGCCGGGAACATGCATACCACATAACTGCGGTCTGTTCCTAGTTTTAGAAACTGCAAATCCTTGCAGTGCCCAGTGCTTGCACTGGAAGGATTGATAAGTCTGCAGTCACATAGAGTGACTGCAGAATTACCAGTTTAGACTGGACAACCCTTTAAGACAGCAGCTATAATATGAATCCTCATTGAGGACCAATCTGTAGACAGTTTTGAGCCGTTTTTGAGAGTAAGTGATCCTTGTAGGAGAGAAGTGACAGACACTGTAAGGCTAGGGTCAGATTCGCGCCATGCATTTGCTAAAAGCATGCATTATTTTCATGTGCACATATATAAAAATGCATGCGTTAACGCACCATAGACTCCAATGCAAAAAACGCATTGCTAAAGTGCAATGCGTTCGACACTATGCGATTTTTTTTTGTGCGCACATAAAAACATGGGCTGCAGTGTTTTTGGACCTGTTATGGAAAACGCATGTGTTTTTTTAACATGGGAGTCTATAGGAAGCGCAAAAATGAACACACATATCAAGGGAATGGCAAGGGAAAAAAAACATCCTTTAATGCATCCCTCAAACGGATGCAATATCCCAAATGTGACCCCAGCCTAAGTGAAGAAAGATGCATTTTTCTGTATGTTACAACAGTTTGTAATTTTACTTGTACAGTTGCTACATTAAAAATTGAAAAGTCGCTCATTGATCGAACCTAAGAAAACCTACTGCAAAGACGTAGAAAACACATACTGTTACAACACTGGGATGACCTGAGGTCTTAATGTTACTTTCTTAGCAAATAGGATTATGTCAAATAAACCTAAAATATTATCAGTCAAGATTTTAAACCTGTTTTCTGACTAAAATGACATTTTTTTTACTTGTAACAATAATCTTCCTTACAGGGTGTTATTTTTTCATTATTCGAGCCAACGCGGCTCAGCTATCAGTCACAAGGGAATGTCAAACGCTTGATTCTGAAATCAAACATTTTTGAAAGTAGGTGATTATTTTTGTGTTTCCAACCCTCCTGTGTGATGTCTGCCCTATAAATGTTCAGATATCACATTGCAGTACATAATACATTAGGGTCATTAAAGATTGATCTATTTTGCGCATACGTGCATAATTAGGTTAACATTTTACACATCAATAATAATTGTCACTTTGCATAAGATCTAGAACACTAATTATAGTTGTTTTTTTTTGTTTGTTTGTTTTTTTAAGTAGGTCTCGTGTTCTTAGTATATGCTATAGATCAGGCATCTCCAACCTGTAAGTCGGGAGTCATTGTGGCTCGCGAGACCTGTGATGCGTGGCTCATGGCTGTCTGCCAGCTAATTGCATTAGCACCAGGTCTAGGAAACAGCTATCAAGAGCAGGTCTCCAGACCGTGAATTATGTGAGTAGATTCAAACAGAAGAGCAGATCTGAATGGGAGTTAAGCCCGCGTCACACATAGCGAGATCACTAGCGAGATTGCTGTTTCGATCACAGGTAATAAAATAGATGTAAAGTCCTCGTCTTTTTTACACTTTGGATGAACTTGGTGAGCATTTTGGATCAGAAATTTTGAAGCCAAAAATAAAGGCACATACCCCACTCTGGGTAAGGAAGGGACACTACCTGGCACCGATACACCCGCATCCAACACTAAACACTTCAGGTCGGGGGTTTGGGCGGACCATGTTTGGGAGAACCCCATCCCAGGCTGGAGGGGAGACAGGTAGGGAATGTGGGTGGAGGAAGTGGGACAGGAGCACTGGGAAGTGGGAACAGACTGAAGAACGCACAGGACGGACTGATGTAGTAGGACTACAGAGAACATGGGAAGGTGGAAAGAGGAGGTGAAGATGAACGGACGTGTGAGAGAGATATCCAGGGGACTGGAGCTGATGGAGCTCGTTCCGAAGCCAGAGAGAGAGGACAGAACCGACGGAAGAGCCAGTGAAGGGCTCAAGAGTGACAGAAGGAGTCCCAGGGGCACGGAAGTAAGTGATCCACCCGTGGAGCCCGCATCAGAGCTGACAGAGTCTGGGATCAGCTAGAGGGACTGGGCTGCAGAAAGGGGACTAGCCTCAGCTTAGTGGAGTGGGCTACATGACTCAACTGACGAACGGGGATCGAGGTGAGTTCAAATACCACGGTCCAAGTCCACACTCATTCGTTGAAAAGTGGCCACATAGGGTCAGGGGACTAGGATGAGGTCGCCTGACAGGACTCGGGGCTACCGGCTCAAGACACTGGGTGTGAGGCACAGGGCAGGAGGGTGACAGCCAGTGCAGCAAGACGACTGAGAAAGGAACATCAGAAAGGGGACCCGATAGATAGTTCCTGAATTATCTGAGAGTTGTCTAGAGCCCTGACCCGAAGAACACAGCACCTCGTTGTAAGTTGGGAACCACGTGAGCCTTGTGCAACTATGAGTAAAGATCCAAAGACTGCACCCTGCTGTGTCCTCCAGTTATTCACTATGCCGTTATCCCTACAATTAGACTCTATCCCTGCCTAGGGCCTACAGCTCTACCCGTGGAAAGCTAACCATCTCTGCTGCAATACCAAAAGCCCCAGAGGATCTGCACCGCAGCGTCAGTTAAACATCCTTAATTGCTGAACACCACGGGTGGTGTCACAAATTAATTTTCCCAAATAAACTTCCCCCATTTTATGACATCGCCAGGGCCATGGAACCCCGTGACCTCTCCAAAGAACTCCCGACTCGGTTCTGAGTACCCCATGGTCCTGGTGGGGGTGTCAACTTGGCGTCACAGAACAGGATGTACCGACCCAAAAGGTCGGGTCTAGTGCGTCTAGAGACTATTCGCAGGACTGTATCATGGCGCCCGTTAAGGAGAGTCGGCACCATGTGCAAGTGGAGAGGAGGGATGTGACCTCCCATCGTGGGCTGGGTTGTGAAACAGCGCAAAAAGCCATGCCCACCCACAGCAAAGACTTTGATACCAACGAAATTGTCAGTCACCCCACAAAGGGGAGAAGGTGGAAGGAGGACTGGGACGGAAGCAGGGAGAACCCGGTGGATACCATGGCAAGTGGTGGGCAGACAGTTACAGAGCATGGGGTAGAGACACGGGATTCCCCCAGCCGACCGAAGGAGGACCCGGACCAGTTGCCAGTGGTGGACTTGGAGTTCCTGCAAATGGAGGTGGAACAGCTAAGCCGCCAGCTCCTAAAAAACAAAATCACAGTGGTAGGGAAATGGAGAGAGGCCCTGCTGGAGAAAGTGTCCCAGCTGTGGGCGCCTTTCGCCCAGCGTCTCCGACTCAAAAGAATGTAACCTGTACCGAGGAGGCAGAGGAAAAAGGTATGAACACTGTCCCGGTGACTGTAAAGACCTTGGTGGAACCCCTGAACCCGACTGTAACACCTGGCCGGGTGTTGAAGAACGTAGCCTGAGATTGAACAGCTGACACTGGGGATAGACGGGCGGTACCCTTACAGCCAACAACCATGCCCCAGGGGGTCCCTATAGAATGAGTTGTGTACCACTGGAAACAGCAGGGGGAAGAGCTGATGGGTTGATTGGGCGAGGCCCAAGTGGAAGAACCCCGAGTAGATACTCTGACCTGGGAGAGTATTGCTGGCAACAGCAGGACAAATGGGTGTCAGAGGAGAAGGAGTGGCAGGCGCTACGGAATGCCATGGAAGAAAGAAACTTGCAGGTCAAGAGCCAAGTCAAAAAGACCAAAACCGTGGACCAGGGCCCGTGCAGAGAGGGCACCGTGGTCACATTTGACCTAAAAACAGGGTGGGGATTCATTAAGGAGCCTGGGATGATAATGGAACTGTTTGTCACCCAAAGGTATGTAGATTCGCATCTACTAAGAGGACATCCTGGGCGGGACTTATACTCACACCTTCTCCCAGCACCCAGAGAGAGAGGCTTGTACGCACTTGATGTTTAAAAGGTGCGTGAGGAGGTGAAGCCCCCGACATAATGCCCGACAGTCCCCACCCAAGGGCATCAGCAGCAACCCCAGCACAGTGCGCAGAGGCAAAGACCCTGGCTGCTAAACTGAGCCTCCAGCTGTGCCCCAAAAGAGAACAGGAACATAGCCGACGCAGATCTCGACTGTAGAGACAGTACAATGGCTGCCACCTGGTGAGGAGCAATAGAGAGAATCTTCTCACCGGAAAGGACGTTGGCCTCAAGAGTTACCTTGGAAGAGGCAGTAAAGAGCAGCAGGACAGCACTGTAAATAGTTAGTAATTAATCTGAATAAGTGTTGTGTGAGAAACCTTATGTGTGATAAATCAGTGTGTGTAAACCCAGTTAAAAAGAAAGGACAGTAAGATCAGGACGATAAGTGATCAGGACTTGTTGTAAATAGTTAGCACTCAGTGTGCTCTCTGTTGTTTTAAAGCGACACTTTTACACAGAAGTTTCTATTGCACTTGTAACACTTTGACCACAGAACAAAAACCCGTTTGGCATGGCCGAACCGTGGTCCAGCGAGGAGACCAGCAAAGTCCAGTAGCCCACCCAGGACCTACTTTGGAGGCTTTATCAAACGTGTCCCCCATACACCACTAAGGGACAGTGAGAAGGACATCCCGGTCAGGGACCTCACTGCTCCATGTTAAAATGAACTGAAAGTTTTTGCTGAAAGTTTTATTAGAATAATGATATTTTTATAGTCTTTTATATGCAACGTTAAAGAAAATGCGCCTCCGTCAAGTGAAGAGTAGTTATCTGTTGAGTGTTTTAAAACCTGTTGAATGCATTCCAAATATATTCCATGTCTTTTGCTTGTTCCACCAGGTCCAGCCCGCGGACATGCTGGGTTTTACGAGGGTGGTATGTAGCGCCCATGAGGCTCCAGTCGCCACAGAGGTACTGCACCTCAGTCAGAGGTGTGGTACCACACTCTCAGATAAGGAAGAGACACTACCTGGCACCCACACACCCGCATCCAACACACACTCCAGGTCGGGGGTTCGGGCAGACCCTGTTTAAGAAGAGCCACATGGAGGGGAGACAGGTAGGGGATGTGCGTGGAGGAAGTGGGACAGGAGCACTAGGAAAAGGGAACAGACTGAAGGTCGTACAGGACAGACTGACGTAGTAGGATGTAAGGAGAACGTGGGGAGTTGGAAAGAGGACACGAAGACGAATGGACGTGTGTAGAAAGACGTCCAGGGGACTGGATCCGGAAGCTCGTCCGAAACTGGAGAGAGAAGATAGAACCAACGGAGGAGCCAGCAAAGGGTTCAAGAGTGACAGAAGGAGTCCCAGGACACGGGCGTGAAGTGATCACCCTTGGAGCCTGCATTGGAGCTGACAGAGAGTCTGGAGTCTGCTAGAGGGACTGGGCCGCAGAAAGGTGACCGGCCTCAGCTTAGTGGAGTACCTGCACAACTCAACTAACGAACCGGGGACTAATGTGACTTCAAATACCATGGTCCAAGTCTACAATCATTCGTTGAAAAGTGGCCGCGTAGGGTCAGGGGACTAGGACGAGATCGCCCAACAGGACCTGGGGCTACTGGCTCAAGACACTGGGTGTGAGGCACAGGGCAGGAAGGCGAGAGCCAGAGCAGGGAGACGGACGAGAAAGGAAAATCAGAAGGGGGCCCTGGTAGAATACACTGTGTTCCAAATTATTATGCAAATGTTCTTTCTCTCTGATTTTTCTAAATGGTTGGTGCAAATGACAGTCAGTGTAATAAAAGTCATCACCCGTTAGAGTATACATCAAATTTTAGTGAAGAAATCTCCCTATAATAACAGTATAATTTTCAAAATTAAAAAACACTCTTAGGGCCCCTTTACACGCCACCACTGCAAGGTAGCAACTGCATGGCATTGGGGATATTTGTACCCGTTGCCATGAAATTGCTACGAAATGGCAGCGTGTAAATAGGGAAATTCCTCCCGGTGTCCTGCAGTTGACTCAGGTATTCAACAGGAAGTAAGCCGCAGGATCTGTCGGAACTTCCGGGGAACAAAGATACCTTGAGTTGACAATGCAATGGCGGTGTGTACATGCGGCATTAGCGATCGGTATCCACCGTTAAAAACGTGCGCGTGCACGTGCAGTGGATACCTGTTGCTAGGCACAGTGGCGGCGTGTAGAGGTACCTTAAAGGCATGTTTTTGCTTTTTGTACCATGGAAGAAAATTCTCAGTTGGAAACTATATACGTTGCAAAGGTCATTTTCACACCTTTAGGAACCTTAAGGGTATGTGCACACTGGCCGGGTTAGGGCCGGTTTAGATGTGTAAACCGCCGGTCGGTTTACATAAATTTCATGTAAATTTATGTTAATCCAAACCGGCGTTTGGATTAACATTAACACCTATGTAAACCGACACCCGGTGTCCACACACCGGCGGTTTACACATGCTCATCCGTTGCTAACCCGCTGGGTTCCCAGCGGGTTAGCAATGAATGAGCATGTTCTGCAGCGGCTGCAAGCAGAATCATGTACTGCTTCCAGCCGCCGCAACACCGCCGGCGCTAACCCGCTGGCCACCCGCCCGTCACCCGCCGCACATACCCGCCAGGATGCCGGTGGACGGCTCCGGAGCTTCCTGGCGGGTCCGCCCAGCCGCCGCCGACCAACCCGCCGGCCAGTGTGCACATACCCTAAGGGAGCCTACCAGCTGTTTCCCAATGATTCCAGCCCAAAACATGACTCCTCCACCTCCTTGCTGACGTTGCAGCCTTGTTGGGACATGGTGGCATCCACCAACCATCCACTACTCCATCCATCTGGACCATACAGGGTTGCTCGGCACTCATCAGTAAACAAGACTGTTTGAAAATTAGCCTTCATGTATATCTGGACCCACTGCAACTGTTTCTGCTTGTGAGCACTGTTTAGGGGTGGCCGAATAGTAGGTTTATGCACCATAGCAAGCCTTTGAAGGATCCTACACCTTGAGGTTCGAGGGACTCCAGAGGCACCAGCAGCTTCAAATATCTGTTTGCTGGTTTGTAAGGCCTTTTTAGCAGCTGCTCTCTTAATCTGATGAACTTGCCAGGCAGAAACCTTCCTCATTCTGCCTGTATCTGCACGAACACATCTGTGCTCAGAATCAGCCACAAATCTCTTCACAATACGATGATCATGCTTAAGTTTTCGTGCAATATCTAATGTTTTCATCCCTTGTCCAAGGCATTGCACTATTTGTTGCTTTTCGGCAGCAGAGACATTCTTTTTCTTTCCCATGTTACTTGAAAACTGTAGCCTGCGTAATATTGTGGAACACCCAGTTTTCCTTTTATTGGGCTCACCTGCCAAACTAATTATCACAGCTATCTGAGATTGATTTCAATGATCCAAAGAACCCTGAGACACAATACCATCAATGGGTTTCATTGAAAAAAAAAAAACCCTATGACACTTAAAACCAATTTGCATAATAATTTGGAACACAGTGTAGTTCCTGAATTATCCGAAAGTTGTCT
The DNA here is from genome assembly GCA_033576535.1 of Allobates femoralis. NCBI lineage: Eukaryota > Metazoa > Chordata > Amphibia > Anura > Aromobatidae > Allobates > Allobates femoralis. Next base: position 49,082,312 of record JARQOC010000011.1, read on the forward strand.
GGAGCCCTGACCTGAAGAACACAGCACCCTGTTGGAGGCTGGGAAGCACCTGGAACCTTGTGCAACTGTGGGTAAAGATCCAAAGACTGCACTCTGCTGTGTCCTCCAGTTATTCAACGCACCGTTATACCTACAAGTAGACTCTATCCCTGCCCTGGAGACTACAGCTCTATCTGTGGGGCGCTACACCATCTCTGCTGCAATACCACAGCCCCGGAGGATGTGCACCGCAGCGTCGGCTATCCATCCTTAATTGCAGAACATCATAGGTGGAGTCACACATTAATTTTCCAAAATAGACTTTCCCCCATTTAATGACATCGCCAGGGCCATGGAACCAGGTTACGACCCCGTGACCTTTCCGAAGGGCTCCCAACTTGGTTCCGAGTACTCCACAGCCCTGTTGGGTGTGTCAGTAGCATATAAATATGGCTATATCCATAACCACCCAGTAGCCATGATGAGGCATGGTTATGGATATAGCCATATGTATATTCTACGTGTCTCAATTACCGTATATACTCGTGTATAAGCTGACCCGTGTATAAGCCGACCCCCCTACTTTGGCCCCCAAAATCTGGGAAAAACTATTGACTCGTGTATAAGCCGAGGGTGGACCCCAGCACAGGTATACAGCCCTCAGCAGTGTGGTATACAGCAGCCCCTGAGGTATACAGCAGCAGCCCCAGTGGTATATACAGCAGCAGCCCCAGTAGTTAGTATACAGCAGCCCCAGAGGTATATACAGCAGCCCCAGTGGTAGTATACAGCAGCCCCAGAGGTATATACAGCAGCAGCCTCAGTGGTATAAACAGCAGCAGCCCCCAGGGTATATACAGCAGCAGCCCCAGGGTATATACAGCAGCAGCCCCAGGGTATATACAGCAGCAGCCCCATGGTATACACAGCAGCATCAGCCCCATGGTATACACAGCAGCAGCCCCATGTTATACACAGCAGCAGTCCCATGTTATATACAGCAGCCCCATGTTATACACAGCAGCAGCCCCATGTTATACACAGCAGCAGCCCCATGTTATACACAGCAGCAGCCCCATGTTATATACAGCAGCAGCCCCATTTTATATACAGCAGCAGCCCCATTTTATATACAGCAGCAGCCCCATTTTATATACAGCAGCAGCCCCATTTTATATACAGCAGCAGCCCCATGTTATACAGCAGCAGCCCCATGTTATACAGCAGTAGCCCCATGTTATACAGCAGCAGCCCCATTTTATATACAGCAGCCCCATGTTATACAGCAGCAGCCCCATTTTATATACAGCAGCAGCCCCATGTTATACAGCAGCAGCCCCATTTTATATACAGCAGCCCCATGTTATACAGCAGCAGCCCCATGTTATACAGCAGCAGCCCCATTTTATATACAGCAGCCCCATGTTATACAGCAGCAGCCCCATGTTATACAGCAGCAGCCCATTTTATATACAGCAGCCCCATGTTATACAGCAGCCCCATGTTATATGCAGCAGCAGCCCGAGGTATACAGCCCCCCCCCCCCAGAGGTATACAGGCCCCCCCGTGCTCCTTAAACCTGTAAAGGAAGATGATTATACTTATCGCTGTCCGGCTGCCGTCCCCGCTCTCCATCGCGCTCCTCCATCTGCATCGCGCTCCTCCATCTTCCGGCTTCCGACTTCCTGTGTTCTGCGCCGACAATGACGTCATTGTCGGTGCCGACAGGAAGCCGGAAGATGGAGGAGCGCGATGCAGATGGAGGAGCGCGATGGAGAGCGGGGACGGCAGCCGGACAGCGATAAGTATAATCCTCTTCCTTTACAGGTTTAAGGAGCACGGGGGGGCCTGTATACCTCTGGGGGGGGGGGGCGCCCGTATAGTGACTCGCGTATAAGCCGAGGGGGTAACTTTTCAGCCCAATTTTTGGGCTGAAAAACTCGGCTTATACGCGAGTATATACGGTATATATATATACTAGCTGTAGTACCCGGCTACGCCCGGGTTAATAAATAACTGCTGTTAGCTATAACAAAACAGAATTTGAATATGCCATATTAATGACCTGTAGGAAAATAGAAGCTGAGCTGTGATTGATTGCTATAGGCAGCCTAATAAATCTCCAGCCAACAGTAAACCCTCCCCCTGGCCGGGCAGTATATGTTACCTCACACATACACATAACAGACGGCTCATGTGACTGAAATCTGCCTTAATTCCCTATATGGCACATGTGTTGCACATTGGCTGTTTTTAATCAGATGTTTATGTTTGGAAAATAAAGATAGCACACGTATGAGGCGAGTTGTGTGAGGTGATTTGTGCACATCTGTGTCTGTCTGTGTGGTGTATGTGTCCCTGGGGTGTGTATGTGTGTGTCTCTGTGGGGGGGGGTCTGTGTGGTGTGTGTCTCTTTGTGGTGTGTGTGTGTCCCTGTGGGGTGAGTGCATGTGTCCCTATAGGTTGTGTATGTGTGTGTGTCCCTGTGGGGGGGTCTGTGTGGTGTGTGTGTGTATCTGTGTTGTGTGTGTCTCTTTGTGGTGTGTGTTGTGTGTCCCTGTAGGGTTAGTGCATGTGTCCCTATAGGGTGTGTATGTGTGTGTGTCCCTGTGGGGGGGTCTGTGTGGTGTGTGTGTGTATCTTGTGTTGTGTGTGTCTCTTTGTGGTGTGTGTGTCCCTGTGGGGTGAGTGCATGTGTGCCTATAGGGTGTGTATGTGTTCCTGTGGGGGGGGGGGGTGTCTGTGTGGGGTGTGTGTGTCTCTGTGTTGTGTGTGTCTATTTGTGGTGTGTGCGTGTCCCTGAGGGGTGAGTGCATGTGTCCCTATAGGGTGTGTATGTGTGTGTGTCCCTGTGGGGGGTCTGTGTGGTGTGTGTCTCTTTGTGGTGTGTGTATCCCTGCGGGGTGAGTGCATGTGTCCCTATAGGGTGGCTATGTGTGTGTCCCTGTGGGGGGGAGTCTGTGTGGTGTGTGTGTCTGTGTTATGTGTGTCTCTTTGTGGTGTGTGTGTGTCCCTGTGGGGTGAGTGCATGTGTCACTATAGAGTGTGTGTGTGTCCCCTTGGGGGTGTCTCTGTGTTGTGCGTGTCTCTTTGTGGTGTGTGTGTGTGTTTGTTGGGGTGCGTGGCAAGTATACAATGTTGGGGCTGCACTTTAGCGACTATACACTTGCTGTTACTCTTTGTGTGTGTGTGGTGTGTATACATGTCCCAGTGTGTGGTGAATATCCCATGTTAGGGCCCCACCTTAGTGACTATATGCTGGTATGTGCTGTTAGTCTTTGGTGCTATCATTAAGCCTCTCTCATTCACAACTGTCAACTGGTAACTGTCACTTTTTCCCCATTATGTAGATAGGGGCAAAATTGTTTGGTGAATTGGAATGCGCGGGGTTAACATTTTGCCTCACAACATAGCCTATGACGCTCCCGGGGTCCAGACGTGTGACTGTGCAAAATTTTGTCTCTATAGCTGACAGCTGTCGATTTTCCTCCAACACTTTTCCATTCACTTTTTCCCCATTATGTAGATAGGGACAAAATTGTTTGGTGAACTGGAACGCGCGGGGTTAAAATTTCGCTTCACAACATAGCCTATGATGCTCTCGGGGTCCAGACGTGTGACTGTGCAAAATTTTGTGCCTGTAGTTGCGACGGTTGTAGATGCCAATCCCGGATATACACACACATATACACACACACACATACACACATTCAGCTTTATATATTAGATATATTTCCTTAGCTATAATGCTAGTCAATTTTCTTATATATTCATTATCGCATAGCTTAGTATTCAGAGTGCAGCTGTCTTTTTTCTTACAATGTGTCATATTCGACTTTGCACCTGTACACATTACATGCTAGGGAGTGCCACAGTTTTTCTCTTAAATGGTTAAAAAAATCACATAAATAGCAATGCGTTTCTGACTTAAAGTAGTCTTTATTCACTGCTTGAACTTCAGCTAAGAAGCCTAAGAAATTTTGATTATATTTATTATCATGTTCAAAATGATTATTATCATCATTATTATTATTACGTTATGCAATACTGCATATTATATGCTTCTATACAGATGCATCATAAACTACATGAAGTTATTCTTCAGGATATTATGGACTGAATGTAAACACTAGAACCACTAGGGGGCTCCTATACTCTCTGGTTGTATTGTAACAGTTCACTTTAGAGTGGAGATGACTCTTGCAAGGAATAAAGAAAAACTTTTGAGAGTATTTTATGGAGAATCCCTATGGACACACAGGCTGTGCAGGAGATTCCCAGATATGCAGGATGCCCTAACATAGTGCCTAGGTTCTGGAACCTCTTTACACACTGTTCCAGGTTGGTGTGGCTGGAAATATTTTTTCCTAGGACCAGCACTATTGTGAGGTCACCATGGCTGGTGTCCTTCTAGTAGTCAATGCCCAAGTAACTACTTCAATAAACTGATGGGTGTGCCTCAATGACTGATGGGTATGCCTCAATCACTCCTCTGCTCTTCAGTGGCCTTATGAGCATCGCTTCACTCACAGAACCACTACTACTTGCCCAATAGTACACATGCCTGAAACGTTGCTTTATTATCTCTACATGGAGTAGGTTAGAGGTTCCCAACCTTTTTAACCTTGAGAGCCACATTGAACTCTGAAAGAGGGTTGCGAGCCACATCCAGCTCTTGGCCCCTCAGAGTAGTGCCTCCCTGTGCCCCTATCGAGCCCCAGGCCCTGGGGTACTCGGGTATCAAGCTCCAAGGGTAGTGTTGCTGTGTCACGGGGAGTGGTGGCTGCGCCTGATCCCATGTCCTGGGTGACACTTCAAAAAAGGGGTATATGTACAAGGAATTCTATATACAGTTCGCGTGACGCCACCTGTAGTGTCCGGTGATGGGTCACCAGCGCCGCCACAGTCCGCCGGAGGTAGATGGTAGTGCGGATCAGATGGCCAAGCCCCCTACAGGTAGGGCTGATCCTCCGGGGTAGCGTTCCTGCAATGGAACAGGTTGATGTAGGAAAACAAACAGAAGCAAAGTCACTTTCTCACGGGTATTTTACAGTCAACTTGTAGCAGCATCAGATACAGTTCACAGTTCAGCATTTAGATGTTACAAGAACAGGTAGCTTAATAGGTGGCTGCAAGTGGATCCCAGGTGGTATGGTGGAACCGTTGGTGTACCTTCGTTAACAAACCCGTGTCCATTCTTCCCCGTCTAGGATAAGTCTATACCCCGTAGCTCTGTATAGGTAGTACCGGGGGTCCTCTCCCTCGTGGTGAGGAAGCAGGCAGACCGCTCCACTGGCAGGGTGCTGCGGCTGATAAACGAGCCACAGCAGCCGGTTGCCGACTGCAAAGCAGAACTCTGGCCGGATCCTCGGGCCCGGCATTCCCGTGGTGGACTGGAGTATCCCCTGCAGTATGGTCGCTCCACTTTGAGGATCTCCCTGTCTTTCTAGGGCCCGGACTTCTCTCGTCAGGCGCCCTCTTTCAGAACCTTCTCAGGGTCCCTTCTTTTTCCCTCCAGCTCAGCTTGAAACCACCCCGGTTTGACCTTCCACCTCGCTCCAATTAGCTGATCTTCCTAGTTCCTCTCCTCCTCCTCCATCTAGCTCAAAGACCAGGGGCCCCAGACTGAAGCCAAAAAAAAGACTTCCTTGATCCCCCTTGAGGTGAATATATATCCCTTCCCAGGTAACCTCCCACCGCTCAACTAATGTGGGAGTGCTGGGAATGGGTTCCACCCACCATCCTAGGGTCCACCTGCAGCTGGAGCATCTACACCTCTTTTACGGGTGCAATACCCCTAGGTGACGCCTGCACATGCGGAGTGCCACATACCCCTGTGAGGAAATATACTCGTCCTCGAGTATCTGTACATGTTAACCGGGAAGTGAAAAAGCATTTTTCATATTTTCTATTCAACATCAACGGGTAAACTATTTACAATCAAGCATATTTGGGTTTCTTCCTATTGCTATGAGGCACTTTTCTTAAACGTTACACATACATAGACATTGCAGTAGTTAGTATATTAGACCCCATGGTCCTCAGGTCACCTGTTGGCAAAGTTCTTACTCTCCGGCTTCACTATATTTCTGCATAAAAGACATTATCTAACTTGGCTCAACGGGGACCACTACTACCGTGTTTCCCCGAAAGCAAGACAGTGTCTTACATTCTTTTTACCTCCAAAAGTCCCACTATGTCTTACTTTCGGGGTATGTCTTATATTGGAAAAAAAAAATGTCGATTTTATCCCACACAGCCTCCCATAGGGTTGCAGCCCCATACAGTATCCCACACAGCCTCCCATAGGGTAACAGCCCCATACAGTATCCCACAGCAATCGCAGCAAGTCCCCATGCATTGTACCGTATGGGGACTTGCCGCGATTGCGCCGCAAGTGTACCGCAAGTTAAGGAAACTTTACATGGTGCATTTTGTGAATTGCTTACTTGGTACCGTAATGGCGATCGGATCGATTCCTCTGCGGTGCTGGGTAGAGGTGTGGCTTCTTCTTCCTCATGCAGGAGCCACTGGGCCGATCAGAGGGGCCGCAGAGACTTCAGGCCGGCCGGGGGACACAGAGGAGGCACTGGGCCAATCAGCGGGCCAGCGGTGACGTCAGGCCGGGCACACACAGTTAACCCCATACCACCAGCGGCTGCACATGAGGGCACTGTGGCTGCGTGTTTTTGTATGTTGTCCATGGTCCTGATGGACCACGGACAACATTACCGCTGCTCCCGCGGCCTCCACATCCCTCCACTCGTTACCCTCCAGATCCGTCCGCATCCCAACTCTAACCGTCTGCATCCCACTCTAACCGGCCGAATACAGCTCTAACCGGCCGAATCCAGCTCTAACCTGCCGCATCCAGCTCTAACCGGCCAAATCCAGCTCTAACCAGCCGAATCCAGCTCTAACCGGCCGAATCCAGCTCTAACCGGCCGAATCCAGCTCTAACCGGCCGCATCCAGCTCTAACCGGCGGAATCCAGCTCTAACCGGCGGAATCCAGCTCTAACCAGCCGAATCCGTTCTAACCAGCCGAATCCAGCTCTAACCAGCCAAATCCAGCTCTAACCAGCCGAATCCAGCTCTAACCAGCCGAATCCAGCTCTAACCAGCCGATTTCAGCTCTAACTGGCCGCATCCGCTGTTAATGAAGCACAAGGTACCAGTACTATGGCTTATATTTGCGCAAAGTACAGTTTACTACGTCTTACTTTCGGGGTACGTCTTACATTAGCCGACACCCCTAAAATCCCCACTACGTCTTACTATCGGGGGTGTCTTACTATCGGGGAAACACGGTAAGTACATGGGCCCAGCGGTAATGTATTGTCCCGCACAGTCCAGTGTGAATTATCACCGCTGGGCGGCTGCTCACACAGCACACATTATCAACAAGGAAAATAAAAGTTCAAAAAATAAAAGTCTCTGATTCCTGGAACATCGCTATGTGGTCACTGGTGAGATGTCTGACAGGCAGACTTACCAGCGATGCGCCGACACCCGACGGTTGTTGGGATCTGCCAGGTTCTCGGCCGCAGAATGGGAATCGCTAGTTGTTGCCCCTGTCACACACCATGATGCAGCATGCCTAGGAGGAGATCACCAATCGAAAAATGGTCCAGGTCATTCAGCTAAGCAGCGCGGTATTGGTGGGAGATTCAAAGTTGGCCGCCGTTCATTTCCTGCCACCGGGAGATCAGTGGTGGGCAGTGGGAGATAAGCAGCTGCCACGATCGGGAGATCAGCGGCGAGTGCCGCTGATCTCTCAGCGGCCCACCGTTCACTGCTATTCCACCAAGAGATCAGCAGCAGGCGCCGCTGACCTCCTGGCGGCGGGAGATGAGTGTCAGGCAGCTGTAAATCTCCCGCCAATACCGCTCAGCTGAGCAGCGCAATATTGGCGGGAGATTTAAAGCTGGCCGCCAATACAGCTCAGCTGATTCGTTGCGTGGTGCCCGGCGCGCAACAAATCAGCTGAGCAGCGCGGTATTGGCAGGAGATTTAAAGACTGCTCAGCTGAGCGGTGTTTAAATCTCCCACCAATGCTCAGCTGATTGGTCGAGCGCTTCCCCGCATGAGACATCAGGGTACTGATGACACAATGAACATCTGCCAAGGTACGGATTGACTCCTTCATCCTACTGCCCTGAGGATAGCGCTCCACCTGCGGGGAGCGGAACCATCCAAGCTGCCGGTCACCATCCCCAGAGGTTCTGAAGCAGCGGCGGCCTCATGGCTACATACCGCAGGTGGCGTCACGAATACCCCTTTCCCTAGTCATTCCCGTCATCTACCCCCGTTTATTAAAATGACACCACCAGGATCACGGGACTGGGTCTCGGCCCCCATCTGTCCCCATGAAAAGAACCGAGAAGTGAAGAACAACCGCTGCCCAGTTCCCGAGTCTTCCCCGGCCCTGGAGTGGGTGTGTCATTAGTATTAGGTGCTGTGCATATATCATGTGTGCCTCGTGTCACCTCTTAACCTGGGGCCTATTCGTTTGCTTCTGCTATATACAGGATCTATATGTTGTCTTCTGCTGTATACAAGAGCTATGTGTTTTCTCCTACTGTATATAGGGACTATGTGTTTGCTCCTGCTGTATACAGAGGCTATGTAGAGCTCCTGCTGTATACAAGGACTATGTGGAGCTTCTGATATATGCATGGGCTGTATGAATGTCGAGCTCCTGGTGTATATAGGGACTATGTGTGGGTTCCCTCTGCCTCCAGGGGACTATGTGTGAGCTCCTGCTGTATACAGGGTCTATGTGTTTACTCCTGCTGTATACAGTGTCTATGTGTTTTCTCCTGCTGTATACAGGGTCTATTTGTTTGCTCCTGCTGTATACAGGATCTATGTGTTTGCTCCTGCTGTACACAGCATCTATGTGTTTTCTCCTACTGTATATAGGATCTATGTGTTTGCTCCTGCTGTATACAGGGGCTATGTAGAGCTCCTGCTGTATAAAAGGACTATCTGGAGCTCCAGCTATATGCGGTGACTATGTAGAGCTCCTGCTGTATATAAGGACTATGTGTGGGTTGCTTCTGCCTCCAGGGGGCTATGTGTGGGCTCCTGCTGTGTATGTGGCGCCCACTAGTCGGAACGCCATAGAGGGGTACTGCACCCAAATAAGAGTGTGTGGTATTCTTGTGATAAGGGAACTAGGATGGTAAACAATGGACCCTCACAACACCAATTCATGCACACCCTAGAGTAGAGGACTGTGGATGAACCCGCTGCAGGGAAGATCCAGTCCCATGGGAGGAGTCACATGGGTAGAAAAAAGTGTATAGGTGGGATGACAGTTAAGGAGTGAGAGAGAGAGAGACATGCGGAGGACGTCGCAGGGGAAGGTCGTCGTGATTAAAAGAGATCCTAGGGGCACCAGGAGTTACTGTGCGCCCGAATCTGGAGCCGGTACTACCGTCCAGAAGGGTCTGGTCCCGTACAGAGAACCGTCTCTGGACACGGTGCGGGAGTCTAACCCCGAACCGTTAAACCAGAGGCCTTGAGCTTCTGCAAGAAGCTACAACCAAAGTCCCGGTGTATACCTCGAAAAGGCATACCAAATTAGGGTCAGGGGACCTGAAGGAAAGTCATTCACCAAAGACCGGGGGGAGCTGGCTCGAGGCTCTGCGCACATGGAGGCGCTGTACGGTTGTGAGGAGAAGTTAAGCGCAGTAAAGGGACCGGTAGGGAATGGCAGGCACACCACCGAGAGTCCTAAGGAAATCATCCCGGTTCCCTGGTGACTACCCAGGCCAGAAAGACACGAAGGACTGTGTAACCTGTCTTCCTGCCTAAAGAGCGGCAAGTAAAACCTGATCAGAGTTAATGACTGGTGTGACGTACTTTATTTCCCTTGCCTGAGGAGCCGTATACTGCTGCATTAAGAGATAAGTACAAAAAGCCGCGTGGTAAGCCGCCTCCCTGTGTAAAAACTACTACAACTGCCCCGGGGATCCCGCTCCACCTATGGAGAGTGTAACCATCTGGCTGCCCTACCATCACCACAGAGGTCTGACTGCAGCTCCGTTAACCACACTGGAACCATAGGTGGCATCACAAACTACTTTTATTTTTATTATTTTTACTGACTTTTAGCGACCACCAGGGCCACGGGACATCCCCCGTGAATCAACGCCCGGAACCGAGGACCCCATCGCCCTGGGACGGGTCATATACAGGGTCTATGTTTTTGCTCCTGCTGTATACAGGGTCTATGTGTTTTCTCCTGCTGTATATGACTCACCGTTGCCAGGTATCAGATCTCAGGCACTGCTTCACTGTCATGGTTCCATGCCTGAGGCTGTGGGGCCCGGTGGTCAAATGGACAGGTAGGGGAAATGTGGAATAAAGTCTTATTTGTCTCGTGACGCCACCTGTGGGTGTCCGGTGATGGCACCGGCGCTGCTTGGGCCTCCGGGGGATGTGCGGCAGCTAGATGGGATGCTCCCCACAGGATGAGCAATAATCCCCGGGGCCAGGAGCTGCACTGAGTGGAATACGGCAGCTCAGATAGTTCAGAAAACCATAGGTTAAGAAAGCTACGGAAGAACACACGGACACGATGCTCCTCTGCACAGGTCTTTACTGTATTTCTGGTACGGTACACGGTAACACAGTTCTTAGGTAACGGACCGGGTGGTTCCAGTGACGAACAGCCTCTGTCCAAAGCTCCACAATGTTCCTGTTTTACTAACGGTCCCTGTTTGTTGCTTGTCGCGGCTCTAGTTCACCAGCTTAGGATACTGGGGTCTCTCTAGTGGATTACCTGCTCCATATTTTTCAATCGGCTACAAGCTGTCCTAGACTCCCGTGGTGGGTACCCCCCCTGGGATGACGACAGGTTTTGGTAGCTGCTGTGGTGCGCTCCTATGAAGCCCTTCTACCACTCCGGTTTGTAGTACAGCAATGAACGACTGTCTACCTTGGAACCAGCATCCGGTGGGGCTTGGCGCGGGTGTTTTTGAACCCGTTGCGTTTGTTGCTTTGCCCACTTTCATGTCTGGGTCACCGCTTCTCGGTGCCCTCCCAGTTAGATCTGTCTTGACTTCTGTCCTTGAACTTGTCTCTCTCACGTTCTAACTTTCCTTTTCCTATTCTTTCCCCACACTACACCTCACACTCCTCCCACCAGGACCTGATTGGTCCTCTGCCTCTGAATGGTGCATGTGGTACATGGAGCTTTGGATTTAACTTGTTCACCACTGAGACGGACGATATTACATCTTCAGTCAGGGATGCAATACCTTCCTGTGACGCACTCGTTGCGGGGCGCCACATATACAGGGTCTATGTGTTTGCTCCTGCTGTATACAGGGTCTATGTGTTTGCTCCTGCTGTATACAACATCTGTATATAGGGGCTCTGTAGAGCTCCTGCTGTATACAAGGACTATGTGGAGCATCTCCTATATGTGGGGACTATGTCGAGCTCCTGCTGTATATAGGGGCTATGTGTGTGTTCCCTCTGCCTCCAGGGGGCTATGTGTGTGTCTATATGTTTGCTCCTGCTGTTTACAGGTTCTATGTGTTTTCTCCTGCTGTATACAGAGTCCATGTGTTTGCTCCTGCTGTATACAGCATCTCTGTGTTTTCTCCTACTGTATACAGGGTCTATGTGTGTGCTCCTGCTGTATACAGGGGCTATGTAGAGCTCCTGCTGTATACAAGGACTAGGTGGAGTGCCTGCTATATGCAGGAACTATATGGAGCTCCTGCTGTATATAGGGGCTATGTGTTGGTTGCCTGTGCCTCCAGGAGGCTATATGTGGGCTCCTGCTGTATACAAGGTCTGTGTGTGTGCTCCTACTGTATACAGGGTCTATGTGTTTGCTCCTGATGTATACAGGGACTATGTGTTTGCTCCTGCTGTATACAGGTCTATGTGTTTGCTCCTGCTGTATACAGCATCTCTGTGTTTTCTCCCACTGTATACAGGGTCTATGTGCTCCTGCTGTATACAGGGGCTATGTGGAGCTCCTGCTGTATACAAGGACTATGTGAGGCTCCTGCTATATGCAGGGACTATGTTGAGCTCCCGCTATAGGGGCTATGTGTGAGTTCCCTCTGCCTCCAGGGGGCTATGTGTGGGCCCCTGCTGCATACAGGGTCTATGTGTGTGCTCCTGCTGCAGCCAAGGGGCTCTGTGTGGGCTCCTGCTACCTCCAAGGGGCTCTGTAAGGGCTTCTGCTGCCTCCAGGGGGCTCTGTGTGGCTTTTGCTGCCTCCAGGGGGCTTTGTGTGGGCTTTCTGCTGCCTCCAGGGGGCTCATGTGGGGGCTCCTGTTGCAGTCTCTGGGGCTCATGTGTGGGCTCCTGCTGTATGCAGGGGTCTATGTTAAATTAATTTGCCACCTCTGCTTAAGTATAGCTCTATTATCTCACTGTTTTTCTGGTATTGCTTCTACAGATGTGCCCTTTATGTGTTCATCACATTACTTATCACATGATCTATAAAAAGATGATCATGTGACATGTTACATGGTACTTCTGGTTGGGAGGGTGCCTCGCCTTCTAAAATGCCCGGGGCCCTGGCTACCCTTAATCCGCCCCTGGTCAGGATTGTATGTCTTATGTAGAGCTCACTTAGCGTTGCTTGCTGATGTACATCCTCTACTATGCAGAAAGGGTTTAAATACCTCTTCCCTGCTGGCTGAATATTTTCTTAGCCATCTTTCTAGCAGCAGCTTGTGGTTTTCTTCCCCTTCCACTATATCTACCAGCCCCCAACATCACTCCATGCTGGATATTGAACATGTTATATTATTATTATATTATGTATTCTTACCTGTAGGAGAGCTCTCTGTTGTTAAGCTGTGGTATTGTTGCTTTTGCAACAGCGAATCCTCCATCTGAAGAACTTCTTGAAACCCTACTATATCTGTTGATTTGCTTGGGTTTTTATACTTGCTCTTCTACTTCACTCCCTTGGGAGGGGAGGAGGGACATCTAGGTTAGTTATATCCAGGAGCCTAGCAAGGTACAATACCCAGGCACTCCACCTTCAGTGGTAATTTGGGGGACGGGAATTAGACTAGGGATCCCTAGCTGGAGGGATAGTTTAAGTACAATGTCCCTGGTACATTACAGTCATGACTGTATAGTCTTTCTCTGTATGCTTGCTCTGGTGCGGTTGTTGTGTTTAACAACCTCTCCCCTGGTTTCTTAGGAGGTACATCATACTCTCAAAGGTGGCTCAGGAAGCTAGGCCCGAGCAGTCATCTCCTAGTCCTGTGGTTCAGGCTACTCCTATCTGTGCATCTGTGTTACTCCTATCAGTGTTTTACCCTTATGGCTGCGATGGAAGGGGAGCTCTCTTATTGACACTATTCTTTGGACATTTTGGCATCTTGAAAAGAGATGTAATGCAAAAAACTATTCTCAAGTGTTCACAAATTGAAGAGGACAGTCCATTTAAGGTCTACAGAAGCTGGTAGTTAAGTATGAAGATTGGATGACTGTTTACCAGTCTTCACCTCACTGACAATAGCTTCGCTCTACATGCTGGAGACATTGATTAGTAACGATTCCCTAATCAATAAACTTTCACAAATTGTGCCAAAAAAGTGCCATACTTGTTATAGACAGGAGTAACTTATAGGCATAAAATGCAAAAAAAAATAGTTTGAATCACATGTAGGTGCCTCTTCTTTGTTCCTGCATGTGGCGTCACCCGCCATTAAGAAGAAGAGTTGGACTCTTTTTCTCTCTGTGCGTGTCACCGTCCGAGACCACAGCAGTAAGGCACACTGGGTGTACATAGCTACCTCCAAGGACAATTGTTCCTCATTTGTTGGACTCTCATTTATGGACTTGGAAACTCATGGGTACACCGTGGGCAGGGTATACTCACTTAGCTGCTCCATTTTACGTTGTTTTATAGCAATTTGGTGCAGAGATTTGTGATTTTATTTATAAAGTGCAACAAGTTTGGATGGCCATAATCTTCGATGATAAATAAACAAAAAACTACATAGTAATGTTTTTTACTGGACCCTCTTATGTTTGGCTCCACTACAATGAACAGATAAAAGGTGTAGGGTAATTTTGTAACCTGACCTGGCAAAAAGCAAAAAATACAATCTTTGACTATTGTTAGATAAGTGGAGACCTGTGGATGTGTTTGATATGATCTAAGGCCCGGCTTCACACTACGGCTGGGATCCGATCCGTGGCTGTCCGCTTTAGGCAGACAGCTGCGGACCGGATCAGCACACAGAACTGGAGGGCTAATTTGACCTCCGGTCCGGTGTGCAGCCGCACGCAGCTACCGCCGCTGATAGATCAGGCCCGTGGCTCGCAGGGAGCCAGCCGCGGTCCTGAACTGTCGGAGGGGATGGTGTAGAGCTTCAGCACCATGGAGCTGTCCCCTCTGACAGATCAGGAATGCAGCTCGCTCTTTGCGAGCCGCGGTCCTGACTTATCGCGGACGGCAGCTGCGCCGGCTGCACACCGGACCCGACGGCAAATTAGCCCTCCAGTTCTGTGTGCTGATCCGGTCAGCGGCTGTCTGCTCTAGGACAGCCAAGGATCGATCCCAGCCATAGTGTGAAGCCGGCCTAACATGTGCAACAAGATGTGTCAAAATATCATATAACGGGTGCCTTTGTGATGGATACGGCACAGCTTCTGCCCATTGATCTGAGATTAGATATATAAATCTCCATTTTTTTTTCCCTGTCTATATTTTCACACTCTACATTTCCTGAGGTTTCTTCGTATTTACTGTATATTGTGACCATATTGTACATTTAGTTATTATTACTTCCCATTTATAATACTATTGGATTGTAATTGTTTTTTCTGCATTTATGTATTAAAAATTTCAAGAAGAAGAATTACCAAAGCTTCCAGTTTTGCAAAAGACAGGTCGCATAATAAAGTATCCTAGCAATATTATGTTGCTGTGGCAACTCACAACCCTTTACGACACAATACCTAAGACACGCGTCACCTGATCACTGACCCTATAGCCCTTCAAGTTGCCCAGAGTAATATATAAAGTGCCTGGAAGGGGTTGAGTATTCGCAAAAGCAATTCACAGGTGACCAAAAGTGCACAATCTGTATGTGATGCAATTCATTCTAATATCAACTAGATGGAAATCATGCATGCCGTCATTCATTGAGAAGAATATCTAGCTTGTATCTGACTTTATATTTTTGTGCAGGAGAATGCAACTATAGAATCCATTATATCTATTGGTCATTTATATCTTATATAATTTATATGGTCCTTTATAGCTGAATCGTGCTGAATCTGCAAGAATAATGAACTGGGTTGTACAGGAGAAGTACGGTAAGGATACCTTTGCACGTCGCAACATTGCATGCAATTTCACTTACAACTTACTGGTTGCAGTGAAACCATGGAGACATTGTTACATTTGTACACAGCATCAAGATAGAACAATGTGTCCATGATTTCACTGCAACCAGTAAGTTGTAAGTGAAATTGCATGCAATGTTGCGACGTGTAAAGGTACCCCAAGGGTCTGCACTTGTAGCTTCATAGTACAATTCTAACCATCCCTGTCTGAGCTCAGAGTGTAATGTTAAAGGTGAAAAAAAAGCATTTATACAACTTACATTTTCTAATGTAAATGAGGCAGCGACTACACCTTGGAGGACATAGTCACTCATGCAGGTTAATAGTTAACTCACTGCCAATTTCACTGTATAAAGGACCTGTCGGATGTCGTGATCATGTGACCATAGTGGGAGGAGCTAAGCAAGCAAAATTATTATGGGCTATGGAGGTTTAGCCCCGCCTATGGTCGTGACATCACAAAGGCCCTGCAGCATCTTCTGAAATTCGTCTGAAATGTTTATTAACCTGCCAGAGTGACTAAATCCTCCAAGGTGTCCTTCACACTGCCTCATCTACAAGAAAATGTAAGCGTAGAAATCCTTTTTTTCACTTTTACTATTACACTATTTGCTCAGACAGGGATGATTAGAATAGTAATATGAAGCTAAAGGTACAGACAGTGATAGCTGGGGGGGCATAAAGTAGCTGACAGGTTCCTTTAATAAATAAATTAACAAGAACATCGTTCAGATTGTATCAGTGTAATATAAAAATAAAATTTGATGATCGATTTTCTTTAAAGGGAACCTGACAGCTGATACATGCCTCCCAATCTGCTAATAGTATACAACAGAAGTTCAAAGGCTAAAAATGTGATATTGTCATTATGATACATGCCGACAATGAATATCTAAGGATAACATGTTATCTATAGAAACTATTAATACCGGAGGTATGCAGCCGCCTGACAGCATATGCATGTATTGTACAAGCAGAGAACTACGTCACTGCTCATTCCTGTGCTGTAGAGGAGACGGAGACGACTTAATGAGCTCTTCCTCTGGGAGCTTCATTCACCCACGCAGGAAAGCAGCCAATGTGACCAAGCAGTGGAGGTGAAAGCCTTAAACATTAACGAGCAACATTAGGCAGTGGCAGATCAGAAAAAAATGAGCTAACATCTACTATCCTCCCAGTGTAAATGCGGAGATATTTTTAACTTCATTTAGTATTTACTAGTTACATCATTGTCTTTTCTCCGTGGGTTGGCGACGTCGGAATAAACTAGCTTCAGAACACAAACACTGTCTCCTCCATTCTTACCATTAACTGCGTACAACAAACAATTTTTTTTCATAAGACATGAAACATTTTTAACGATAGCAATTGACAAGCGAATAGTTATGTTGCGTACAAGATCATTATTACACAAGCAAATGTTCACTCAAAAGATCGCTGTTACTAAGTGACTAGTCGTTCATAAAAGCATGTCTTACACCTTTTAGTGACTTATCACACAATGAAATTTTATGTCGACAAGGGATAATTGTTAAGCAAGTTGGAAGATCTGGATAAGGGTGCCTTCACACTGTGGTCAGATCCGGTCCGGGGCTGTTAGGGGTGATAGCCCTGGACCGGACTTTGGTCCCATAGTATCCTATGGAGCCGGATGGAGCCGAAAGAATCTGGAGGAGTGGGATTTTTCTCCCGGATACAAAAACGTTGCTTGCAACGTTTTTGAGTCCGGGAGACCAATCTCCCCATAATTGGTGTCTCCTGGATTCCACCGGATTCCCCCGGATCCTTCCGAGGCAATCCGGCGCTCACTTCCGGGGAGGATCCGGGAACCGGACATCTGCGACTGCACACCGCTGTTATAATTCAGGAACGCAGCTAGCTCCCTGGGAGCCGGGTCCTAAATAATCATCAGCGGCAGCCTGCACACCTGACCGAAGGGCATATTAAACCCTCCGGATCTGTGTGCTGATCCGGTCCGGGGCTGTCAGGTTCACCTTTGACAGCCCCGGACCTGACCTGACTGCAGTGTGAAGCTGCCCTTAGCGAGAATCAAACGATATTACATTAACAACAGAAGATCACGATTGGGCACCACTGACTAATCTCACTTGCTTAGGGAACCACAGACACCGCTCACTTTTAAGGCCCCGTTACACGCTGTGATATCGCTAACGATATTGTTGCAACGTCACCGGTTTTGTCCCTCCCAGCACCGCACAGTACATGCTGGGAGGCTGGTAACCAGGTTAAACATCGGGTAACTAAGCGCAGGACTGTGCTTTGTTACCCGATGTTTAACCTGATTACCAGCGGTCGCTGATCGCTGGTTAGTCTGCCTGTGTAACAGCTCACCAGTAATCAGATAATGATGTCCCAGTGACCCCATCGTTGGTTGGGTCGCTGGGATATTATTATGTGCAACGGGGCCTTAACTTCTCCAAAAATATCTTCATGCTACTAGGTGCATACTCAACAGGTCAGTCCATATAATCTTTACATTAAAAGGGAAAATAAGTAGCACTCACCAGTTTAGCAGACAATCTTTTTTATTTTTCTTTCATGCACATAACGGGAGACATAAAACAGGAGGGAGGATGGGGTTAAAACAATGGCTGTTTTGTGGTCTCTGGCATTGGTGGAGCTCTTTGAAGCACCAGAGGGCGCAAAACGGCCATTGTTTGCACCCCATCCTCCCTCCTGTGTTATGTCTCCTGTTATGTGCATGAAAGAAAAATAAAGAAGATCGTCTGCTAAACTGGTGAGTGCTACTCGTTTCCTCTTTTAATGCAATCAAACGATATTACGATTGCTAGCAGCTGTAACACACTGCAACTATCGCTTTATTTCGAATGATGTTTGATTTACAACATAATTTCTGCCCCCTCTAATAAGGGTTTTATTTGCTACTGGACCCCAAAATACTGTAGAAAACAAGATGTAAATGTGAAATAACAGGTTTGATAAATGATCTTTTAGAAAGATATTGGAGTTTGTCTTTGCAAATTTGTGGCAATTCTAACATGAAAAAATCTGTAAAGGTGGGTTTACACGCTTCAATCTCGTTCCGATATCGCAGTTCAATGGCGCGGGAGCGCGCAATTAGTGCATGTTTCTCCGCATCGCATTGAATGTTTACACACTGCGATACCGGAATACAACGTCCGTGCGATGTCTACGCCCCCCAACCCAGGATCGCACACTTAACATGGGAGTCAATGGGTGACGTTTCAAATCGCATCGTAGTTCTGCGTTTACACAGCACGATCCGGCTCCAATCTCCCTTCAATATCGGGGCATTGAATAGCACGCTCATTCAATCCCCGATATCGCATTGACATCGTTCCTGCATCATATTGGACGTTCACACCATACAACGCAGGAACGATATCGGGTCCAACGATTGAACCACGTGACTTTTGATTGAAATCGTACTACGATATCGCAATGTGTAAACCCGCCATTACACTCATTGGTTTAGAAGATCTAGCTCTCAACTGATGATCCAGCCTCGTCCCAAAGGTGTTTGATGGTAAGATCTCTGGGGTTCATCCACACCAGACTCATTAAATCACATCTATAAGGGCCTCATTTTATTTGCAGGGGTGCATTCATGATGGAGGAAGATGGGACCTTCTCAAAAGTATTGTCAAAAATATAGTAAGCACACAATTGTCGGAAATATTCTTTTATCCTGTAGAATTCGATTTCCCTTCCCATAAAACCATGAGTCAAGCTCAAAACTATAAAAACAGTCTCCACTTTTCCAAATTTGTACAGGGGCTCAGGCTCTACATATTTCAGTAGGTGGTGTTCTTCATGCAACTGCGAAACACAAATTTGACTATAACTATATTGCTAGAAAGTTAAATGTGACTCCTCTTCACTTCAGGGAACATTTACATCACTGAGCCGGTGACCAGAAAACGGTCCACAGGAAAAATGCTCACAGCCATGAAGGCCCACTGGAGAATTGCCCACACAGAAAATTGCTAACACGGAAAATTGTATGCAATTTTCCATGTTGGCAATTTTCCATATGGACAATTTTCTGTATGGAATAGTTCCTTGTGGGCATTTTTCATGCAACCTACTGAGCCAAGTGCTTTACATCACTCCAGAAAGGGAGACTGTTATGGCGGGTTTACATGCCGCGATATCGGCGTCCAACTCCGATCCAACTCCGACAAAAAGTCACGTGGTTCGGGAGTTGGACCCGATATCGTTCGAGCGTTGTACGGTTTGAACGTACAATGCGATGCTGGAACGATGCCAAAACGATATCGGGTTGAATGACCGTGCTCTTCAACCGCCCGATATCGCATGGCCGTTGTAGCCGCATCGTCCCGTGTGACAGCCCAACTCCGATCTGTACGCCGACGCTACCCATTAACTCCCATGTTAAATGGTCGTTACTGGGTTGGTGGGCGTACACATCGGAGGGACGTTGTTTCCCGATATCCCAGCGTGTAAACCGCCGATGCGATATCGGGAAAAGCGCTCAAAAAATGCGCGCTCTCGCGCCGTTGCCTACGATATCGCCCCGATATCGGGACGTGTAAACTCACCATTAGGGCCACTTTACACACACCAACTTATCTGTCCAACTTCTGAACAACTTACTGGTTACAGTGAAATCATGGACACATTGCTCCATTTTGTGACTGTGTACAAATGGAACAATGTGTCCATGATTTCACTGCAACCAGTAAGTTGGTCAGAGGCTGGACAGATAAGTTGGTGTGTGTAAAGTGGCCCTTAAGGTATCTCATTCCTCACAGAGTTTTGAATGGCAAAGCTGACTAGTTATACAAGGGTGTGAAGAAGGGAGAGATCACCTCTGCTGGTGGTATGGACATCCCTGTTCAAGTAAAAAAAAAAGTCTTTATAAGTGCCATTAATAATAAAAAAATATTAATAATAGTACAACAATTATTATTAGTATTACAATATGTATTATATTATTATTATTAGTAGTAGTAGTCGTAGTAGTAGTATAATTTTATTATTAGTAGTATAATTATTATTATGATTGTATTATTTGGAGCATTATAGTTATTACCATTACAATAATAATTAGTAGTGGTAGTAGTAATAGTAATATTGTAAGTTTTATTTATAGTAGAAATTTACAATAATCAGTGTTTGCATTAGTATTGTAATTATTATTATCATTATTAGTATTATAAGTTTAATTAGCAGTATAATAATAATAATAGTAATTATTATTATTAAGTATTATTATTATTTTATTATTATTATTTTATTATTATTATTATTAATAATAATAGTAATTATTATTATTATTATTATTATTATACAACAGTTACACACAGCAAATAAGATCATTAGACTGGATTTTGTATTAAATCACTAGTCATTTAATAGTAGTAGTAGTAATGATTTAATAGTATTATAAGATTTATTAGTATTATTACTATTGTTGGTGTCAGTATTAAAAAGGACCTTCACCTCCCTGGTGTTTATGCTAATGACACGCCCCTCCAGGGCCTTAGGATACTCGGAACCGGCTATTTTGAGGCTTCATCACGGGGATCACAGGGACTGAGCCCTGACTCCGTGACCCTGGCGGTGTCATTAAAAGTTTGATGTGGGTGGATCTCTCTCTTAAGGAAGGGCATTAGGTGTGGAGGGTTAATTTTGGAAGGGATAATTGGACCTGGGGATACTTGTTAATTTTACTTTACGCCACCCCATGCTTTCGGCTAATAGATGGCCGCCGCTGCACGACAGTTCTCCAAGGGGTCGATGGTTCGGAGCAGCAATGTTCTTAAGCCATCTACATGTAAAGTTGACCCCCAGGGCAGCTCGAGGTACCTGAGTGAGTTGGTAGTTGTGTTTCTGGTGCTTTTGGATGTGTAAGACAGTTCACAGACACAGCGGGCTGCAGTCCTCAGTTCTTTTACTCACAGTCTTTCTGCAACAGCCCGCTGAGCACTGGGTTCTTGGAGGCAGGGATCCAGTTACTCCCGGGTAGGAGGATGACACATAACCGGCACCCCTTCTTTGTCCTTTCTCAGCCTCTTTGCACTGCACTTGCCTCGCCCTCCTGCCTTGCACCTCGCCACACAGAGCTCTGAGCCAGTGACTGTGGGCTTTTCTTAGGGGTTAACCTGCAGTGTCTCCCTTAGCTATATGGTTGCCACCTTTTCAGCAGATGTGCACAGAAGTTGACCGTGTCACCTTGGAAGTGTTACACAGTCTCCGAGTTGCTAGTTGAGCCTGGTCTGGATTCTCCACTAGTCTTGGGGTTCCCAGTGCCCCTGTTGTTCAGCCTAATCCCTCCACTGCCTTGCGCTTGACAATGAATTTGAGTCCAACGGGTGGAATGTTCACTGCCCGTGTCTCTAGGACCTTCTCTTTATCCTGGAGCCACCTGGGTGTTGTTTCCGCTCCTCAGTCTGGCCTCTGGACACTTAAGTTCTTTCTTTTGTGACAGGCTTTCTTGCTCTAACTTCCCTCCAACTTGACTCTAGCTGCTCCACTCTCCTCTCTGCTGTTCAGCTGTTTTTCCGTCTGCTGCTACAACTGTCTCTCCTGCATTCTAGATCTTTCTTGCTCTTTTATACCCCATGTCACGTGCCCAGTCATCTACGTGTGTTCTTCCTGGCTTCAATCCTTCCAAGTGCTCCCTCTAACTACTTCCTTCACCACCCAACCCCACTACAATGGTTCCTAGTGTGATCTGGGTGTCCTGGCTCCAGTCTGTGCCCCTCATACCCGTGAGTGAGATACTACACCCTAACAGGTGTGCAGTACCTCTGTGGCAACTAGATCAGCAGGGGCACCACACTAACTGAGTGCAGCACTGAATGCAGCGTGTCTGCTGCATTCAGGGAAGGGGTTCCCCATGTCTCTAACCCCCTGTAAGCTGTTAAAAAGACTTTATAAAGTGTACTGATAAGGAGTCTGGAGGGACTTTATGAGTCTCCCCTCCACAGAGCGAGCAATGGGCAGAAGTGGTCCCAGCAGCTGAAAGCCTCCAGCCGGTGACATCAGCACCGGAGCCCGCTCCGGCGCTAATGTCACCGGCAGGAGGCGTTTCAGCTGCTGGCGACGTCAGCGCTGGAGCCTGCCCTGCTCTAGTTTATAGGGCTCTGGCGCTGATGTCACCAGCAGGAGGTGTTTCAGCTGGCTGGACCCGGTCCCGCCCATTTTTCGCTCTGCGTCTGCATGACTTCAGACAAAGAGCAGCATTAAGCAGCCAAGGAGGAGAGACACATAAAGGAGGTGTTACTGAGGGGGCTGGAGGTGGCACAGAGAGGGCTGGAGGCTAGGAGGACACCAGCAACAGCGAAGATACACACAGGAGGCTGAACAAGAGAGAGCTGGAGGTGGCACAGAGAGGGCTGGAGATGGGGAGGACACCAGCAACAGCGATGACACACACAGGAGGTGAACAAGAGAGGGCTGGAGGTGGCACAGAGAGGGCTGGAGATGGGGAGGACACCAGCAACAGCGATGACAAATTACTGAGTAAGGCCCTCCGGACTCCTTATCTGTACACTTTAAAAAGTCTTTTTAACAGCTTACAGGGGAGCTAGAGACATGGGGGACCCCTTCCCTGAATGCAGCAGACATGCTGCATTCAGTGCTGCATTCAGTTAGAATAGCACTAGGGGGTGACAGGTCCTCTTTAAAGATATTATCATTATTATAATTATCATTATTATTTACTTTTTTATTATTACTACTGTTTTTACTAAGTATAATAATATTCTAGCAAAGTTCAGTTCATTTATATAGAAACTATTAAACTCTCTATTGTTCTTAATATTTCATTTTGCCAAAACTTTCCTTCTCTTTTCCTTGTTATCAAAGTCGTTTTTGTATTTTTCATAAATCTCGTTAAACTTCAGGGTTCTCCATTTACAGATGGAGCCGTAGAGATTAAAAATTGCCTCCAGATAAGCCGAGAGCATAGAGATAACTAGATGCAATCTTAGACAGGTTAGAATTACTCTGCTTTTTCATGAATAGTTCAAGGAAACAAGAAGAAAGAAGAACAAATAAAGAAGAAAAGAAACAGAACAGAAACTTTATAGGGTTATAAGATGTTCTCTTTCATACACTCTGTATATAGAAATAATGGGGCAGACTTACTAACAGTGACGTAACTTGAAGTTCATCAACCCGATTCCAAAGCTCCTTCGGGGCCCCAGTTATTGCAAATCTTTAAAAGCATTGGTCTTATTCTATAGGCCAAAGTGACTGTTGCAGGTCCGCTAGGCTCCAAGGTCTGGGTCCCATTGCAACCCTTACACTTATTGTAGTTATGCCTCTGCTTACTAACCTAAATATTCCACAAATCTGGCTTAATCTGAGCTCATTTGTGGTATATTTAGGTTACTAAGCAGGGGGGAAACTACAATGGGTGTAAGGGTTGCAATCACACCCAGGCCTTGGAGTGTAGGGGGCCCCAATAGTTACTTTGGTCTATAGAAAAACACTAATGCTATTAAAAATTTGCAAAATTGGGGGCCCCCCATTGGAGCTTTTGCATTGGGGCCCATGAGCTTCAAGTTACGCCACTGAGAATGAGCTACTGTGATAAAGTTGGCGCTTTTTAAGACTGCAGTCTAACTTTGAACTGCCTAAAAGTTTGACTGTATTAGAATATGTTACTTTTTTTCCAGCTAAAAAGATAGGCATCACCAGAAAAGAGGCAAAAATTTTGATATTTTGGACTCCGTTTCCATCAATGAAGTCAATGGTTTTAGGAGACTCAGACAAAAGCCCCAGACGAGAATCATAAATGAGGTCATAGAGGTGATCCCGAGCTTATGATCACACCACCATGTTTGCTGTTGTTCATTATATCATGTATAAGCTGAGAAACGATTGGAAAACATGTACACCTTACCTTAAATTTATCAACTTCAGCTTTCGAACATGTTGCATGATAGGAAAGAACCTGCATAAAGAAAAGTAAAAATAAAAAATATATTAACCATGATGTAATTTCTACCACCTCCCCATATTGGAAAAATGTAGGGCCTTAGATAACCCTAGAAATAAATCAAAAACCTAGTACACTTTGCAATAATTTAAAGGGGTTATCCACTACTTGGGCAACCCCTTCTTAAAGGGAATCTGTCAGCAGGTTTTTGCTACATCATCTGACAGCAGCATAATGTAGGCAAAGAAACCCTAAATCCAATGATGTATCACATACATTACTGATGAAGCTGTTCTCACAAAGTCAAAGAATTTAGTTTTAGAAACACAAGAGAGCTGAAAGAGCTGCCCCCGCCCACACCAGGCTCTAAATAGAAATTGTGCATAGACAGTGAGGTGTCAATCACAGCAGAGGGTGTGTAGGACTGCAGTGCGCGTGACAAAGTAGTCCTGTAATCAGAATCACAGGGTAATAAAGCTTTAAACAATAGCATAGAGCCTGATTTTTGCTTTTCAAACCTGAGCATGCTGTCCTCAGCTTACATAGCAAAAACGTGACAACAGGTTCACTTTGAGTACTATATTTCCCCATGTAAAATAATAATCAACTAATACTCACCCCCTGTACTATTGCTGTTCCAGTAACGTCAATGCCGACTCTCCAAAAGCTCATGTGACATACATCACTGTTCCAGCAATGTCAATGCCGTCTCTCCCGAGGCTCATGTGACATTTATACTATTCCAGCAATGTCAAGTCCGGCTCTCCCAATGGTCACGTGACATATATCACTGTTCCTGCAAGGTCAAGGTCGGCTCTCCCAATGGTCACGTGACATATATCACTGTTCCTGCAAGGTCAAGGCTGGCTCTCCCAATGGTCACGTGACATATATCACTGTTCCTGCAAGGTCAAGGCTGGCTCTCCCAATGGTCACGTGACATATATCACTGTTCCTGCAATGTCAAGGCTGGCTCTCCCAAGGCTCACGTGACATATATCACTGTTCCAGCAATTTCAATGCCGGCTGTCCCGAGGCCCATGTGACATACTGTTATGCTACGTGAGCACAGCAGCCAACCATCTCTGGCTATTGAGCTGCTGGGCTCTCACCTTCCCTGGAGGAACCTGAGACATCATAACAAAGTGAGAGTACAGCATCCCATAGCAGTCAATGATTGGTTGCAGTGTTCACATAACGAGACAGCATTAGGCAAGCACTGACACACCTGATGCTGACATTGCTGGAAATACGACAGTGCAGGAGGTGAGTACAGGGTAATTTTATTTTACACAGGGTAATATGGTAATTAAGAAGGGGTTGTCCAAGTAGTGAACAATCCCTTCAAATTAAGGCTACCTTCACATTACGATTTGTGAGGGAGCCGATGCTGTCCAATAAAATCGGACAGCATCGGCTCCCTTCTGATGCCTGGAATCGGATGCCAAATAAGCATCCGATTCCGGCAGAAAATCGCTGCCTCCGGGCTGAAAAAAAAAAAAATTTGTATGCTCACCTGTCCCCGAGGCCCCGCCGTCTCCCGCAGGCTCCCGGTGTCTCCAGAGGTCTTCTTCTTCTGAAAAGGACCTGCCGTGATGTCACAATCACGTGACTGCCTTTTAACATGGTGTAACCTGCGGTCACGTGATTGTGACATCATGGCAGGTCCTGTTGAGAAAAAGAAGACCTCTGGGGACACCGGGAGGACACCGGGAGCCTGCGGGAGACAGCTGGGGCCTCGGGGACAGGTGAGCATACATTTTTTTTTTTTTTTTAACCCCTGCTGGAGCAGTTTTACTGTACTGAGCACGCTCAGTACAGTAAAATTGGGTCCGAGGACACATCAGATGTTTCTTCGGACCCTGCTCCATAGGGCCCCATGTTAAAAACATTGGGTTGTGTCGGATGTGCACTGAATGCCATCCGATTTGGTCCGATCCGATTTTGTCCGGTTTTATTTTCGGTACAAAAATCAGAGCATGCTCCGATTTTTGCACCGATAAAAAAATCGGACAAAATCGGATCGGACCAAATCGGATGGCATTTAGTGCACATCCGATTCGGTCCGATACCCATAGGGTTGCATGGGGGCCAAAATCGTTCCGATGCTGTCTGATTTTTATCAGACAGCATTGGAAATTAAAAATTCGTAGTGTGAAGGCAGCCTAATGTGTTTTTATGTAGGAATACATACATTTCAGTTTTTTGTGCACATAGATAACACTCTTGTTACCCTTTCATGGCCTTGGAAAAAGTTTCTACAGTCCAGAAACACATGCCGTAAATGGCAGTACCCAAGATAGTCAATCAGACAAACCAATGAGGTCCCGGACCCTTTACACATTGAATACACAAGGACTGAGTGGGATCAGAGCACTGTCCTACTCAGACATGAAGCTTGTAATAATATGTGATTATTTATTCAGTTTGAGCCAGGACATTTGGAACATGTAGAACAGAAATAAGAGATAAATTCTATTGTTTCTTATTTCTGAACTTTTTATTCTCTATGGAAATAGGAATCCATCACAGGTTCCATCCAACAGTAAAAGTGGTGGACTGAGTCCGTGTTCATAGCAGCTATGTATGTTTCCACCATACTTTGTACATTCTTCATCTGGGGTTATATGGCTTTATTATGAATATAATATACAGAATGCAGCCTTTCCTTGACATGTGCATTCATGTGAGTTCAATAGTATGAAGAGCACCCTCTAATATATTGTTCCCTACACTGAAACTCACTAATGGTCATTTAGATACATATAACAAGACGCTTTTCTATTCTCCTGTATTAGGGCCATTAGGATTATGTCAAAGAATCGGGTCCTATTTCAACAGAAACATTTTTATAATGATCACCTGTCATCATTTTATAACATGTTCTATTAAGTTAAAAGTCACTTTGTAAAATTCAGATAATTACTAGTTCTTTTCTGAGTCTGTTCTATAAATTCAGTTTGCACAAGAGACTGTGTGGTTTTAGTGGTTGCCCAGGGCAAAGGAGAAACTTTAATGTGATACGAGACAGTTGGGTGCTGAAAGAGTAATCATCACCCTTTATCAGCCTTCCAGATCGATGGAATCCCTTAGGAAATACCAAGATCTAAATAGTACGCCTAAAAGAAGCATGGAACAATGCAATGTTGGCTAATTAATCTGCATGCCTATATATCAGGGCTGGGCAAAGTGCAGCCCGCTAGCTACAGCCAACCCTCTGGCTTATCCAGTGTGGTCCAAGGACTGAGACAGCTGAAGAACTAAAATCAATAGACCGCGGGTTGCACCATGCTCTCCACAGCCCCACCGCCACTTCTGCCTTCCTGCCGATAGAGGAGGGGCTGCTGACACCTTCTTCCACCAATACGGGTGAGAGAGCAGATGCGAAGATGTCACATTAGCGTGTCTGCTGTGCAGACGGTCAGTGCAGCACAGCATCGGGGGAAATGGGAGTGAGGTTGTTTTTTGTTTTTTTTTATATGTGTATGGACTCACACAAGGCCATATGGGGCTCATGTATATATGGAGCCATGTGGGGATTTTAGTCTTCATATTACAGCTATATAGGGCTCATGTATATAGGAGGCTATGCGGGGCTCATAAAGTATATATGGGTGATGTGGGGGGCTTATAAAGTGTATAGAAGGCTATGTGAAGGCACATAATGTATATAGGAGACTATATAGCGCTCATGTATATAGGAGGCTATGTGTGACTCATAAAGTATATAGGGGCTATGTGGGGCTCATAATGTATATAGGAGGCTATATGGGGCACATCCTGTGTTTAGGAGGCTATGTGGAGCTTATGATTTATATAGGAGGCTATGTGGGGCTCATAAAGTATATAGGGGCTATGTGGCAGCTTATAAAGTGCACAGAAGGCTATGTGAAAGCATGTAAGGTATACAGGAGGCTATATATAGCTCATGTATATAGGAGGCTATGTGGGGCTTATAAAGTATATAGGGGCTATGTGGGGCTCATAATGTATATAGCAGGCTATATGGGGCTCATATGTGGGGGAGGGAGAGGGGGAACATCCTGCCAGGTGAAAGTACATGGATAAAAAAAAACAAGCATACACAGACCAGCAATAAACTATGCATGAAACTATTTACTAATGGGGAACTGGAGCTGCCAGCGGATGCATCTCCCATATAACCCAACCCTTCAACACCCTCAGTTTAGAGATTTTGTCTAGGGATAGAAAAAATTTGTGCTGGAAGATGGAGTTAATTTTTTCAATCACTTCTTTGAAAGTGGGTGGCAGGTGGGTCTTCCACTTCGCCGCTAGGCACAATTTGGCCGCTATTAAAACATAGGAGATCGCTCCCCAGAGATCAGGAGGGAACAGGTCAATACCAATGTTCAGAATCGCCAATTGGGGGTAAGGTCCACAGTATTCTCAGATAAAGATCCAAGGACACTGGCTATTACCATCCAATATGGGGCAACTTTTGGACAGGTAAATCACAGCGAGGACTGGCCAGGCGAGAAGCACGCCAGAAGTGAAGGAGACAAGTACTATTGGAGGTGGATCTTCTTCAGATTCTTCAGATGGTTAACACACCGTGTGGCCCTTTGGATCCCCGAGAGAGCCACCTGCTAGTCTTCATGCGAAGCAGAAAAGCCCAGGTTCGCCTCCCACCATTGAATATAATTTAACTTAGGGGAGATATCAGAAAGAATAAATTCTCTATAAATGCCCAAAAGGCCTATGGAGCAGCAGGGGTCGGAAAGGAGAAATCTTTGAATTGTGGATGGAATTCGGGGGGTCCTCAAGTCCGTCAAGCAGGAAGTAGAGGAAAGTAAATGTTTAATTTGAACAATTTGGTAAGAAAATCTGCTAACTCCTGGAAATTCAGCCCACAGGACCTCAGGAGGGAGAAACTCCCTTTTCCGTATAAGGTCACACAAGGAACACAACTCCAACTCCTCGAGACTAGGGATGGGCGAATCTACTCGCTAGGACTCGTTACTCGGCGAGTAGTAAGGGACTCGCAGGACTCGGTATTCTGCGAGTTTCCCAGTGATTACTCGCACGAGTCCAATGCAAATCAATATCAATCCTAGTTTTGTCAGAAACGCTGTCAAAACTAGGATTGCCATTGTTTGCATTAGACTCGGCTACTGTGCCAGTGATAGCCGGGAAACTCGCAAATAACTGCTGTTACATTGCGAGCCGAGTCCAGCTGTCTTCTCTGTGCAGCTCCAGGGTCCTAGAGCCCGCCTGCTCACAGAGATGATGTAGCAGAGCTTGAAATTGTTCTCAGTCTGCTCATTCCCTGTGCATAGACATCTATCTATGCACAGGGGATGTAGCAGAGAGGACATCGCGTTTTGGACTACGTTGGACGGAAGAGGATTTTTTTAATTAAAGATGGAGTCCCTAATGGCTTTTTTTTTTATTTCAAATAAAATTTTTTCTCTGTGTTGTGTTTTTTTAACCCTTTATTGGAGATTCTTAGTGGCTGGGTCAAACGTGGCCTGACATTAAGAATCTCGGGCTTAATACCAGCTTGTATAACAAAGCTGGTATTAACCCCTTTATTACCCAGCATGCTACCGCCACCAGGGCCGCTGGAAGAGCGGGGTTCAGCGCCAGAGGATGGCGCTTCAATGAACGCGCCATCTTTTGGGGCGGCTGCGGGCTGCAATTTGCAGCGGGGGGTGCCCAGAAAGCTTGGGCATCCCTGCGCTGCGGATTCCAGCCCCCAGCTGCTTAGCTGTACCTGGCTAAACATAGAAATTGCGCGGAGCCCCACGCATTTTTTTTTTATTGTTTCATGAATTTCAGAGTCTCAGAGTCAGAGTCTCAGAGTCAGAGTCAGAATCTCAGAATTTCATGAAATAATTAAAAAAAAATGCGTGAGGCTCCGCGCAATTTCTATGTCTAGCCAGGTACAGCTAAGCAGCTGGGGGCTGGAATCCGCAGCGCAGGGATGCCCAAGCTTTCTGGGCACCCCCCGCTGCAAATTGCAGCCCGCAGCCGCCCCAGAAGATGGTGCGTTCATTGAAGCGCCATCCTCTGGCGCTGAACCCCACTCTTCCAGCGGCCCTGGTAGCGGTGGCACGCTGGGTAATAAAGAGGTTAGGGCCAGCTTTGTATTATCAGCTGGCCCTAAGCCCGAAATTTATGGCGGTCACGCCAATATTAGACATGACCGGCATGAATTTCTATTAAATTGTTTTAAAAAAAACACAACACAAAGAAAAGTTTTTATTAGAAATAAAAAAAAAGCCATTAGGGACTCCATCTTTAATTAAAAAAATCCTCTTCCGTCCGACGCAGTCCAAAACGCGATGTCCTCTCTGCTACATCCCCTGTGCATAGATATAGATGTATATGCACAGGGAATGAGCAGACTGAGAACAATCTCAGCTCTGCTACATCATCTCTGTGCACAGACATTCATGTCTGTACACAGGGAATGAGCAGACTGAGAACAATCTCAGCACTGCTACATCAGGCAGCAGGCGGGCTCTAGGACCCTGGAGCTGGCAGCCAGCACACAGAGAAGACAGGACTCTTATCTGTGCGAGTTTCCCAGCGATTACAGTTGCAAAGTAAACGAGTCCAATGCAAATAAATGACAAAACTAGGATTGCTTCAGGCTGAAGCTTCCGAGACACATCTGCGATTTGTAAATCTCACACTACTCGCTATTACTCGCTTCCCCATTCATTAACATTGGACTCGCTAGATTCGCAACTAGTAGCGAATCCTGTGCTCGGACTCGCTAGAGTCAAGCGATTCCGAGTAATTTAGGATTCGCCCATCACTACTCCAGACCTCTCAGGTCCAGAAATGGGATATGGAGCTGAAGGGCCCATAAGGGTACCTTCTCAGGAGGGAGGAGGATCCATTTCCCCACGTGCCTCCAATAGGAGAGCATGGTTTGCATCGCGGGCAGTGGGGGGAGGAGTCCAGTGGGACCGAACATTTCTGAAGACAGCAGAGCTTTGAGGAAGGCGCTCCCCACAAAGGATGATTCGATCTGTACCCAACCCAAAGTGGGAGAAGGGTGCCACCAGTTTTTGGCTTCTTCCAGGATGGCTGCTCGATGGTATCCCCACAGGTCAGGAACTCACATGCCCCCAGAGCAGAAAGGGAGAAATAAGTCCCATCTAGCGACAATAGGTTTCCTATTGGACCACACATACCACGAGATTAGGTTCTGTACTTTAGGCATAATTCTGCTCGGGACAGCAAGCGGGATACACTTAAAAAAATAAAGGATTTTTCATTTTGAAAGAGTGAATCCTCGCAACCCAGGACAGGGTAAATAAGGGATGCAAGGATATCTCCTTTCCAAGGGCAGACAGGAGGTGGTCATAGTTATGATCTAGGGTTGTGGTCAGGGAGGACAGGGTGGAAAGCGAAGTGGAGATGTTTGCATAGGTTATTATTATGTCATCGGCGTATAGGTCGATAACATGATTTTTAGTGCCAACCTGGATACGAGAGATGTTAGAGCGGATCAAAACGGTGAGGGGCTCAACAGCCAGGGCATAGATAATTGGAGTAAGCGGGCACCCTTGACGGGTCCCATTTGTGATTGAGAAGTTTCGCGAAAGAAAGCCCCAGGAGAGGACCCTTGCATCGGGTTGGAGTATAATGACAGAACCGCTGAAAGGAACGGGCCAGAGAACCAAAACCGACGCAGAACCTGTCCAAGGTTACCCCAGTGCACCCTGTCAAATGATGTCTCAGCATCCAGGGAAGGAAATGCACTGGGGGCCCCCCTTAACTCTGCCATACGTATGAGATCCAACATCCTCTTTTTTTTTTTTTATATATAATCATTTTTATTGAAGTTTAAATACATTGTTATCAATCAAGCAACATGTCAAACATATTACCTACTGGTAAACCCCACCATAACATCACGTATCTGATGAGAACCCGAAAAACGTGTTTGGTGTTTGTATGTAGGAACATTTTTAAGCTCCTGGATATGTTTGTAGTAATTTGTACTTTAACATTTCACTGTGTTTGAGCGCTTTTGCCAGCTGCCCGCAGTGTTTTCCTTGGCTGGTCTCCCTGAGATCAGTGAAAACTTTGTGATGTTGGTCTACCAGGCATTGCTCCCACCTAGCCAGAATCCTACTCCACACTGATGAGGGGCAATACCCCGAAACAGCTGTCTGTGGATGGATACCTGGCTCTGTTAATTCCCTTGTCATATCCTTAACTCATAACTGAGTGGGATATTGACTAAAAGGGCCACTTAATATGGTGGTTATGGTGGTCTCCGCAAGGATTCCACCCCAGGGCTAGGTCCTTCCCTGGAGAGATATCTGGCTAGTCCCGTGTTTGAGACTCTTAATCGAGGCTCCACGGACTCCATTTGCACCCTCGGCATGATAAGACCTCTGCTCGGTCCCCGCTATGTTCCCACTGCTCCGGGACTGTTTTGGAGCTGGGGTTTGCCACTGAAGCTGCTTTTGAGCCGATGCCTGCGGGAGCTCTCAGATCAAGCAGCCGGCATCATGAGCTTGCACGTCATACCCCCCTATTATTATTATTTTTTTTTTTTTTTTAATTTGTTAGGTGAGCGTGTATTTTATGCTTCTAGAGTGTTGTTCCTCTTGTGCATTTCTACCTTTCACAGTGAGGTTGTAAATATCTTATAATGAAAACATATTATGCAACACTCAGAGCCCGGAAGCAGTACAATTTGGGAGCATTGGTTTCCATTTTACCCACAGCTTTCCACAAAAGTAATTTAAACATCTGAACGTTTCTTTAAAGGAACGGCTGAATAATGACTGCCAAAAGTCAATCTCAATCATAGACAATCGGCAATGTCAGGGACTGTTTTGTCAATAGTGAAGATGAGTACGATGGGAAGAGTGAACAGTTTACACAAAAGACATTGAGTATCAGGAATTCACATTGCCGTATACTCAAGATGTCGAAAAGAAGAAGCAAATAAAAGAAAAATAAACTCAACATGGAGATATTGAAGCATGTATACAATATGCACAATAGGGCAACATAATAGAAAGGAACTTGGTGCTTAAACCGAGCTTATGTGCCCATCTTTATTTGTCATATTTTTAGAAATACTGTATAGACCAATTCACATCAAATAAAAAGAAACACTGACTGCACATTAATTTATTTGTGATCTATAAGCAACATAACAATATAAATAAAAAAGTATAAGAAAAATCTAGTTAAAGACAAATTTTAGGCACACATCAGCTTTTTTCACACCGGTCTTGATGAAGGGTCAGGGTGGAGTGCAAAGAAACTGATTCATAAAAGTGAACCTGTCACGTGTTTATTTCCTATATAAGCTGCAGCCACCATCAGTAATGCCTTATATACAACATTCTGGAACACTGTATATACGGTATGTCCCCAGGATGATTTGTATAACATAAAAATCAGCTTTGATTATACTCACCTATAGGGCGGTCCAGTCCAATGGGCGTCTCTGGTCTTGGTCCCTCCCTGATGAAGGAGCATAGCAGGCTCTGAAACACGTCGGATGGATCCAATAAATGTGTTATAATTTGAAGCCTTCGACTACGTATTTTTACTGTGGCAGCGCGGACCAACAACACATTGTCCCTGGGAATCTCTGGTCTTGGTCCGACACTTCTTTGCTTCCTGTGAACGCCATCCTCTCTTATGCTTCAGCGGGTGATGTGTCCTACATCACCTGCACACTGTCTCCTCCATTGGTCTCCTGCACATGTGCACTTTTCTCTGCCTCCCTGAGGGCAGAAAAATGTATTGTACTGCACGGGCGCAGGGAAAGGTCAAAGAACGCCCAAGTAGTGCACCTACATGTGCATTCTTTGACCTTTCCCTTGCCTGTGCAGTACAATACATTGCTCTGCCCTCAGGGAGACAGAGAGAAGTGCACACGCGCAGGAGAGCAATGGAGACCAGTGAGTAAAAAAAGGAAAAACAGCACAAAAAATAGAAAAAAGTGGACTTTATTGCCCAATGCGTGGCCACGTAATTGGGCAATAAAGTCCACTTTTTTTCCTATATTTTCTTGATGATTTTCCTTTTTTTACACTCTTTCTATTATATACACATACACCCTTGAGACTGTTGTGGGCTGAATACACAATAACTGAGCCTGTATATACAATAGAGAATACACAATAGAGGCTGCTGCTGGCCGTATAAACAATGAAGATGGCTGCGGGCCCGGCCGTATAGACAATGGAGATGGCTGCTGGCTATACACACAGTTGAGAATACACAACAGAGACTGCTGCTGGCATATACACAATGGAAATGGCTGTGGGACAAATGCACAATGGTGATGGCTGCGGGATAAATGCACAATGGAGATGGCTGCGGGACAAATGCACAATGGAGACGGCTGTGGGACAAATGCACAATGGAGACGGCTGCGGGATAAATGCACAATGGAGGTGGCTGTGGGACAAATGCACAATGGAGACGGCTGCAGGACAAATGCACAATGGAGACGGTTGTGGGACAAATGCACAATGGAGACGGCAGCGGCATAGAGAGAGACAGAGAGAGACAGACAGAGAGACAGACAAAGAGACTGACAGAGAGACTGATAGAGAGACAGAGAGAGAGACAGACAGAGAGACAGACAGAAAGACAGAGACAGACAGACAAAGATAGACAGACAGAGAGACACACAGAGAGACAGATGAGTATATAACTCAAGAGCAGCACCTACCTCCTGACTCCAGTCACTTGCATCCTGCCGCCGGTGCCGATGCCCACCGCTTTACTTCCTGTTAGCAGGCCACAACAGCAGCTGTGATGGACAGGAGGCTCCTGTCAGGAGGAAACAAGGCAGGGCCGAGGGCCCGCTCAAGAGGTGATAGGGAAGGCCCTGCTGACGATGCCAGTGCCCACGATGCGGCCTGTATGCAGGCCGCATCGGTAGCTGCCCTGCCTGTCATGGACAGGAGGCGAGAGGTGAGGGGGCGGGGCCCGGCAATGATTCTTCACAGGAGAGGGGGGGCCTGTGCAACAAGTTATGAGGGGGCAAGACCCAGGGGAGATCGGGGCCTGCTTGAAACAGCCACGCCCACCGCCAGCACAGCCAGGCCCTACTGCCCCCTCCAATCATAGTCGGGTTCCTTACACCAGGAAGACCTGTCAGGCCCTAGCGGTGTCCCTGTGTATACAGTATTCTAGAATGTTATATATAGTATCTTACTTTTGGTAGCCGCAGTTTATATACAAAAAAACTGAAGACAGATTCACTTTAAGAGACAAATGCCTCTTAATGAATCAGTGGAAGCACAAAATGGCATGTG
This sequence comes from Allobates femoralis, assembly GCA_033576535.1. Classification (NCBI taxonomy): domain Eukaryota; kingdom Metazoa; phylum Chordata; class Amphibia; order Anura; family Aromobatidae; genus Allobates; species Allobates femoralis. Next base: position 49,117,831 of record JARQOC010000011.1, read on the forward strand.
GATTGGAATAAAATTTGTGTCCCAACACAAGGCTCTGCCCACCTTGTCGGAGCAGGGAAAAATGTCGTAAAAGTGCCAAAAGACAACATTTTTGTTGTGCAGTCTCACATTGTGCAACAATTTTGCAACATTTTAAAGCTCTTAACTCAAGAACTCAGGCCTGAAAGCTTTGAAGAGTCAAGGTCAGAGATTCTCTTCTTTTCCCTGGTATATACAGTAGTATTCTATTTTGCTTAAGAAAGCATAGAGGAGAGGGATGAAAATTCACCTGCACATACTGATACCGTGTGTGCGCTCACCTCCTGCAGTGTCAGTGCGTGGAGGGCTGAGGATTCAATACAAAGCTAGAATTGTCAATCAATTAAACATTTTTGTGAAACTAAATAAGTAAAATCTACACTATACTTTTCATTTGGGTTTTGGGGTGACAGACTCCCTTTAATGTAGAACATTGTACTTCATCAGTAAAGACCATGCATCAAATAATTTGGGCCATCATAAAAGCCAAAGAAAAAGTAACCTGTCACAATGACTATGGGTAAACGGGAAACCGGGGAGCCTGATCTGTCCTCAAGCTTGGGGGACCTGTGCTATCCCTGTCTCAGGGGTACTCCTAATGGTGGAGAGGTCTGAGTCTCCTTTCCTGGCCCTACTCCTGTCCAGGCCTGATCTGATTCCCACTCCCCTCCACCCGGAGCAGGGGAGTAATGAAACCCACAGATAAAGACAGACAGTGGAAAACCATAACTCAGTAACAGAGCAGGCACACTTAAAGGTAAAGACAATAAGAGAATAAGGAGGACAGACAAAAGCCGGAAAGAAGCTAAAGAACAACAGGGGAGAACTTTCACAACCGCACCAAATAAATAGCACAACTTTCTCAAGAAAGTCTGGGACACCGCACCTCACAGACCAACATAGGATAAACCATAGCTGCCATGGATAGATGGATTCCTGCAGCATAAATAGGAGGGGAGCAGTTGTGATAGGCTTCCCCACAACATTTGATAAAAGGAGCAAGAATACATCTAAAATTAACTCTTACTAGGCTGCCTATGAATCAGCCTACAGCCGGACGACGTCGGAGTCTCCCTGTGCTGATTTCAGACACTAGAGAAACCAAAGGGCAGAGTGTCATAATCTGTAATGTGAACAGAGTCCAACATCGCCATGACAGTCGGCAAAGTTTATGCAAAACTCTGTGTGACATAACCAAGTGGTAATTGGAATTATATTTATCAATCATTTATTTTCTTCCTGTTTTCCATGTTTTTGAAGCCAGAATGTACAAGCTGTCACACACCCTGACTGTTTTGAGTCAGGGAAGTCATGCATTAATATAAAATTAATCATTGGCATGTGAAGAGTGCTTTCATATACAAACTTAAAACAGTCTACTTACATCAAGAGCCACTGACTGCTTTGCCCATGACTTCTTTACTTGATCATACATTATCGTGTTGTTTTATTCCAAGGCCACAGAAGATAACAAAAGCCTAAACCAACACAAGACAACAAAACGGTGAATGAGATTTAGATGACTGGCCAGACATCACATACTGGGGAGATTTACTATCCTACAGTAGCACAAACATTTTACACATGTTTATTATTTGTACCAGAAATATAATTCTGTTGGTGTCTTCCTGGAGAGTTTGTAAGGGTCAAAGAAGAAGCACCAGATTTATTTCTGATGTGTGATAATTTTTTGGCACAATATGAGTATTTCACCCAAAATGAGGGTGTGTTGGAGTCAGAGGCGTGTGTCTCTTAATGAATCAGGCTCATCTTAAAAGTACTGTGAGCCTCCATGCAACTCTCCACAATGCTTACTCCGGTCAGGGACTGGAGTAAGATTTTTGGCACAAGGTAAACCATAACATGTCATGAATTAGACAAACAGGTGATGCCATACCCTGTCCTGCTCCATCTCTGCCCATTTTGGCAGAGCTGGCCGATACTATCGTGAAAAGTTGTAAATTTTTTGTGCACTGTGCAAACATTTTGTGACTTTTCCGAGTGTTTTATGCCATAAATAATTTGAGGCATCAGGGCCTAAGTCTTCCATGCACCAAATCCATCACACTGTGCTTGCATCTTCTGACTGCCTCAGTTATTGTCATGCTGTCTAAATCTTAGTCTGCCCATTATCTTTGCACAGCATCACTATGTATAAAGCTAACATTTTTATTGCAAAATCCAATTTTCCCATTAGCGCACCAGTTATAGAGCAAGTCCATTTTCCTAATGGGAGTTAGTAAGCACAAAAGGATTGTTCGAACCAAGCACAGGCACTCGGTGCACCCTTGGCCGGGTTAGCATTGCAGTGCACTTTCGTATCAACTTGTTTTCCATCTATTTCTGCCCTCCTTTGGCTCCTGAAAAGTCAGAACTGTGAATTAAGGTAAAGTAGGGTTATATAAGCTGTAACAAAGTGAGCGGTGTGGAGCTGGATGGAAGGTACATTTATCCCAGCGAGCGCCTTTCACATTGGTATTAGCAGGGAAGGAGGTAAAGCCTGGCATGAACCGTCTTTGCTATTCCACGTTTTGGGGACAATGCCCGAGTTGCTCAACTGCAGGAATTAGGATTACATTAAAGGCAGCCAGTGTTATAGCGGAAGGAAGCTGGAGAGTCGTGTACTTGTGTGGTTGAGAAATGACTGCTTTCCTGGAGTGAGTCTGCCCTGTGCTTGTCCTGCCCCGCTCAGCTGTCACAGATCAGGGGACGTCACTGGGAGTAGCACAAGAGGCTACCTGTGGTGCAAGTCTATCCACACCTTCAGGGAATCTAGTGAAAAACCAGCTGACCGCTTAGTTACGCCCCTACTACGACAGGGTAAGCCCAGGTACTATGGCCTCGTGGTACTATTAACACTTACAATGGTAAACAGACCTAAGTTTGTGTTTTTTGTTTGTGCCAGTGTGAAGAAAAATATAAATTTTTGGATTGTAACCCCATATGTGCCTCTTTACTCCGTCCCTGCCATTGCCTATCAGAGCTGATTCCCTCCATTGGATGTAAATACAAAGTGGTCATGTGACGAGTGCACAAAACACCTGTGTTTGGTTTGAACAGTTATATTATTGCAAAATGGTTTGTATAACTTGACACTTGGGTCTTCTGTTTACCCAAGTCTCTGTCACATTTGTCTCCTGTGCCATGGAGACTGGTGACAAGTTTGGGACCTGAGTCTCTTTCCTTTCTTGAGACTTTATATTAAATGTGCTTCCGTCCTTTGGCAGGGTAGGAGTTGATGTAATTTTCTGTTGGTAGCAAAACTACTAGGTGCTCTACTCAGGTGAGGCTACTTTGTGACCACTCCCATCTCCTTTGTAGGGCCAGATGATCCAGCATTCCTTGCTGGTGATTGAACTTCATTCGTAGCCAAGCTGACTGGTGAAAGGAGCTATTGTAGAGAGCTGACTGTTGTCAAGCCACTTGCTGCCTAGGAGAATTGCAGCAGCCGTAAAATCGTGTTGAAGTTTCCCCTGTCAGTCTTCCTTACCTTCTTGTTGGTTTTAGTGCAGCATTTGGGACTAGTGCTGCTGTCGGCCATCTCCGTAGTGAGTGATAACATCAGTGCCAGTGAGGGACTAGGTATCTTGCTCGGCGATGGGTAAAAGAACGCATATAGGATTAGGGCCCAACTTTAGATAAGTGCAGGATGCCTCACTTTCCCCGTCCCTTAGGAGCAGGCCCCTCCCTGTTGTATTTGTCCCCTCTGTGCTCCCCCTGTTTTGTAGTTTCATGTTGCGCGCCCAACACTTTTGATCCGGGCGACACTGTTACACACTGTATCCGGACACACCCTAATCCGTGGCGTGACAGCCTCAGATATGACAATGAGGGCAATGCCTACAGTCAATTAACCTGAAATGTTTGCAATGATCACACTAAACTCCATCTACAACGGGTGTACAAGTTGAATGCAGCATTTACTGATATCTGCATAAGTATGGACACAATACACAAGTAACTGGCAACTTATTTGATGATATTTTTTATATATTACGCCAATGATATCTGAAAGTCTAAAAACTGTCTATATAATATTGTCTCCCGCTAGTCAATCTCCGTTGTGCCATTGACCCTGCAGTAGTCAGGTGGAGCCTGAAGCCCTTCTCTGATTGAATTTATGAATAAAATACATAAGGTTCCTGATTGGTTATATTTTAGTTAATTAATGTACAATATATTAACATTAGCTGAGCTATATATAGAGGGATATCAGTAGGTCAAGGAACTTAACTTTTACCCCACAGTGAAACTGTCTTATAATTACTGTTCTTAAAGCTTTTCATGCATTTGGCTTTCAGCCGCAGCCAAAAAACAGTGGAAATATTTCTATATTCTCATAGAGAGAACACAGTAAAAAAGTTGCTTACACCTGTTTTTTCTCACCTCAAACAGTCTTTGATCGGCATCATCAAATGGCTTCCCGTCCAATCTGTTCAATACTTGTGCTACACCTTCAAATATACATAAAATGTTAAAGTACAAATTACTACAAACATATCCAGGAGCTTAAAAATGTTCCTACATACAAACACCAATGGTGCTGTGCAGTCACATAAGACTATACAACTGCAAGCCGGTCTATGCTAGGCTACAAGATTAAAGCACCACTCCAGAGTTTTCCTTGGTTTTTAGCCCGGGAGTGGTGCTTCTATTCTCAAGTCCCTGACTCCAGTTTTATACTCGTCCTCAGGTATTTTCACCTTTTATCGGTGTTGCTCTGGTGCTGAGGCGCCATCTTTTGATGCATATCTATCAGAGCCACAATGATGAAGGACAAGGCTCTCATAGACTTGCATTGAAGATTGACCTCTGGAGCGCCCCATGAATCACTGGAGCAATCGGCAGGTCACAAACTGCTGGAGACCGACCGAAGCGGTGGTGATAGAAGATGAAGGTGTCAGTCAGGTATGTTTTACTTATAGCTTATAGCTTCTCAGACTGAACATACTTTGATAAGCTGACTAGCCACATTATCTCAGCTGACTAGTCAGATGTGGATTCCCAGTCGGCTTCTGCCTGCCCTGGTTTCATTGACTGATAGGTCTCTCTCTTTGTCAGGCAACTAGAGAGAAGCCTGCTGGGGACTCCCCTCAGACTAGTCTGCTGGGGTATAGGCACGATTCATTAAAGTAAGTTCACCAGAATTCCAGTATTAAATTGCTTTGAGAAGTCACAAAATTTTGAGTTGCACAATATATTTGCAACTTTTGGCATCCACATGCCAGTTTCTCCCAGGTCTTTTAAAATAGGGTAGTACAAGGGCAGGACAGGGGTGTAACACTCCAGCTCATCTAATTCAAAATGAGCTGTGGCATTGCTTAAAACAGAAATCTTACTCCAGTTACAAACTGGAGTAAGTTTTCTGGAATAGCACATGGATGAGCAAGCCAGGCATCAGATCCTCCTGGTTCATTAAGAGTTACAAATCAATAGTGTCTGATTCCAATATGTCTCCTCATCATGGCCGGCCAGAAAATCCCTAGTCTTGCTGAATCAGAGTCATAGTCTCCAGCCGGCTTTTCAAAGTGTGTCCACTCTGAAAAACAATAGCATTTCTGAGTATATCATACCCATTTCAATCATGTAGCCAGTGTCTGATTCAAGCTGGTCATAATTCAGGTATCATTAATCTGAAGGCAGGTTCCCTTTAAGGTCTTCTATTGAAGCAACTGTTTGAACTTGTATCTGTCAGCACATTGGATATCTCAGCTTATTTTAATATTCTTACTATGATTAAAGCAAAGGCTACAGAGATATATAAGTGGCGCGAGCATGTTTGGATGCTTTTATACCTCTGAAACACTTTTACAGAATATGCCGGCAAGGACACCTATCAAGTCATACATTTTGTCCATGGTCCACCTAAGGAGGCACAAAAAGGACAGCGGATAGTCTTCTCTAGTAGATGCTGAAGGTCCAAGCAGTTGGACGCCACCAATGTAATATTTTGTTGATAGCTGACTCATATCGAACAGTAAATGTAGCAACAAGTCGAACTTGTGATTTTTAAATCGGCAACAAGTAACAGCCTGTTAATCAGTTTTAGGTGGATCTCTGCCCAGTTAAATGGCCACATCATGGAATAGTGGCTGCAGAGTTCAGTAAAAGTTTGTTTTTAATTTTTCATTTCTCATCTCCGTTCAGGAGATATTAGGTTGTAAACTGATATGCCAACCACTAAGATTAAAGGGGGCGTCATCAGAGAATAGTCTCTGTGGGTGGTTACTTTTCCCCTTGTATGATGTTGACCAATCATAAGCAGAAGACGTCATACAGGGGGGAAAAAAAACACCCCAAAGAATGTCAGTGTCAGCTTTCTATGTGAGAGACATATGATGGCACACAGCCCTGCTCTCCTTATTGAGCTATGTGTTAGTACATGTCTCACACAGAGACAATCGAGTCTCACATTCTCTGAGGGCACGTTCTTTATATTCCCCTACATGACATCTACCTTATGATTGGTCAATGTCATGCAGATGGAAAAGTCAAAGCTCTCAGAGACAAATCTCTGTTAACGCCCCTTTGGTCTTAGCGAAAATTAGAATCTAAGCTTTACAAGCTAATATCTCCCTAATGGGGATGAGAAATCAAGAAATAAAAACTGTTTAAGGGCCCTTTCACATCAGCGTTTTTTGAAATTTGCGGCAGATGCGGTGAAAAAAACGCATCTGCCGCGATTACCGCATACCGGCTGCACTTGCGGCGCGGTTGCGGTAAACGCCATGCAAAGTATAGGCGTACTTGCGGCAGGTGCGGCAAGTGCGGTTTTGCACTTGCGGCAGGTGCGGCCGCGAAAAAAACCGCAGTCAGCCGCGGTTTTTTCGCGGCCGCACCTGCCGCAAGTGGCGAAACCGCACTTGCCGCACCTGCCGCAAGTCCGCCTATACCTTGTATGGCGTTTACCTCAACCGCGCCGCAAGTGCAGCCGGTAATCACGGCAGATGCGTTTTTTTCACCGCATCTGCCGCAAATTTCAAAAAACGCTGATGTGAAAGGGGCTTTATTTAGCTTTGCAGCCATTAGTCCATGGTTGTAGCCAGTTTACAGTGCTAAAACTGGTTCATTTTTAAGTTTTGATAATTTTTTCAATATACTTCTTTACTACAGAGCAGTAATCCCCTGTTTCACTTTACACATACAAAATCTGTACAGATTACATAATACAACGTGAATACGTTATAAAGAATTGTTTCCATGAGGATGGTGTGCTCTCTTTGAGAATTCATGTAAGAATGGCTGTGCCATCTTTTTATCATGAAGGTTCTGAATGAGTCCAACTATGGCTGCCGTCATAAAAAATGCCCATTTTAATATCAAACAGGAACATTTTCATAAAGAAATAAAAAGCCAATCTGAAATGAATTTTCAAAATACATACACCAGTATCATCAGGTCTAATAGATGTATTTAATAATATATGCATTGTGAAATTTGGTGTTGGTCCCCATGAAAATACTAGGCAGAGAGGAGGGGATTTGAACATTTTCAGGACATACCAAACAGCTAATATACAGGGGCATCTCAATGAATTAGAATATCATCAAACAGTTAATTTATTTCAGTAATTCAATACAAAAAGGGAAACACATATATAGAGTCATTACAAACAGAGTGATCTATTTCATGTGTTTATTTCTGTTAATGTTGATGATTATGGCTTACAGCCAATGAAAACCCAAAAGTCATTATCTCAGAAAATTAAAGTAGGGTGGGTGAAGGGTCTTATGGTACATTTACACGCGGCCACAGGAAGGTAGGAACAGGCAGGCATCGGACACAATTGTGCCTGTTGCCTTGAAAAGACCACGATGTGGCTGCGTGTAAATGTACCATTAGAGATAAAATTTGACCTAAATAGGTATCAGAGGCTTCACCTTGTGTGGTTGTGAGAGTCACAACCACTATAAAAGCAGATCACGACTGCTGCAGTCCCCAGCGTGGTGTATATAGAGTAGGGAGGCTGAAGGGTTAAAAACTGCGCTGCCGTATTCCACGAGACGTCAAAGGGTGAATATAATAATAATTTATTAGTCAATGCGTTTCAGAGATTCCTGGCCCCTTCCTCAGGACAAATCAATATCATATTGCCATGTTTCAGAGCGTTTCAGGGAGACCTGACACGTGTTCACTAATAATTCAATATTATAGTCACCCTTTCATGTCTCGTTGAGATGCACCTGTATATGGAGGCATAAGAACATATTGTGAAAAAGAATTGTAGGGCATGCTCCTGATGGTGACCAGAAAAATGCACACAGGGTTGGGGTTAGGGTTAGGTGTTAAGTGTTAGGGTTAGGGGTTAAGGTTAGGGTTGTCTGTTGGCATTTTTCCTTGTGGGCATTTTCAGGGAACCATTCCTGATCATTTTATGAATGGTGTCCTATGCGGGCCCATTGTGTGCATGGCAAGTCACCTCCCACACCTTTTTGTAGGTTGAGGTGATTTATTAGCCTGCACCTGGGCTTGCTTCACATAGTGGGGTCTGACTGCATCCTGCAAGTGCAATGTTGGTTTTTGTATTTGGCATCGATGGTAAGTGTACCACATGGATCCCACATGTTCCACTATTTACGGCTGAATCACACCAGCGGGAGCTGGCACTCCACGACGTTTGCTTATGCCATAGAATTATTCAGAATGATCATGGTGAGTCTTTTCCTTTTCTTCCTTGAGCTTACAGATGTAGGAGCTGTCAGCATGACAGGTAGGGTGCTATACTAATAGTGCAGAACGCCATTGTACTTTATTCTATATTATTGATGTTGCACGCTCGACTTCAGGTGTGCAGCAGCTGCGTCTGTATGTGGAGGTCCTGAAAAATAGCTCTTGAGCAAATGAGTACTAATTAGGGATGAGTGAGTAGAATTGTTTCTATTCAGTACTCGCCGAATAATAACGATATTCGGGCTACTCGCTACTCCCCGAATCTCTTGTGATTACTTGGGAGTAGCAAGTAGTCCAGCAAAGAAGACATCAGATCACCGACAAGGACCTGTGAGTCTCACAGCCAATCAGATGGCTGGTAGCAATCTGGCCAATCAGATGGCCAGACGTCACAAACCACCTAATCGCTACCAGCCACCTGATTGGCCAGATTGCCAGGTCATTGATGCACGTTCAGGACCTGGCAATCTGGCCATTCAGGTGGCTGGTAGCGATCAGGTGGTTTGTGACGTTTGGCCATCTGATTTGCCAGATTGCTACCAGCCATCTGATTGGCTGTGAGACTCAAAGGTCCTTGTCGGTGATCGGATGTCTTCTTTGCCGGTCCGATGCAGGATCGGATGGGTGAGTATGATATTTTTTTTATTTTTTAACAACTTTTATTCACTTTTAGTGCACTTTCGCAGTGTATATATAGATACACTGCGAAAGTACTCGCCTGCCCATTTTAACATTGGACTCGCTATACTCGCAATGAGTGCTGAGTACCGGAACCTACTCGTTGCGAGTATTGTGATTCTGATTATTGCGGTACTCGCTCATCCCTAGTACTAATTTTAGGCGCCTTTCATGTCAGCGTTTTTCACTGATGTTCGGCCGATCCGGCAAGCCACATGCATTGTCTATGGGGCTTGTGGTCTGGTGCGGCAAGTGCGGTTACGCCGGATCGGCCGGATCCGGCACTTGCGGTCGCGAAAAAAAAACCTGCAAGCAGCGTTTTTTTATCGCAGCCACAAGGACTGGATCTGCCACAATTGGCAGAACCGCACTTGTCGCCCCAGACCATAAGCCCCATAGACAATGCATGGGGCCTGCCGGATCGGGGCCACAAGTGTGGCTGTTAGGCGGTAGATCCAGCAGATGCGGCGCCACCTGCCGGATCGGCCGCACATCAGTGAAAAACGCTGATATGAAAGGGGCCTTATCTAAAGAGAATAACAAGCTTTATTTATAAAATACTTTGTAGTCTACAGCTACCACTAGGGGGTGCAGTTTGTACACAACTGTATATATCTCCTGATGAGGCTACTATGAGCTGCATACTGCGTTATTCACATCCAATGTCAGGTTATGATTCATTAGTGCCCATTAGTAAGAAGTATTCGGGTGTTTTCACATCTATGCGCTCCATGAGCTAGGCTGCCCCAGGCCCTAAATGGTCCTGCTCTTTCTTTTGCGCTGGCGCAGGGCAGCTAGAGCAGTGTAGCGCAGTGAGCCATAGATGTGAAACAGGCCTTCTATTACCTGACCCTTGTTAATAAACTTGCCTTTAATTCCATGTAATAATAAACTTGGTAGTTTTATAAATGAAAAATAAGAAGCTGCCCTTGTCTGTACCAGTATATACTAAGTGTACTGTGCTAAACACTGCACATGTAGAGGGTTGGGGGGACCACCCACTGGGGTATTCATCGGTTCCCATGTGGGTCACTTTGAGCCTTTACACATCTGATTTTTTTAATAGTTGCAGGGATAAATCCAAATAATGTCCAGGGTAACAGTAAAAAAGAAACAAATCTAAACTATAGTCCATAACATTGTCAAAGTATAAGAAACTTATTTCTTAAAAAAAATAAATAACAGTTTCAAGATGAAGTTTCGGCTCTATGCAAAATCATAGAAGACATATGAAGATGTAACTATAAATTCTGCTATATATGAATTTAACTTTCCAGGTAAAATAAATGTAATTACTGGCTGAATGTGCGTTACATTTCCAGTTAATTCATTACAATTCATTACCAAGCACTTTGAGTGCTAAAATGGATAATACCCTACTTTGACATTTATAATTAAAGGTCGTAAATGACCTTGTGACGTCAATGGCGAGAGATTCTCCACTTACCGATTATCTGATGATTACTATTCCAGATCGGAACACACAGCACAGATCTGATATGAAACCCGGAGAACTGGTCAGCCTAGGACACAATGCAAAAGGGAGAGACAAGAGCAGACATTAAAGTTCTCATCCTCATCTTCTACAAACATTTCACATCGCATCCAAGACCTTTTGAGATTCAGCCGGCATTGGCTGTAACTCTCTATTCCATTGTGTAGTGACTCATTCTCTGCCTCTTATCTTACAATACAAGATCCTGATTTACAGGACGTGAAGAAACTCTAATGTGTGCAATTAGGCACAAGGGGGACATGGCGGTGTTACATGGGGTTTAGGCAGTCTAGTGCTGTCTTCATTTATTTTTTCAATTCATTTCTATTTTCACTTTATGACAGTAACAATTTTAACCAATAACATGTGACGTTTCCTTGCTATTTATATTATATGTGTCATGTTTGAACCTTGAGAAGACCTGAATAAAGAGAAAGAAATCCACACCTACGTCATTCATGCTTTGCTTGACCAATGCTCCCCGAGTGCAGAGTCTTGGGATGGGACGTCCCCTAGTTAGGACTCCACTCCACAGTAAATTATGGCTCATGATTTTAATTGTGGTCATGCGCATATTAAGCAGGATTGCATTATTGCCAACAGTTGGGTCACAGATGTGGCAATGTGTGGGAATCAGTGTGACCATGTTCATCATTATTAGTTGTAATTTAATTAAACAACCCCAAAATCTCATCTTGAAGAAGTTACCATATGAAACGTGCGTTGGTGTGGGGCAGCAGACAGAGCAAGAAAACCTTTACTATCTCATGTAAGACTAGGGTCACATTTGCGGTAGCAAATGTAGTTCCTGATCCGGTTTTGAGCTGTAAAAATGCTAAAATCCGGATCAGGATCCGCAGCCCATAGGAGCCCATTATAAAACCGGATTGCACTACACGCAATCCGATTAGTGCTTCCGGATTTGCTGCCGCAGGGATGAACAAAGGGTTAATGTTATTAATAGATGTGGGCAACATGTCTGTAGGGAGTGCCCACCCTCCCTGTAGGGAGTGCCCACCCTCCCTACAGACATGTTCCCCACATAGTTCGGCATGTGAAGGGTTAATGTCTATATTTACAGTATTTGTGGCTGTAGTTGCGACGGTGTAGATGCCAATCCCGGATACACACATACACACATTCAGCTTTATATATTAGATTGTATCACAGGACTTTAAGTGAACTGGCATGCCACTGGCTATAGATATTATCATAATATAACTACCTTGCTCTAATTAAAGGTAGATCCACCTTAATAAATATCACCACCAATTGCAAACATACTGTCATGTTTTTAATACGTTGTTGTATGGGTAAAGCCGCAGTCCCACCGGCGACAGACATGCGGGAGACATGCAAGAAACTAACATCGCATCACCTGGCATGGCTGCCTGCGCACCGGACAGGAGCATGCATCTGCACAGTCTTGTGGCGGCCGTGCCGGTTGATGTGGTGCGAGTCTCTTGCATGTCTCCGGCCAGGGGGACCGTGGCCTTGCTCAGATTCTGAAATTACATGTTCACTCCTTGATATACTATTGTGAATCATTTTGCTTGTTAAGATTTGACATCAATAATAGAGTAGCTGGTCTCTGTCCATCCTCATATATCTCTGCAGCATTTTTTACATTCTGTTTTTAATATATTGTTTCAATAAAAAAAATATATATTTTAGGCCAAAAAATTCTGTTGTGATATTATGAGTGGACATTTATGGCATTCAAGTGTTTAAGGGTTTATAGCGTTCATCTCATCCTACCATGTAGCGCTTGACTTCGCTGCCCCCCCCACCCCCGGTGGTCCCTGCAGGAACTAGAAGCAATGTTGTCTCATCCTTTATTCGTGTAACATCACAAAGTATTCACTGATCTCAGGGAGACCAGTCCAAGAAAACACTGCGGGCAGCTGGCTAAAGCGCTCAACACAGTGAATTCCTAGGCGCATTGCCTCCTGGGAATTATTTATATGCAAATAAGTCTGTGGAGCCTCGGTAAGGAGTCTCAAACACAGGACTAGCCAGATATCCCTCCAGGGAAGGACCCAGTCAAGGGGTGGCTCCTTGCGGAGAACACCATAACCACCATGTTAAGTGGCCCTTTTAGTCAATACCCAGCTCTTTTACAAGCTTAGAGATATGACAAGGGAATACCAAGACCACCCCGGTGGTCCCTGCAGGAACTAGAAGCAATGTTGTCTCATCCTTTATTCGTGTAACGGCTGCAGTGAATGATTGGTCTCAGCAGCGACATCTGTATGTATTGCACCTGACTGCTGTGGCCAGTGATAGGTCAGCAATAACATGAAGGAATGAGGGACAGGACATCATTTTACAAATAGTAACAACCAGTTCACCTCTGCTGTATGGCTGAGATCCTCGGCTCGGGGGAAGCCACTCCTGCTACACCCAGTGCTATACACATCCAATAGAAAAACTCCTCCAACCAAAAATGCAGGGAAATAATAGAACTTTATTCCATTACAATAAAAAAATGAATAAAATCTTTAATTTCATCCAGCAATATAGCATAAATTTCCTATGCGGTTCGGACTGTAAACCGGTTCTTGATCATGGATATTTAAGGACTGGTTTACAGTCAGAATCATGTAGGAAATGTATACTATATTGCTGGATGAAATTGAAGATATAATTTATTTGTAATAAAGTTCTATTTTTTATATGGATTTTTCGCTGGAGGAGTTTTTCTATTGGGTGTATACAGGACATCACTTTCTCTGCGACCCGCGAGAACAACCAAAGTGACGAAACTGGAGGCACAGAGAAATCCACGGGAAGTAAGGCTAATTTCTTTACTTTCTACCATTCTCCACTCTTTGTTTACTTTTAAAAATACTAAAATCTCCTCTGTTATACTTTGATTGCAGACTGATAAAAATCAATGTCAGTGTATGTATTCTGCCAGCAAAAATATTCTATGTGCCTTTATCGTAATTGCAAATATAATAGACATTGCCACTTTAATGCACCAATCCAGCGTTTTTTTGTTTGTTTTTTTCAGCGCAGGAATAATACTTTAAATTTAAGCTCCCTGCCCCCTCATACTCACGCTCTAGAATTTTCATCCTTTTTCAGCTCCTCTCGGGTCTCTTGTGCCATCTTGAAAGTCAGAAGTTACATCATAAGAATTCAATGCATCTCTATGGGAGCCAGAACGAGGCTTTCAGAGATGTATTGATTTGTGACATCTGGCGCCTCCATGACACACTGCAGCTGCTGGCAGGGCAGAAATCACAGGAGACTGACTGGAGCGCTGCTGGAATGAAGACGGCAGCAGGCAAGTATAATACAAGGGGGCAGGGGATGTAGATTTAAAGGACAGCTTTATCAGGGAAATAAAAATAAAACAGCTGGAATGGTGCGTTAATAATCCAAAGGGCTCATCTCCAAGTGCCATCCACGGCTATTAATCTGGGTAATGCAAGGGTAAAGTAAAGAGATGATAACTGGATGTAAATCTCTAAGGTTATGTACCGTACACACTGAGGTTTTAGAGTGTTGGAATATGTTTAATGCAACAACGCCATTCCTACATATGATTGTTCTATTGCTAGGTTTGTATGTTGTAGATAAAGTCAGATAAAAAAAGAAAACTCCCAGAAGCTCACACAGGAAAGCATGTGACTGTGTCCAGTTTCCTGTGTCCTGAGGAAGAAACAGCCTGCTGCAGAGATGCCACACAAAGACTGAGAAGTCCATAAGAATATGTTTTATTCCTGATTCCACAAAGCTTATCATATCTGTACCTGTTTGTTGCTAATTAAAGAAGCCCTGTTGCAGGGATCCCTGCAAGTTCTCAGTGCAAAGTGTCACCAATCAGAACTTTCAGTCCTGGAAATTCAAGGTTAAGATTCTGCTCATAAGAGAAGGTATGTGGAAATATACTCAGGAACAAGTGCCTCATCCATTACCAGATGACTGGCTAGAGAAGGATCAGAACGCACAAAGCTCTATCTCCCTCAGTGTAGATGATGATCAGATTGTTACTACATGCAAGTGTGCAACTGCAAAAGAGATGTGGGATGAGTTACAGAAAGTGCATGAAAGATCAAATCTCAGCAATAAGCTTTATCTCATGAGAAAGCTGTACCAGTCTAAGCTAAGTGATGGCCAGAAGATGCAGGACTATATAAGAAACACCCTAGAGATTGTGGAGCATCTCAGGGGTATTGGAGAAGAAATTAAAGACTTTCATGTTGCGGCACTTCTACGAAGTGGTCTTCCAGAGAATTATCCAACAGGACAAATGATAATTCGATCCGTGCTGCTGTATAAAATGACAGACGTCCTCTGCATTATAAATCGGTGATCCTAATGCCTACGTGTGTTTCAAGGTCGAACTGACCTCTTCATCAGGGATACATTAACAGAATCAGGAAGCTATGACACACTTGTCACTGCATTAAATGCATGGCCAGATGATAAGCTCACACTAGAATATGTTAAAGGAAAGCTTGTAGATGAATTCAAGTGAAAAATGCAGAATGTAAGCAGCAGTAATGAATCCAGAACAGAAAGAGCATTAAAGACACAGGTATTCCCTAAATATAAGAGCAATCAATGAGAAACTTGTGAATGTTTTGTCTGCAAAAAGCCCGGCCACCTTAAAGCAGACTGCAGAAGTAGGAAAGCAAGAATGAGTCAGCTTAAAAAGTAGAACAGTGATCAAAAGGTGAAAACAGCTGTAAAGGAAGATTCTGCATGTGTTTGAAGCTGCATTTAATGCCAGTACAGGCTCATCTACAAAGCATATATGGTGTATAGACTCTAGCTAGCAGCCATATGAGAAATTACAAGGATTTCTTCACTGACCTTAATGAAAGAAAGTCAGAAAAGATCATCTTAGCTAATGGTCACTATAAGAACTGTATCCATGTATGGCACAGACATCTTGGGCACAGAGACCCAGGAGCAGTAAGAAAGCTAGGTCAACTTGCAAATGGTGTTGAAATCAAGCAATGTAGTCAAATGATGTAGTGCACTAGCTGTCTTAAAGTGAAAATGTCCAGAAAATCCTTTCCTAAAGTAAGCAGCACTAGATCTGCACACCCACTAGATTTGATACATATAGATGTTTGCGGTCCAATGAGTGTTCAAACTCCAAGCAAGAAGATATATTTTCTTAAATTTATTTTTTGATTCAATACGTTTTTTATTAAAGAATTTTCAGCAAACACAACAATCACATGTAAGATTCATAAGTCATATTCAGTATTTCTTAAATTTATTGATGACTACTCCAGATATACAGTTGCCTACCTGCTTTAAAGTAAGGATGGAGTTCCACTAAAAAACTTGAAGAATATCTTGCTGTAGTGTTTGCCAAATTTGGAAGAATGCCAAAAGCCCTGTGTGCAGATAATGGGACTGAGTATACAAGTGGTAAGGTGCAAACCATTTTGAAAAAGAACGGAATCATGTTCCAGATTACTATTCCATACAACCCAGAACAGAATGACATTGCAGAGAGAAAGAATCGCACTCTGTGAAAGTGGAAGAACTATGTTGTTTGATGCAAATCTACCTACAACGTATTGGGGAGAAGTCATCATGACAGCTTGCTATCTTCAAATCAGATTGCCAGGTAAAACCACAAATAAAACTCCATATGAGCTATGGAACTGTGAGAAGCCTAAGCTGAAGAATATTTGGAAGCAAAGCATTTGTGTATGTTCCCAAACAAAAACATTCCAAGTGGGAATCACATGCAAAGCAAGGAGTCCTAGTGGGATATAGTGAAACTCAAAAAGGATACAGAGTCCTGCACCCAGAGACCAACACAGTAACAATCAGCAGATATGTAGTGATTGATGAGAACTCTGTATCGCTCAAATTCCATGAAGTTACACCAGTTATTCAACCCAAGAAATATGTACAAGACTCTCAATCACCAAACCCAGACACCAAAAAGGAAAACACTGAAGTTTGGATAAGCTCTGAAGCCGCCAAGGAAGAAACAGAAGAACCAAGTCAACCTCCAGTCAGGAGATCAGAAAGACCAAACAAAGGTATCCCAGCTAGATGCCTTTCTTATATTGTTAGAACACTTCCTGAATCAGAGCCACAGTCATTGCAAGAAATACTTAAAGTTGCAAGGAGAAGAAGATCTGCTACCCAGCAATGAGAGTTACAGACAAGCAGTGGAGGCACTTCTGTACATAGCAATCAAGGATGTATTAAACTTGCCAGCAGTGAGAAGATTAGTGCAAGGACTAAGAACATGGAATAATAGTGGAATGTGGTGTACTCAAGTTTATTTATTGCGAGTCTGACAAGATGATAGCTGATGGTATGACAAAACCATTGCCAAGAGCCAAGTTTGTGGACTTCAGAACCATAATGGGACTAACAGGATAAGTAGTTGTTGAGAGGGGGTGTTGGAATATGTTTAATGCAACAACTCCATTCCTGTATGTGATTGTTCTATTGCTAGGTTTGTATGTTGTAGATAAAGTCAGATAAAAAAGAAAACTCCCAGAAGCTCACACAGGAAAGCATGTGACTGTATCCAGTTTCCTGTGTCTGTGTATGAGGAAGAAGCAGCCTGCTGCAGAGATGCCACACAAAGGCTGAGAACTGCATAAGAATATGTTTTATTCCTGATTCCACAAAGATTATCATATCTGTACCTGTTTGTTGCTAATTAAAAAAGCCCGATTCTGTTGTCACACGCTTGGAGAGCATCCTGAATGATTCACTGCCAACATAGAGTGCCTCCACACCAAAAAAAACTGAAAAAATCACTTCAAAACTGCTTGGAATACTTTTGCTATTCATTTCCATTGTAAAACCACTGTTCTGTTGAAATGTTCAATGTTTGAAACATTTTGTTTTTCAGGTTTTGAATAAAGCCTGGTGGGAAAAATAAAATGTTTCTCACATCTCTGAAGTGGCTGCAGATACAGTACTCCACTCCCAACTATGCACTGGTAAATGAAAAGGCTGCTAAAAACACTTTAAGGAAAAAAATCTTCAAAAGCTCTTAAATAATCTGCAAAAACTATGTGTTCTTTTGCAGGACTGATATATCAGTCATGTTTTAAATAGTTCATAATTTATTGACCAAGTTATTTAAAGGGTACACATTTACATTTAAAGGGAGCCAACCAGGCCTATAAAGTGAAGCCAGTGCCTTACAGGCTCTGGGATGCTGAATGCAATCATACCTTTAGTTCAATGATTGCAGAAACAAGTGTCATAAATCTCCTGGAAAACAGGGCAGCAGATGATTGATGTGTGCAGTACTGCATCACTGTTTTTGGTTGTTGTTTTCTTTCTCCTCTGTGGGCATGGCTTTCAGCTGTAAGCCAAACCCTCCCCACCGCCTCTCATCTCCTCCTTCAGTTTTGTCTGGCACCCTGTGGCTGGAGTATAGTGATAGTGCACAGGAGCGTGAAAGTAAAAGTAGGGCTTCACCTTACAGCCCCAAATTGTGCTGGCTGGTTCCCTTTAAAAAGATAAATAGCATCAGAATTTTTAAGATTGCAGGCAGACAATAGTCAATCGAGATCAACCTTTAGCCTGACATGACCATCCAAAGGAAGGCAAAAACTACATGTACTGTATCAACTGTATATATATATATATATATATATATATATATATACAGTATATATATATATATATATATATATATATATATACACATTATGTACATAATTCTGTCTCATAAAGAGGGATTCTTGAGCAGCACACAGCTCGGCAGTCTCCTTCCTGTTTGTAGGGGGGATAATATTTCTGGTCACTTTCATTCATATAATCTCATTGTTCTGAAGTCTAAATGTTAGCATTAAAATTTGTATGTAGATATTACAGGGCATTTAAACAAGCACAAGACTAAGGAAAGTGAGAGCAGTGATTAGGAATACTGCTCTGGAAGCCAGACCAGAATGGGGGCAGGTGTGGAGGAGGGGCTTGTGATTCTGCCTGACTGATAAGAGCAGCTGGGTCTGGGTTTAGAGGGGGAGGGAGGTGAGCAGCTAACTGCTGTATAGACATGGTGGTTGTACTGATGAAGGGGTAAGGCTACGTTCACACACTGCTTATCTCTTGCACTTTTGGGGGTGGAAGTTTTTTGCCGCTTTTTGCGGCCGCACATTTAGCGCAGGTAAAAAGCCTTGGTGCATTCACACACCATGTTATTTTACGGCCACATTTCTTCCTTAAAAGCGCAGGAGGATATGACGTTACACGGGGCAGGAAGAATCCTGTGTTTCTCCCCTGGTGTGATATGTCAGGCCGGGAGTTTTGCTTTCCCAGTGTATTTATATACACTGGGAAAGGAAAATAAATGTGAAAACATGTATGACAATTAAAAAATAAATACTTACCTCTCTGCTGTCTGTCCGGGAGATGAAGAGAAGACATCGATTGCTGCCTGCCAGGACCTTAAATTGTGGTTGGCCGATAGCGATCATGTGATACGCACGTCACATATCACATGATCGCTATCGGCCAATCACCATTTCAATCGCATTTTAAGATCCTGGCAGTGGTGATCGAACATCTTCTCGGGTCTTGGACAGGCGGCAAGACGTATTTTCTTTTTTTAATTTTTCATACATGTTTTCACAATTATTTTGCTTTCCCAGTGTATATAGATACATTGTGTGAAGTATGACCGGCATGAGAACCCACGGCCAGTATACATCACATAGGTTTTGAGCCGTGCACACAGGGTTAACAGTATCTGAGCCTGTGTAAAGGGGTTATTGCCGTGCTAGACCTGACTAGTGTACAGAGGGTTAACTACTCCCAGGTCTGTGTGTGTGAGTGAGATGTGCTGATTGACTCATTGTGTTGCAGGTGTGGGGGTGGCAGCCAGGATAAGAAGCTGCCTAGTGTTGTGAGAGAGACTGGAGATGGAAGGCAGACCAGACATGACCTCCAGGATGTGAGGAAGTGAGTCAAACGGGGTCCCCGTCCCGCTGGGATGATGCAGGAAGTCGGGCTCTCCACGTGGGAGATGGCTGACCCTCTGAGCCGTATGGAGCCCTTTGACTGTATGTATCGGTCTGAGAGGGCTGTAGTCCATGCTGGACTGTGTGCGTGTGTGAGTGGGCCCTGTGATGAGTGGAGCCACACGAAGGACAGGCAGCCGTAACCGCCATTGGGACCGACTGCTAAGTCGTGATATAGTCCCATTGACCTCAGGTGAGATGTGTAAAGGCTGTATGCAGTGTAGCAGCCTGTCTGAGACTGTTTGGCCTGTGTGAACAGGGGTGTACTGACCGCGTACCGGATCCCTGTGGGTCAGTGCAGGGTCTCATGTATTATGTAATAGGTATAATATGTGAGTGTATAATGGTCTATATGTAAAATGTAAATAATGCCAGGCGGGCATAGCCGCCATATAAGATGTAGTTAGTGCTCCAGTGAATATAATATGTAATGTGAACTGTGATGTCGGGCTAAGTAGTGTAATTGTGTGAGTTGTACCCTGTGAATAGTGTTCTCTGTAATGATATTTCGTTTATATGTCATGTCTGCAGTTTATGACGTATAAATAAACTACTATGTATTGTGTTATTTTGAAGAAAAACATGGTTTTTGGTGTCATTCCGTTGCCAATTGAGTCCCCAGGGGGAGCTACCTCACGACTGGGAAAGCAAAACTCCCAGCCCGACATGTACCACCGGGGAAGAAACACAGGATTCTTCCTCCCCCCCGTGTGACATCCCATCCTGCTTTTCCTCCTGCACCCGCCTTATAGTCGCCGGAATTGTGCATTGTCTGAACGGCGATGTGTAATTCCAGCGCTTATAATGGGGCCTATGGGAGGAAAACGTGCGCATTATTGCGCAAAAAAATTGTCAAGTTGATTCTTTTTACGCTTCGGTTTTTGGCCCTAAAAGCGCGGCTGAAAATAGCGCAGCGTCTGAATGGCAAAAGTGAATTTGCGTTCACTTTGCCAGGAAACCCAGACGCAGATGTGATTTTTGGGGACAAAGCGCGCGTAAAAATACACCTTGAAACATGTAGAGCAAAGCCACTTGCATTCACCGATTAACTTGGTATACGGTTGATTGTACGGCAGCGCAGTTGGATTCCACATTTTCCCCCTATTTGTTCTGTTACTGTACAGAAATGAATGGGCTGGAGGGAGGTGAATGGGAATCTTAGGAGGCAACTCCCATCCTGCAATGGAACTACGGATCCTTTTTCAGATTTTTGACCCTAAAATCCGCTGCATAATCATAGATTTAACGTCTAACATTGACTGCAACCACCACTAAAGAGAATTGACTATGTACTATGTTAATATTGAATTCAATGGACACCAGTAAGCACCCAAGCTCCCTAGTTTTGTCTGTAGGGAATTTGGAGATCTCTATCAGAAAAACTGCAAAAAAAAATAATCCTAACCTAATTTTGAACTTATTTGGATAAAAATAAATTCACTTCTAAGAAAAGTTTGCAAAAAATCAGTATCTGATGCAATGCAAGCTAATATTTATTGCCGATTTTATTATTTTGCTATATGATGATGCATCTACCAGAGTTGTTCTAACTTTAGATAAGTCGAATAGAAAATAGTTGATTTTTGCAAAAATTGCAATGGACATCTAGAAATGTCTTCCATTCACTTTAGGCCATTCTCAGTCTTTCCTAGCCGTGGGATTTACATTTATAATGGGGCACTGACATAATTTGCTCTGACATCTTATCACAGATGAAACAAAATTCTAGGGGCTCGTTAGAAGAACAATGTTTTTTCATGATCGTTCATTTCATTGTATGATGAATATTTTTCAAACTAGCTAAAAAGAATTCAGAGTATCTGATACAATCTATAATAGCTCTCTATGGCAGATGTGCTCATACAATGCCCTCGAAGACAATCTCAGATCAACCCTTAAGTCAAACTATCTATTGGGTCAGCAGCCATCCACTCAATGTCATAATATTGTTTTCTGGCTACAATCCTTAGGGACATCAACAAACACCAGTGCATGGAGTAAGCCGAGCTATGAATAGCTGAGCCGGTGCAGGAATACAGTGCATCTCTATACAGTTATTCTCCCATGTAAACACTCAATTCATGTGTGATGAATGATATTTTAGAAAGAAACCAGTGATGTAGGGAACTGGTATCTCTGTTGCCTTTGGGCATCACAGTCAGTCTCATAGCTTCTTCTAAGGCTAGGCACTGTCTAGAGACCTGACCTGATGAATTGCAAATAATGGGTATATGGTTGCTATAATTTCGGATGTGGGCTTCTGACATTTTAGAATATTATTTGCACATTGAACTGAGTTCCTAAGCTTTCCCTAGTGATGACTGTGATCAGGGCTGCCACTAGGAATAGCAGGGCCACTCACTAGCAAGAGTTTTGGGGCCTCCTGAAACTCCACCCAGCCTCCACCCCAGCTCTGCCTCCAAGCTGGCACCGCCTACACCCAAACATACATACACACACATACACATATATATATATATATATATATATATATATATATATATACACATATACAGTATATACTCGCACACAATTGAGACTGCTTTGGACTGAATACACAATAGCTGTATACACAATGGAGAATGCCCAATTGAGTCTGCTGCTGGCTGTATACACAATGGAGACTGCTGCAGGACGTATACACATTAGAGACTGTCGGCCATACGCACATTAAAGGCTGCTGGCTGGATGCACATTAAAGATGGCTGGCAGTATGCATATTAGAGACTGATAGCTGTATGCACATTAGAGACTGACGGCAGTATGCACATTAGAGACTGATGCTATTTACACAATAGAGACTGCCAGCTGTATGCACATTAGAGACTGCCGGTGGTATGTACATTACACTGCCCGTCATAGACACATTAGAGACTGCTGGCCATATGCACATTAGAGACTACTGGCTGTATGATCACTAGAGACTGCCGGCGGCATGCACATTAGTGACTGACAGCTGTATGCACATTAGAGACTGCAAGCTGTATGCACATTAGAGACTGCCAGCTGGATGCACATTAGAGACTGCAAGCTGTATGCACATTAGAGACTGCCGGCCGTATACACATTAGAGACTGCCAGCTGTATGTACATTAGAGACTACCAGCAGAATGCACATTACAGACTGCTGGCTGTACACACATTAGAGACTGCCAGCTGTATACACATTAGAGACTGCCAGCAGTATGCACATTAGAGACTGACAGCCGTATGCACATCAGAGACTGACAGCTCTATATCTTGTATACACAGCACTATACTGTATATACAGGTCTACACCATATACATACAGTATATAAACACACAAATACAGCAAAATGTGGACCTTTATATACAGTACAGTGCTGTGTAGAGACACACAGACAGACACAAACATCATACTCAACAGCAGCAGCTCCGTCCTTCAATCCAGCCAGTGCCCATGTTCTGTGGTGACTTCTGGTTTGTACTGCACATATCAGCTATTAGGTGCATCACCTGATGAAGCAGAGCTCTGCTGCAGAAACGCGTAGTGGCCTGTAAGAGGTTAATAAAGAAACCTTTTCTAAAATAACCCTAGTGCCATTTATCTCTAGCCCTAGCGCTCCACAGACCAGGGATTTTTTTACTCTCAGCTTCTTGCACTTGTGCACACCTGCAAGAGCAGCTCTGGACAAGAGATACTATTAATCCTAGATCCTGAGTTCCATGCCCTTAGCAATACAACACGGTCACCGTTGTAGGACCTGTGGTGACATCATTCCGGTCATTGATCGTGACAGGAGCTGGAGCTCCCGGAGCAACTTTCGGTGCCTCCACTATACCTCAGGCGGAGGTGGATTTACAGGCTAAGACCGCAGTTGTGCAGGGTTGCACAACCACCTCTGGTGAGTGGCTACACAGCCCTGGGCCTAAAATCCACTTCAAAAACTTTCTTCACATGCGCTCCCACCCCCTCCCCCTTTTTGTCTTGCATATTAGGTGCAATAGGCGGACCTATAGGCTGCATACAGACACTTTGCATTACACGTACCTGTGTGACTGACGCCCTATCGAAACCTCATCTGTGTGCATATAAAATACCACCAGTCACCTCCCCCATGTTGTGGCAGGTTGAGAGTAACGGTGTTATGCACTTGTGTTGCCTTTATTATTGAGGCTCGCTGCGTCCTGCAAAGTCCATTGGACATCACAGTTTGGTTGTTTTTTTGGAAAGTTTTAAGATATCTCACAAACTAAAAAAAAAAATCCAAATATACATTTAGGTAAATGTTATAATCCTGGTACATTTCTATAGATAAAATGACTATATGATGTACAGGAATAAGTGGGGAATAAGGTATTGGATTATGATCTTGTGATAGTGGGTGCAGATTTCCTATTGAATCAATGAATAAGGTATTGGATTATGATCTTGTGATAGTGGGTGCAGATTTCCTATTGAATCAATGTTATTAGGTTCATTGGATTTCATGCACAAGACAGGCCCACCCAATTCACCATGAAAAGTGAACATTTTTCTGACTTAAATCCTGAAAATAATTATTGCCCTTTAAAACATAAGAATCGCACATTATTCTTTTTCTTAGGAAAGTTATGCAGAGCGACATATTGGCACTGGCTGAAGCAGTATGTGATACCGAGATGAGACAGCTGAATTAACTCCTTCACAATTGAAAGGCTAATTTAGCATATCTTGAAGGGTAGCATCTACAGCTCTAGAAAATGTCATAGACTGTTTGCCTCCTCGACACTACCTTTGGGCAAAGTTTGATTACTACTGACATTCATTTTCTCAGTTTCCCTAAAATTGCTCTTAAAGACCTTTGCAAAATGTTCTTAATCAATGTTATGTAAAATTGTCTCCATTTTTTAATCTATCCTGGCTTTTGATGAACATAGATTTGGATTTGTTTCTAGATTTGAAAACTAAACAAATCTTTCAATAAACTTAAAGAACTCTAGCAAGATTTTTTTTGCCTCTATAGTACAGCATAGGCTACTATTAAAGAATATAGAACATTCAGAATACATGGTCCCTGTAGTATGCCACGTGGACCTGTTTTAGATTTGAACCATTTCTAAGACGTTCGCCATCTTCTTCACCTCTGATATGGGTTCCCTACATTTCCAATTATACTTCTGACATTGCTTCTGTTTCTATCTAATGGCAGTCAATAATCCTTCAATGAGACAGAGTGGATGCCCCTTGACACACACTGCATAGTTTTTGTATATCCTATCTGATATAGCTTTAGCCTGTCTATTCTGCCTCCTGCTGATGATAAGTCTCTCCCTGTCAGCTCTTAGCAGTGTGAAGTTGTGTCTTATAGAAAACACTGGAAATTCTAAAGCACATACAACACCAATAGAAGTAGCAAGGCAGTGTGAATCATGGAAGGTTTATAACTGCAACTATATCAAATCATTTACAGTCTCAATGTGTTCTAACATTAAGGATACATAACAATTCATGAACACTGTCTAAAGAAAAGCTGTTTGTTTGTCTTCCCATTGCAATCAACCATGGTTTTAATTTTTTTTCAGAGCAGAATACAAAATGAAAGCTGTACTTTGAATGTTTTCTATGAAGCACAAAGACAGTTTCTCTTCTCCACCATTTTATGATTCTCTCTCATTAATAGCTTTAGCTGCATAGAAGCAGAAGGGGAGGTGTCTAAAAGCTGGCAGAGGGATATATATGAGATAATAATGTCATTCTATAGTTTACAGAAGCTAGAGACTGACCTCCTGTCTAGACAAGACAGCAAGTACCTGACTGCTGGTCAGACATGACATTGATGTCCTTCAAGGGGTTTTCCGGGCTTTTTCTATAATTTACAGGTGTATCTAGACTGCAAAATGTTGACCGTTTGTAATTTACATGCTGTCAACATTTTGAAGGGTTTCCTAGATATCAGCTATTTGCGTCTGGAGGAGAACGTGTTTGTATTGGAGCCTTCATGTAAATGAAGAACTGGTCGTTTACTGCCAGTCTCCTACAAACACACCCCCTCCCCCAGTGTACAACATGGCCAGCCACCCCCACACTGCTACAAGCCCGGCCCCAACCCCTAATATTACCACCCACCTGCACACAGTGGGTCACCTCCTCCTCTGGCACAATGTACAGAATCTGCAGCTCTGTGAGCTGCAGATTTGGCACACTTGGTTAGTGGAGGTGCTGAGGGCTGTTTACAATCCTGTGTGCCCTCACCTTCTCCTCTGTGCTCTGTGCAGGGAAGCCGGTCTTCTCTCCCCAGCTGCCGGCTCTCTATGCCCATTGCACTGTGCAGGGGAGGTGGTCCTCTTTTCCCAGCAGCCGGCTCTCTATGCCCCCGCTCTGAACAGGGGAGCCAAAGCTCATCCTCTCTGTATTTCCTGCAGCACAGAGCAGGGCATAGAGAGTCGGCAACTGGAGAAAGAGGTCCCTCTCCCCAACTGAGAATGGGGGAATAGAGAGCTGACAGCTGGGGAGAGAAGACCGGCTCCACTGCACAGAGCAGGGTTCATAAACCACTTAAAGGGGAACCTCGGAGAGATAACATTTTTTTGTGCTGTCCCTGCCTTCCTATATGATGAAGCTGAGCTATGATCCTCTACTGTACAATCCATGATAGTGCATAATGTGTAATGCCATATATCAGGGGAGGGGATACCATGACAGTGCTGAATAAATAAATGCAGTGCTCTGCCTCTGCTCTTGGCCTGATATATGGCAATACACATTATGGACTATCATGGGTTGTACAGTAGATAATCACAGTGTGTATTTATATCTTCTTGGTGACATGATTGCTATTGGAAGGGAGAACACCTCTGTTATTACATTACATAGGATGTATGTCAGGGGCTGCATTGTAGTGTGACCATGGAGCAGCCACCCCTCCACTGCAATGCACCCTGTTCACAAAGATGTATGAGGGGGCTGGAATGTACGATGATTATGGTGCCCCAGTGGCCATGTCCCCACTACACCCTCCCTGCTCCCTGCAGAATCATGAGGCTAAATCTGCTCCCTAAGGGAGGTGTCAGGAAAATATTAATTTTTGTCATTGTTTTAAAATGTTTGAAAAGATTGCCAAGATTTTTTGTTTTACTTCTCCACCCCTTGTTCGTTCGTAAGGAAGATACATAGATCTCCGCTTTTCTTCCCCCCAGTCAGGAATTTTTACGACTAGCCATAAAACTCTGAGCTGAGCAGAATTCAGCTGGTCTAATCTGGTTTTGTCCCTGTGATATCCCTTTGTCTTAACTTAGAGTCTTTTAGCGTCAAATTTCATAAGACCCGTTCATGGTACAAATTCATAAATCATATTTTTGGGATGTTTACCTTTTTTCAGTTATGATGTTATAGCTTTTATATCGGGGAAACAAACAGAAACCTGGGAAATAGGTTCTGACCTTCTGAACATCATATATATATCATACTTGATATCAATCTTCGTGTAAATTTCCGAGGGAAAACATGATTTCCATAGTTTTGTTGTGGCAGCGGCCCAACCAAAGATATGAAAAATTGAGGTTTTTGGAGAATTGTGAAAGAGGTGGGTTTCGGAGAACCAGCCCACCAGGGAGGTGAACACAAGTGGGAGGTCCTGGATTTTATGCCCCATTACATTAAACCAAAGCGTCCATTTTGGAGTCATTCCACCCTGGGACGTCAGATGCAGCACCACATGCTGCATGGATGAATCACACATCATTTCTGAGGAGACGTCCCCCCCCACTGAATCTGGGATCATCACTGTGTGACACAGGTTTTGCACTTTCTCAATTATTCCCTTTTATTTTAATAACTCTTTTATGCATATATGTAAATTGGCTTTTTTGTAATATCTTGTATATCTTTTTGTAAACACTGCCAACTTTCTGGAGTAAATTTAATAATTTTCTTAGTTTTGTTCTTCCTGTTCTACGACGAGCTGACACGCATCCCTGCTTTTACACATTACCAGACAGGTTACCGATCCACCTGAAAGAAATCAGTGGTGGCAGCATAATTTTTGTATTTATGTGATATTGTGGGCCTGAGCGTGACTAGATTGATGTATATATACGTTCTTGGTAGGAACTGGTGGTATATATACATCCTGTCACATCACATGCAAACAGACAAAGTAGAGCAGCTGGGCTCCTTGTCTTATCCTCTGGCAATACCTGGTTTGGCCAGCAGGATAAGGGGACGCCAGAGAGCTGCAGGTCTTGACAAAGTTTTCATGACAGGAGGGGTGAAAGCTGAGGAGCAGATATGATTTTTATTGATTTTTAAGCGATCTATAGATCCTAGAACTGTAGTGCCCAGCTCTGCTTCATCATATAGATGGGCAGAGACAGTGCAACATTTTTTTAATCAACCCGGAGTTCCCCTTTAAAACACCTGAAATTATTTAGATGTAGAGCAAGTCCTCTTAACAGTTTATCAGGGTCATGCTACAGCTCTGTACAATGTGGAGGTTGTAAGAAGCCATAATAGGCTTGGGAAGCTAAAGAATTAGCGCTAAGGCGGCCGTCACACGCTTCAATTTAATGCACGATATCGTTTAAGCGATCTGCTTTTTGATCGCTTAAGCGATATCGTTTGTGCATCGCTGCGTGCAATCAAGCGATTTTACAATGTAAAATCGCTTGATCGTTACATCACAGATTGGTGAGCAGGACCTCATATCTAGCGATAAACGCTTGAACAATCTGCTTCATCGTGGTGTATGACACCACGATGAACGATCTCCCAGCGGCAGAGCCTATGCTGGGAGATGGTATCTATGGTAAACGTCGGGTTACTAAGCGCCGCACGGCGCCTAGTAACCCAATGTGTACCATAGTTACCAGCGATTTCGCTGCCCCACATCGCTGGTGAGTGTCTGTGTGACAGCTCACCAGCGATGTGAGCAATATTGTTAGCGATCGCGCGTGCACGTGATCGCTTACAATATCGCTCACGATATTGAGCAGTGTGACGGCCGCCTAAGATACATATCTTCCCAAATACAGTTTTTACCCAATCCAATCCTCTAAGCATCCAAAAAACACTTTAAGGAAGCATTCTTCATACTGGTTCACTTACCTCTGCATCAAAGCGAGGGTCTTGATAAGCATCACTTATATTAACTGGAAGACCCGTGGAAGCAACTAGCTCAGCTATGCTGTTATTTATTAACCAGTCAGAATATGAGGATTTCTCCAGACTGTCTTTAAAACTATGAGAGGAGAAAGTAAAGCAGAGACAGATAAATATATGGTGATATGCAAAATGAAATGCAGTCAAATATATATACAAAGGAAGTCAATCTATGCTGCTTTCAGAATCCAGGGTGAACGGTTCCTTCTTTTGTACATCTTGTCTGGCGCTCATGCCATGGGCTGTCTCTGGTACAATACAGCTTTGTTTAATAGAAACCAGTGTGGAGGTTTCTGGGTGAATATGGAGAGAACCATTTCTCTATTTTGGACAAAACGTTCACACTGAGGTTCCATGTAGCCGTGTTAAAAGGAAAAACTTGGGAATTGAATTTTGATACAACAAATTATATAGGATGGCTTCCGGCATGAATTCATTGAGTGCTTGTGATGGGCTGCCTTCGTACCTAAAAGTTTGCAAATGTCAATTGCAAATTGCAGGATTAATATTATATTAGGGAATTGTTAATGCTTTATTTTATTGAGAATTTCATAAGATATACAATGGTGTGCTTGCTTTGTTTTAATGTAACTTTATTCTTTCATGAGTTATTTACAAGTTTATGACCACTTATAAAATGTGTTCAAAGTGCTGCCCATTGTGTTGTATTGTCAATGCAACCCTCTTCTCCCACTCCTGACACACTGATAGCACTGATAGCACCACAGAAGAAATGCTGCACAGGCTTCCAGTATCCGGTGTTTCAGATGCTGCACATCAATACATTTGATGTGTCACATGACCCTCTTCCCATTGAAAAAAATAAAGTTGGATCCAAAATTACTGACTTCAAAATGGCCGCCATGGTCACCACCCATCTGGAAAAGTTTCCCCCCTCCCATATACTAATGTGCCACAAACAGGAAGTTGATATCACCAACCATTCCCATTTTATTTAGGTGCGTCCATATAAAAGGCTCATCCTGTAATTTTTAAGCTTGTTTCTGGGCAATAAACACTTAGGACAGCAAAGATTACACTACATTCAGGGGCGTACCTACAACAGGTGCAGGGGTTGCGATTGCACCTGGGCCCTGCAGCCTAGGGGGGCCCCAAAAGTCCCTTTGGCCCATAGAAAACAACTAATACTATTAAAGATTTACAATAATTGGGGGCCCCGTTGGAGCTTTTGCATTGGGGCCCTAGGGCCTGAAGTTACGCCACTGACTACATTATTCTAAATCTTCCATGTGATCCTACCCAAGTGTCATAGGGAAGGGCTTGGTTCTATGAGTGTCTGATCTCTCTGCTCTATTATCCTACTTAGTAATTATTATAGATATACTGTATTCAGAATATTATGATGTAAACACGATGCAACTGATTATAAAGAAAACTCCAACGTGTCCTGCAAAAATTATCACCGGGAAAATAAAAAGTTACGGTATGCCTCTTTGATGAAGAGCAGGAAAAAAAAACAAATGCACAGAAATGAAAAATGACCTCATCATAAATGATTTAAAAGGCCAAATAACATTCCATGTACTGCCTATACTGTATATATATTTTTTTAACACTTTATGTTTTATTTTGTAAAAATTGTAAAAATCTGAGAGCAGCATTATATGGGGCAGAGACACTGATTCTAGTGATGTCACTTGCCGGACTTCTTGCCGTAGTTTTTATAAAATCACTATTTGATTAGCAGGAGATTATCAATAGGACTTGTGAGTGTTCGCTCACACTTGCATATAAAACAGATAAGTGCATTACAAGGAAAAAAATCGCACCAATATTATGTAATAAGTAAGTGGTGATCTGCAAGTTTTTCCTCAATTGTATTTGGCATAAGGAAAAATGTTCAGCATGCTGCGATTAGCCTTGTATATCGAACGAGACTCGCCAATGCAAATCTATGGGTGAAACACAAAAAATAGACAGCACTGGGCCATCTGTATTCCATCTGATTTTACCAGGGCTGTGGAATCAGAGTCAGTGTCCATTTTGGGTGGAATCAGAGTAGGATTCAGGGAAGTTGAGTAGTCAGATATTTGACTTCACAGCCATGGTTGTGGAGTCGGAGTCATGGAGTCGGTGTCCATTCTAGTGGAGTCAGGGTCGGATGTTTGGCTTACTGACTTCACAGCAATGGTTGTGGAATTGGAGTCGGTGTCCATTTTGATGGAGTTGGAGTCAAATTCAGGGAAATTGAAGAGTCAGAGTCGGATTTTGGCTTACCGACTCCACAGCCCTGGATTTTACAGATACTTTACCATTCTGCAGCATAAAATCTAAATGGTCCTGTGAATGATTGTAGAATAATAGCCGCTAAGAAAAAAAACCGCATGGCACACGGATGTTATATGGATGGAAGGCAAGAAAAAAAGCCTTGCACCTTCACATTACATACAGTATGGAATGAGACTTGTCCCACTTTTCTGAATGAGAAAGGGACTGATCTTTTTATACGTAGGTGTGCGAGAACCCTAAGGCCGGCTTCGCACCGCGGTACAATCAGGTCCGGGGCTGTCCGGCGTGAACCTGACAGCCCTGGACCCAATTTGCAAACA
The DNA here is from genome assembly GCA_033576535.1 of Allobates femoralis. Classification (NCBI taxonomy): domain Eukaryota; kingdom Metazoa; phylum Chordata; class Amphibia; order Anura; family Aromobatidae; genus Allobates; species Allobates femoralis. Next base: position 49,149,337 of record JARQOC010000011.1, read on the forward strand.
GAACCGGAGGGCAAATATGCCCTCCGGTCCTGTTTGTAGCCGGATGCATGAGAGCACAGCTCAGGGAGCTGAAATGGTGCTGAACCACTTCACAGGGAACAGCTCCATGGTGCTGAAGTTCAGCGTAGCTCACGCTGAACTTCAGCCACAGGAATCCGGTTCCCGGATCGGCTCAATCTGGCGCCATAGTCTCCCATGTTAGGGAGCGCCGGATTGCCTCGGATCTGGGAGGATCCAATTTGGGCAGATTTTTCGCACCGACACAAAAACGTTGCAAGCAATGTTTTTGTGTCCGGAAGAAAAATCGTAATTGTCCTCCCAGACAGGTGGAAACCGGATGGCGCATATAGCTGCCATCTGGCTCTATCTGGCCCCATAGGGCAACATTACCGCAAAATCGGGTCAGCTCACAAAGACCTTCTCTTCGAGCCCAGGCTCCCGGATAAACCCCCACCCGCTGTCCAGGTTAAAGGCTACCACAGTACCTTTTCGCCACTCTCCTGGGGTCTTCGGTGGCACATCCCTGGCTCATGCCTTGGCCAGGAGGTTCTCCTGCTCCTAGGTCCATCAGCGTTCTCGGCGGCATAATCTCTCCCCCTGGTCAGCCTGGAAGCGCTGGTATGCATTGTCAGGTTGCTCCGGGGCCGGAACTGGAACACGGTCCCGCGCTCCAGGCATAGTGGCTGCACCGACCTACCCAACCGGTTGATGCTGATGGTGTTCCCACCACAAAGCGCAGGGCCCTGATGCCCCAACATACTCCGAGCTGTAGGTCTCATTCCCCTCGGACTTGTTCTCCTCATTCACGGGATCCAGATGGCTGGTTGGTTCTCCATCACCACATCAGGCATCCCCTCCAGGACTTCCACAACATCTTCCTCAGGCTGGTTGGGCATCTCCGGGTCCTCCGGCTCGGCCTCAGTCATCTCCCGTTCATCAGGGCCTGGCTGGGCTGACTGCTGGTCATCCCTGGAAACCTCGGGCTCACCCTGGGGCTGGTCTCTTGCCCTCGGCTCCAGGACGGGCATCTCTGCTAGCCCCAGGTCATCACTCAGCTCGCTGGACGAAGGCATAGTACGTATCCGCACAGTGTTGGAAGGCCCAATCAAGCGTTTCAGTCAGCTGGGTCCTGAGATCTCTAAGAGCTGACTCCCAGATCAGTCACTGCCTCTGATCAGGAATGAAGCAGCACCCTTCATGGCATCATGCGGCTTCATGGCTGCCGACTTCCTCCATCTGGGTGGCCAGATTTTACAGGTTTCTGGATGCCATAGTTGCTGACCCATCAACCACACCCGTCTCCTTGCTGTTGTTCTCGCCTCTTTGCCTCGCCCTTCCTGCCACCATTTATAGATTCTGGCAGGGGCAATTCAGTCTCAGGCCCGCCCCGTAGATTTTTCCTTGGCAACTGTGATGGACCTTGGGTTTTGTGCCTTTTGTAGGGCCCTCCCACAATGGGGGGCCGAGGCGCACCTCCAGGCCTGCACATGGCATGAAGTCTCTGAGTCCATCAATAAAGCTCTCTTTTCAACAAAGTTCAAGGCGCACAGTACCCGTCGGAATCGGGCAAATTGACAGGTGTTACAGTCTTTCGGGTCTTTCTGGCCTGGGTAGTCACCAGGGAACCAGGATGATTCACTGAGGAACCTTGGTGGCGTGCCTGCCATTCCCTGCCATTCCCTTCACTGCGCTACTTTCTCCTCACTACCGTGCAGCGCCTCTGTGCACAGAGCCTCGAACCAGCTCCCAAGGATCCTCGGTGGGGTACTCACCTTTAGGTTCCCCTGACCCTAGTTTGGTATGCCTTTTCAAGGGATGCGCCGGGTCTTTGGCTGCAACTTCCTGAAGAAGCTCAGTGCCTCCAGTTTAATGGCTTGGGGTTGAACTCCCCCACCGTGTTCAGAGCCGATACTCTGCCTGGGATCAGAACCCTCTGTCGACATTACCCGGGTCCAGATTTAGGTGCACCACAACGCCTGGTGCCCCTAGGGTCTACCTCTCACTAACTTTCTAACTTTCCTCCCACCCATACATTTTTCTACCCACCTAACTCCTCCTATGGGACTGGGTCTTCCCTGCAGCGGGTTCACCCACGGTCCCCTACTCTAGGGTATGTATGGATGGGTGTTGTGAGGGTCCTCTATTCACCATCCCAGTTCCCTTGGTCACAGGAATACCACACACTCTTATTTGGGTGGAGTACCCCTACATGGCGTCCCGACCAGTGGGGCGCCACATGTGCAAAAAGAGTCTGATGATACAGGGCCAAAAAATCTGGTTATTAAAGAGAACAAGTCATCAAGTCAAAAGTGAACAGTTTTTATTTTTAGTTTATTCTCACTATGATCCTGAGCAATCCACCATACGATTCCAAAGATATGGGCCTTTTAATTTAGTGCTCATTTTCAGGATCCCATGCCCCCTTGTAAACACTATAAATATTAGCACAAAATAAAAAGGCCCATATCTCTGGAACCATATGGCAGATTTTTAAAAAGTAAAATACAGAATACTCAGGGGAATAGCAAGAAAAAAATAAAAGCAAGATATATCCGCTTTTTTATGTAACAGATCCTCTTTAAGGGGTTAAACAGTGGTTGCATTGGTTTTGATAGTTGCAAGCACTGTATTATTAATAGCCCAAATGTGTCTTTTTCTGTATATTCAGATATAACGTTTTTAAAAATCTAATCAAGTTATGAAAAATGAAAGCTAATGTAAAATGAGGAGATTAAAGACAAGATGGGAAATGTAAAGGTTTACATTACATAAAAAATATATTATAAAAGTAAAGTCTCCTATTACTTAGATCATCAAACTTGACATGAAGACCATGAGCAGACCTGGTTCAGTAACATCAGTTTTTTTCACATTATGCAACATGCCTTGTATCAGGATAGTATATATATATATATATATATATATATATATATATATATATATATTATATATTTTTTATATAGTTATATTTAATAGATACAGTAATAAATAGGTACTACAGGTGCTGTGGGCAAAGTTAATTAGGGCAAATTAATGAAAAAGTCTTTACTTTTTTTCCTGCATTAGTTTTACTATTTCTGATAAGGTGTTATCAGTTCTTGGTGTCGTTTTCCTTTTCTTTCACATTTCCCTTTTCGTTTTGGAGAAAATGATCCAGTTTCATTGTGTGTGCGAATTATCTTGAAACAGTAGATTTTCCCATATCAACGGTGGAAGTGATTTCTCTTACAGTCAGACTTGTATGTTCATTAAGAGTAATAATTCTTCATTCAATTCATTTCATTGAAGCTAACATTAAATGAATCAGAAATACACTCTATACATTGTAATGTTGTGTGACTATTTAGCTGCAAACGTCTGGTTTTTAATGCAATATCTACATAGGTTTATAGAGGCCCATTTCCAATAACCACCACTCCAGTGTTTTAATTGTACATTGTGTTTGCTAACTGTGTAAGAAGGCTAATGGACGTTTAGAAAACCCTAGAAAACTCTTATACAAGTATGTTAGCACAGCTGAAAACGGTTTGGCTGATTAGAGAAGCTATAAAATTGACCTTCCTTTGAGCTAGTTGAGATTCGGGAGCATTACATTTGTTTGTTACGATGAAACTCTCAAAATGGCCAGAAAAAGAGAACTTCATGTGAAACCTGGCAGTCTATTCTTGTTCTAGACATGAAGGCTATTCCATGCAAGACAATTGCCAAGAAACTGAAGATTTCCTACAACGGTTTGTACTACTCCTTTCAGAGGAGAGCACAAACAGGCTCTAACCAGAGTAGAAAGAGAAGTGGGAGGCCCCGCTGCACAACTGAGCAACAAGACAAGTACATAAGAGTCTCTAGTCTGAGAAATTGACGCCTAACAGCTCCTTAACTGGCAGCTTCATTAAATAGCACCAGCAAAATATCAGTGTCAATGTCTACAGTGAAAAGGCGACTCCGGATGCTGGCCTTCAGGGCAGATTTGCAAAGAAAAAGCCATATCTGAGAATGGTTAATAAAAGGAAAAGATTAATATGGGCAAAAGTACACAGACATTGGACAGATGAAGACTGGAAAAAAGTTTTATGGACAAATGAATAAAAGTTTGAGGTGTTTGGAGAAGAACAGAACAACATTTGTGAGACCAGAAAAACTGAAAACATACTGGAAAAGTGCCTGACACCAACTGTCAAGCATATTGGAGGTAATGTGATGATCTGGGGTTGCTTTGGTGCTGGTAAAGTGGGAGATTTGTACAAGGTAAAAGGGATTTTGAATAAGGAAGGCTATCACTCCATTTTGCAACGCCATGCTGTGTTTAATTGCTGCAAAGGGAGCATTCCTTGACGAAAGCAAAGTTTGAAGGAGAAAATGATTATTTCAAGTAAAAATCATTATTTCTAACATTGTTAATGTCTGAATTATATTTTCTATTCATTCTGCAACTCATTTGATAAATAAAAGTATGAGTTTTCATGGAAAACACAAAATTGTCTGGCTGACCCCAAACATTTGAATGGTAGTGTATATATATACACTACCGTTCAAACGTTTGGGGGTCAACCAAAGCCGTTACGGTGACTGAGTGACCTTGTGTGCCTGCTATTAAAGAGAATGAATATTCACTACTCTCCACTCCCATAATCCTAGCCACCTCATCGGCTTCAATGCCAAGACGTGTGTGGATAATTGGCGTGGGAAGCAGTAAATAGTAATTTCTTTAATAGCGGGCACACAGGTTTGCCCATGTGCCGCTCCTGCCTCCTGTGAATCGCTCCTCCGTCAACGCCCCGCAACAGCCACAGCCAGGTACTTTTCTACAAATTTTTTTGGGGAAAGTGCATCTTAGAGTCAAAAAATACAGCAATTTGTGAGTATAGGAGCCAATGTGCTGTACATCTTGCCCTAGCTGTATTTTCTTATATACAACATAGTTTTTATTTACTGCTGTAATTTATTTTGCTCCTAAATGGAGAATAAAATATTAGTGAGAATCAATAAAGAGGCATAATTTACCGCCTTCAGTTACACCAGCCATGGTGTATTTATGGAAAAGTAGACTATTTCTGAAAAAAATCACTTATTCTACTTCAGTTCAGACCTGACATAGAATAAGGCCAGGAGTCCACATGGGAGACATTTATATAAACCTCAGTTGAACATTTACACTTATTACTTTTGATCGTCTCATGCAGTTTTTCAGTGCACTAAATTTATAAAAGACCGAGCACAGCTTCAGCCTGGTTTATGACTCTACACAACCAGTGAAGTCGGAAGAGCCCAAAGACTTCTTTTATTTTCCATTGTGCTTAACTCATTGTGACCCAAAATCAGTGGTGTAACTTGAAGCTCATGGGCTCCGATGCAAAAGCTTCCAATGGGGCCCCCATTTATTGAAAATCTTTAATAGCAGGGGTCTTTTTCTATAGGCCAAAGGGACTGTTGGGGCCCCCCGTAGGCTCTGGGGCCCAGGTTCGATTGCATTCATTGTCATTAGACCTCTGCCCAAAATTCTTTGTTAAGTCACTTGTCAGATAGGTAGGAAAGTGTTACAGGAATGCGCTGGAAATGTTGTGGTATCAACATGCTCCTACAGCACTTCATCTAGTCCGGGAATTGGCACAGGATAGTTTATGGCGTTACGGTAACTTAATTGTTGGATAGGAGGCTTCTTCTGGCCATGCCACATTTTAGATCACCTAAATCTTCAGTAATGTTTTCCTATGAAGATTTCATAGCTGTAAGCTTAAATAGTAGCTGTTTAATTTTACATAATTAAGCAATACCAGGTTCATAATTTATTTTATTCGAGAAAAATGCTTCTTTCACCTTCTCGATCACTTTTTCTTCATAGGTGAATTCTGTCTTCAGTGCAGATAGACTTTCACCTCACAGGGAGATGAGAGTTGCTGCCCATAAAAGTCCATGGAGATCGGCAGAGAGGAGACAGGACTCATGGTAGTGCTCACCTTTTCTTGTCCGGACATTCATTCTTCTAGATGTCCCAAATAATCTGAAAGTGGCTTCATAACAGGAAATAATTTTATCTCAGTCTACTGAAGTCCAGTTCTTCTACTTGCAGCGAAGTTATTTCCTATGATGAAACCCCCTTCAGACTGTTTGAGACATGTTGGAGAATAATTGGTGGCATCAGAAAAGGTGGGGGCTACCTGAGTCCTGTGTCATGTCACCAGTAAAGCATCTTGAGAATCTTCATATGTAGGGGCTTTTCATCCAAGGGAGGGGGCTCACTTACAATTTTGTCTAAGAACACACCTATGAATAAAAAATAGATTCTAAACTTTCTCCAAGGGCAACTACCCCCAATGATCCAGAGGCAATTAGGTGATGAAAAGTCTATTTTCCAGCAGGATGGTGTCATACTTCGGGATTCAATCCAGTGGCTTTGTTCTGTGTGGTCGGTTGCGTTCTCTGCTGAGCCACAGCATGGTAAATCTCTCTCCATCCTTTTGGTTTGCAGTCAGCAGGGTGTTTTCATTGTTTCTTTGCTCTGTCCTATCACATTTCGGGTGTGGCTATTTATACCTTCCTTATGCTGATCTTCTCTGATGGCTATGTTCCTACTTGGATCCTGCCAAGGAGTTCTAGCACCACTGCCAAAGATTTTTGCCTGTCAAATAGAGACCAGCTTGGTTCAAGCTCTTTGCTGTCTCACTTGTCTAACCTACTCCTTTCTCCTGTTTATAGTTAGGCTGTATGAGGCTATTCTTACTTGCAGTAGTTACTTCACCTTTTTTCATTTGTGCACGTGTTTACGTTTCCAGACTTTGGGTCCTTACCTATCTCTGCAAGCTTTCCCTATTCTGGGATGTAGTAGTCAGCATTCTCCCTTTGGTTCCTAAAGAGGTACGAGGAACATCTCCACAGCCTTTCAGGCAGCCAGATCTGAGTTGTGGTCTCCTACTGTTTTGGCTAGGCGTATTCCAGTCTGTGCAGTTGCCAATAGGGACTGTGGAGCTAGGAATATTAGCCTGTACAGGAACCAGTTTGGTGAATTCTCACGTGAATAAGAGGTGGAGATCATGTTACAAGGCAAAAGTGATAGCTACATGGGTTAATGAACAAAACTTGTCAGATCTCAATCTCATTGAGAAGTGATGGTCAATCATCAAACAGTGAGTGGACCAAGAAAAACAAAAACACACAAATTGTGATAAACTCCAAGCACTGATTAGACAATAATGAATTGTCATCAGGAAACATCTGACCTAAAGATCTGGAAACACTGAAGCAGCAAACTTTGTGAAAATCAAAATGTGGGTCTTCTTAAAACATTTGGTCACAATTGTTCATTGATCCTATCTATCTATCTATCTATCTATCTATCTATCTATCTATCTATCTATCTATCTATCTATCTATCTATCTACCTGTCTGTCTGTCTGTCTATCTGTCTGTATGTCTGTCTGTCTATCTATTTAAAAATCAAAAAACAAAGAGCAGCACTATGCTATCAAGCCGGGTGCAAAAATCAGTCCAGGGTGGTGTTCAATCACCCTTACTCATGTATAAATGAACAAAATGAACTGCGGCACTCCTTCCAAGTAGTTCTAGCCTTTATTTGGCCAACAGGCAAAACCGTGACGTTTCAGTCTATCAGACTTTCTTCTGGCCAGAAGAAAGTCTGATAGACTGAAACGTCACGGTTTTGCCTGTTGTTGGCCAAATAAAGGCTAGAACTACTTGGAAGGAGTGCCGCAGTTCATTTTGTTCATCTATCTATCTATCTATCTGATCTTTGTTCTATTTGTGAATACTCCTTTAAGTAACTCCAAACCAATCGTTATGTAACTGAAAGAGCTGGGAATTTATTTGATGTCACATATTCCCATTTCATTTTGAAAACTGGGTACAACACATTCTGGAAGTACTTAGGAGTTTGACGAAACAAAAACACATGAATATTTTATAGGCTCTTTACAGTTTTGTAGTGGAAATCAATGAGCGCTCACATTTTGTGTAACATCACAGAAAACAAAGCAGTGAAGCCTCTTCAGAAGCAGAGGTGCTCACCGTGTGCACAGTGAAGGCGAGAGGACGGTAATGACACACATCATTCTATAAAGCTGTGTACACTGCTACGAGCCCTGACAGATTAATAGTAAATTCTTCTTGATTTAGCTTCACTCAAATGTTGAGATAGTCATGAAAGACAGGGGACACTGTTGTGATTGTGACACCTAGGGCCACATAGCAAATCTTCAAATGTTCTGTGCTGATTTGTTTCATACATTTATACATTACATACATTTACTAAACATTGTACGGAATCAGTGCGGCTTACCTGCTCTCTGCATCTGCACTACACTTAGGAGAAAGCAGCTCAAAAGATTTGGTAAATTTCACCACCTATAGTAAAATATATCTTTATTATTATTGTTTCCAAGATTATAGCAAACACTTTCAATAAATACAGCAATTCTGAGTAAGGCTGGGGTCACAGTACCATTTTTCACATGCATTTTTGGAGACCTGCGTTTTCAAAAACGCATGTAAAAAACGCACCCATAGGCCCCCATGTTAAAAAACGCATGCCCTAATAGCCAAAAAGCATGTGTGACTGTCCCATGCGTTTTTGGGGCATATCCAAAAATGCATGCGTTTTTGTAGAAAACGCATGCGTTTTTGTAGAAAACGCATGCGTTTTTATAACATGGGTTCCTATAGAAAACGCATGCAAAAACGCATGTACAGTTAGTACCTTTTAGTGCCATTCAAAAACGCATGCATTTCCCATAGGAGCCCATGTTAAAAAACGCATGCGTTTTTCCGGAAACGCATGCGTTTTTTTAACATGGGCTCCTATGGGAAACGCATGCGTTTTTGAATGGCACTAAAAGGTGCTAACTGTACATGCGTTTTTGCATGCGTTTTCCATAGGAACCCATGTTATAAAAACGCATGCGTTTTCTACAAAAACGCATGCGTTTTTCAAAACGCTCAAAAAAATACTACAAGCACTATTTTTATGTGCAGATTCAAAAACGCAGCCAAAAACGCAGGGAGCCATCACACACCTTAAAAAACTCATGCTGACATGAAAAACGCATGTAAAAAAGCATGCGTTTTTAAAAGGCACTAAAAAAATGCATGTCAACTGTGACCCCAGCCTAAGTCAGACTAGAGATGAGCGAACTTTGCTCAAACATTTTTGCTAGTTTCAAATCAGGACCAAATTTGTCAATGATCGTTCGGCCCCTCAAACACAAACATTTTGCTGGAAAGTCAGGAAATTTGGGTTTTGTTCGGTAATTATTCTGATGTGTGTGCAGCTTAACTAGGACAGAAGCATTTGTGAAAATGCACTAATGCGTATTACTCTATGATATGCTACACACCCATACACACAGACAGACACACACAGATCATCTTACAGGCTCCCGCTGCTTGCTTACTTTCAGGTCCGCTCTCCGGCGATCCCTCTCACTTCCGGTCCCACCCATTAAACGTTCTGTATTTTCACTTCACTGACTCCACAACAGCCAATCACAGACACTCATGCTCTGTGAGAGCGTCTGGAATTGGCTGTTGCAACTAGACTGCATTTTCACAATTTGGATGGTGTCCTTGTTTGGTTGTCATACACATTAGTGCATGACAACCAACCTAATGTCATAGTGTATAAAAAAATAAAATAATGAGAAAAAAACGCATAGGGCTCTGCTGTATTTTTCAGTCTCAGCACAGATAAAGCAGACACCTGCGAGCTGCCACCCTCAGCTGCCTATTTTTACCTTACCTGGCAAAGAAAATGCGTAGGGCACTGCCCTATATTTAATTGCCAGCCAAAGTAAAACAGGCAGCTGAGGGCTGGTATTCTCATCGGGGTAAGGGCCCATCATTTTAGGGCCCCTGCCACACTAAAGAATAGCAGCCCGCAGGTGCCCTTTAATGGCCGGGTCTAACTTGGCCCGACATTAAAAATTTGGCAGCTGGCAATACAAAGCTGACATTAACCCATTATTACACAGCATGCAACTGCTAACAGGGCTGCTGGAAGAGCTTGATAAAGTTCCTGGAAATGATGCTATAAGGAACGCATCATTTTCAGGGATAGCTGCAGGTTGCTATTCTTTAGTGTGGCAGGGACCCTAAAATGATGGGCCCTTACCTTGCTGAGAATACCAGCCCTCAGCTGTCTAGTTTTGATTTGGCTGCCACTTAAAAATAGGGCAGAGCCTTACGCATTTTTTCTTGCCAGCCAAAGTAAAAATAGGCAGCTGAGGGTGGCAGCTTGCAGCTGTCCGCTTTATCTGTGCTGAAACAGAAAAATACAGCACAGCTTTCAGCATATTCTCCCATTTTTTTTTTTTACACACTATGAAGTCAGGTTGATTGCCATACATTAATGTGTATGACAACCAATCACAGACACCATCTAAATTGTGAAAATGCAGTCTAATTGCAACAACCAATCACAGATGCTCTCACAAAGCATGAGCGTCTGTGATTGGCTGTTGTGGCGTCAGTGAAATGCATATGCAGAAAGGTTAATGGGCGAGACGGGAAGTAAGTGATATAGCAGACCCGGGAACAAGCAAACAGCGGGAGAGACTGGTAAGATGATCTGTGTGTGTCTGTGTTTGACAGCTTTTGGCCACCTTTGAAGGTGTTTTCTATGTGTTTAATGTTGCATGTCATTGACTTTAATGGTGTTTGGGGTGTTCGGCAAATTGTTTGTTGAACAATTCAGGGAACACCCGGCATTCGGCCAATGCAGCCAAATTCATACCCTGGGGTGTTCGCTCATCTGTAATTCTGACAATAGAAGTATAAAATTTCTACACAACCCTGTTAAAATGCTCATTTTTTGTCATACCAAGAATTACTTCATCCTTAATGTCACCCATAATTTGTACAATTTAGTTAAAAAAACAAACAAAAATCATTTTGGCTGGAAAACAAAAATAAGAGCTACAATAATGTGGTTGCAGTAATATGCACACCCTTAATCTAATACTTTGTTGAAAGACGCTTTGAATTTATGACAGTGTTGTGTCTTTATGGGTACGCGTCCATCAACATGGCACATCTAGACTTGATACTCTTTGCCCGCTCCTCTTTGCAGTCAGGCTCCTAACCTATCAGCGTGTGAGGGCATCTCCTAAGTATAGTGCCCTCTTCAGGTCACCCACAGATTTCCACTTGGATTCAGGTCTGGGCTTGGGCTGGGTTATTCCAAAATTTTGATTTTCTTCTGGTGAAACTCTTTTTTGTTGATTTGGAGGTATGCATAGGGTCGGTGTCATGCTAAAAAGTTAAATACATCTTTAGCTTTTTATCCCCTGAAGAGTGCATCGCCGAAAAACGAGTTGGGCTAGTGCCATCATAGGGACACAGGAGAATCTTAGGCATGGAATTTATAATGTTTACTGCTCCATTATGCACTCATCATGTCTGTTTATTGCACTAAGCACTTTATATCCTCCCCTATGTATGTGAGATCAATTTAAACTATATGCCCTTTTACTTACGACTCTTATGGGATATTCTGTATTTGACGTTGCATTTCTTTCTTCATTGGAACTGGCACTGGCACTTTGTACATTCTGTACATTGGAAGTTTATTTATTATTTAGTTCAGATGGTTATAAAGTACCGTATATACTATTATAAGAGGCAACCTTAGCAGTGTGTTAACTTTTAACAATTTTTTTTTACCATGTGCTTTACTTCAATGTCTATTGTTCTATGTGCCTTTGCCATTCAACTTCACCGCCACATCCCCCCTCCATCACCCCTCATCCACATAAGCCCCTGTCTCCTTTCCTCAACTTTATTGAGTTCCCATACTCTCTTCAACGTACTGAATAATGTCAGACCACCATATTCCAGGCATTGCTTCAGAAACAAAATCACTATTACAAAAACTATTTGCCTTTTCTCTTTTTACGTCTGCTCCTGTCAGGTGATATCTCTCCAAATCCTGGTCCACCCTGCACCAACTTCAACCCCTCTCCCACCACACATAGAAACCATGCTAACTTTATTAACATTCCTTGCAGACCTTCATCACCCTCTTTTAATTGTGCTCTCTGGAATCCACAGTCTGTATGCAATAAGCTTCCCTTCACCCACAACCACTTTCTCACTAACAACTTAACTTCCGGGCTCTCACAGAAACCTGGATCCAGGATTCAGACACAGTGTCCCCTGCCGCTATTTTTTATGGTGGCTTACATTTCTCCCATTCCCCGAGACCTGGGAACAGACATGGTGGTGGAGTTGGCTTACTTCTGTCCCCACAATGTATTTTCCAGGTCATCCCTCCAGCCCCATCACTCTCATTCCCCTCTTTTGAGGTCCACCTAATTAGGCTCTTCCATCCCCTCCCCCTCAGAGTAACAGTGGTATATGTGGCACCCTGTGCCAGGTAGCTGCAGAACCAACTAGTACACTAAGGGATTTCCACATCTGGTAGCCACATACACACATCTTCCACTCCAGGCCTGTAGGGGGAGCACCACTGGTTGCTGTTAAGCCAGATCCCCTATAAATACAGGTGCTGGGGGCGGAGTTAGCCAGAGTGTGCAGTCGCTAGGAGTACTGTGAAGATTAGTTCAGAGCCTAGTGAGCGAAACTGGTTACCAGCGCCATGCTAGGCCTGAAACCAGTGCACCACCAAAGCTAGTGTGAGGGTCCAGAGAGTGAGGACCGAAGGCAGAGGCGAGGAAAAGTACAGTGGGGACAGAGGAGCCATACCGGCTCACCCCAAGAGAACAACGGTCACTGGAGTCCGAGTCTGCAAGGGAGAGATTAGCTCAGCAGAGAATCCCAGTACACAGCAGAGGTTTAGCTTCCCGGACACCCGCAGCACTCACCATTTGAGAGCCAGGTGCCGCAGAGAGGTAGCGGCAGCCAAGCGAGAGCCCTCAGGGCAGCAACATGGGTGTGAGAGAGAAGAGAGGTCAGGCGTGGTTTCACACACACCAGACTTCAGGACAAGGGAGGAGGACAAGGAGGCCTATAGGCCACTCGGTGTAGAAATCCCAAAGTGCACCCTTCAACCCAGGAAGTGTACCTGCGAACCACCAGTAAAAATGTACAGTAAAAAACTTTCTTGTGTGTGTGTCCATCCTTCCAGCCTGTCCCACAAAGTGACGACTGCGCTACCCTATTCCTATCACCACACTACACTGCCCCGTGGGACCCTGCTCTACCTGTAGGGAGCTACAACACCTTGCTGCCATCCATCCCCCGGAGGTCTGCAGCAGCGCCGTTGCCATCACAGGATCTACAGGTGGCGTCACGACTTCTATACATTTTAATCCCTGTAAATACCCCCCTTTCTATTGTCAGCCCAAGGGCACAGGCTCGGGCACCGACCATCCCTGACATCCTCGTACCCAACCACTCGAGATCTGAGTCCCCAGACCCTTGTGTGCCCGACATATACCGCCCCCCCCCCAGTGTCACCTACCCAGTTCCTCGACCATTTCTCCACGTGGCTGCCACATTTCATGTCCTCAGAATTACCAAC